>CM069861.1:75361720-76109220 GCA_036172795.1 Pelodytes ibericus | reverse complement strand
CACTTGATACAATCTTTTGATTAAACATAAGGTAATTTTCTGCTACAGTTGTCCTTTAAAACAATTTACAGTTCTCCTGCAGTTATAAATTATAAAGGTCAGGAAAAATAGGCAGGACTGTTGCTATAGCGATGGCAATAGATCTATTTAGCTTTTATTTTTTTGCATTTTTTAGGAGATGGGAAGGTTTAGGGAAAAACTGATGAGACAGATAGAAATATACAATGGGGGTTACATATAAAAACTCAAGCACTGTGAAGTGTCTGGAGGGGTAGGAAAAGGTGCAATAGCTATATGTATAACAGCGATTGTGCCTTTTTACAGCTTCCGATACGTTGCAGTGCATGAGAGGTTTTTGGTGGAGGTTCCCTGCCACTAAATAGACACTTTCATGTGCCTGATTTCTTATCCACTGGCACAACCCAGAAGTAACTTTCTGGTGGAGGCGGCGAAGACTCTCAAAATTTGTCGGGAGTCTGCTTTATACATGGGTACACACGACAATAGCGCCACTATTTGGCCAGTACTGCATACAATACTCCACCATTCGGCCCATCTAATTTCTTTTTCTTTACTCTACATGATGCAGTATTTATTTAAAAAACATTTCTTCAGAGACTTGAGGTATCCCTTTGAGGACACTGAATTAGCTTCTGTCCCCATTTCTCAATATTACTCCAAATATCTCAATCCTTTACATTATATCAAGCACAAAATTCTTCTTGGTGAGAAACAAAAAAATGTAAATGTAATGTGGCCCAACACACATGGATTTCTGAACATGCGGCCCACTTCAGAAAAATCCTGGGACGCCCCTGCCTTAGGTCTATTCTATTAACTATGTTCTGTAGAAAATCATTATCAGAAAGTTTGTTCCTCCTCATAAGTCCATAAGATGCACGTGAATTGCATACAATGTGTGTTGTTACTTCGCGTATCTCTGTTCTAACCAAAAGATCTCTCCCAAAGCAAAGACAGCTATTAAAGACTTCTGTGGACCAATTGCCTAGACACATACATTTCTACCTGACAACAGGAAACGTTACTCTACAATTAAAACGTTATCATTATCATTCATTAGGGGCATGGACAGCGACTAATGTACTCCTATTGATGACTCAAGCCACAACAGTGAAATCTGATTTCTGAACCGATAATTGTAACATATCTTTATCTTATCCTTGTTACACTGTATAAGAGTAGAACCATAGAGGCCTCTGTATCCAAAGGCAACCTGAAGGCCCAGGGCTCACCTACAAACAGCACTATCTGCACCTTGCGGTCCCTACCCCAGCCTATTCTGTCAGAATACAGGAAAGTATTTTTATTACATTTTTATTCCTTATCTTTATTAAAATTTGCACTCATGACATTCTTTTTAATCTGCTTACTAATCTTCCTTGAATATCTGACCATAGAGAGCATAGTATTATTATTAATAGGAGTAATATTTGAAACTACCTTCATTTATTTTCATGTCGAGTATGAAAGTTCACCTATAAGACTGGATTTTTTTTTTAACGCTATATATATATATATATATATATATATATATATATATATATATATATTTGTTTATGCATTTTTGTGCAATAAGCCAAGTTATCGAGCTCAGTGCTATTTCTCCCTTTATTAGGACCAGTCTTTTTTATTCCAGACGCTCTTCCTTTTAGCTTCTCCCTTTCCTTGTTTTTGATTCTTTTCCTTCAGTTGCTCCCGCTCATCGTGTCCATATGCTTCATATGTCTCCATGTATGATGATGGTAACAAACATTTAGATGCCAAGTGCCACCTGAGAGACTCCTGAGTGCCGGAAGTGGCTCTCGTGCCATAGGTTCGCCATCACTGACTTAGAACAAAGGAATGATCTTTTCACTCTGTTCTTTTAGTCTTCTGGTTTTAAGATATGGTGCTCATCCACTCACACCCAAATGATGATGAAGCAAGCAGACTGGGGGCTAGAGTTGGGTAAATATGTATGCATTTGTTCCAGTGGTTAGCTTTGAAATTCTTACCATAAAGCCTCTGGCAATGAAGCAAGCCTCAGAAACAAAATTTTCTGAATAATAAAAATTCAATACATTAGCTATCAATTTGGCTAGCACAATGCACAGACATTTTTTATTCCCTTTAACGTAATACCATTTTTCCATGACTATACACACACACACACACACACATTATATGGACAAACCCCTTAATTATTGAATTCAGGTGTTTCAATCAGACCTATTGCCACAGGTGTATAAATCAGGCACCTAGTCATGCAGGTTGTACTGAAGAGCTCATTGAATTCAAGCATGGTATTGTGAGAAGATGCCACATTTGCAATTAGTCAGTTTGTGTCATTTCCTCCCTGCTAAATATTTCACGGTCACCTGTAAGTGGGATTACTAGAGAGTGGAAGGGTTTAGGAACAGCAACTCAGCCACGATGTAGAAGACCACATAAAAGAGCAGGGTCACCAGAGTGCTGAGGAACATGGTGCTTAAAAGTCACCTATCTTCTGATGATTCCCTAACAGAAGAGTTCCAAACTTCCACTGGCATTAATATCGGCATAAAAACTGTACAGCCAGAGCTTCAATGAATGGATTGCCAAGGCCGAGCAGTTACATGCAAGCCTCACATCGCTTAGTACAATGCCAAGCATTAGATCGAGTTGTGTAAAGCACACTGCCACTGGACTATGGAGCAGTGAAAATGTTTTCTCTGTTTGGCAGCAGGGTTGGATGATATATATCAAGCGACAAACACTTTTGGAATGAACTGGATCGGAGATTGTGAGCCAGGCCTTTTCGTCAACAGAAACTCCCCCAAGTCATGTGTAAAGCCTTCCCAGAAGAGAGGAAGCTCTTATAGCTGCAAATGGAGGACAACCTACATGTCTATGTCTAATGTCTATGTAACATTAACACAGATTTACATTAGTCAATAGAGCTTGGTGTCCAATTGCAGCCGTCCAGCTTGTATCTGGACAAAACTACAATAAAGTTAAGGAGAAAGTTAAGGAGAATTATGGGATTTGTAGGTCAGTAGCCGCTGGAAACCCCAGCAATCAGTGGTGTATCTTGATTTTGTGCTGCCCTAGGCAGACAAAATCCGGGAACCCCCCTACCCAAGCTGCACACCCACGTTACACACCTAAGACATGCCCCATCATTCAGACTCACATCAAGCTCACACTCCCATCACACTCAGTCACACACTCCTACTCCCATCACACTCAGTCACACACTCCTACTCCCATCACGCACACTCTGACTCCCATCACACTCAGTCACACACTCCTACTCCCATCACGCACACTCTGACTCCCATCACACTCAGTCACACACTCCTACTCCCATCACGCACACTCTGACTCCCATCACACTCAGTCACACACACTGTCTCCCATCACACTCAGTCACACACACTCTGACTCCCATCACACTCAGTCACACACACTGTCTCCCATCACACTCAGTCACACACACTCTGACTCCCATCACACTCAGTCACACACAGTCTCCCATCACACACACTCTGACTCCCATCACACTCAGTCAAACACACTGTCTCCCATCACACACACTCTGACTCCCATCACACTCAGTCACACACACTGTCTCCCATCACACACACTCTGACTCCCATCACACTCAGTCACACACACACACACAGTCTCCCATCAGCACTTACCTTTCCCTGGCAGGCAGGCAGCATGGTCCCTCCATGCTGCCTGTTCGGCTTCCCGGCGATTGTGCCGACAGGTCACGTGACCGGGCGCGCGTATGACGTCAGCGCGCCCGTCACGTGACTGTCGGCACTTCCGTGTCTGCACACTGCACGGGGAGCCGAACAGGCAGCACGGAGGTTTCTCTGTGCTGCCTGTTCGGCTCCCCGTGCAGCCTGGCAGGCAGAGCGATGGTGAGGGGGGATCTTCCGATCCCCTCTCACCTCCGTCTCTGCCTGCAAGCGCGGTGGGGTTTTTTTTTTTTTTTTAAAGGGCCGGATTTTTATTTTTTTTTCATTTTTTTTTTCCAGTGCTGGGGGGCGCTGCCGCCCCCCAAAATTTGCCGCCATAGGCATCAGCCTAGGATGCCTCGCGGTAAATACAGCACTGCCAGCAATAGAGGATAAGAACTGTCCATATATTGTATATGTTATATAAGGAAGCAAAGGTTAAACAACGTTTAATTTTCCTTAAATAATACAAATGTGCTTCCATTTCCTGTCCAGTGCAGTATATTTAGAGGCACGCATATGACTTCCTCTTTTTCACTGATGGCTCATTTCCCAGCTTTTAAGGTATTTAGAAATTGTTGTATAACTGAAGAAGAAAACATGAAATAGAAGGTGGCCTTTCACAATGAGTGCATTATTAAATATGTTTTAAGGGCACCTGAACCGTTTAAAAAACATTTTAAAATATACTTTTTTTTTAAAATCCCCCCTCGATTATCTGGCAAGTAATGTGCTTAGAGATGATGAGCAACACAATTTACAATGCAGCATCAACAAGGAATTACCTCCAAATTAAAGACTTTTCATTATTCATAAATTATCTAAACAATTTGCGTGCACAGTTGGAAAGACATGCTAATTTAACTTTTTTCTTCCTCATGAACACAATTCATTGCTATGAACACTTCTAAAGCTATGGAAAAGTAGCTCCCTAGACTGTAAGCTTGCAAGCAGGGCTCTCTACCTCATGTACTAGTCTGTTCTAGTTTGTATAACTTAGTATGTAGTTCCCTCCTAAACTCTGTATCTACATAAATTGTTGGCGCTATATAAATAAATGTTAATGTAACAATGGATGGGCTACCAACAAGGCCAAAGGCCCTACTATGACACTAAAAGAGAGGTAGAGAAAAGGGACAAATACATTGGTGACTTTGTTGCAGTGACAACTGGTAAGAAAAAATACATAAGCAACATAAGCAGTAAGGGAATAAACAATAGCTACAATCGACATGACAACGGTGTTTAGCTCTTAAGGGACAACCAATGAGTATCTACATAGACCTATTGAATTTCCATCACCACAACTGATAGGTGGGAACTTGCCAGAAGTATCAGTCAAATCAAGCTTGAGGGTGACAAGTTCTTCAACGTACTATTGCTGGTTCTCCATCACTGTCCTACTGGAGAAACTGTTTAACCCCTTAAGGACAGAGCCTTTGAAACATTTTTGTCCTTTCTGGACAATGGCTATTTTAACATTTCTGTGCTGTTTGTGTTTAGCAGTAATTTTCTTCTTTGTCATTTGCTGTACCCACACATATTATATATTGTTTTTATCGGGACAAAAAGGGCTTTCTATGGATGCCATATTTTTGATCATATCTTATCATATTATTAAAAAAAAATAATAAAATATGGTAAAAAAAAAAAAAAATACACAAATGTCTTTGTTTTTATTTGAAACAACTTCTCCTCATCGACAATAGCGAACGAAAAAACATGCTAAATAGATTCTACTATTTCTCCTGAGTACAGGGATACCACCCATGCATAGGTTTGTTGGGTTGTTTGGGGGCTAAAATGCCAAATTTGTGAGGTGCAGTTTTTTGTTTTCCAACTTGAAATTTTTACATGCAGACAGCCTGCACCCATGTCCCATTTGGGACATATTTGAAACCAGCCAGTGTATTTTACCCCATCAACCCATATATTTTTTAAAAGTAGACACCCTAGGCTATCTCAAATGGTGGTATTTTAACACTTTCCATGCACTAATTCTACCACCAGCCTTTGTCAAAATTGTGGTAGTAATTTTTTTGTGTTTTTTTTTCACAAACCTTGTACTTCAGACATGAATTTACAGATGTTGGTATGTGTCACTGCCAAATAACACCCCAATAAGTGTTCAGCAACATCTCTTGAGTACAGGGATACCCCCCATGCATAGGTTTGTTGGATTGTTTGGGGGGTAAAAGGCCAAATTTGGGAGGTGAAGTTTTTGGTTTTCCAATTTGAAATTTTGACATGCAGACAGCCTGCACCCATGTCCCATTTGGGACATATTTGAAACCAGCCAGTGTATTTTACCACATCAACCCATATATTTTTTTAAAGTAGACACCCTAGGCTATCTCAAATGGTGGTATTTTTACACTTTCCATGCACTAATTCTACCACCAGCCTTTGTCAAAGTTTGTGGTAGTAATTTTTTTGTGTTTTTTTTTCACAAACCTTGTACTTCAGACATGAATTTACAGATTTTGGTATGTGTCACTGCCAAATAACACCCCAATAAGTGTTCAGCAACATCTCTTGAGTACAGGGATACCACCCATGCATAGGTTTGTTGGGTTGTTTGGGGGCTAAAAGGGCCACATTGTGAAGGTGCGCATTTTCAACTTGGAATATTGACGTGTAGCCAGCCTGAGCCCATCTTTCATTTGGGACTTATTTTTAAAGTAGGACAGTGTATTTTACCCCAAAAAGTATATATTTTGTAAAAGTAGACACCCTAGGCTATTTTAAATGGTGTTATTTTAACACTTTCCATGCACCAATTCTACCACCAGCCTTTGTCAAAGTTTGTGGTAGTCATTTTATTGTGTATTTTTTCCCACATACATTGTACTTTAGACACAAATTCACATATTTCGGTATGTGTCACTGACAAACAATACCACAATATATGTTCAGCAACATCTCCCGAGCACAGGGATACCACCCATGCATAGCTTTGTCAGCTTTGTTGGGTGTTGAAAGGCTACATTTGAGAGGTGCGCTTTTTGATTTTCAAACTTGGAATTTGAACATGTAGAGCAAGGAAGGGGTTAATAGCTCTTATAAGAGCCTTTGTAGTACTGTACAAAAAAATTAACCCCTAAAAATGCACAGACAAGAAAAAAATTTCTGCTGTGCAGTGATCAGTGGCAGGGAAGGGGTTAATACACTACACTATACAAAGGGTATGGCTTTTATAAAAGCCCTTGGGACTCACAATTTTTTTAACATTTTATTTAATTTATTACATTTAAAAAATTATGTTATACAGATCTGTCTCTTTCCCTCACTAAAACTCAAGTGAGGAGAGGGAGGCAGATCCATATGGGTCAGAACAATATTTACCAATATTGATCGAACCAGACGAATGGTGATGCTCATCTGAGAAATCACCAAACCACCTTTGCCACTGATCGGCTGTTACTGATCGCTATACACGTGTTCAGACAGCTTCAAAAGGAATACACGTAATCCCCTAGTGGGTATAATTAACCCCTAGCGAGTCTGACAAAAAAAATGCTGATAGCAAAAAAAAAATCCTTCTGCGACTAGATTGCTCCATATGCGCTGCTTAGGCAGTGACCATATGCACTGCTTAGGCAGTGACCATATGTGCTGCTTAGGAAGTGATATACGGCAAGGAAGGGGTTAATAGCTCTTATTTAAAAAAAAAATTACGTTAAACGTAGTCCCCTAGCGGGTATAATTAACACGTGACGGGTGTAATAAAAAAGTTTTAAAAAAATTAAAAATGCTTCTGCAGCAAGATTGCTGCATTTGCGTCAGATCTCTGCTTAGGCAGTGATCTACAGCAAGAAAGGGGTTAATCTCTCTTAAAAGAGCTTTTTTTTATACTGTAATGAATTACAGTAAAAAAAATTAACCCCTAAAAAATGCACAGACAGCAAAAAATGTGCTGCTGTGTATGATCACTGCGTACACAGCGATCAATGGCAGGGAAGGGGTTAAATGGCTTTTATAAAAGCCCTTGGTGTTTAAAATTTTATTAAATATTTGTTTTATTATTTTATTTTATTTTTTTACTTTATCTGATCTGTCTCTCTCCCTTACTATAACTAGTAAGGTGAGAGAGGCAGATCAATACTTGTCAAAGGCAATATTTGCTAATATTGCCTTTGACAGTATGATAAGTGCTCATCAGAGCACTTACCATACATGCCTGCACACAGATCACATAGATCTGTTGTGCCGGCATCGATTGGCTCCCCCTAGAGCATCGGAAGTGAAATACTTTCACTTCCGATGCTCTTGCCATTAGAAGGGAAGGGCTGCCTGTATAGGCAGCGTTCCCTTCTACTGAGCCGATGGGGTCGCTCAGGAGAGCGACCACCATCGGCTCTGGGGAGCAGAACGGTGTTGTTAAGTGCCTCGCTGGCGAGGCACTTTAACAACACCGGAGATGCTTAGAAAGCGAACGATCGTTCGCTTTCTAAGCACATGTGTGCAGCCGGCGCAGCCATTTTTAAATGGCTGCTACGATCACTCCGTGGAGTGATCGTAGCGCGCCCCTGCACATTTGGGGGGTGTTGCACAATGCCTCTACCTAGAGGCATTGTAGCAACACCGTTAGAGTAAAGAAAGCGACCGCTGGTCGCTTTCTTTACTCAGTTTAGTGCATGACGTGCCAGGCACGTCAGCTGTCGGCAAGTCCTCGATTTGCCGTGACGTGCCTGGCACGTCATCTGTCGTTAAGGGGTTAAAAGGCAGTCTTGGGCAGCGTGCATATGCTCCAAGGGGTACATGTATAAAGTAGTTATCGAAGCAAAAAGGTAAGCATTATTGACCTTATTTGCAAATGCCTACCCAGAATCCTGTGCAGTGGGTATAGCACTGTGAAGTAGGGATTTCTGTGAAAAGGAGGCATTGGACTTGTCTGGCGTTGGTAAATAAGTGTGTAAGAATGTCTCTGCTACCTTATGTAATACAGTACAGCAAAGCCATACAGTATATATGGAAATTGATAAAGAACATAAATTTATAGCAAAGTAATTTCTTTGGCATCAGTTTTTTTTCCCCTCAAAGGAGTGTATATCCATTCCTTCCTTGGCATCTAAATCTCTAGTCAAGCTTCTGGTGTATATCAAATGCATCTGTCTCTCAGTATAATAAAATGAAAAAAGAAATGAGAAGCCTGGGTACTATTCTGAAACAATGCCAGGTTTGCTCCTGATACAGTTTGTTCATTAACCCCTTGACGACAAAGGACGTGCCAGGCATGTCCTGGGAGAAACTCCCTTAACGACAAAGGACCTGGCACGTCCTGCAGTGAATGAAGCGGTTTTCGCGATCAACGATCGCGAAAACCGCTTTAACAGTGCTGGTCTATTGCCTCGATGTCGAGGCAATAGCCAGCACCGAAATTTCGATTTTGGGACCCCCACGATCGCCCCACGGAGCGATCGTGGGGAGCCATATTGACGGAGCATGCTGCTCCGTCAATATGGCTAAGCCCTCTGCCGGTCTGAGCTTCGGGAGTGAAAGTAACTTCACTTCCGTCGCTCTGAATATGCTACTTGACTGTCCCTAGTGGTAGTTTAGTAGCATTGCAATGGAAAATATTTAAGATACATATTTAATTAATAAAAAACAGGTTATTTAGCTATATTAGCCTATAGGGTTAAAATTAAATATTTTTTAGCATAAGGGATAGGGTTAAAATTAAATTAAAGTTAAAAAATATTAAGGGATATAATAAGGATTATAGTTGGGGTTAAATTTAGTGTTAGGGTTAAATTTTGGGTTCGGGTTGGGGTCAAAAGGTCAATATAGGAAAAAACCAAAAAACACTATTTTTGGTTTTTGCCCCATAACTCGCAAAAAATACCGAAAAATATGGAAACATGCATATTTTTGAACTCGGGAGAACATTTAGAAACTATTTAGACGGGGTCTTTTTTAATGATTTTATTTGTGTAAATTATATTTTAGGTCAAAGTTAGAAAAAGTGGGTTTTTTTAAATTTTTCATCATATTTTATGATTTTTTTTGTAGTAAATTATAAGATATGATGAACATAATGGTATCTAATGAAAGCCCTTCTTATGACGATAAAAACAACATATAATTTGTGTGGGTACTGTATGTGAGAAAGAAAACAATTACAGCTAAACACAAACACCCTAGAAATGTCAAAATAGCCATTGTCACCAAGGGAAAGTCAAGGTGAAAATGTCTTGTCACTAAGGGGTTAATTACTCACTCTAATATCCCTTTAGAATTGCAGGTCTTACTAGGAAGGAAAATGTTTTGTAACTGGGATTAATTATTAGATTAGAAGATACATATTTTCACACAAAAAGAATGGGAAATAAAGCTATGTTGACTGCATAAACTATGGCGTGGCTATGTAACAAAGGTGGTTAGCTATTCAAATAAACAGTTTGCCAAGATGTTGGCTAAAGTGGACTAAATATCACTGAAAATGTTCCATCATTAAAACGCCTTCATATGGATGGTATTTTCATCCTTAAGGATGGAAGAACCAAAACCACATTTTTGTGTTCCTGGTTCCAATCCAGAGACACAGTGGCAGAGACTTGATCAAGGTCTTAACAGACCCTGTCTTACACTGCCGAAATCCCACAAGACCACTCGTGACATCATGGTGGTGTGAAGGCAGTCAAATGTATCTGGAGCTCAATTGACATTTTCCCTGTCAACACGAAGTGGCCTCATCAGATAGGTGGGATTCTGCAGCGGAATCTGAAGTACAGCTTATCATGGGAGAACAAGAGCTTTTAAACCAAAGGCATTCATCCTAGTAGCATTTGAACGCTGTAATTTAGCACACCATAGAACGTTGGATGGTCGTGACGTGGTTAACACGTACATGCCCAGTCCTCAGTCACGGACAAGTCCACAGACCATCCCTAATCTACTATTTTACCTTTTTACTGACATAGTTTAACACCCACTTCTTTGCAATCTCTTCATTCAGTTGATCCAAACAGATCTCTCTTTCACTCTCCAACATCCCAAACTTGGCACCTTGTTTAACCCAAAACATACCGAAATAAATCTGCTGTGTTTACCTGTGGAGCATTTTGAACAATGCGAATTAATTTGTAATGTCCTGTCCAGATTACTGTACCTATTATAACGGGCTTGCCCATCAAGCAGTGCTCTGTCTGTATTATTATGGTCATGTTACAATACATTGTGGATTCCAGCATGCAAACAGACTTTCAGGGCTTTGAACTGGTCAACAACAGACATTCGGACGTCTCCAAAAATTACATTGTGAGCTCCTGTCTCCGAAAGATATGCAATTGAACAAAACAATTTTATAAACAAAGTAAACGGAGAAAAGTTTTTACAGTAAAGTTGCGTAAGAAGTTGGATAACTTGTTGAGCTTAGTCACTGGTTTCTTGTGTCCCAATTCATATTGTTTCCATAATGAGTATCAGATGATAGTCTGCTAGAGTCCAGGATATAATACGGAAAGCATCACATGACACACTATGTTGCAACTATCTGTGAACCCTTGAGACCCTTTCCGCTCCCGATAAAGATACAACCATCAGCAAATTTATAAGAGAACATGACTATTAATACACAAAACACAATGAGGAAGGATGTCCTAGAATATAATCAAGTATTTTCACCAACAATAGCCACAAATGAATGTCAATGATTAAAAAATAACCTGAAAAAAAAAGGAGGGAAACATTTCTGAAACATTTTATCATTTCATGTGTATCTGTCCCCCCTTCGGGGGGATTTTGCCTCTCAAGATGTAATGCGTGAAATATACCTGTATCATCATTAGCCATGGTTTTGGTACTTCTAAAAGGAAATCATGCAAAAAGGATAGCTCAATTTTATTAAGACATATAGGTTAAGTACATTTAACCATCCGAGTTAGAACTCATGTTTTAAGTCTTTTAGAGGTTTATTAATCAATGAATCAACAATAATATGCTCTTTTTATGTGTACATATAAATCATTACCTCATAGTCACTTCATTAGCTAGGGGCTCTAAAATAACAGGAAGAGAAGGGCCAAAGAGGACAGCCTTGCCATTAGAAATATTAAACAATTCAAATGATGCCCATGCCGATCATTCATGACTTTGGAGTGGTGTATAAGGCTAGAAACAGGCCTTCTCTGATAGAGGAGAACTACCCAAGAAAAGAAATTCAAGTTTCTGGATTTCGCGCCATCTTAACATTTCGGGACATGCTGTTTTTCATTAAACTGTTGTGATTGCACATTTGACTTTACCAACACAAGGCTTTTATTTATTGGTGCTTCTAATATAGAAACAAAATTATATGTTCCGTGATCCAGTAAGAGGATAAATGACCAGAAAACCTTCATACTCCTATGTGAAACATGTAAGCTGATCTAGATTGACTCTCTGTGCTCGTCCAGTGAGAGATCCTAGCTTGTTTAATAAAAATGAAAAAAAATAGAAGGGACCCCAACTGGGTTCTTTCTACCAATAATATGGAAACACAAGGGTACGTAGATGTAATAGCAAACAGAGACAGAGGGCACAGAGAAACCACAGACGTTCACCTATACATTGTACTAACCAAACTGCTAGCACAGTGGTCATTGTGAAAATGTATAAGTATGTATGTAATTACATTTTATAACAGGTTTTAATGTCTAATTTCATATATTTTGAATGCTTTGATATATACTGTAATGTGCCAGGTACCTCTAAACAAGGAATTAACCTATGATTTGGATCAAATCAAACCTAGGGGACAAATGAAGGTTCTTACACAGTAATACATAACATGATTAGTCATTCTAGTGACCAGAGAATCAGAATGCTGGCTGATGTTTGCTTTGCAAAATGCAGGAGATTTGAGTACTGGCTGATTTAACATCTAATCTCATGGTGTACTTTGTGCCCAAGTCTGTGGCATTCATGAGCTATATAGTAGATTACATATTTTCATAGTGTAAATATGGTATAAAGGGAATTCATGTGCTTTAATGTAGACTGCTGTAATTATTATATCTTTTGTTCAGCAGGGAGCGGTCAGAACTGGGTGGATATTAAGATAATGTCCCAGAGGCCCGGCAATTAGTTGTCAAACCTGTTTTGAATACACTTTATTATTTTTTAATATTAATTCCATTATCAAAAATGGATGTGAGAGTTTAAAGATTCAAGACACTTTCTGCAGAAGATGCGGTTGGTGGCAGACCCCACTTTCCATGTAGAACCTCTATGTGTCCTCCTACACCACACCTCTATACCAATAGGTAAATACAAGTGCTCACTTATCCCACTTGCTACTTAACACCGCAAAAATATAGATCCCAAACTCTGGAAAAAGTAACACGCCCCAACATGCGCTGAATTGGTCGCCTCAGTGGAAAAGATCAGAAAAATGGAGGAATTCACAAGGTAAAGGGTTAGCTGCGACTAACAATTTGTATTACTGCTTATTTTAGAAGCAGCCGTTCCTTAACTTTGAGCCAATCACTACCCACAAATCTCCGATGAAGGATACATCTCATTTTACGGATACCCTGTAAATGAGCCATAGCAGGAACAAATCTCATTGAAGTCGGAATTGGACCAAATATTTACGCCACCTACTATACTCGCTGTAATTGATTTAATCTAAATCTACTCACATCATGTTATAAGGTTTACCATTTCCAATGTTTAACACTCTTCTAATTTTACAGGGTTTCTTGTACGAGACACAGACCGCATGGAATGTATTATGTTCAAACAATCACTTCTGAGATGACTCTAATATTGTTGTTTTTTTTGGAGGGAAACCAAAGAAATTATACAAGGTAGCACTTTCACCCACAAGAAAAATGTGAACCAGTGTTTATTCCTTAGTTTTGTAAAAATATGTAAGTTATTCAGTATAAAGTGGAATTGACGTGAAGAGACCTATACTGGCAGCCACCACACAATACCCACATTCTGTACTAAATAAAACAAATAGACCAAAGTAAATGGAGGAGCCTCCCGCACTCTTTACATGCTCCTTTCCCACATCCGAACGTTGGTAATACATATAATGTTGTGGATCGACTAATATAGAAGCATAAGTGAAAACAACATTGTCCCTGGTATGAGAATAAACTGTCATGTACTTTTGATGGTATCAAATATGGATTAAGCAGCTTGATATTACATAAGCACTGATCCTTTTGATGTTCTCATCATTAATGTAAACTAGTGGAAACAAACTGTCATAAAATAAACTTTAATCCACATTTTATGATGGTATATCTTTAATATCACATAGTTTATGGGTAGCCAGGAATTTGAATTGTCACAGGTAGCATCAGAGAGGCAAGAGCTATTAACAAGCTATACTGGTATTACAAGACAGCCAAGAACCATTTTTTCAATATACAGGGATGCACATGGTGGCCCTTCTTTTCCACAGGAATGCTAATTATTTATTTTATTAATTATCGCAAAACCCTTAGGAAGCAACTGCTTTCAAAGACATCCTCATAATCTGGACATTACAGAGACTCTACAGCTTATTTACTAGTTCTTAAAAACGCTGTAGTTAATGGAAACACTCCAACTTAGCTTCCAGGCCAGTTTTCCTACAGATTCTTTGTTATGTATTCCACAGAAAAACAGCAAAGCTCAGATCATGTGCTCAATTACACAATCTATTTTCCTTTCAAGCTTGGAGCTGCGGCACATTACTGAAGAGATGTTTTCATTTCATAAACTAGAAAAAACATCTAACAATCCAGAGTACCGCCTTTCATATCCTATAACTGGATAAAAATCACAACCACAACCTCTAATATATATAATGAAATGTATTTTACCTTACGAAAATAATAAACTATATGTTATTTTACATAAAGGGTCACTTTATAATTAAAAAAACTTTTTTTTTTTTTTTTTAGCACTTATTATCGCACTGGTTACATGTAATAAACTCACGCTGTGCCCCATCGTTGAGGTTTTGAGGTGTTTCGGTAAAGACCCTGATCGTGTCTCTGCCTCTGTGTCCCCCTCTTATAACCATATAATGTGATCGGGGCCAGGAAAACAAAAAACGGCCTTTGGTGCATTTTGTCTTTAAGGAACTAGTGGGCATTAAGGGGTTAAAACAATCTACAATTATTAGACTGAAACTGTAATTGGGGCCTCACAGTTCAGTGACATTTAATTAGGAGAGCCTGGAGAGACAGGATAGGAATGTTGCTGTAGCAACAGTAATACATCTATTACACTTTATTTGTTGTTTTCGGATATTAGGAAGAATTAAGGAAAAAAAATGATAAGATGGTTTAATTTACATGATGCAGTACTTGACACGCTAGGTGATCACTGACC
This sequence comes from Pelodytes ibericus, assembly GCA_036172795.1. NCBI lineage: Eukaryota > Metazoa > Chordata > Amphibia > Anura > Pelodytidae > Pelodytes > Pelodytes ibericus. The sequence goes on along the minus strand of CM069861.1, from coordinate 76,094,176 downwards.
TTTAAATAACTTATACAAAAGATTTAGGTTCAAAACTATTTTACTCCTCACTGTCAGAACTTTCGGGGTGTGCTTGTGCTCAGCTCCTCCAGCAAGATATCACCTTTAGTGTTAGTTCCTTCTTCTCAAATGATCCCACTATGGTAGTACTTGACTAATTATTATGCACTTTAGGAGCCAGACAGACCAATTCAGGAGCCAGTCTAGTTATTTTTAGGAGCTAGGGAAATACTGCCAAGGTACTGCCATTAGAGTTCTGTGTAAAATAATTTAAAAAAAGTAAGAAGCCAGCAATAGGGGTTTTATGAGCCTGGGCTCTTGGGATTTGTCAAGCTTCATTATGGTAGACATACTATACGAAGAATCCCTCCATATGCGAGGCAGTCAGATACAGTACAAAATCAAATACCAATCGATTAAATAGTTTTTTCATAAAAAATTAAAACTGTTGACTTGTGTGTGTATGTGAGATGTATGTCTGTGACAGACTGGATGTCTGTGAGGTGTGTATGTGACTCTGTATGTGAGGTGTGTGCATGTGACTGTCTTTCTGTTAGTTGTATGTATGTGACTGTCTCTGTGCGTGATTGTGAGTATATGTTTTCGTGATTAATGTGCCATTGCCTGGCTGCTAAAAAATCTTGCTGACTAAAACTAAATTAATGCAATACATAAGCACATTTATTCCAGTGTATCTACTTGTAATGGAGAAAGCTATTTGCACGTTGCTCCAATTTATGAATAATTAACTAATTATTTGAATATTGGTGTGAGCGTCTGTATTTCACACTATTGTGAAGTTTTCGAGGGTGAGGGGTTTTAACTGTTTGTCCCAACAAGATTAGCTTTAAAAGGTGGGAAAAAAAAGGCTTCTCAGTGCGGGAGTTTTTATATACATCCCCCAATGTGCTCAGTGCTCCTTGAGTTACCAAATGATTGTATGTATTAAACTGAAAGCCATGGCCATATTTTGATACCTATAAACTGCTGTCACCTAAAAAGGCAGTTCTACCAGCAGTGTCCAAAACAGATCTGTGTAATATAATACACACACACACACACACACACACACACACACAGCGACAGTCCTGCCTATCTTTCCAAACCCTCCTTACTGGGTGTCACTGAATTTAAAGACCCGGGTGAAATAAGTTTCTCAATAAAACTCCAGCAGAACTTTAATTTGATTTAAAGTATAAAAAAGTGCTGATATTGAACAACATACAAAAAGACTTCTTAGGCCAGCGCTCACTGTCCCAGTAGATCACGTGACCTAAACAAAAGAAATCGTAGCAGCATATTCAAGAAGTTGTAGCTCAACCTGTGAAAGCTATGTTAAAAGACTGTTCTGCAAATACAGGAGGATAATACTTTTTCACAGCAGTGTCCCTTTAACTTCACCTTGGACATTTCTCCTAGCTTCTGAATATTTTCCATTTTTCATCCATAAAAGAATGCCTAAAAAGGTAACGTCTCTTATAGATCTATCTTTCCTGCGGATTTCTCATTATAAAATATGAGCCTTTGGCTGAACTGCTTTCAAACAGAATTTAGTGGTTCAAACTGAGAGCTGACACATTTTCATTTAGCTTTGTTTCAATTATGGGAATTATGGAAAGGGAAAGGTTTGTGAATATACTTTCAGCTCAAAAATAGGAACAGAAAAATAATACAATAGTACTGAAATAATTTAAAAATACAATACTAACTACAAAGTATATATAGGGTCGAAAAAAGAGGGGGAGGAGGGCATAGAATAAAAAAAAACAGAGGGATGGCTCCTAATCTTGTGGAGCGAGGTAGTCCGCTTAATAGAAATAGCAGCTAGTCTTAGAAAGAGTGCGGTGATCTGCACCACTGCAAAAGAGAAACAATATTTGTAATAATATTTTGTTTCAGTTCAGTTTAGTATTTTTTTTAATAATGAACAATGAACCAGCCCTGTAATTATTTGAACAGGATTGTCACAGATTTTAAAAGGCATCGGTTACAAAAAGTTCTGTTTAATTGAAAGATTGCATCAAGCACTGGCATTTAAATAGGAATGCTATGATAAAATAATACAAAATTCCAGATGTAAAATTATCTTTTTTTCCTGGCTTCTAAACCTTGGTTATAAAAGTTTAAAATGTTGGATAGAGAATTTAAACACACAGGCAACACACACTATAAGCCCTATTTGTTAAAAAAATATATATATATAAAATCTATACATATTGATTTACTATGTATGCAGAAATAAATTAATGCCCGGGCAACAGGTAATGGCATCACCTTCTCAATCATGTACTCACTCTCAGTGATGTCACCCAATGTAGAGGCCCGAGTGAAATTATTTTCAATGTAAGAGTACAGCAGAGCAGCAGTTTGTTTAAAAGGAAAAGTAAGAGCATTTTGCATGTATTAACCCCTTGAGGGATGCCTGTGATGGGGTGACAACTAGTTGAGGCCATCAATGTATCTAAATCTGCTACTATATGTGGAATATACTGACTCCCTGAAGGTACTGTAATGAGGTCGATCCAGATTTTAAATGTAAACACAGCTTGGACAAAACAACGACAAACAGCAAAGATCTGCTCCCCCAAATCAGAAAGGGATTCATGGAAAATAGCTGTACCTGAACTGCATGCAGCACATTTAGCAATGCACATATTAGTCAGTTCTGCCATGGGGAATTATTGAGGAGAAAAACCAAAAGGTGCCAGTGGATGTCTAAGAGGTTCCAACACCAATAACTAGTTAAAGCTATCAGCTAGCAGGTTCAGTGCACTGATGGTGTTAGATTTCCGTCAAGTCCCTCACTAATGAGGTATGTAGGGAGTCATCATAAGCTGCCCTAGCGGAAGTCTTTCATACAGATATTGTATTAAACGAGGCACAATACATATGTCTGTTATATTCATTAGACCGAGGCTTCCAGTTCCTGAGTGATTAAACTTCTCCTGGACGGTTATTCACCAACAGTCAGCATTTGGCCTTCAGACAAACCAGGGTTGGTTTGAATCTAATGTACAGGTCACAGTAAAGTCTAGATTCCCGAATAATAGTATGGGAACATCATGAAAGATTTGCTTCCCTAATATATTGCACACTCATATTAATTAGGGTTATTCTCTGAAACTACAAAAATGTTCATAAATATTTTTATTGACTTTCTTGAAACATGACTGATGGGTATTTTATATTTTTAATTTAGATATTATTACACAAATTACCGTATATACTCGAGTATAAGCCGACCCGAATATAAGCCGAGGCACCTAATTTTACCCCAAAGAACTGGGAAAAAATATTGACTCGAGTATAAGCCTAGGGTGGAAAATGCGGCAGCTACTGGTAAATATTGCCCCCAATATGCCATTTAATATGCCAGGATATTGCCCCCAATATGCCAGGATATTGCCCCCAATATGCCAGGATATTGCCCCCAATATGCCAGGATATTTCCCCCAATATGCCAGGATATTTCCCCCAATATGCCAGGATATTGCCCCCAATATGCCAGGATATTGCCCCTTAGTATGCTCGTTATGCCACCCTCCTCCCCCAGACCCCAGCACTTACCTCGTTCCTGCTCTGTCCCCCGGTGCTCTGAAGCTGCGTGGCTGTGAGGGAAGCGTTGTGAGCTTCCGTCCAGCCGCGCGGTCAATAAAGTTTGTTTTAAAAAAACACACTTTATTGACCGCGCGGCTGGAGGGAAGCTCACAACGCTTCCCTCACAGCCACGCAGCTTCAGAGCACCGGGGGACAGAGCAGGAACGAGGTAAGTTTTAGATTTTTTTTTTTTCCCCCCCACTGACTCGAGTATAAGCCGAGGGGGGCATTTTTCAGCACAAAAATTGTGCTGAAAAACTCGGCTTATACTCGAGTATATACGGTATGTATTGGTTACATCTTCTTAATAACAAAGCAAATACATTAGCTAACAGTCTCTGCCATGTTTGCATAACTGTATCCACGCATGCTGCTTCACTGGGGAGTGTCTATATCAGGGCTTGACTGAAATCCCAGGAGCCATAGCTCCCAAAATCCCTACTGCTAGCTCCTAAATTTTTTGGATTGTTTTACATAGAACTATATGGAAGTTCCATTTCCCTAGCTCCTTAAAATAACCAGACTGGCTCCTGAATTGATCCATCTGGTTCCTAAAGTCTAGAGAAATTTGTGAAACCCTATTCCAGTGATGCCAAAGGCTTTTACTCCCAAGTGCAAATTTTTATGCAATAAGCCAAGTTATCAAGCTCAGTGCAATTTCTCCCCATATTATGACCTGTCTTTTTTATTACAGACACTCTTCCTTTTAGTTTCATGTCTCTCCATATTTGATAATGATGCCAAGTGCAACCTGAGAGACTCCTGAGTGCTTGAGTCTATATCCTGAGTGCTTGAGTCTGCCCTAGTCTATATTCTGTGCCCAAAAGGGGCCAACACAAATTGATTGACTATATCTTACAAGGACACACCAAATAAACAAGGGGTGTCACACTGCAACTATCAATCTGTTGATGGACTAAGTTTTCTATAATCCACCTTAGAGGCTGGCAAGAAAGTAAGTCAGATAACAGTTCGAGAGCTTCAGTTTGACACTTGTGATATAAAGCAATATACTGTGGGTTAAAGGATCCTGAAAAGAAAAAAAAAAAAAAAAACAACAACACTGGACAAATAGATGTATTTTCTTCAACTTTAATATGCATTTATTTGTCCAGTGTTTTGGGGTTTTTAATGTTAGCATTATATTTAATGGGATGCTGTCACCTAAATATTGTTTTCACTACGAATGTAGAGAATAAATAAAAGATCTATGGATATATAGATACGTACACATTATTTAAGATTAAAAAAAAAAAATGTAAATGTGTCTGTGGTGTCTCCAGTTAATTTGCATATGAAGCCATTGGTGATGTCAAACTATTTTCAAAGGGAAAAGTGTAATTTGCATATAATGCCACGGCGTGATGTTATACAGACACCACAGACACATTTCAAACACATTTCCAATTCATTGATATATTTGCTTGCTATTCTGCTAACACAATGTAATGAGAGATTAAGTCATTTTTTTATTCTCTATTTTTGCAGGACAAGTAATGTTTAGGTGACAGAGTTAAATGGGCTGACTGGTGCCCAAAATGCATCTTCCAAATGTTAATGCATATTAATGTGCTTTCAAAGTACTTTAAAATGCATGTTTTATATTTTGCATTGCTTTAATTTAAAATACTTACAGGTAGATGAATTTGTGAAATTACAGCAGTTTGCAAGAAACCAGGACTTCCCAAACTAGCTGAGTAAAAGTAAATTTATTTTTATTTTATATTTTGCTGCAGGAACCAATGAGAATAATGCCATTCAAATTAATGGAATTTCCTGTCTCTCTAATGATGTCGTCAGACAATGTGTTGCACTGTTAAGAGATCATACTGTGTACAAGATCAAGTTCAAGTAGAGACAACACAATGTATTCTATTTCAGCAGCACAGGAAGTGACTAAATGAAACAAAACTTTATATCAGCAGTGTCTACACAATCAGTGCTGCCACTTCTGTAGTATACATGCAGAGTAAACACTGGGGGAGGGCTTGAGTCAAATATAGAAAATGTAATTTATGCAGAATGCCTATATCAAATCACACTGGAAAAAAGCCCTGTGCGTTATACAAACAGCAGTCTTCAACTTGCATCATAGTGAGTTTGGGGACTAGACTGTACCTTTAAAGTTTTATCCAGCTTAAACGCTTACATATCCAACTCAAGAAAAATACTGGCATCTCCAGCCTATCAGAGGGCTCCCTTAGAGATATATGGGGAAGTCCAATGCACATGTTCAGACATACTATTCATGAGATGGTTAGAAAAGGTATAGTAAACTTACATAACTACTGTTAACCTATTGATAGCCAGGTGAACATTTTGATGTTGGATGTGCAAATACGAGCAAATGAGATATGTTTGCCACATAGTTCTACCCTTGTGAATATATCATAAATTACCTATGCAAAGTAAATGAGTCACGTGGAAAATTGCATTGAAACAGTTAGTCCATTAAAAAGAGAGAAACTAATAACTGTGAACTGCCACACATTCTCTCCAAGTAAAACTTTCCTAGGTGAAACCTATGTGAGAATCACAAGTGTTCTCCAATTGCCATTAAACCTTTCAAGTGTTAAAGGAATTGTGAGGGGACTTATTACACTTTAGCATAATTAGCCAAGTTGAAGAAAAAAAAAAAAAAAGATCACGATCATGAACAGCTGCATGTGAGAATTTTTCCAACTCTGCTACTTTGGCCTATGTTTGAAATTCCCATCTCAATTCATTGAATAAACTGTATTGTTTGCCTAGCCTTGCTATTAAGGCTTACTAAAGTCATGCTTTACTACTAAAATGTAATTTAAAAAAGTATCAATGACACAGATGCATTCTATTCAACAGAATTAGAAATAATGTATAATATATACACATGTATATATATATATATATATATATATATATATATATACACATACATCCATACATACACACACACACACCGATCAGCCACAACACTATGACCACCTGCCTAATATTGTGTAGGTCCCCTTTTCCTGCCAAAACAGCCCTGATCCATCGAGGCATGGACTCCACTAGACCTTTGAAGGTGTGCTGTGGTATCTGGCACCAAGACATTGGTCCTGTAAGTTGCAAGGTGGAACCTCCATGTATCGGACTTGTTTGTCCAGCATATCCCACAGATGCTCGATTGGATTGAGATTTGGAGGCCAAGTCAACACCTTAAATTGTTTTTGTGTTCCTCAAACCATTTTTTCTTTGTGGTAGTGCGCATTATCCTGCTAATACCACTTCCATGAAAGGGTGTACATGGTCTGCAACAATACTTAGGTAGGTGGTACGTGTCAAAGTAGCATCCACCTGAATGGCAGGACCCAAGGTTTACCAGCAGAACACTGCCCAAAGCATCACACTGCCTCTGCCGGCTTGCCACCTAGTCATAATGTTATGGCTGATCGGTGTATTTTTACACACACAGATAAGAGAATACTTCCTTGTGGCAATAATCTTTAAAATAAATAAATGTAAGTATTTATAGTAGAAATTATTTCGCAAATCAAGTGTTTTTGTTTATCAGGTTAAACCAGGGCTCGACAAATCCCAGGTGCCAGCTCACCATGGCGACTAGGAAATTAGACCTGGTGCCCGGGCAGGATAATCTCCACATGGCCCCACGACCTGTGATCATTTCTCTTTTTTAATATATATTTTTATTATTTTATCGCAACGCAAGGGAGCAGAGTGGGTGCTGCACACACTTCCTGCTCCTACCCCTTGCACTGGAGCATGGACCATGCTGCAGCAGAAATCCCCCCTCCCTGCTGCTTTAGCTATTTTGCACAGGCCGGGGAATTTATAGAATTAGTGATAGAATTACCCTACCGTTCTGTCTCACTCTGTGTGCGACTCTCTCACTCTGTGTGCGACTCTCTCACTCTGTGTGCGACTCTCTCACTCTGTGTGCGACTCTCTCACTCTGTGTGCGACTCTCTCACTCTGTGTGCGACTCTCTCACTCTGTGTGCATGTGCCGTTTTCTGGCTCCTAGATATTTGTGCTGGATCCTAAAACTACATTGAATTTGTCAAGCCCTGGGTTAAACAAAAGCTGCTGCAGAAACTATTCAGAAAATGGTGCTTCCACCTATTAATTATTAATTGCTCTATGGAAGGAGGGTGGGACCTTATGTTGTAACAGCAAAGCATGTAAATAAATTATAAGTAATCTTCCACGGACAGCATGATTGCAATCAATTATACATTTACTCTCTCCTCTCTTGGGAAACATACACTGTCAGACACTGAGAAATATGTTCATTTAACCACCATTTAACCTTGTCAATTAAATCTGACTAAATACATTTGGGATTATTTATAAAGACCGATTTGTGGGGGACAGTTCTAAAAGTGGAACAGGTGCCATGGAAATTGCCCCACAAGAAACCTTAAAGTAGGAGTAAACCAAAAAACATTTTTTTAAAATAATTTATACATCTTTATTTCCATTTTCAAAATTTTCCAATATCAAAATTTAAAACAGTTCATACAGGTATAATATGGTACAACAATATTCCGTCCTACTTATATAGTACAATAAACTATGGTAATAGATAAGGGGCATCTTTTAATTAAGTTTCATTTGTACTTCTGTGACCTCTGCCCCTGAATATAATATTTGTTTGGGCTTTCAAGTTAATTTAATACTATATACATACTCTACACATTCACACCTTCTATGCTGAGAAGACTGGGCAAGTCGATGACCAAGTGGCCCACCAACAGTTCCCATGGATCCTTGTAACGGTTTTGGATCCCCCTGAAAGCAACAATCGGACACCATTGACTGGTCCAGGTGAAGGGTCCAAGGGGCCCATATCTCATAGTGCTTATCTGTTTGGCCCGAATGAATATAAAAACCTTGCTTCATATTTTGTTGGTATGTAATCTGGTTAGCCATCATGGTCCACGGGATGGAATCAGACTTCCTACAATTCCTTGCTATACAGATCAGCGGTCAAAATATGTATTAATATTTTTTTCTGAGTATTGTTCCTATCTAGGCATACCCCCATGGAGGTCACGAGAAAAGAGACTTAGGAATTTCAAACTGGACTACAAATGGGATTAGAACATTGGCTGATATAACGCAAGGCCAGAAACGGTGTGCTTTCCCATCTCTCCAAATGAAACTGAATCTATCTTGAACAATTAAAAATTATTTAAGCAAAAAAGAGATCTCACTTGAAAATCCGATAGAGGCTTTCTTGGATAAAGTTCACACAAATCTCTCGATAAATACAATTGTTAAAAGGGAATGCATCACTTATTAAAGCCACTCCTATGCTAAATTCGGAATCACTACTACATTTTTTGTTCCCAGTAGAAAATTAAATAAGTAGTTTGACCCAGGTAAGACAGACAATAGATAGCATATCATTGGTGGACCTGCATTATAAGTTAATTTATCAATGGTACATGGTTCCCACAAAATTACATATAAAGTATGAAATAGTAACTCAGACCTTTGTAGGCATTGTACAAATACACAGGGCCACCCACTACTTATATGGTGGGAGTGTAACAACCTAGCACCACAAAATTGAAGAAACTATAAAGATCAATGTTTCCCTTTATCACAGAAATACTCCCACTGATGTTTTTATTCCATTTGAATTTAGAAAACGGTAACATTACAAAAAAACAATATTTGATATATATGAAAAACCATTTGTCCCCGTTTTACATCATATTTTAAGTTGTTGCTTCACTGAACACAATCCTTGTGGTGTGTCTGTGTGCCAATCATGTGAGCTGGGAGACAGCAAAGTATTTGCAAATGGAAATGCTAATAAAAAAAAACTTATATGCGATTGCAAATCTGAACAGATTGGAAGGATGATGGTGATGTATGAGTGAATGGCAACGCTATTGAAAGAATGAGATATAGACAGAAATACTTCACACGATGCCTCCCTCCTCCAACAGAATCAAATAAGCAATTAGACCAGGGAGGATTAGGGCTAAGTCTAGGGGTATAGGGTTAGAGTGAAGGTAAGGGTTAGGGTTAACTCTGTACGATAGTATAAGAAGCACAAAGCAGAAGCTTTATAGGTTATTTGTTTGTTCAAGCACATTAGACCAGGATCAAAAGGTAAGCATTAGGAGAAGCCTACTATATGACACATTTCTATTTTTAGAATGTAATGCCTCTTTAAGAAATCACCCCCAATTAAGGGGTTAAGGGGTGTATCTTTATGTCTGTGTTGTGGCTGCCAATATTATAGAAAATATAAATGTTGTGTTTCCCATACCTGGAATGGTCATTTGCATCAACTCAACTTGATATAAACATTATATCAAGTTGTATAATAATAGCATAATCTAAATATATATGTATATCTCGATATCAATGTATGTCAGCTAAGCAATGGGAAAAAAACATCAGACATGCTATATCAGGCCTTGAAAAAAATTGCAGGAGCCAGTGAGAAAACTTTTTTTTGATGATGCTTCCATAGAGTTCTATGCAAATCAATGTCCATGGCTCCTAAAAATAATAAGGCTGACTCCTGACTTGGTATGCTTGACTCCTAAAATTTCTATATATAGTGTATAATCAATACAACGAAGGAAATATTTATAAGTGCAAGAGTGAAGCAATATAAGAATATTAACAAAAAACCATTACATTTTATTGGGATTATTATATTTGCCCCAGAAGTGAACTCTGTTAATCCTAGTAACACAAACAAAATGGAGTCTTTTGTGCCATGAGGTTTGTTCCTATGCTACCTTAGCATCTTCTGTGGTTTGAAAGTAATGTCTGTTGAAGTAGATTTTACATTCAGATTCATGTTAAATGCAATTCACACTGTGCCAGTTAAAGTCGACATGTCACCAGAAAAATTGTCATGTTATATATAAAAAAAATCACGTATATATACACAATCTGCCTAACACTAAACCAACTTTTTGGTAGCTATGCATGCAGACAAAGGTGGAAAAGGGGTTATGACAGGGCTTAACAAATATTTGTAGACTTTGGGAGCCATGTAGATCAATTCAGGAGCCAACCTAGTTAATTTTAGAAGCCAGGAAATTGAACTTCCACAGAGTTAAAAAAAAAAAAACAACTTAGGAGTCAGAAATAGGCATTTCAGGAGCCATTACTCCGTTTCCTGGAATTAGTCAAGCCTCAGGTTACAAAATCTTTCCTTTCCGCCAGATCGTCTATTGATATACTAATTATAGAGCATTTATCTAAAAAAATATTTTTTTTTCGGACTCTTGCTTGTGGTCAGCACCTTTAAAAGTATAATAAACAACTCACTATGACAATAGCATTACAAATAGGTATTATTTGGAACAAATAAATCGGTTTGCAGGCATCATTTGCTGCAGATAAATGGCCTTGGTTTAATTTACACATTGTTCACCAAAACTATTTTGAACAGATGTCTATGAATTGATCATATAAACAGTGAGTGAATACTGGGTTGCTATTCCTTTTAAAGTCCTGCTATCATAACAAAAAGGCATGTTTACATGCATAACCCAGCTGAGCAAAGATAAAAACATCAGACATACCCAAGTGTGTGGTTCTTACTAGGCTGCAGACTTCTGACAAGATGGATATACTGATACTGTATTTGTGGTGTTTGAACCACACTAATGATCCATTTTTTAGGATGGCTTATTAATACGACTTCATCGTTTGTAAATGGTTCTCAACTATTATAGGAACAGCAGTCTACCTAATTTAACTTAATTTCACTATCTTGTTTTTATTTGCTCTGACACTATTTCAAATACTCTTACCATTGAGATCGTCAATGTAATGCTATATATCCTAGGTGTCCAACTGCGGCCCTCCAGCTGCTGCAGAACTACAAACCCCATAATTCTCCACCAGCATTCTAGAATGGCAGGGAATTATGGTGGTTGTAGTACAGAAACAACTGGAGGGCCGCAGTTGGACGTCTAGGCTATATATGTTCATGTCTGTTTCGGTAATCATGACTAGGTCATTGTACAACCCTACTTAGTGGTTTATAATGCATTGTATATTTTCTTTACAAAACTCCAAAACCAATAAACAAAATGTAAAAATGAGTTAATAGACAACACTTTGAACAATACAAACTACACTTATAAAACTTTTGTCCAATATAACAGACTACCAGTGTCTGTATTAACGTGTATAAGGGTGTTCATTGGTGAATTCCATAATATTGTTTCCATTAAAAGTAATTCACAAACATGTATATAAGTATTATTTTTTCTGAAAATTGAAGAACATACAACGTTTAGTTTCAAAGTTGGTACATCATATCCACATCCTATGTCCTGTTGACAATAATGAAACACAAAATATGTCACCTTCCGTATTTTTAGCAACGTCAGTTGACCATAACCATGAGAAGCCATAAGTATTACATCTGCAAATATAAACACAAGGTTTGTTCTTTTGCATGAATAACAAATCAATGGATGCAGAGACTAATTTTCCCTCCAAAAAAGTTACCCCCCTAAGTTTTGAAAGCATCACAAATAAGAGATACCTAATGATATATTTGAGTTATAGTTCTCAAACAAGTAGGCCAAAAAAAATGATAATTCACTAGTGAAGACACTTTGGTTAGCACTTGTGAGTCTGTTGAATCCAATATATCCATTGACAGCTCTCTCAAATTACTGAACACTGACACAATGGGGTGCTACCTTTGACTTTGTGAGTTGGACCCAAAGTCCACTCCAACTAGCCTCAATGTGACTCCACTTGGTACTGCTGGCTGCAGGTCAGCTCCATATAGTTAACTTGCTATTATTTATTTTCTTTACCTGCAAAAAATTGCATTAGTTTAATAAAAACCCTCCTGCAGAAGGAAAAAAAACCCCCAAACACTACACTACACTAGTTAAAAGCTTTAATTAACTGCAATAAATGCGACATTATAAAATATAAAGTTTAAAACTCTGCAACATGAACAAGGTGCAAGCGGATAGTTTATTTGCCTACACTAACACATACTAGTTTGCCTCCCAAACTATTTAGATTTCAACTTTCACAAATTCCATATATTTTCATTTGATAATTTATTATGTATTTATTAGCTTTATTAAATATTTTATTGCAATTCTTTTATTCATTCTATTGTTCTAGTCTACATATTACCTCAGTATGCAATGTAAAAAAAACAATAAAAAAGACAAAAAAAAAAAAACATGATTGCCAATGTTTAGTGGCACTTTAACCCCTTCCCGACCTTATGACGAGTTAACTCGTCATAAGAGCCGAAACGTTAGCGACCTTATGACGAGTTAACTCGTCATGCAGTCTAGCCGGCGGTGCGCTCCGTGGGTACCGCCAGCTAGTCTGCAACGGGTCCAGGACTAAGCCTCGCACCCGAGGCAAAGCTCCTGGACCCGATCGGTCAGTTTCCGGCCATGTGATCGCGGTGATTTAGTCATCACCGCGATAACATGCAAATTAGATGGCAAAGTCAGTGTGTTCACACACTGACTTTGCCTCTAATTCACTCTCTGTGCTTCACATTCTTATAGTGAAGCACAGAGAGTGACCTGTAAGTAAAAATAAATTAAATTATACACACATAGGAAAAAAAAAAAATAAAAAAAAATTAACCCTTTCATTGCTGATCACAGTTTTTAACTGTGATCAGTTTCCTTCCACTTTATGGCCCTCATTTAGTTTTTTTTTTAACAGATTTTTTTATTTTTACAATTTATAAAGTTTTTTTGAATAAATAAAGGTAATTTTAATATATTTATTTAATAAAATTTAACCCCTGCATGCCTGTTGCATGATTTTTACTGATCTGACATCGCACTCTTCAGAGTTTTTTTCTGTCTTTTTTGTTATGGGGGGTTTGGGAACCAATATTTTTCTTTTTTATTAGTTAGTTAATTAGGGGGGATAAGTGGGTTAGTGTTGCACTCGTTATGTAGCTTATTATTGGGAAAATAATGGGGAAAAACATTTTTTTCCTCAAAAATTTCCTCTTTTATATGTATTTTTTAATACTAAAATGTAAATCATTTTTATGTATAGGGTATCAAAAGAAAGCTCTAACTGTCCTCTAAAAAACAACATATAACTTGTATGGGTACGTTAAATGAGAGAGAGGAAATTTATGTTTCAAAAACCGCGTATTAAAAATTGAAAAACGCTCTGGTCCTTGGCCCAGGAAAATCCCTGGTCCTTAAAGGGTTAAAGAAGTATTGCACCGGAAGGTATAGAGTTTGTTATGTAAATAAATAATTTCCCTTGGATATCTGCTTTGTAAAATATTTCAATGATTACTGTTCATTACTGCAAAACAAAGTTTATTTTAATATATATAAATTTAGAAAGATTTTTTTTTTTTTTTATGTTTTTACCTTTCAATTTCCACGCCCTCTTTTATGCATAACGCCCTTGGTGTAGCTGAATATACCTTATTAACACTCATTTGGATAGTCACAAAATAATAGGTTTCACAAGATAACTTATCTGAACTGCAGGTCTAATTATACGGTAATTTGGAAATTATAGTGCTACATTAAATTACATCTCCTAATGTACACACTAGAAGGTGTATACAAAGCACATCTGTCTCATTGCAAAAAAGATGTAAAAATAAAATTATTAAGCTTTGAGAATCAGGGATCTGATACCACAGCCATTGACAAAATAACATAACGTATGGTTTTATTGCCATCTGTTCTAAGGGCTCAAAAGGAAAAATATTGCACAATTGTATGTTGTTGTTCAGTATTTAAATATTGAACTAGTATTTTAAATGAAAACAGTCTTTTGTCAAGATTTGATGATGTGTTTAATCTCTTTACAGCTGCACCCTTTAATGTCCTTGTGTCACATTTATAACTGAATAATGCCAGACTTTGGCTGGCCTATTCCTCACTTGCTGCCAACCTTTACCAGAGTATTATATTAAATGTAGACTATAACAAACCTCACCCATCAGTTATAACAAATCCAATCAGATAACAAATATTATCATACTTATGACCATGAGGGAACCAGCAATAAAAATGCAGTAAAAAAAAAAAAAGCATATAGCCACTACTTTTCATAATTCAGTCACAATGAGAGCTACACAGCATGAAAACAGTTTTCAGAGACCTGAGTAGGAAAAATATGAGACATTCTTTCCATTGGGTAGTACTGGCTAGAAATGATATTTTCAGTTATAAGAATGTGTTCTAAGCAACTACCTGAACTAATGACAAAACAAATTACTGTATACAGATCTTCCCCTGAAAATGCACATTAGCACAACATGCCAAAGAAATATATATATAGAATAATGGGGGCTATTGCAGCAAGACCCTGATCAGTTCTCTGAAATGGTGTCCCTGGCTACCAATCACAAGGTGATCAGTGGCCACGGACAAAAAGTGGCGTTTTGGTACTTGCGTGCTATGGGACACAAGTACCATGCGTCACGAAGGGGTTAAAGATGCAGTTCCACCTTTGGTGTTGTAAAAAAAAGCTTGATATAAGTGCCTCATCATCTACAGCAGGGGTCTCCAAACTACGGCCCGCAAGCTGGTTTTATCCGGCCCCCAGGGGGTGGCTCCAGCCCTTTAAAAAAATAAAAATAAAACGCATGCGACAGAGACGCTGGCTGGGGAGATCAAAACATCTCCCCTCGCCAGCATCTCTGCACGAGAAGGCAGCATGGAGTCTGTGCAATGCACAAACTTCCATGCTGCCTATCTCGCGTTATGTACGCACTGATCTGATGCCAGGGTCAGAGTGCCAGGGTTACATGACCTTCCGGTGCTCCATCAGATAAGTGCACTAGGAGTGCGAGAGAGGCAGCATGGAAGGCTGCTGTCTCACAGGAGGCAAGTACTAGGGATGGGGGGCCGAAGAGGGGAATGTCTGTGGCAAAGTAATGGGCACAATAACATTTTATTATAGATGTAGAAAGTTGAATTATAATACTGTTTTTTCTTTGGCACGTGAAAATGTGCAAAATGTACAATGTGGCCCTCCTACTGAAAAGTTTGGAGACCAAAAGAAACAGATCTGGATTTTGAATGTCATTTAATTTAGCGGTTTCTGTGAAATTATTTTCAATGAATAACTACCGGAGAACTGTAATTTGTTCTAAAGGGGCAATGACATATATTAGAAACATGTACAACATACAGAAAATAAGGTGGTTGGCACTCTGTTACTTATATACATTGTTCATACTGTGAATGACCTATACATCGGGTTTGCTGAACTGCAACCAAATGCATAAATTAAGAGAAAAAATATGTTTGAAATATGTCTGTTGTCTCCTGTTTATGACATCAACTGTGGTTTGATATGCAAATGAACTACTTTAAAGGGAAAGTGTGTACTTTGCAAATCAAGCCACAGGTGATGTCAAACAGGAGACACCACAGACACAACATTGATAACTCAACTCACAGTATAAATATTACTAGGGTGACCGTTTCTTTTAATGCCTTAAATTTGCATTTCTTTTGTCAGTTCAGTTTTAGTAAATAACCTACCATGTTGCATGCCCACACAATAAGGACATAGACTCGGTTCACACTGGGAAATAATAATATAATGATGTCTTCAGTGCTTTAATATTCTAGGTGGTCCTTATTAAAATGCCCAAAATAGACTGAAATTCACAATCAGGCCTACTTACAAAATAACATTTTTCAAATAAAGGCAAACTAAACTTGTTTCATATGACAGGTGAACGATTTTGCGATCTTTGCCCCCTACAGTTAATCCCACCCACTTGTTGTACTCACTGACAACAGTACATGATTCTGGGCCTGACTGCAGTAGGAACAGACCATTACGCTCGTAAGAGGCACATGAGCATAAAATATAGTATTGCAACCAAAGGGTTGCAGCTAAGAAGTCTAAAAATTCTTACAGAGAAGTTTGCAAGTTACAAAACACGATTCACATCAGTGACTTCCCGGCAGACTAGGCTGTGTCCCTCTGCCCACACTACTACTGGGGATTCAACTTCACAGAGAACTGAAACTGTTGAACCCCAGTCAGAGAATATGTGTACAACTTAACTCCAGCCCCTATTTAAATCATTCTCTAAATGTCAATGCAAACCCAGCAACGCTAATTTGAAATCTGTCACTTTGCAATCCTGTATGTCACTAACACTGTGCTCTATACAGCCCCCATTCATCCCATATGTAGCTTGCTATCTCCACCCCTCTTGGCCCACTTTTTCTTTCCCTTCAGTAAATATATGTGTATTCCTGTATACATTTTGCCTGTCTGTGACTGTCTATCCCTGAAGATCTCTTCACTGTGCTTGGTCTCAAAGCGGGCACACACTCCCTGTTCCTGGGGCCCTTTCCTGTTCCCCTCTCTATCCCATATAAAGAGCTGGAGGCCTGTCACTCTTTAAATACACAAAAAAAACCAGATACCCATACTCCTTGATTTCATTACCTTGGCTGCCATGGTGTGACCCTGCTGAGTACTGAATCCACCCGGAGACACACACTGAGAAGCCGATACACCACCACCTCTTCCTGTCCCAGCCTCTCCCTCTCCTGTGCAGTGTACACAGCTAGACTGCAGCCCTACTTACTCCCTCTATCTACAGACAGCAACACTGCTGGCCCTACTCAACGGTACAGGAGACATAGTAACCCCTTCAGTGCTGCCCAAAACACAGCTTTTTGTCGTCAATTTGTGTTTATTATCCATGGCGCTGAGCTAATGTGCAAATATCAGGTTTTAATATTGTTTATATATTATATAGATTTATAAAAGGAGCACGTGCCATGGGTGTGTGAAAGTATTAATAGCATTAAAGAGGAATAAACTCCTAAAAATACTATTTTAGGATATAAAAGGTGTCTCTAATGTTACCAATATACATTCAGCATGTTCTGTGCGCCTTATTCTACAGTGCTGCTGCTCCACTGTCACATACATCCTAACTGTCCCTATTTAGGCTGGACATTCCCCATTGTGCACCTCTTTTCCTCATCTGGTGTTCCTCTTTTCTACATATGAGTGTATCACAGAGCTCCACGGGCAATAGAACTAACAGTAATATGTGTTAAAACTGCATTTAACCCCTTCATGACCAGACTGTTTTTGGAATGTTGTGCGTTGGTTACCGAGGCTGTTTTAACACTTCTGAGGTGTCTGTGTTTAGCTTTAATTTTCTTCTTTGTCGGTTGCTGTACCCACACAAATTATATATTGGTTTTTTTCAGGACAAGAAGGGCTTTCTTTTCATGACATTATTTTGTTCATATCATTTATTGTATTGTGAAAAAAATTTTAAAATATGGTTAAAATTTTAAAAACCCCCACTTTTCCTGACTTTTCTTTGTAAATTATTTTACTAAGCTCCAAAAGCTAATGAAAAAACCTGCTAAATAGATTAGACTATAGGTCCTGAGTTTAGAAATACCAAATGTTTATATTTTTTTTGCTTTTTTTCCATGTTTTAGGTTAATAAATACAAGTAGCATATAGCTGTTTAAACACCATTTTTTTTTTTTTTAAATTAGCGTTTGTGACACTGTAACACCGATATCGGTCATGAATCGCTGAATAACCCCCCACATGTACACATTTTTATAAAGTAGACATCCCAGGGTATTCAACTTGGGTTATTTTGACACTTTTCATTCTGTCATTTTACCACCAATCTTTGACAAGTTTTGGCGTAATAATTTTGTGTGTGTTTTATTTCCACACACTTTGAAACTTAGGTATGAATTTAAATAGGTTGTTCTATTTTATTACCAAACAAAACCCCAATATATGTTCAGCAACTTCCCCTGAGTATAGCGGTACCCCACATGTATAGGTTTGCTAGGGTTATGTGGCAGGTACAGAGAAAAATTTAGGATACGGTCATTGCAGCTTTAAAACGTGTATTTATTATGTAATGCTTGTGACTACATTTCCTATCATGCTCAGCCAGCCAAAAGCTACCGTAGCAGAATAGGAAATGTAGTCTATAGTAGGAAGCACAGATTTTTGCTATCCTGTGGCTGCATGGATCATATATCCAGCTGCTGCAGGCCCCTATCTATTGCTGGGGACCAATGCAAAGCATTGGCCCCACTAGCAGTCTTTTTTTTTTGTCATTGGTCCTCTACGGAATAACTTCTTATTTTTATATAATTTATTATCGTATTTGCTCGATTATAAGACGACCCTGATTATAAGACGACCCCCCAAACTTTGGATATTCCATTGGGAAAAAAACTAAAAGCCTGAATATAAGACTAACCTATAGGAAAAAAGTTCAACTTGTATATATCCACATGTAAATTGCTTTTTTAATAAAAAATTATGATAACAAAAAATGCATTTCTTGTTTTTATTTCCTTTTATGTGCCAATGTTGCCTCCCTCTTTCCCTTGTCCCCAGCTTTCTCTCTCTCTCCCCCTCCCTTTGTCTCCCCCCTCGCTCCCCTTGTCTCTCCCCCCCCCTTGTTTCTCTCTTCCCCACCCTCCATCCCCTTGTCTCTGTCTCTTCCCCCCCATCCCTCCCCTTGTCTCTGTTCCCCCTCCCTCCCCTTGTTGCTCTGGTTCCCCCCTCCCTCGTTGCTCTGGTCCCCCCATCCCCTTGTTGCTCTGGTTCCCCCCTCCCTCCCCCTCACCTGTTTCATAATCCCTGGTGACTAGTGGGGGCAGCCGGGGGATGTCTGCACGTTTCGTGCACACATCCCCCAGCTGCCCGATTCACCCTGGTGGCTAGTGGGGCAGCAGAAGATGTCTGCGCGATGAGCGCAGACCTCCCCTGCTGCCGCCCGGCACGACCGCCGGGACCTCTGTGCCCGGCTTCTTCATAGAAGCCCCGGCGGTCGTGCCGGGCGGCAGCAGGGGAGTCTGCGCACATCGCGCAGACATCCCCTGCTGTTAGAGAGGGGGATCCAGGTCCCCTGCAGCTCTGCTGGGGACCTGGATCCATGTCTTATAATCTGACCTCGATTTGAGGTCAGATTATAAAACGACCTCGATTATAAGACAATAAAAATTTGTATTTATGTAATTTTTTTTTTTTTTTTACATTTTTTAATTTTTATTTAACTCTAACCTTAACATTATGGTTAGGGTTAGTACAAACCCTAGGAATTCCAAGCAGATTCTGACCGGCTCAAGCCCCAAGTAACAGTGGAGTGAGTAAGATTAACTTCCAGGTGCTGTAGCACAGAAAAGGGGTCTACTCACACCCCAGGCAGACAAAGCGCCAGTTGTGCGAAACGCGTCAAGCGTGTGTTGTTTCTGTTTTGTACCTGTCTCCCTGCTCGATGGTTTTATTCTTTTTTGGATTTAATAAAGTTACTTTTTACAAACCAACTATGGATTGATGCTGTCTACCATCCGGATGACTTCAGCTGGCACTACCTCTGTTTGTTCCTGTTTAGTACAAACCCTAATTCTAACTCTAAGATTAGGGTTTTGAGGAACTCTTACCCTAAATCAAGAGTTAGGATTAGCACAATAGAATTAAAAAAAAAAAAAAAAACAACATTTTATTTATTAAAAAATCCTTTGGGGAGGCTGGTTGTGCTTGGGGGGGACCAGAGGGAGGGTTAAAAACACTATATTTAGTCTCTCCCTGTCCCACGATCGCCATGGAGCAGGGAGTCACTAAAGCTGTCAAAGTGTATCAAGACACTAAGCCATGTCGTTTGTAGCGCGATCGCGGTATGCCACGAAGGGAGTTTTCCCCTATGACGGTGTTGGGAGATATGATGTCGTTCTTCCTTACTGGTCACATTAGCCACCACTAAGAATGGCTGGCAGTAACCGGACCGGATCAATGAAGAAGCAGCTTCACAAAATGATTTCTCCAAAGTCTTTTGAATTTTATACAGCCTCCTGTGACAGTGTCTATTCTGAACCTAGACTGTGATCTCTGTTCACATGGCCTGAAAATTTTCCTGAAATTTGAGATAAGTACGACCATCATTATATATTCAAGAAACTCCTGGATTCATCACCCAGTGGAAGAGACCTGATAGACATTCAGAGCCAGAACACATTAATCCTTCATTGGACAGCATATCAGGAGGAGGTAGCTTCTCCTACTGGTGTCAAGTCATAGGAGACAATAAAGATTCAGATAATTTATTTCACACAGGTATGTGGCGACGTTTCAACCCTTCAGGCAGCCTGATGTTAATTCTCGTTTTGTAAGGGATCTCCTCAGCCCAAGTCCTTAGGAATAAAGTATCAGCTTCCTCGCCAACCCCCTGGATGTCAACCAAAATATAGCGATCCCCAGAAGTAGACACAGTTACCAAGGTTTGTCACAAGCAAAAACAAAAATTTATTGTAGACAGGACAGCACATTTATACAGTAACATCTTGATAACAGTATTTGATAGCACCACCTCTTTTGTCAGTGAGTTTGTAACCATCGTTGTCTTTGTTGTCAAGATTCCTTTCCTTTGTTGTTTATAAAATCTTTGCTTTTCCAGTCTCAGAGGATGACCTCTTGTCCTTTGCTTTTCTGACTCGTGACTTTTCCTGTTTCCAGTTTGTTTGTTTCAGAGAACTTGCCCACTGCCCCGCAGTGGATTTGAAGAGAGCTGCATAGCCAGAGATCATTTGGTAGATTGCAGTACTAAGATAGGATTGCTGATTTGGAATTGATTGGCTAGATCTACATGGGACGGATACATGAGAGCATGGGAAGATTGGGGTTCCTTTGTGCATAATGTAACACCAGTGCAGAGTCACTGAGAGAATTGTATTGGAAGGTGAAGATGATTAAAGGCTCAATATCTAAATTAATACCAGATATGGTATGAATTGGTGTCTGTTTAACACTTTACAATTTTGTTCCCATGGTTACCTATAACAATAGGAGCCAAATGAGCATTACATCAACAACAAATTTCTACATGGAAAAAATATAACATACAACGATGATATTATTCCATAAGGTATTATTAGAGAGTTATATTCAATAACCAAATCAGGTGGCAGTGGCGTCCCACAGGGGGTGCAAACCGCACCTGGTGACGCCACCATCAGGGGTGATACCCTTGCTGCCGGCATCCCCCCGCAGCGCATTGCGCTGCTGAACTTTTTTTTTTCTGGCAACCGCACCCGCTTGATTCGGCTGCTGGAAAAAAGAAAGAAAATTGAAAAAAAAAAAAAAATTCAATGCGACCGGATGTGACGATTCGTCACATCCGGTGCCTATGTTTCCCTCCTCCGTACAAGAGGGAAGACTGCATGGAGGAGAAGTCCTGGAGACAGAGCAACGAGTAAGGTATATACTGGGGAAGGGGGGAGGAGGGCGGTATAAAACGAGCAAATACTGGCATACTGAGTGGCTAAATGTTGGCATATTGAGGGGTTAAATACTGGCATATTGAGGGGTTAAATGCTGCAATACTGAATGGAAAAATTCTGGCATATTTAGAGATTAAATACTGGCATATTGAATGGCAAAATAATACTGGCTTATTGAGGGGTTCAATGCTGGCATATTGAGTGGCAAAATAATACTGGCATATTCAATGGCAAAATGCTGGCATATTGAGGGGTTAAATGCTGGAATATTGAATGGAAAAATTCTGGCATATTTAGGGGTTAAATACTGGCATATTGAATGGCAAAATAATACTGGCATATTGAGTGGTTAAATTCTGGCATATTGAGGGGTTAAATGCTGGCATATTGAATGGCAAATTCTGGCATATTGAGAGGTTAAAAGCTGGAATATTGAATGGCAAAAATCTGGCATTCTGAGGGGTTAAATGCTGGGATATTGAATGGCAAAATTCTGGCATATTTAGGGGTTAAATACTGGCATATTGGACTGCTCTGTCTCCCGGTGCTCTGCAGGTCTGCAGCTGTGAGGAAAGGGTTGTGCGCTCCCCTCCAGCCGCGCGGCTTCAATAAAGTTTGTTAAAACTTTTTTTAAACAAACTTTATCCGGGTTCGGGTATTGCGATTTTTTTGCAGGGACCCAGAGGGTCTATTTAAACAAAGAACGGGTCTCTGTCAGAGTGTTCCTGGCTACCAATCCCCTTGTGATCGGTGGCCAGGAACCAATCGTGACATTTTGGTGCTTGCGTCGTTTGGGACACAAGCACCTTGCGTCACAAAGGGGTTAATACATAATAGACTAAATAATAAATCTTGTTAAAAAAAGGAACAAATCTATTTAATAATAAAACATGTAGCATAGTTGCCAACTGTCCCGGATTCGCCGGGACAGTCCCGGCAACTATGCAAATGTGCCACGTATATTGTGATCACAGGACAGTCCCGGGAAACTGGGCTGTCACACGATCGCAGTGGGCCACTAGGTCACGTGACGTCGCGCGGTGACGTGACCCGCAGCGATCGCGAGACAGCCCAGTTTCCTGGGACTGTCCCGCAATCGCAGTATACATGGCGACAGATGAGCTCACAGCTGCATTTTTTTTTTACTCATTTTTTTTTTTTAAATCTTCTTCAGCCCAATATGACAGCTAGTCATATCCGGCTAATGTACTTCCCTCCTCGCGACGGGGACCAAGAGGTGAGTACTGGGGAAGGGGGTGGAGGGAGGGTGACATTAATGGGCAGAATATCACTGATGGGCATGATAACACTGAAAAATGATGGGTATGATAACACTGAAAAATGATGGGCATGATAACACTGACAAATGACGGGCATGATAACACTGACAAATGACGGGCATGATAAGACTGAAAAATGATGGACATGATAAGACTGACAAATGACGGGCATGATAACACTGACACATGATGAGCATAATAAGACTGACAAATGACGGGCATGATAACACTGAAAAATTATGGCATGATATCACTGACAAATGACGGGCATGATTAGACTGAAAAATGATGGGCATGATAAGACTGACAAATGATGGGCATGATAACACTGACAAATGATGGGCATGATAACACTGACAAATGATGGGCATGATAACACTGACATAATTTATGGGGCACTGGTGTGGCATAATTTATGGGGCTCTTGTGTGTGTCATAGTTATGGGGCTCCTGTGTGTGGCATAGTTATGGGGCTCCTATGTGTGGCATAGTTAATGGGCTCCTGTGTGTGACATAATTTGTGGGGCTCCCGGTTTTATAGTGTATATGCAATTTTTTTTTTTTTACATAACTAAGAACTCCCAATTAATTTTGCAGCTTTCCTTTGCACTTTTTCTAGTTCCATTATGTGCTTTTTAGGGACTGGTTGCAAGAATTGTATTTCATATTCAGAGTGAGCTCTTACCATTGAGGCAGTACGATAGCCTCCTACCGTGAATTAATACCATTTTACATGCCAATATCAGCCTTTGCAACTGCTGACTGACATTGTGGTCTGTTGCTAAATCTGTTGTCTAAAATTATTCCTAAATTCGTCTTGTAAGTAGTTTTTCCTAGAAATAAATTACCCATTTCAGGTAACAAAGAACCAACATTTTCTGTCCTTCATTTTTTTTCCATTCACATACTTTAGTATGGTTATGTGACTAGTTTTACGTGAATTTGACATTGTAATGTTAGATCAGAAGTGGTGTATAGAGAATTAGTTAAGGAGTTTATAAATGCTTTCATATCTAAGCTCATAAAGTTTAATATGGATTAATGAGTATATGTCTTGTTAGGAAATAGCTTATTTTGAAATGAGCCATTTTTTGTCTCTCTCAGAATCTCTCCCCCTTTGAGGGCTGGAAGAGTGATGCAGAATTCAGATGTGGTTACACTTCTGGCTCTCAAGGGGTTACTGCATGCTAGCACTGGGACCTATCTAATCTACAACTAATCTGTAATAATGAAATGATGGTTCAGACGGTCCAAGCCATACTCCACATTAACATACGTAATGCGTCCAGAGCATGTCTGTAAAACGAAAATGTACTAAAAGTGAAGCAACACCTTTTCACTGTTTTCACGACTTGTACAGTATACAAATACAGTCTACAATACAAAACTCTTAATAGACAGGATGGACCTCACTCGATCCTGTAGTGATCACAAAAGGAGAAGCACTGTACTATACTGTATTGTAGTCTCAGTAGAAACATCACCGTTTAATTAAAATAGTCCATAAATGGGAATGGTTGCGCTGTAACAACGTCCTTACTCGGGAGTGTCTTTGAAGTGAAGGTCCTCAAAGTGGGGCATGTCTGTATTTAACGGACAAATAAAAAAGTCTCCGTGTTTTACAACACTGAGCCAATAATTAACTTAAGTGAACTTATTTATTTGGGGGAGGGACTTACCATATACTTTATTTCAGTCGTCAGCCCCTGCAATGAACTCTGTAAATGTTACATCCAAATTAAAAATCGTTACAGTGTTAGGCGCTACTACACTTACCCAATTAATACTATTTGCAGCTCACCTTCTGGTGGAAAATTACATCTATTTCCACCTAAATAAAAGACAAATATCAGAAAATGAAAGGAGCGCAGGTATGTGAATATATTATGATAATTACGGTAAGTGGAAAATTAAGTGAAAAAATACTAATATAACCTTTAATAAACCATTCTACTAATACTTATAACTAAAAACAGATGGATTCAGGTTGGTTTTGATTGGAGGTCTCTGCTTGAAAAATCTTCGACAAATGCAGTGAATGACAGGAGTTATACTCACAAAAGGGGAGCAGTGTACTACTCTCTTAACAAGTAGAAAGGGAAATCCCCAGAGGTTTTCAGGGAACTATGAACACTGTAGATCTTCTTATTGATGTAGTTACTGAATCTCGGTATGTATACCACAAATATGTGGATAAAAAAAACGCCATTATAGTGAAGTACAGCACAAGCAGTGTTTAATACATAAAATGAAAAGGCTTACTTTAAAAAGTTGTGAGTGCTATCAAGTAACTTACAAATGAGCTGTAAAAAGGAAAAGCCGACTGCCTACAATAGAACGGAAGTGTTGGATGTCAATGCAGGCTGCTACAAACACAGAACAATGTCGGTAGCTGAATTCGTCTTTAACAGCTGTTCATCCAAATTTGAATACGGAAGTCACAGAGAAGAGTGGGCGTGTCATTAATGTTTCGCCAGGCGTGGCTTCTTCATGTGCACGCCTCCCTCCTCATAATGTCGTTCTTTTATAGTTCCCTCTCCGTGTTATGAATATTGGAAGCTTACATTGAACTAAAAAAATCTTCATTATGTATATATTACCCATTTATATGCTTTGGGGAAATATTTTTAGCGGAGTAGATCTTATATATACGAAATAAAAGCAACTATAGGAAATCTAGTGATATTTATATCGGAACATATCTGGCTATTAGGAGCCTTATACTGCATTGTTTACAACATACATATATAAAGAATGTAAAAAATAATTTAAAAACATATAGAAATAAAAATCTGCATACATATACCTTTTATTACCATACATATATAATATACACAAAAATAAGTTTAAAATAAGGTTG
The DNA here is from genome assembly GCA_036172795.1 of Pelodytes ibericus. Taxonomy (NCBI): domain Eukaryota; kingdom Metazoa; phylum Chordata; class Amphibia; order Anura; family Pelodytidae; genus Pelodytes; species Pelodytes ibericus. Next base: position 76,068,189 of record CM069861.1, on the reverse strand, counting down.
CAAGTACAAATACCTTTTAATACCTTACAGACATATTTAAATATTAATTAAAATAGACTTATTGCACAAATATAGAAGGCAGCTTTTGCTATTATTACATTTATATAGAACAAAGCATATATCAATTATGTCACATATATCCCTCTAAAATCTGTAAGAAAAAGAGGGGAGGGAGAAGGATAGGGTCATATCTTTAGGATTCAAAGCATTTGAAACACCACCTTTGACATATCGAAAAATGTATATGAATATACCATCTTCAAAAGTTATAAAAAAATTATATAAATCAAATTCTATGTTAAGTCCCATTGGAGTTAAGGTTTTCAAGGTGTACACCCACTTCATTTCTGTTTGCCATATTGTTTTATTAAAATCATCTCCTCGCCAGTGCTTTTTTAACAATATTATACCTATAGAATGTAGTTTCCCAGGATCAAAATGTACTGATACACTATGTTCCATATATTTATTGCGGATATTGGTCATATGTTCCCCAATTTGTTTATATGATGGGCAGGTGGTTCTCCCCACATATCCGCAGGGGCATGTTAGGAGGTAGATGACGTTGTTAGATTTACATGTAATTAATGATCTTATTTCATATTGTTGTGATGGGAACTAAAATGTGTTAACTTGTTACCCGTCATGACATGACTGGATGTGCACAGTGGCGTACCGAGGGGGGTGCGGGGGGTGCGGACCGCACCGGGTGACAACTCCATCCGCTGGATGCGGCCACCAGAAAAAAGAAAAAAAAACCACAGCGACCGGATGTTACGGTGTTTCCCTCCTCCGTGCAGGAGGGAAGACTGCACGGAGGAGGCGTCCGTCCGGGAACACAGAGCAGCAGCAATTCGGTAAGTGATGGGGAAGGGGGAGGAGGGTGGTTGAAAATGAGCACTTTAATTGCACAATATTACTGGGCTCTGACTGGCACACTTTTACTGGGCTCTGACTGGCACAATATTACTGGTATCTGACTGGCACACTATTACTGGGCTCTGACTGGCACAGTATTACTGGGCTCTGACTGGCACACTATTACTGGGCTCTGACTGGCACACTATTACTGGTATCTGACTGGCACACTATTACTGGGCTCTGACTGGCACAATATTACTGGGTTCTGACTGGCACAATATTACTGGTATCTGACTAGCACACTATTACTGTGCTCCGACTGGCACACTACTACTGGCCTCTGACTGGCACACTATTACTGGGCTCTGACTGGCACAATATTACTGGGCTCTGACTGGCACACTATTACTGGGCTCTGACTGGCACAATATTACTGGGCTCTGACTGGCACAATATTGCTAGGCTCTGACTGGCACAGTATTACTGGGCTCTGACTGGCACACTATTACTGGGCTCTGACTGGCACAATATTACTGGGCTCTGACTGGCACAATATTACTGGGTTCTGACTGACACACTTACTGGGCTCTGACTGGCACAATATTACTGGGCTCTGACTGGCACACTATTACTGGGCTCTGACTGGCACAATATTACCTGCATCAGACTGGCACAATATTACTGGTATCTGACTGGCACAATATTAATGGGCTCTGAATAGCACAATATTCCTGGTATCTGACTGGCACAATATAACTGGGCTCTGACTGGCACAATATTACTGGGCTCTGACTGGCACAATATTACTGGGCTCTGAATAGCACAATATTCCTGGTATCTGACTGGCACAATATAACTGGGCTCTGACTGGCACAATATTACTGGGCTCTGACTGGCACAATATTACTGGGCTCTGAGTGGCACAATATTACTGGTATCTGACTGGCACAATATTACTGGGCTCTAACTGGCACAATATTACTGGTATCTGACTGGCACAATATTACTGGGCTCTGACTGGCACAATATTACTGCGCTCTGACTGGCACAATATTCCTGGTATCTGACTGGCACAATATTACTGGGCTCTAAGTGGCACAATATTACTGGGCTCTGAATGACCCAATATTCCTGGTATCTGACTGGCACAATCTTACTGGGCTCTGACTGGTACAATATTACTGGGCTCTGACTGGCACAATATTACTGATATCTGAATGACACAATATTCCTTGTATCTGACTGGCACAATATTACTGGGCTCTGAGTGGCACAATATTTTTGGGCTCTGACTGGCACAATATTTGTGGGCTCTGAATGGCACAATATTCCTGGTATCTATAATTGTACAATTGTCACCTTGTGGGGCTCCTGTGTGTTGCATAATTAATGGCGGTCCCATGTGTGCATAATTATGGGGCACTTGTGTGTGGCATATTTATTGGGCCCCATGTGTGGCACAATTAAGGAACTCTTTTGTGAGGCATAATTTAAGGAACTCTTTTGTGAGGCATAATTTATGGGGCTCTGGTGTGGCATAATTTATGGGGCTCCTGTGTGTGTTCATAGTTATGGGGCTCCTGTGTGTGGCATAGTTAATAGGCCATCTAACGGGCATTACTAAGGAATCTGTTTGGCATTGTATAGGAGGAAATCCAGGGGGTGACACCATGAGTTTCTGCATCGGGTGACACCAACCCTAGTGACGCCCCTGGATGTGCTTACAGGTTTTACACCTATAAAAGCCATTTGTAACACCAAAGGGATTTACTTTTGTTTTGTTCTCTCTAAGGAAGCTTTTGCTTACCATAGATCTGATACTAGGTGCACCACTATAAGTAATACTAGGTTTTTCAGTTAGGATTTCTTGCCAATGTTTATGAAGGATTTTTGTAAATATTTGTAGTCTTGATTAAAATCAGTTACTAATGTTACCCTTTCAGTTCCTGTTGGATCATCAGCCATACCACACTGATGAGGCCATGTAGGTCGAAACGTACGTCTGTGGTTTGCTGTGTTCCTCTTGTAGAGGGTACTAGCCATGCTTTTCGGATCTGGACTGCCCTTATGGGTGGGATCAGTCTGATATGCTAATGGAGTGGTTCCTTTGCAATGGTGTAAGCAGGCAAAAAATGGAGTTGCTCTCCCGAGTAGGTATTATCCTACAGGACAGACTATTGTAGTACTGTTTGTTCTCGGGCATTGTAGCACCCACCCCACTCTTTGTCGCCAGTTCCTGTTGTATCCTTCTTTTGATGTCTACAGTCTTCTTTAATGTCATTAGCCTCTGTTAGAGCCCTATGAATAAGATTATTAGGATACTGTTTGTCTAGAAAATCTTTACATAATTTATTTGCCTATTCTAAAAACACTTCTTCTTCCGTACAATTACGTTTTAATCTTTGGAATTGTTTTTTGGAATATTTGTAAGCCATGGAGAAAAATGACCACTATCAAAGGAGATATAACTATTGGCATAAAATGCATTTAGTCTTGATTGTATTATGTTCTATGTAGATATCTAAGTCTACAAATGTTGCTTTGTATTTACTATATTCCATTGTGAGTTTAAAATTCCAATTATTGGTGTTAAGATAATTGAAGAAGGTCATCAATGACTCTTCACCACCCTTAAAAAAATATATATATTGTGCATATATATATATATATATATATATATATATATATATATATATATACATATACATTTTTTATCTGGAAGGATAATTGAAGAAGGTCATCAGGGACTCTTCACCACCCTTAAAAATAAAAAAATATATTGTGTATGTGTATATATATATATATATATATATATATATATATATATATATATATACACACATATACATTTTTTATCTGGAAGGGTAATGTAGAGTCCCTGATGACCATCTTCAACTATCCCAAAAAAAAAAAAAGAATTTTAAACTCACCATGGAATATAGTAAATAACTCCTATCATTCACTGCATTTGTGGAAGATTTTTCAAGCAGAGAACACTATTGTCTTCTTTCTGTTTTATATTCTGGGTACCCCCAAAATCAATTAAGACCTTCAATCAAAACCAACCTGAATCCGTCTGTTTTTAATTATAAGAATTATTTTAGAAATTCTTTTTTTCACTGAATGGTTTATTTCTACTAAAGGTTTTATTAGTATTGTTTCACTTAATTATCATAATATAGTCACATACCTGCGCTCCTTTCTTTCTCTGTAATTTGTTACATCCGAATTGCCTTGATGACAATTGTGTAAGCAATGCAATTCGGAAGATAGCTGACTTGTGAACTGTGTGCGTGCATGCATGCGTGATTGTGGCTTGTTCCACTGCAGAATCATGGGAGATGTAGTTCCCATTGATTCTGTTGTATTGTAAAAGCCGTAACAGCACATGCACGTGCGTACTGTTCACCCTCGGGTATCTTACAGAATTGCATTCCCGACACAGACTGCAAATCAGATGCCACATTTGGTCCCTCGGCTCATTTGTGTATAGGTGACACAACTGAACCAAGGGGTCAGGAATGAAAGAAGAAGGGGCTGGGGACTCTATGAATCAAATAAAGTAAGTCTGTCCCCTCCCCCAAACAACAAGTAAGTTAAATTAAGTTAAAAAAAAAGTTTAGTTGTCCTGAAAAATTAAAATGAGATATAACTAGGTGTAGCCAGCTGTTGAAGAGAAAAGACGCATAAATGGCAAGCTCTGACACGGATTCGGATTCGTTCTTTGAAAACCCACTCGAAAAACCTAAGGGTAAAACTTTGGACCCCGGTAACCTTCAATGCCTCAAATGATGTGTCTACTATAAAAATAAGTTATTACATGTGTGATGAAACGGAGCCCTAGAGCAGCCTCTCCTCTAGGTGCATCGTCCTTAAGTGGAATGTTGCTGAGACTGGCGTCAAGTCCGTGACTATATCTCCCCCAGGATGCTGGTCTCAGTATATCGTTATAGAAGTCCCGGCGGTCGTGCCGGGCGGCAGCAGGGGAGGTCTGCGCTCATCGCGCAGACATCCTCCGCTGCCCCGCTAGCCACCAGGGAGAATCGGGCAGCTGGGGGATGTCTGCACGATACGTGCAGACATCCTCCATGCTGCCCGACACGGCAGTCTATTATGACGGACCAGCTGTCCGTCATAATAGACTGCCGTGTCGGGCATCATGGAGGATGTCTGCACGTATCGTGCAGACATCCCCCCGGCTGCCCCCACTAGCCACCAGGGATCGACTTACAGGTGAGGGGGAGGGAGGGGGCAGAGAGACATGGGGAAGGAGGGGGGGACAGAACAACAAGGGGAGGGAGGGGGGAAGAGACAGAGCAACAAGGGGAGGGAGGGGGGAAGAGACAGATACGGGGAGGGATTGGGGAAGAGCAACAAGGGGAGGGAGGGGGGAAGAGACAGAGCAACAAAGGGAGGGAGGGGGCAGAGAGACAGGGGGAGGGAGGGTGCAGAGAGAAACAAGGGGAGGGGGGAAGAGACAGAGACAAGGGGAGGGAGGGGGGAAGAGAGAGACAAGGGGAGGGAGGGGGGCACAGAGTAACAAGGGGAGGGGGGGCAGAGAGAAACAAGGGGGGGGAGAGACAGGCGAGGGGGGAGTCAAAGGGAGGGGGGGAGAGAGAGACAACACTAAGGGGGAAGGGAGACAAAGCTGGGGGAAAGGGAAAGAGAGAGGCAGCATTGGCACATAAAAGGAAATAAAAACAAGAAATGCATTTTTTGATAGAATTTTTTATTAAAAAAGCAATTTACATGTGAATATATACAAGTTGAACTTTTTTCCCTTTAGGGTAGTCTTCTGTTCAGGCTTTTAGTTTTTTTCCTAAAGGAATATCCAAAGTTTGGGGGGTCGTCTTATAATCAGGGTCATCTTATAATCGAGCAAATACGGTATATATAGGAAAACAGTGGGAGGAGGGTAAATCTACACAAAGTCAACATAAGCTTAATTACATCTTGTAGGAAGATAATCAGGCAACATCCTGAGATAACATAGTTCACACCACAACAAAGAAGTAACACATCAACATAATGACATTACACACAGGCAGCAACACCAACAAACATCAATGGTGTTACTGGGATAAACAAAAACACTTAAATAATATCTGTAAAAAAATTCAATTAGAATTTGGTATGATATGCTACCATCACAACGTGACCTACGGGAGTTTGGAAAACCCTCATGGCAGCTTCAACGGTGAAAATCACCATTCTAAATATATCTCTCTAACCACTACAAAAGGTGATCTCAAGAAGTTACTACATGACCTACAAGGAATTTGGAAAGCCAACATGGTAGTTTTAAAGGCGGAGGTCACCGCTCTAAAGGGGAAGGTTGACACCATGGATGACCAATGAAGCTATACAACAAAAACACACCACTGACCACCCATCTCTACTCACAAGGTACCACTGTTGCCTGCTTTAGTCGCTCACTGTGACAAGGGATGACACGACTCTGTCTATAGGCAAATCTTCAGATATAACTACCTTTCTGAAGTATTTACATCCACTACCTGAGCAATTGGACCCTGTACACCTATACAAGTGGCCCTAGCTTTATGAGGATCACACACAAATCTCATGAGAGGAATGGTGAAAATTAACTTTGACAGTGATTACCACGTTTGACACTCTTGAAATTTGTTGACAAACTCTTTATAAAATTCTTTACAACAGGGAAGGACATGCCAAGATTGGACACAGTCCTGATTTTTTCTTTTTATGATCCCTTCTTCACCTCGGGCTACTTGATTTGGATGTGAGATCCCCCCCAACACTTTCAAGCTCTGCTAGTTTTGTAGGGATTGTATAGGCCACAAGAACGGGTTCCATGGACCACTTTGGCAGCTCTCCCTCGGAGTACCCTTTATTTTTCTCTTCTCTTCTCCCCTTACTTACTTATTCTTACTATTGCTTTAATTCCTTATACTTTGCTTTTTTCCCCCCTTACCTGATCTCTTTCCTATATATATCTCTTCTCAACAGTTTATTTTTCATATCTTATTTTATGCATTGTTGTTTGTTACTCTGGCCACAAGTGGGTGCTGCCATGTCACTGATGGTGGATATCTAAAAACATGGAGAGATGTCCCCTATAGATTTGAAAGGGATACACTGCGTTGGTTTAACTATATGCTATAAAAATTCTGAATAATGTTACATTGTTAATTCTGTTTTTTGATGATCTACCCTTTTTGTTTCAAGAAGGCTGGAAAACCTAAGTGTGGCCATGAGGCACATCATTCAAGGGACTGTTATGTAATGATTAGTGGATATAATCTAAATAAGCTATTTTATTCTTCTGCAAATTATTGGCTTTAATATGACATACTATGCCAGATTACCAAGACTGCATTTAAATGTTTTCTCAGAGCAGCAGTGTCCTACCATGCTGCCTGTTCAGCTCCCCGCAATGAGTGTGGATAGGTCACGTGACCCAGCACGTGTCTGACGTCAGAACGCCGGGTCACGTGATCTCTCATCACTCCGTCCCCCCAATACAAAACCGCACGGGCAGCCCGGTCATCACGATCTGGCTGCCCGTGCGTTTTTTTCTTAGGTTTTTTTTTTCAGTGTTGGGGGGCTGCAAAATATCGCACTGGTTGCACCCACAGGTCTTGACAGAACACACAGATTGCACATGAGCACATGCTCCAGCCAGCACCCAGATTGCACACCCAAGACATGCCCCAGCCAGCACCCAGATTGAATACCCAGGAATTACTCCAGCTAGCACCCACATTACTGTCACAGTTCAACCCAATTTCCCTGGCTCCTCTCTACTGTATTCAAGTGTTGTGTCTGTTTCCATTTCAGCCTCTAGTGGCCACCATTCTAGTGTTTCCATTCTCCTCCTGTTATGTCAGCTACCTTGTTAACCTAAGCCCAAACCTACTTATACCTGCAGCTAATTGCTAACAGCGCCTTTGCATTGCTTTGGTTACAGCCTGTATTGTTCCTCCGTGTCTTGATTTTCCTGATCTCTATTCCTGAATCATGTTGCTTATTTTTTGTCTGTCCTGAACCAAGCCTGTCCTGACGTATTTTGTGTGCCTTTGACTCTGCTGCCAGCCCTGATCCTTTGCCTGACTGACGACTCTCTTGCCTGATACCTGTGTACCTTTATCCTCCAACAACTTGGAGGATAAAACCTGCAGCTCAACCATAGGGTGGATTCCTTTAAGGTGAAGACCTTTGCTCTTATACTGTGACCCGTTTTGTTGTCTAGTATCTTCCCTCATTGCAGTTCCACTTCAGTACACAAACTGTCTCAGCTTCCAGCTCTGGCTCAGCTGCCGATTTCAGCTTCCAGTCCTGTCTCAGCTGCCAGGCTCCTGCTACCAGTCCTGTCTGAGGTTCTCTGCATTGAGCCTCCTCCCTGGTGGGTTATCTCAGGTTGTGACAATTGCACATCCAGGACATGCAGTACCCACATTGCAGACCCAAGACTTGTCCTAGTACCCCCATTGCATCTACAGGACAGGCCCCAGCAACCACACACAGCGGGTGATAGGGCATGTCCTGTAAATACACTGTGGGTGCTGGCTGGGTTAAGTCCTGAATGTTCAATTGCCTAGGACTTAACCCATATGCACCCAAAGGACATGCAGATTTATAGACACACATAGTTTCACACAAACATAACTCCCAACTTCTGCCATCGGTGAATAATGACATCAGGAACTTAGGAGGTCAAGTCCAAAGAGTGGACCAAGAGGTGCTGCTACTTGTTGGCAAATGACTTATAACCGTGGATGATAGGTAGGTGCTCCATTCGCTGAATAAATGATGATGTGTCCATAGAATAATTGATGAGCACTCCACACTCCCTTCAGTGATTTGATGTAGTGAAACGCTGACTACACATAGAGGTGAATAGGAAAAGACACCATACCTTACGCGTTTCGCGTATTGCTACGCTTAATCATAGGCTATGAGGAGTAGCTCAGCAGGATTCAGGACTGTGATCCTACGGTCCTGATAAAATTATGCAGTGTCTATACACTGCAGCTACTAGCTCTTTTGCACGCAGCCAACCTTATCAGAACCGGTCAGAACCTGATGTGGAACGCTTTTGCACCATGCAAATTACAACCTCATTCACTGCCCCTAAAGCTGCCTCGCGGCTCAAACTTCCAGTCAGAACATCTGCTCTGAGCACGAGTTAATTGCAAATTTATAGCGTGCACTGCTTCTAGAGAAATATTACACTTAACCCTTTCCCAACTAACCGCTAACTATCCCTGTTGCCTAACACTATTGGTTAACTTCCCTTTACTGTAAATACTGCATACCAGTACAAAACAGGTAGTTACTTTAACTCCATTGACACAGTATTACACACCCACCCGAATCAAATGCATATTTTAAAAAAACGGTGGTATCTTTTACGCTGTATGTTTTCTTCATACCTTACATGCTTGAATATGTTGTAAATACATGGATAAACAAATAAAAAACACAGGACACGTCATTAAAGTGGAGAAAAGACCATAACATTTAAACCAAATAAACATAACGACAACTTTGAATGCAAAATACTCAGTTATACTATAAATGTCATATATAAATGATGTCCACCCCTCTTTTAATAGGTGACCATGACACATAAATAAGTTATGTATTAATAATCTTTATTCACATAATTATGTAACATGTGAGGATGGGAAGCAGGGATAGCCAATGTGTATATACAAAGAGACCAGTATCCATGGCACCGTATGATAGAAGATCATTAAAGTATTTTATTGATTCCTCTTTTGGGGGCTGACAAGTTACAAGATCATTAAAGTATTTTATTGAGTCCTCTTTTGGGGGCTGACAAGTTACAACCTTGGGTTAGAGCTTTATTCACCTTGGGTCAATTGATGGAAGATCCGACTCATCTCATCTCATTTATATGGAGCAAAAAAGGCTCAATATGGTACTTTATTTGTATTCTTTCAATAACAAATTTCTATATAAACCATCTATTCTTAACTCAGTCTTTGAATTAAACATACTGTTTTGCTATAGTTATTCTTTAAAAGACATAATTATATGTGCAGTTTCAAAGATTTACAGCAGATGGTGCCACACAACAACGCTGGTAATGAGGATCTCAAAGGCTTCTTGGACAGTTTTACAAAACAAAGTCATTGATTCCCTAGTACATGTTGCAACCAGACCACCAAGGCTAGAGGCAGGAAATAATATTTCATATGTTTCCCATAATAAATAATCACACATAAATCTTGATCTGTAAGTATTTACATACTTTCATTAGAGTTACAATTTGTGCTGTTTTCCTTTCGATAAAGAAGAGTAGCATCAAAATTGGACAAATGTGATAAGCGGAGTACCCCAGGGGTCTTCTTCTTTTTAATTTTGTGTATTAATTATTTCCCAGTGGGCATAGGGAGTTATGTCTGAGTTTTGCCAATGACACAATTAAGTATGGCAAGGTACGTTATTGATACCAGAATAATGAGTGCCCACGAAGGGGGAAAAAAAACCCTGGCTACTGAAGTTGGCACTAATAGCTGGTGGAGTATTACTGGTCCACTTTGAATTTATGGGTGCTTCAGCCAGTGGCTACTCGTCAACGGTGCAGGTATAAGGTAAGAAAATCCAAAAGGAAGAATTGTGCTGGTACTCCAGTTCATGCAAATATTTAATGTTGCGCAACAGTGAAACAGGTGAGAGGACAGAAACACAACGCGTTTCGAGTCTACTGACTCATAAGTGCTAAGAAACAGTGAACAAACAAGGTAAATAAGCACATCTAAACCAATCAATGAAAAGGTCAAAAGCAGGCGTGTTTTAATCTAAATCTGAAGATAAGAGTGGAGGGATACTGAAAAGTGAATGAAATACCATGAATAAAAGAAGAAATCAATGATTTGCAAATCAAAGTACATAGTGTCAAATTGTTTGTGTAATGAAATGATAATAAACATAAGTAAATACCTAATAAGCAAATTAAAAAATATATAGAAAAGATGTGTCAATGAAATTTAAATAAAAAAAGAGAATTATGAAAAATAAAAAGAGAGAGGAGGAGGAAATGAAAAAAATAAATGCATTCGCTTGTATAATCATGTATTTCTGGAATCTTGAGATGTCAGAAAGATGTTTATCAGATTCACTTTCCTAGAGTTTTTAACATGCTGCATACCTACGGACGTCTGGAGAAATCAGAAAAGAAATGGAACAAATGATATTTTATCCAAAGTTTTAATCTATTAGTTCACAGTTTGTTCATGTATTTATCATATTGTTTTGTATTGCATCAGACACGAGAGCACCACTTAGACGTCACTGGGGCAATTAGTAAAAATAAGATATATCATATTGTGCATTAAGACCTTTTGTATCCAAAGGAGATATCCAGTATGCCTCACGTTGGCATTTAAGCCAATGTAAATTACCCCCTCTTATTCCTGTTTTTACTTTTTCAAGCACTGCCACTTTAAAATATTATAGATCGGCATTATTACAACCTAAAAAGTGACGTGCTACTGTGGTGTTCACTTTTGAAGTGATATCCGCTAGGTGCTCGCGTATCCCGCACTTTAACTCTCTAACAGTTTGACCGATATACTGTTGTTTAATACAGTCTGAACTTGATATTTCTTCATTGAAACAGTATTTGGGTAGATTAGATAACTGGGCAGATAAATGGCCAATGAGATTCAACATAGACAAATGTAAAATTATGCATTTTAGGTATAAATAATAAAAATGCAACCATATAGTTTAAATGCTGTTTCATTTCTACTAATGAAAAAGATTTGTACACAAAAGGTTTAGAGGGAGTATGAAGAGCCATCTGGTATCATATTGGCATCTATTAAAAGGGGTATTGACTCACAGGAGGAAAATATTATTTTGCCTCTTTACAGGTTTATGGTAATAATTTAAAAAAAAAACATTATGGAACTAGACAAAGTGTAGAGGAGGGATGCAAAACTAATAAGGGAAATGGAAATTTTGGCTATAAAGAAAGGCTATAAAAGTTAAAGTTATACACGCTAGAGAAATGGAGTTTTAGAGGGTCTGATGACCTATTCATTAATAGAAAGGTAGCTTTACAAGAGGTCACTAACACATGAAAAAAGGAGATTTCGTCTACGAAAGTGGAAGGTAAGCACAACAAAGGTATGGAATTCAATGCTTAAGGAGGTGGGGCTAGCAAACAAATTAGATGCCTTTAAAGGGGTCTGGATACTTTTCAAAAAAAAAAAAAGCAGTGCATAGAGGGCTATGTATGTTAGTATAGGCATTAATATTTAATCCTCCATTGAAAGGAGAATTTGAAATTGCTGAAATAAGGGGGGGGGGGGGGGTGCCTTCATTTGGATCAAACAAGTAATAGGAAAAGGGTTGAATTTGATGGACACACATCTCTTTTTGACCTCAACTACTATGTGACTATGTAATGAAATGGAAAACAGGTTTACTGGAAACAGAAAAAAACATCTGGAGTATTTGGTAACATGAGATAAAACAAAAATAAAACAGCAATTGAAATGTTTGTTGAGGTGAGCAAAAGTTCGGTCTTAAAATTCACATGGCTTTCATAAATGTTATCTTTGTACAATTAACTGTAGAAACAAGGAAAAGAATCCCCAGAATAATAACCAGGTAACACTAAGATATTATACGAATACTAAACACCCATAGAATCCCTGTTGAGTCTGGTGTCATAGTTTTGTCAAGTATGAATAGGAATTAAAAATATAAACATAAGGGGCACAATCACAAAGGTTTCAATCCAAATGGTCACTATTTAGTAAGTTTTTTTTGTTTTGTTTTTCAATTTTTAACATTGATATGATTAACATCCCTTGAACTGTCTGTTGTGTCAGTGGGTTAATGTCCCAAACATATACACAAATATGAATTGAAATGAATTTGAAAAGACAAAATAGGTCAGTCTCTGGAAAGCAGAGTCAATCACAGTTTATCACAACCACTTGTCCTCCAGTGACACAACTAAATAAAGTAAAACTTTAGACAGGTGTCAACTGCCGAGTGTACCTAATGACAAATCAGGCCTTGTTTATGCCAGAGACCAGAAGGCACTTGGGTCCGTTATCTTGGCTCTTGCTGTTATCTGACACTTGATGCACTCTCACTGCCGTAATGGTCAGTACAAGGACCAATGAGCGCATAATTCTGCGTAACTTATCATTTTCTATTATTAGACTAACATGTTTATATGTTCTTAATATATTTAAGGTCAAAGGTCAAAAAGAAGGTCTGAACAACTGAACAACTGTCACAAACAAAGTTGTCTTCTACATATTTGGCAATAATGCAATAACATGTCATAAAACTCCACGAACTCCTGTGATCTATTTACAATAATTAGTCTGTAGTTTCATTTTAAGTTCAACTTTTTAAAATAAGGCTTTTTCTTTAAAAAGGATATATTTAATATATTTATTTTATACATTTATTTTATATATTAAAATGTATATTTTATTACTACTGGTATTGTTGTATATGTGTATACATTATTTCTATTTTATATAATAATTTTCTAATGGTTTCATTGTTCTACTTTATTTTTCATTATTACTTCTTTAGCGCTGTCTATTCATATACATAATTAATACTACTGACTTATCGTAGCTCTCTCTTAAGTTCCCTTTCATTACTGGAATTGGTCATATGGCAATGACATACCAGGCTCTTTGTTAAATGAATAAGCTGCACCCCCCTTTACACACATCACCCCCCTACACACAGCACCCCCCCATACACACAGCACCCCCCCTTCACACATCACCCACCACCCAGTCTCACACAGCACCTCCCCACTCTCACACAGCACCCCGCTCACATAACACCGACCACCCACTCACACACAGCACCACCCCACTCACATAACACCCCCCACCCACTCACACACAGCATCTCCACTCACACAGCACACCTCACACACAAACACATACACTGCAGCCCTCAATGCAGTATATGTGTGTGTGTGTATTTATCAGTCTGTATGTGTGTACTCAGCGGTCTGTGTGTGTGCACTCAGTGGTCTGTGTGTGTGTACTCAGTGGTCTGTGTGTGTGTACTCAGCGGTGTGTGTACTCAGCGGTCTGTGTGTGTGTGTACTCAGCGGTCTGTGTGTGTGTACTCAGAGGTATGTGTGTGTGTGTGTGTACTCAGCGGTCTGTGTGTGTGTATTCAGCAGACAGTGTGTATTCAGCAGACAGTGTGTACTCGACATTCTGTGTGTGTGTGTATTCAGCAGCATGCATTCAGCAGTGTGCGTTTCAGCAGATTGTGTGTGTGTATTCAGCTTTGTGTGTGTGTGTATTCCGCAGTCTGTGTGTGTATTCAGCGGACTGTGTGTGTGTATTCAGCGGACTGTGTGTGTGTATTCAGCAGACTGCGTGTGTGTACTCAGCAGACTGTGTGTGTGTGTACTCAGCAGACTGTGTGTGTGTGTACTCAGCAGACTGTGTGTGTGTACTCAGCAGACTGTGTGTGTGTACTCAGCAGACTGTGTGTGTGTACTCAGCAGACTGTGTGTGTGTACTCAGCAGACTGTCTGTGTGTACTCAGCAGACTGTCTGTGTGTATCCAGCATTGTGTGTATTCAGCAGACTATATACAGTGGATATAACACGTCTACACACCCCTGTTAAAATGTCAGGTTTCTGTGCTGTAAAAAAATGAGACAAAGATAAATCATTTCAGAACTTTTTCCACCTTTAATGTGACTGTACAACTCAATTGAAAAACAAACTGAAATCTTTTAAATAGAGGGAAGAAAAAATATAAAAATAAAATAATGTAGCTGTGTTCAGAATTAAGCAGTCACATTCCAAATCATGTTAAATAGGAGTCAGCATACACCTGCCATCATTTAAAGTGCCTCTGATTAACCCCAAATAAAGTTCAGCTGCTCTAGTTGGTCTTTCCTAAAAAAAATTCCTGAAAAGCAAAAGCCCACAGCAAAAGCCATGGTCCACAGAGAGCTTCCAAAGCATCAGAAGGATCTCATTGTTAAAAGGTATCAGTCAGGAGAAGGGTACAAAAGAATTTCCAAGGCATTAGATATACCATGGAACACAGTGAAGACAGTCATCATCAAGTGGAGAAAATATGGCACAACAGTAACATTACCATGAACAGGAGCTCCCTCCAAAATTGATGAAAAGACGAGAAGAAAACTGGTCTGGGAGGCTACCAAGAGGCCTACAGCAACATTAAAGGAGCTGCAGGAATATCTGGTAAGTACTGGCTGTGTGGTACATGTGACAACAATCTCCCGTATTCTTCATATGTCTGGGCTATGGGGTAGAGTGGCAAGATGAAAGCCTTTTCTTACGAAGAAAAACATCCAAGCCAGGCTACATTTTTCAAAAACACATCTGAAGTCTCCCAAAAGCATGTGGGAAAAGGTGTTATGGTCTGATGAAACCAAGATTGAACTTTTTGGCCATAATTCAAAAAGATATGTTCGGCGCAAAAACAACATTGTACATCACCAAAAGAACACCATACCCACAGTGAAGCATGGTGGTGGCAGAATCATGCTTTGGGGCTATTTTTCTACAGCTGGAACTGGGGCCTTAGTTAAGATAGAGGGAATTATGAACAGTTCCAAATACCTGTCAATATTGGCACAAAACCTTCAGCCTTCTGCTAGAAAGCTGAACATGAAGAGGAACTTCATCTTTCAGCATGACAACGACCCAAAGCATACATCCAAATCAACGAAGGAATGGCTTCACCAGAAGATTAAAGTTTTGTAGCCAGCCAGAGCCCAGACCTGAATCCGATTGAAAATCTGTGGGGTGATCTGAAGAGGGCTGTACACAGGAGATGCCTGCGCAATCTGACAGATTTGGAGTGTTTTTGCAAAGAAGACTGGGCAAATCTTGCAAAGTCAAAATGTGCCATGCTGATAGACTCATACCAAAAAAGACTGAGTGCTTTAATAAAATCAAAAGGTGCTTCAACAAAGTATTAGTTTAAGGGTGTGCACACTTATGCAACCACATTATTTTATTTTTATATTTTTTGTTCCCTCTACCTAAAAGATTTCAGTTTGTTTTTCAATTGAGTTGTACAGTTTATAGGTCACATTAAAGGTGGAAAAAGTTCTGAAATGATTTATCTTTGTCTCATTTTTTTACAGCACAGAAACTTGACATTTTAACAGGGGTGTGTAGACTTTTTATATCCACTGTAAGTGTATTCAGCAGTCTGTGTGTGTACGTGTATTTAGCAGTGTGTGTATTCAGCAGACTGCTGAGTACGCACATACAGCTGAGTACACATACACACACACACACACACGCCGAGCTAAGTACACACACAGACATATCCCCTTGTACGCATCTTTGGCACAGTTTACATGCAGTTTTGGTGAGGCTGGATGGACAGAAACCTGATGAAAGACGGATGTAATTCTGATGTAAAATGTGCCAAAGCAGCATGTAAGATGCATGCAAACTGCAGGTGGATAAGTGAGAATAGGTCCTTAATAAGGTAAAGCACCACCGAACACCAGTGTGTTTTAATTTACTAGAATTGATGTTATTTCAATAAAAAAACAGTTTGTATCATTGAACTCTCTGTTGTTTTGTTCTTCTTTTAAAACAAAAGATGTTAATTAGTTCGGACAACTGTTAGTACCCAGTATTCAGGTTTAATTGCCGTGTTGGCAATTTGAGGAAAAAAAGTTGGCTTGTATTGCGGTTTGGGCACTCGGGATCAAAAAGGTTCGCCATCACTGCTATATACAGACCAAATGTATATGTAATTAGATCTGGTTTCAATGTATGGGTATGGTATTTAAAACATTATACACAAAGGTGTATTAAAAAGTGTTAAAAGAGCAGTGCATCCTAGTTTATTTTTTTGTTGTTGTACACTTTAAAACAATATACAGGTACTTTTCACGGAAAATCTTTTTATGGGGACCGCTAAACGCAGCGACATCAGGGCTTTGAGAGATAGACAGGACTGTTGCTAAAGGAACAGCATTAACTCTATTACACTTTATTTGCAGGAATGGTTGAGGACAATATCTAGTTGTTTTTGTTTATTTCACATGATGCAGTACTGATTCAATAAAATGGACACTCTAGGTAGAACTGTCTGTTTAAACATCTGAAACCACAAGCAACATAATATGAGAATCCAATCTTGCTACAACTTAATGGTCCACTTCAGCTGTTAAAAGCAGGTTACTCCTTGTATGCCAGATTTTTAAACATTGACTGTTATTTTGTGTAATCTTCTATAAAGTTGTAAATATTAGTCTTTGTGAGGTTGTAATTTGGGATGATCAATAAAGCTAAGTCAACCACAAATACACCACAATACTTTACTATTGCATCTTCACAATACCCTTCACTAAAATTAGCACCAGGGGCAGGAATTTTTTTCAGACAAATTCATAAGCTGAGTTAAGCTCAATTCACAGAATCCCTCCCACATGCACACACACACACTATTTTATTAATTGTACCCTTTGCAGCCATGCCTCTCAACCACACTTTGCGAATTGGTACAGTTGTATTGCTATTAACCTGAATTGATTAGACTTTAACTCCACCTAAAGTCTTCATCCAAGCATACAGCTGTATGCTCTGCCATTTTTTATGAGGAACCTTTAAACACTTCCTGCAAAATATATAATTCATATATAAGTGTATAAGTGTTCAGAGAGAAATCAGTTAATCAAGTTAGTTCCAATGGGATCCCTCTAGAATCATTAATTGGTTACCCCTGGACACTTATGCACTCTAGATTCTGCATGACAGGCCCCAAAACATGTTAAAGTATGCATGGTGATGAATTCTCAGTACAAGAATTCCTACACCTCTGTTAAGAATTCCTACACCTCTGTCAAGATTTCTGCACCTTTGTTACGAGCAGTGAACGCCAGAGGCGGCTCTCTAATTAGGCGAGTTAGGCAGCCGCCTAAGGCCTCACACTCACGGGGGCCTCGCGGCTGCCTAACTCACCTTATTACCTTTGATGTAACAGGGAGCTTAACGCTGCCGTTAAGCTCCCTGTAACACTAACCTGGGACGTTTCCTCCGTGCATCTTCTCTCCTGCACGGAGGAAGGAAGCTCCGATCGCTTTTTTTTTTTTTTTAAACTTTATTGAACCAGCGCAGCTTCAATAAAGTTAAAAAAAAAAAAACGCGACCGGAGCTTCCTTCCTCCGTGCAGGAGAGAAGATGCACGGAGGAAACAACGGAGAGCAGCGTGGAGGTAAGTACTAGGGAGGGGAGGAGCAAAGCCTGGCACAATGAGTGGCTAAATATTGGCACAGTGTGGGGCAAAATCCTGGCATAATGAGGTGAGGGGCAAAATCCTGGCATAATGAGAGGCTAAATCCTGGCATTGTGAGGGGCAAAATAGTGGCATTATGAGGGCCAATATCCTGGCATACAGTTGCAAAATCCTGGCATATTGAGAGGCAAATTCTGGCATTGTGAGGGGCAAAATTGTGGCATAATGAGGGGCAAAATCCTGGCACAGAGTGGCAAAATCCTGGCATAGAGTGGCAAAATCCTGGCATAGAGTGGCAAAATTCTTGCATATTGAGGGGCAAAATTCTTGCATATTGAGGGGCAAAATCCTGGCAAATTGAGGGGCACAATCCTGGCATAGAGTGGAAAAATCCTGGCATATTGAGGGGCAAAATCCTGGCAGATTGAGGGGCAACATCCTGGCAGATTGAGGGGCAAAATCCTGGCATATTGAGGGGCTAAATCCTGGCATATTAAGGGGGTAAATCCTGACATATTAAGGGGCTAAATCCTGGCATATTAAATGGCTAAATCCTGGCATATTGAGTGGCAAAATTCTGGCATTTTGAATGGCTAAATTACAGTGCATCCGGTGCTGTGAGGAAGAACAAAGTGCCAATCTTCTAGCACAACGTGGTCTGTGAGACCACTTTCAACATTGAGCACCTTTCCTTCTGGCTGAGTGTTTCTGTTAGTGTGTGATTGTGTGCTTTCTGAGTGTGTCTGTGAGTCAGTTTGTGCTGTCTGAGTGTATCTGTGAGTGTGTGCTGGCTGAGTGTGATTATGTGCTGACTGAGTGTGTCTGTGAGTCAGTGTGTGCTCACTGAGTGTGTCTATGAATGACTGTGTGATATGTGTTAGTGTTCGCATTTAGGACACAGCAATAACAATGTGAGTTAGTCAGCCGCACACAATTTTATCTATACCAAATGTTTATAGATGTATGTAGAATAATTATGAGACAAATAAAATTCTAGGAGCTGTTCATTTCTAGAAGCTGGGATTTGAGTCTGATCTTGAAATATGCTATTTCTACAGTTCATTTTTATTATCACTTGCATATATTTTATTTAATAATGTGTGTCCGTGAGGGCCTCATGTTCGACTTTCGCCTAAGGCCTCACAAAGTCTAGAGCCGCCACTGGTGAACACATACAGCTGGATACCTTTGAGTGGAATGCAGTACAATCCTGCCAATCAAGTACTTCCCATTCTACAGAACAGTACAGTACAGTATACATTTGTACATGTATACATTATACATTTTGTTGTATAAGTTCTGCATGATAAAGAATTAGATTGAAAATATTTCAACATGGAATTTTATTATTTTAAAATTTAAAGTAACTTGGATTACCAATACTTGGCGTGGGAGACTGGAGATATTTACTGGAATGTGAGTATTACTTAAAAAGCTGGTTTATTGACTTCCACATCACAGATGTATATGTTCTAAATGGTTGTAACCTGTCCTTGTATTTACCTAGTTTACTCATGTGTACATGAACTATTTTCTTTGATGTTAAAAAATATGTAATCTTTTTATTTAAACTTTGTAGTAAATCTCACAAAAGAAAAATCTACTTCTAAAGCTCACAACTTTAATAGACAATTGTATAATTAAACCTATGCAGGGAGGGCTGGCAGCTAGTGGCCCAGTTGGCAGATACAAATGGACAGGCAGGACAGAAACGCTTTAGAGGATGGATCAGTAGAACACTGAATGCTTAAAACTTAACCTTTATTAGTTGTAATAAAAAAGGTAAACAATATATAAAATAAGAGGTTTGCTTGAGTGAAAAACAAACAAAATAAGTGTTCCTAAATGTGTAAGTGAAAATAAAATACACTACTGATGAACCCACAAAAGGCAGGGATAGGAAAAAACAGTGACAGATAAGGTACAGAGATTGATAGACAGACAAACCAAATAGCTAGAAAGTGCTACACACTGGGGCCTAGGTGTCCACCAGCAGCCTTCCAACTGTTTCTGTGCTACAAACACCATAAGTCCCTGAAGTTCTGGAATGGAGTTGTCAGGTCCGCACACCAGTCCCACGTCTCCTGCCTCCAACAACTGCTAATGGCGCTGTTAATGTCCCCAGCTGTCAGCTACTTCATACAGCGCGTACCCGGCACTGGAGGTTAGCGCGTGCGCGACACAATACCCTCTCCGTGTTGTCACAAGCGTCACTATGGAAACAGAAAGGCGCGCATTACACGCATCACGGGGGCGGGGCTACAGTCTTTAAAAACACCAACACGCGAAACACAAATTGCTTGATGATTAACAAGCTTAAAAACGATCGAAAAACTGAGGCGCATATACCGGGAAGAGAAAAACAAAGATAATAGTGCAACACAGTAGATTCAATTGGTATATATAAAAAAGTGCTAGGAGTATACACTCATAAACGAAAATAGATTCGGGCTCATCAAAGAAGTGTGGTCATTCTGTTTAATCCATCATCTAAAAAGACATATTAAAAACCATTGCGCGGTAGCTTACAGAAATAAGGCAATTTTAAAACCAAATACACGTACAGAATGTTAAAGCACAAAAAGTGCAACTTGCGTAAAACATCCTGAAAGGATGAAACTCCTTCCTGCTGCCAGCAGGATAGGGAACTCAGGTACTTCTTCAGAAGATGATCCACTCTCAACGAGTTTTGTCGGCTGTGCTGTCAGCTTCCTCAGGAGATAAACTTTATTGTGCAATCTTTGCAATAAAGTGCTGAATGTGATCGTGCACAGCTAATGGCGCGCAGTGGGTTTCTCCTCCTCCCACTCGCGTCATAGGCTAGTGCCCTGTCTGAGTACCTGAGGTCCCTTTTTTGGAAGCTACAATGGTAATATGTCTTTTTAGATGACGGATATTTTAGATGAACTGAATACCGTATTTATCGGCGTATAACACGCGCCGGCGTATAACACGCACCTAATTTTAAGAAGGAAATTTCAGGAAAAAAAACTTAAGAACTTAAATTAAGAACTTTGAAGCCCAATATGCCATTTTAATATGCCAGGATATTGCCCCCAATATGCCATTTAATATGCAGGATATTGCCCCCAATATGCCATTTAATATGCAGGATATTGCCCCTAATATGCCATTTTAATATGCCAGATATTGCCCCCAATATGCCATTTAATATGCAGGATATTGCCCCCAATATGCCATTTAATATGCAGGATATTGCCCCCAATATGCCATTTAATATGCAGGATATTGCCCCCAATATGCCATTTTAATATGCCAGATATTGCCCCAATATGCCATTTAATATGCAGGATATTGCCCCCAATATGCCATTTATTATGCCAGGATATTGCCCCCAATATGCCATTTAATATGCCCCCAATATGCAGGATATTGCCCCCAATATGCCATTTTAATATGCCAGATATTGCCCCAATATGCCATTTAATATGCAGGATATTGCCCCCAATATGCCATTTTAATATGCCAGATATTGCCCCAATATGCCATTTAATATGCAGGATATTGCCCCCAATATGCCATTTATTATGCCAGGATATTGCCCCCAATATGTCATTTAATATGCCCCCAATATGCCAGGATATTGCCCCTTAGTATGCTCGTTATGCCACCCTCCTCCCCCCCCTTCCCCAGACCCCATACTTACCTCGTTCCTGCTCTGTCCCCCGGTGCTCTGAAGCTGCGTGGCTGTGAGGGAAGCGTTGTGAGCTCCCCTTCAGCCGCGCGGTCAATAAAGTTTGTTTAAAAAAAACACACTTTATTGACCGCGTATAACACGCACACACTATTTTCTCCCTATTTTCAGGGAGAAAAAGTGCGTGTTATACGCCGATAAATACGGTATATTGTGTTGCACTATTATCTTTGTTTCGAGTAGGCATATAATAAATAAGTCCACAACAGGGAAGGCTTCAGGTTGTGGACTTATTTATTATATGCCTACTTGAAATGTATAGCTTGTAAGTGAAATTTTAAGTGCAGGTCACTTTTTAATCACTTTTACTGCTCTATGGTTTGTCTATGGTTTTATCCCCATTGTACAGATTAAAACTACCGTATTTGCTCGAATATAAGAAGACCCTGATTATTAGACGACCCCCCAAACTTTGGATATTCCTTTAAGAAAAAAACTAAAAGCCTGAATATAAGACTACCCTGTAAGAAAAAAAGTTTAACTTGTATATATGTAAATTACTTTTTAATATTCAATAAAAATGATATTAAACAAACGCATTTCTTGTATTTATTGTGCCAATGCTGCCACTCTCTCCACCCCCCCTACATTGTCTACCTCGCCCCCCCCCCCCCCCCCCCCCCAATTTCTCTCTCTCTTCCCACTTGTCTTTCTCTCCCTCCTCGGTCCCCCCAGCCGGTCCGTCTTAATAGACGGAAGTGTCAGGCAGCATGGAGGATGTCTGCACGTATCATGCAGACATCCCCCGGCTGCCAAATATCCCTGGTGGCTAGCGGGGGCAGCAGCGGAGGATGTCTGCACGATACGCACAGACATCCCCCGTTGCTGCCCGGCACTTCCGCTGGGACTTTTATGATGAAGCCGGAAGGACCCGGCTTCATCAATGAAGTCCCGGAGGACGTGGCGGGCGGCAGCAGGGGAAGTCTGCGGTCATCGTGAAGACATCCCCCGGCTGTTAGCGAGGGGGCTCCAGGTCAGATTATAAGACGATCTCGAATATAAGACAATGGGTATTTTTCAGAGCATTTGCTCTGAAAAAACCTCATCTTATATTTGAGCAAATACGGTACTAGTTCTTGGAATCTCACTGCTCCTAAAGGCCTGTTATTCTTGATGTTTGTGAGTGTTTCTCATACACACCACTTAATACACAGTTGTTTTTTTAAACATTTTTGCACTATATATTTTTTCTGTTTATATTTTCTGTTTGCTATACATTGCCTTAGCATGATTGCCTACAAGTTGCACCAAAGTCAAGCTGGTAACTAGACTGTCACCAGTCTCTTTAAAGGTTTACTGGTATGTTATATACAATAACAAATTAGGGAGTCTACTCAATTTCCACAGATCCGTTCCGAATTGAATTCGGATTAGGCAAAGTCGCTGAATTTGCGGATCCTCTGAAATGTGACTACTCAATACTGGTGAATTCGACTCAGAATTGGCTGTTCAGGCCATTCGGAAACCGAAGCATTGGAGGCCTTAGGATTGGGACAATTTTGCCATGAAAACTATAGGTTTTCGGCTATGCAATATGCGACGATCATCCTTGAATACAATTCAGATTCTGGGGAAAAAAGCCCCCTCTGGGTTCAGCGGACTTTCGCTGGCCACAAATATAAAAAAAAATAACCCCACACTACTGCTGGCCCCTTAAAAAAATAATTAAGCTTGAAGCCCTGGCTCCCCTATTAACAAACAGGCCTGGAAAACAGCAAAATTGTTCTCAGGGGGATGGGACAGTTCATTGTGGCTGTTTTTATGCAGCCACTTCACCATAAAGCGTGATGGCCAGTTCGATCCGCAAGAGGTCATCTTCCCCTTTCTTCATGGGAGAGTTCATCGCGGGATCGCACAAGGTAGGTATTATTAGTGGTTAGATGTTAGCATTAGGGTTCGGGGGATTAGAAATTAGCATTAGGGTTCGGGGGTTAGGTATTAGTATTAGGGTTCGGGGGGTTAGGTATTAGTATTGGGGATCGGGGGTTAGGTATTAGAATTAGGGTTCAGGGGGGTTAGGTATTAGTATTAGGGTTCGTGGGTTAAGGTATCAGTATTTGGGTTTAGGGGGGGTCCGGTATTAGGATTCGGGGGGTAGTATTATGGTTCGGGGGGAGTTAATATTACAACAATTAATGTATAGTAGTATAAAAATATATATTTAATGAATAGGCATTTAATAAAACATATAAATAAATATTATTTAGTAGTATAGTAGTATAAAAAAAAAAGAAAAACACATACAATGTATAGTGCATATATTAGACTACCTGAATCACAATAGTCCAAAACATAATAAAAGCATGGGAATGCTAATATTTAATTAGCAAAAATACAATAAAAGAAAAAAGGGATTACAAGCTGATAGTACACACCTTATAGTGCCCGAACTTTGTACTATCAGCTTGTAATCACGTTTTTCTTTTACTGTATTTTATAGTCCTGAACCCCCAACCAAAAATGGGACTGGGAGCTGGGCAAGTGCTCCTAGCCCCATATAATATACAATTAAAGCATAATAATTATATAAATACATATTAATATACATAACTAAATATATAAAATGCTAATGACATATAAATACAACTATATAAACTAATACATTAATAAACACAAATACATTTATCACATATAATATGAAATACAAGTATTTGTAATTAAATAAAGAATTCACATGAAAACCAACACACGTATCCCATTTGGCACATGGTAACCCCAATAAAAGTTAGGGAATGTCCATGTATCTATTTGTACATACATTAACATTTATAATTCAACATACCGCCATAACAGCTATTGTCGATACCAGCTAAAGCTTGGTCACATCCCCTGTAATGTTATTCCATAACAGTTGTTATGCATAAAAGTTTTTTTAAAGAAAAAAAAAAGTTTTCACAGATATTTCACTGGAAAAACAGCCCCATACCATTATCTCTCCTTCACCAAACTTTACAGTTGGCACAATGCAGTCAACAGGTGATGTTCTCCTGGCATCTGCCAAACCCAAACTCACCCATCATCTCACTGCCACATAGTAAAGACTCCACAGAATACATTTCCCACTGCTGTAGAGACCAGAGGCGGCATGCGTTACACCATTCGATCTGATGCTTGGCAATGTACTTAGATATGTGAGGCTTGCATACAGGTGCTTGTCCAAGGAATCCCATTACATGAAGCTCCCGCCGCACAGTTTTCTGATATTAAAGCCAGTGGAAGATTGGAACTCTCCAGCCATGGAATCAGTAGAGCATTGGCTACTTTTACACACCATGTGCCTCAGCTCTATGTGACCCCGCTCTGTGACGTTCGATGGTCTTCTGCTTCGTGACTGACTTACTGCTGTTCCTAAATTCTGCACTTTCCAATAATACCACTTACAGTTGACCGTGGAATGAAATTCCATGAACTGACTTATTGCAATCCTGTCACAGTACCATGCTTAAATTCACTGAGCTCTTCAAAACAACCCATTTTTTCCACAAATGTTTGTTAATGCAGACTACATGACTAGGTGCTTAATTTATACACCTGTGGCCAGTAATGTATCTTCCAATCTTCCACAAGCAAACAAGGCACTCGCCTAGGGCGGCACTTTGCCAGAGGGTGTTAAAGCACACTTCTGGTGCTTCAAACATTTTCGCTCCCTCCCCCACCGTTCGGCAAGCTTTAGCTCCTTCCAATTAATCGGGGTGATGGGGGCATGTAATGGATGTGGTAGGGGTTTGAAATGAGGGTGATGGTGGCATGTAATGGGGTGATAGGGCATGTTATGGGTGTGCAACATTGGTGGGGAGGAGGTGCCCGAATTGTGTCTGCCTAGGGCAGCACAAAACCAAGATACACCACTGCCTGTGGCAATGGGTCTGATTGAAATACCTGACTTCAATAATTAAATGGTATATATCTCAATACTTTTTTCCATAAAGTGTATCTAGAAAAATCACTGGCTTCATAAATCCTGGACAATGCAGGGAGAATTTTTATTGCAGCATTTTAAAATGAAAACTAAAGACGACATCTGTTATGTATCCCTTCTTACGTCTGATTGCGAAGAACAGGAAAGCCAGCCTAATCTTCCTTGGCTGCACATTTCATGGAGATTTTTAGGCCAGCTTATTGCTTCTAGCCTTAAAGTACCTCAGGATACATTTTGCATGGATCTTTTTCAGCCAGCATTTTCCAGCATCGTGTACTTTAATAAAAAAAAAAATACAAAAAGATTTTCAAAGATCATACACGTATACATTAGGAAGCATTTAGGATTGGCATAACAAGTCAATGGCGGAAAAATGTGTCTAGTCTATCCAATTACTGTTGATCCTAATGACATATATATTTTTTATTCAGGAATATATAATAAATAGAAACATCTGCTATATTCTTATTACCCAATGGAAATCTAAATGACATTAAATAAAAACATCTCAATAGATAGAAACATCTGCTATCTTTTATTTACCAATGTAACTATTGCTGCTTTTCCTAAATGCTCCACTTTCCAATAATACCAATTACAGTTGACTGTGGAATATCAAGCAGGGATGACATTTCATGACTGCAGTGGCATCTTATAACGGTAAATAGGCATTTTTTAAATAAGCATCTCAATTAATATTGGTAGCCTTAAAGGGACAGTCTAGTCCCCAAACTCACTTTGGTGCAAGATTAAGAAGGCTTTTATCCCTGTGTGATGTGATGCAGGCATTCTGTATAAATCACATTTTTAATATTTGGCTCCCCAGTGATTACTCTGCATGTTTACTGCAGGTGTGGCAGCACTGATTCTATAGACACTGAGGATATCAAGTTTTGTTTCATATAGTCACTTCCTGACCTCCTCAAATTGAGTCTATTGAGTGGCCTATGAGTGATCTTGCTCTTGTACACAGTAGGATCTCTTAACAGTGCAACACATTGTCTAATGACATCTCTAGAGAGAAAGGATATTCCATTTGAATGTCATTATTCTCATTGGTTCCTGCAGCAAAAAAAAAAAAAATATTACTTTTACACATCTAGTGTGGGCACTCCTTGTTTCTTACTGCTGTAATTTCACAATTTCTTCTAGCTGTAAGTATTTTATATTTTAAGCAATGCAAAATGTAAGACATGCATTTTAAAGTACTTTGAAAGCACATTAACATGCATTAATATTTGGAAGATGCACCATAAAAACCAGGACTGTCTTGGTAATCCAGGGCTGTTATCAACTATGTAAGTTACACTGGAGCGAGCATTATTTGATATGTGTAATAAAGACGTCATGTAAAGGGAGTATTAAATATTTATTTGTCTGTCTCATTATCTGATATTGCTAGTCAATAGTACAAACATATTATTAAATAATAATAAAATATGCACTCACTAATGTAGAAGCCCCTAACCTGCGTTTGAATTACTATAGTGCAGCATTCTAAACGTATGAAGAAGACACACATCTTAATATAAAAGCATATGAAGAATACAACTTTAAGAAAGGTTACAGACAAGTCTGCATGACATCGGCCTAAGAAATATCCTAGAAGGATCTGGAAAAGTACAAGTCTATAAACCAGGTATAAGGGTGTGTCCTGTTCACTAAACTCATTTTGCTGGTGGTTTCTTCCTTAAAAGAAAGCTATTTCCTACAGTCAGACGTTTTTCGTCATAGCAGCAAAAACAATAGACATCTGTGGCTTAAGTTTCAAAGGAATTGTCCCAACATCTATCCCGCCATTAGGTACCCAAGATTTTTCAATTTTAAATGTGCCTGTGTAGCGCTGAAAAAAGCAGGAGGTGGCGAGGTGGTGGTGCCAGCGGACCCCACACAGGGAAGATAGCAGGATCAGCTCAGTCTGTGCTGCTTGCATCCCTGTACATAATGATTCAGAGCATCGGAAATACGATGCTCCGTGTCATCACTATGCGCAGGAGTGCGAGCAACATGGACAGAGGTCCGATGCTGCCCGTAGGTTTTGCAGAGATTAGCATGCAGGTTTTGCAGGTAATTAGCAAGCAGGTGATGCAATAGTGGTTAGATCAGACTGAATACTTTATGCAACAAATGGTTAAATGGAAAGGATTACATTAACATGCACAGGATGATTCTGTTGGTTGGAATATAAATACATAAAGATAATTGCTTCAGAGGTTGAGAAAAGTCAGTAAGTAATCCAGATCAAAATGGGTTGGAGATTAAAGCAGAACTGTTTAAGGCAATTCCTGGTCCAAAGGAATATAGAGGTCTGTAAGAATGGTGAAACAAATCCAGGTCCAAGGGCAATAGAAGTCAGCAGTAACGGGTATCAGGCAGAAGTCAGTACACAGAGGATCTTTTTAAGAAATAATCTGGAGCTAAGCAGGCACTTGTACTGTTCGGGACAAAATAACTCAGCAACTAACTTGTTGAGTGACTCCCCTATAAGTCGAGGGAAGATTGTGTCACAGAAAGAGGGCGGAGCCTGCGATGAGTGAAACCTGGAAGGAACTCTGAGGGAAAATGGATGGGTAAGTCCTGACAGGATGGTGAGAGAGACACCAGACCTGGGCGGGATAGGGAGAAAGAGAGAGACACCCGACCAGACATAAGGTGGAGGGAGGGAGAAAGACAGAGACACCAGACATGGGGTGGTGGGAGGGAGAAAGAGAGACCAGACATTGGGTGGGGGGAGAGAAAGAGACCAGGTGTGGGGTAGGGAGGAGAGACCGAGAAAGAGACCAGACATGGGATGAGAGGAAGAAAAAAAGACATGGGGCAGTGAGAAAGACAGACTTGGGGGGAGAGGAGAGAGATACAGGGGGGAGAGGAATAGACAAACATGAGGGAAAGAAACACAAGAGGGGAAGATAATTAGGGAGAGAAGAAAGACAAAAGGGGGAACAGACAGATGAATGGGGGAGAGCAAGCACACTGTTGGCATGGGGGAGAGCAAGACAGACACTGATGGCATGGGGAGAGCAAGACAGACAGGGATGGCATAGCGGGAAAGCGAAACAGACATGGGTGGCATAGGGAAAGAGGGACAGAAAGGGATGCCGTAGAGGGAGAGTGAATCAGACATGGAGGGTGAGTGAGACAGACAGTGAATGTGTGACTGTGTGTGAATGTTTGGGTGCATGTGACATTGCATGTGTTAATGTGTGTGTACGTGTGGCTGCATCTGACATTGCATGTGCGTGTTCAAGGGGTGGCAAAATATATGTTCACCTAGGGCGCAAAAAGGCTTGCACTGGCCCTAAGTCTAAACTAGGAGAACTGAGCTCCAGACACCCGGGATCTGTACCGGGGAGGCTAGAGCTCTACGTCTCATGTCACGGATTGTCATGTCACACGCATCAGGAAATTATTGGGATAAAATTGTCTTAGATAAGAGGATATATTAATAACATTATACGTGATATATGTTGGGGCCTATTTGTTTACATTTTTTTTGACACTCAGAGCTAGTACGTATCAATCCAGTAATTCTGTGTGTTTCATCATTGTGTCAATCAATATTAAGTGATACAAAATATAAAACATAAAATCACATTTAACATGTTATGTTGTGGGCCCCTTATTTCATACAGGCCTATTTTCTCTTGGTCTACCTAGCCGAAACATATCCCACATAACAACATTTAACAAATAATGAACACGAAGACTAAGACTGTCTGTCTGCCCTAGTAGTTACTGCTTTGGCGAACTGCCCTAAGCCGCCTTTCTTATTGGTGGGTCTGGTGGAGCTTCTTCTGGTTCCAACTAATTCCTCTTATGTTACTTTATCGGGTTAAACCGGAAGTGAAGCGTCACGACGTGCCTACCGTCGTCATCATGGCAACGCATCGGGCCACACAGAGCCGGCATAGTGTAGCAACGATCCGGACATGGGGAGGACAATCACGACAATACCGCTAACGAATTTAACTTGTTATATATCATGCTACCTTAACGCATAAAAAAGGAGGAAAAACATTAACTAAATCATAAATTGATATATGATACACAATACTACAGTTACAAAAATCATTAGAGCAGATTCACATGCAAAACGTGACTACATAGTACAATAGTACGCATACAGAAACACAAAAAGGTATAGCAACCGATTTAGGTATATCATTATATCGACTGCATTCAATTTTGTATATTTACATTAAATATCATGATTCCTTTTAAAAGAGAAAAAACATTCAATCACATTATTATCAGGAATCTGCACATATCTGCAAACAGTATCTATTCTTCAATGCAAAACTGTATTAAATTCCCCAAACATCGAATATATACACAGGAGCAGAAAGAATTAATCACATTGACCACTTCGTGACGCAAGGTGCTTGCGTCCCAAACGACGCAAGCACCAAAACATCACGATTGGTTCCTGGCCACCGATCACAAGGTGATCGGTAGCCAGGAACAATCTGGCAGAGACCCGATCAGGGTCCTAATAGACCCTGTGGGTCCCTGCAAAAAAATCGTGAGACCTTCGGACGTCACGTGTGATGTCACGGAGGCGTGCCCGAACCCGGAAGTTCGTGCATGGCGCGATTTGGAGAAAAAGTGGCCTCATCTGACAGGTGGGATCCTGCTGCAAATGCCTACAGCCGGATCCGAAAACATCTCATCGCGGGGAGCCGTGATGAGCTGTTTAATACAGGATGTACTATGCCGTCCTAACGACTTTAAGGCACTTAAAGTCAGGACGGCATAGTACGTCCTAAAGTCACTAAGGGGTTAATATCACATAAACTATTTACAATTTATATTTATCATCAAAAAAAGTTTTAGATTATCTTGTCAGAACACACAGGAGCACAGACATAAGTTCAGAATCATTCGAGAAAGGGTATGAGATCAAAATTGTCATTTAAAACTGTAGGGAGCAGTGTATTTAAAGTGAGAATCCAGAAAGTTTAACTCAGAGGTCCTCAAACTTTTTAAACAGGGGGCCAGTTCACTGTCCCTCAGACCGTTGGAGGGCCGGACTATAGTAAAAAAAAAAAACTATGAACAAATTCCTATGCACACTGCATATATCTTATTTTGAAGTGAAGAAACAAAACGGGAACAAGTAATATTATGCCAGTCAGAGCCCAGTAATATTGTGCCAGTCAGATGCCCAGGAATATTATGCCAGTCAGAGCCCAGTAATATTATGCCAGTCAGATGCCCAGGAATTTTATGCCCGTCAGATGCCCAGGAATATTATGCCAGCCAGATGCCCAGTAATATTATTCCAGTCAGAGACCAGGAATATTATGCCAGTCAGAGCCCAGTAATATTATGCCAGTCAGATACCCAGGCATATTATGCCAGTCAGATGCCCAGGAATGTTATGCCAGTCAGAGCCCAGTTATATTATGCCAGTCAGATGCCCAGGAATATTATGCCAGTCAGATGCTCAGGAATATTATGCCAGTCAGATGCCCAGGAATATTATGCCAGTCAGAGCCCAAGAATATTATGTCAGTCAGATGCCCAGGAATATTATGCCAGTCAGATGCCCAGGAATATAATGCCAGTCAGAGCCCAGGAATATTATGCCATTCAGATGCCCAGGAATATTATGCCATTCAGATGCCCAGGAATATTATGCCATTCAGATGCCCAGGAATATTATGCCAGTCAGAGCCCAGGAATATTATGCCATTCAGATGCCCAGGAATATTATGCCAGTCAGAGCCCAAGAATATTATGCCAGTCAGATGCCCAGGAATAGTGTGCCTGTCAGATGCCCAGGAATTTTATGCCCGTCAGATGCCCAGGAATATTATGCCAGCCAGATGCCCAGGAATATTATGCCAGTCAGATGCCAAGGAATATTGTGCCAGTCAGATCCCAGGAATATTATGCCAGTCAGATGCCCAGGAATATTGTGCCAGTCAGATGCCCAGGAATATTTATTTTTTATTTTTTTATATTTATGTCTTTATTGAATTTTTTTTTTGCATAATTAATTATACTTATACATATAAATCTTATGAATACAATACAACAATATAGGAATGCATTAAAAATGCATTGTACTTATTCTGAGCGGTGCATCGCTTACATATTTTTTAAACAAACATAGTCACCAGACATTATTCAACAACAGACAACAGGGAAGAAAGAAAACGACATACAAAGAGAAATAGAGGAGAAAGAAAAAATAAAGGGGAGTGGAGGTTACCATTAGGTGGGGTTTCCGAGGGAGCGGGTAGCCAGTTAAATATAGAGATATCGTGTCTAGATCAAATCAATTCAATCTCAGGGTTCTCAGCCAAAAAGTTATTCCAGGGAGACCAAATCCCAACAAAGTTGGGAGATGATCTTCCAAAAGGGACAATCTGTGCCTCAGCGTCTCTCTGGAAATTAATCTGGGCTTTTAGTTGATCCCTAGTTGGTATTTCTTTTGTTCTCCATTGTCTTGCCAATAACATCTTGGAGGCCAAGAAGATATGAAAGGCAAGAGAACAATTAGATGTTTTTGGAAGGTTCAAATCTATATGGAGTAAGAATGCTTGGGGGGTCAACCTATAGTTACTAAGGAATATGGTTTTTAAAATGTAGGATAGAACATTCTTGAGAGGATCCAATAAGCTGCATCCCCAACAAACATGGAGGTAGTCCCTCTCAGCTCGTTCACACCGCCAGCACAGTGTTGAGTTATTCGGATGAATCTTGAACATCCTTAGCGGTACTAGGTACCATCTTAATGCGACCTTAAAGAATAATTCCATCAAATTCAGACCCTTAACTGCCTTCCTAGTAAGAGAGACCGCGTTGGACCAATGATCAAAAGGGATGGCCATGTCCAAATCGGTCTCCCAGCAAACAAGTGCTTTACACCTGGGCAGTTCCATGAAAGAATCTAATAGATTATGTAATTTTGAGATATTTTTAGATTTATTTATTGCATCTATAAAGGTATCCAGCTCCGTCTGGTCTATTATCTGTGTCGTAGAGATATAGCTCTTAATTCTATAATAGGAAAAAAGTTCATGAGCTGGAAGAGCATATTCAGATTGTAGATCATCAAAAGATCGAATTTGAGAGCCGCAGTATATCTCTCCAACCTTCTGAATGCACTTACGAGACCACTCTTTTAGGCTGAGATTCTCAATAAGTTGTGAAAATATTGTAAGGGGTGCCAAGGCAGTAATTCCCTGTGGTTTAGCAAATTTGCGTTTAAATTTGTACGTTGCTCCGACTGTGTCCTTTATTATTGGATTCGAGACAGAGAGCTTTCTAAAGGAGAGCTCGTTAAGCCAAAATAAAAAATAGGGTTTTGACCATTTAGATCAGCCGTCTCAATTTGAGACCATTTGGTTGGAGAGTTCTTCACATGCCGCCAGGCCAAAAGGTGGGAGAATAATGATATCTCAGCCAGTTTTAATAAATCGGGGAACCCTAGGCCTCCTCTCTTGCTGCATTGTTTTAATAAGGCTTTTGGGATCCGAGGTTGTTTCGATTCCCAGACATATGTTGCAAATAGAAGAGTGAGTTGCGTCAAATAATGCCTGGGGATTTTTAGTGGAATTGTTCTCATACCATATAATATTTTTGGGAGGAGATATGCTTTCACAACTTGGATTCGTCCTAGCCATGCCAACTCTAAACCGTTCCAGCGAAAAAAAGGTCCTTGCATTCATGTATAAGGCATTCATAATTGTATGTAACAGTTTGTCTTAAGTCGTTTCCGATTTTGACACCCAAATAGTTAAGAACAGAATTGTCCCAGTCAATGTCGAGATTTTTACGTAATTCATTAATTTGTAAGGAGGAAAGAGAAAATACTAGTGATTGAGTTTTAGGAATATTTAACTTACAATTCGAGTATGAACTAAATTCGTCAATTAAAGTAATAAGTTCAGGAACTGAGGTTTCTGGGGAAGTCAGGGAGAGGACAACGTCATCGGCGTACAAAGCTATTTTATACGAGGTTGCAGATCCCTCTATCCCTTCAATCACTGGTGAGCGTCTGATTAAGGCTGCAAGTGGCTCTATGCATAGGGCATATAAAATGGGTGCCAGAGGGCAACCTTGTCTTGTCCCCTTTTTTACCCGAAAGAATTTAGAGTCCAAAAAGGGACCAGTAATCTTAGCCCGAGGTGTTGAGTATAGAGCCATGGTGTAAGTTTTAAACAAGCCCGAGATGCCAAAGGCCGCAAGTGTTTGAGCAAGATATGGCCAACTAACACGATCCAAAGCCTTTTCGAAGTCTAATGCCAAAAAGACCGATGGAATATTATTATGCCTTACCCTGTGAATTAAGCTAAGAATTCGTCTGACGTTGTCCGCTCCCGATCTGCCTTTAATAAACCCTGTCTGGTCCAGATGGACAAGATCTGTTATGACAAGATTTAGTCTGTCGGCCAGAATTTTTGAAAATAGTTTTATGTCCAAATTTATTAAAGAAATGGGTCTGTAATTAGACACGATTGTGGGATCCTTCCCTGGTTTGAGGATTGGGGAAATTGAGGCCTCCAGCATCTCTGGAATAAGACATCTGTCGGTTGCCACTTCGCCAAATACTCTCAAAAGAAGAGGAGAAACAATAGGCTGGAGGGTTTGATAAAATTTAGCTGAGATTTTTTTGAGATTTTTTTGTAGTGTCTATTGTCTTTTTGAGTTCAGTTTCAGAAATAGGTAGTACTAAGGTTTGCAATTTTTCCTGTGAAAGTTTAGGAAGAGACAAGCTATTCAGAAAGTTTTGGATTTCAGAATCCGATCTTGTACTGGGGGTAGATTATACAGTTTGCTGTAGTAATCAGCAAATGCATTGCTTATCTGGACAGGAGACAAGCAGGTTTTACCATTAGAAACGATCTTATTAATCCTGACCTGTTGGTTTCTGAATTTTAATTTCCTTGTAAGGGTCTTTCCTGGTCTAGCATTAGTATAGTACCAGGTCTGTTTCAATCGTATCAGTGCCTTCTTTGTTTTTTGTTCCAGTGCGGTTTTAATAGCTGACTGAATATCTCTAATTTCATCGGCAGTGTGTTGATTTTTTACTTAATAGCTAGTAGAATATATAAATCCGAAAGGGATTTACCATAGGATTTTTTCATAATAGATCCCATTTTAATAAGGATTCCTCTCAGATAGCACTTAAGAGAGCACCAGAGCATCTGATCGGAAACTTCTCCGTTATCGTTTGATTTAAGAAAATTATCCGCTTCTAAGCAAAGTTCTGTCTTGTTTTCCTCTGTATTTAGGATGTATTCATTCACCCTCCATCTTGACCTGGCGGCATATCTGGGGGTGTCCTTCATCTGTAAGAGCAATGGGGCATGATCCGACCAAGTTATAGAGTCGATTGTACAGCTAATTATATTATGAAGATGGGGAGCCCTAGTGAAAAGGTAATCAATTCTCGAGTAGGAGTTATGTGGATTAGAATAGAAAGTGAAATCCCTATCTTGAGGGTTCTGTAACCTCCATATATCAAACAGCTGATTCCTTAGAGTAAAGTTAGAAAATGCCTGGGCAGATGATCTAGTCTTTTGATCATCACTACGGCCACTAGGAAGGCTTTTGTCCATCTTTGGATCAAGGATGCAGTTCATATACCCACCGAATATAAGAATCCCTTTTTCTATTTGCTCCATTCTATCCATCAGGTTATTAAGGAATCTGATGGTTCCAGTTGAGGGAGCATATACATTGACCAATGTGTATAGAGCAGGGCCGGCGCCACCAGTAAGGCGACCTAGGCAGCTGCCTAGGGCGCATCTTAGCTGGGGGCGCCGGAACCCTGCTTCAAAAAAAAAAAAAATCCTCCTCCTTACTTACCTCGTCGGTGTCGCTGCGTCTCCGGTGCTGGGCCGCCTGTGGCTGAGAGGGAAGCGTTGTGCGCTCCCCTCCAGCCAATGCGCATTCAGTAAAGTTTTTTTTTTTTTTTTAAACAAACTTTATTGAATGCGCATTGGCTGGAGGGGAGCGCACAACGCTTCCCTCACAGCCACGGACGGACCTGCACCGGAGACACAGCAGCAGCAGCGACGAGGTAAGTAAGGGAAGGAAGTCCTGGCATATTTTGGGGGAAAGTCCTGGCTGGCATATTGGGTGGCTAAGTCCTGGCATATTTTGGGGGAAAGACAGTCCTGGCATATTGGGTGGCTAAGTTCTGGCATATTTTGTGGGAAAGACAGTCCTGGCATATTGGGTCGCTAAGTCCTGGCATATTTTGGGGGAAAGTCCTGGCATATTGGGTGGCTAAATCCTGGCATATTTTGGGGGAAAGTCCTGGCATATTGGGTGGCTAAGTCCTGGCATATTGTGGGGGAAAGTCCTAGCATATTGGGTGGCTAAATCCTGGCATATTGTGGGGCAAAATCCTGGGAAATTGAGGGGCATAATCCTGGCATATGGAGGTGCATAATCCTGGGATAATGAGGGGCATAATCCTGGGATATTGGGTGGCATAATCCTGGGACATTAAGGGGCATAATCCTGGGACATTGAGGGGCATAATCCTGGGATATTGAGGGGAATAATCCTGGCATATTGGGTGGCTAAGTCCTGGCATATTGTGGGGCATAATCCTGGGGTATTGAGGGGAATAATCCTGGCATATTGAGGGGAATAATCCTGGGGTATTGAGGGGCATAATCCTGGCATATTGAGGGGCATAATCCTGGGACATTGGGTGGCATAATCCTGGGACATTGAGGGGCATAATCCTGGGATATTGAGGGGAATAATCCTGGCATATTGGGTGGCTAAATCCTGGCATATTGTGGGGCATAATCCTGGGTATTGAGGGGAATAATCCTGGCATATTGAGGGGCATAATCCTGGGGTACTGAGGGGCATAATCCTGGCATATGGAGGGGCATAATCCTGGGATAATGAGGGGCATAATCCTGGGACATTGGGTGGCATAATCCTGGGACATTGAGGGGCATAATCCTGGTATATTGGGTGGCTAAATCCTGGCATATTGTGGGGCATAACCCTGGGGTATTGAGGGGAATAATCCTGGCATATTGAGGGGCATAATCCTGGGGTATTGAGGGGCATAATCCTGGCATATTGAAGGGCATAATCCTGGGACATTGAGGGGCAAAATCCTGGGATATTGAGGGGCATAATCTTGGGATATTGAGGGGGATAATCCTGGCATATTGGGTGGCTAAATCCTGGCATATTGTGGGGCATAATCCTGGGGTATTGAGGGGAATAATCCTGGCATATTTAGGGGCATAATCCTGGGGTATTGAGGGGCATAATCCTGGGACATTGAGGGGCCTAATCCTGGGACCTTGAGGGGCATAATCCTGGGATATTGAGGGGCATAATCCTGGGGTATTGAGGGGCATAATCCTGGGACATTGAGGGGCATAATCCTGGGATATTGAGGGGAATAATCCTGGCATATTGAGGGGCATAATCCTGGGGTATTGAGGGGCATAATCCTGGGATAGTGAGGGGCATAATCCTGGGACATTGAGGGGCATAATCCTGGGATATTGAGGTGAATAATCCTGGCATATTGAGGGGCATAATCCTGAGGTATTGAGGGGCATAATCCTGGCATATTGAGGGGCATAATCCTGGGATAATGAGGGGCATAATCCTGGGACATTGAGGGGCATAATCCTGGGATATTGAGGGGAATAATCCTGGCATATTGAGGGGCATAATCCTGGGATATTGAGGGGAATAATCCTGGCATATTGTGGGGCATAATCCTGGGATATTGAGGGGAATAATATGGGCATATTGTTGGGCATAATCCTGGGATATTGAGGGGAATAATCCTGGCATATTGGGTGGCTAAATCCTGGCATATTGTGGGGCATAATCCTGGGGTATTGAGGGGAATAATCCTGGCATATTGAGGCTTAAGTTATGGTACTTATTCTCCACTATTCTTAATAGGGGGCTTTATTGCAACATGTAACTCTGTTAACTCTCTTTTAATTTAAATGCTGAGAAAGGGGTGGAACATGTGATGTCATGATATGGGAAAATAATATGATAATGGGGGGGGGGGGCGGCAAATTTTATTTTGCCTAGGGCGGCAAAAATCCTTGTACCGGCCCTGCTATAGAGTGTCATTTAATCGACATACCAAGATACAAAATCGGGCTTTCGGATCAGTTTCAATATAGATTAATTTGAATTTAATAGAGGAGGAGATTATAATTGCGACGCCTCTTTTTTTTTTGTCGATTAATGAAGACTCAAATACATTTGAATATTTTCGGAATTTCCAGAGTTTTAGATGTGTTAATTTCCAGTGAGACTCTTGAATAAAACACACATCAATCTTCTTGTCTTTTAATAAACCATAAAGGTTTGCACGCTTTTGTGGAGAATTTAGCCCCTGAGAATTTAGTGAGACAAATCTAACCGGCATCTATTGGATCATCGTCATGAGTGCTGATGTCTTCCCGACTCCTCTCAGGACCAACCACGAAACGGAACCCTACAAAGAAACACAATACAACATAAAACACAAAAAAACAATCATCCTATATTCAGTATTAAGACAACACTCTACTGAATATATAAGCTCTATGTTCATCATAGGGGACAGTCAGGTGGCTGAGGTACAAGGGGGAAGCCAGTCGAGGAATTTTTCAATAATGTATTGTCCCGAGAAAAAGAAGAAAGAAAAAAAAAAGGTCTTTTTTCAAGGAGGGCATCATTTATAGTAAAAGGGTAGTCACAGTAGTGCGCCTCTACAAAATGTCATCAAAACTCTCTGAATTGGTGGAAATAATTATAAAAACAGGTATATGCCATTGACATCTTTTTAGGGATTCTATACAACTGCAGTACATGTCGGGATTCATCCCTTGACCCACCAACAACACAAAGAAACATTAAACAAGATAATTTATGCCCCATTTTAGCAAACGATCAGTCCTATTCCTTCTCAGAGAAGGGGAGAAGAAAAAAA
The DNA here is from genome assembly GCA_036172795.1 of Pelodytes ibericus. Taxonomy (NCBI): domain Eukaryota; kingdom Metazoa; phylum Chordata; class Amphibia; order Anura; family Pelodytidae; genus Pelodytes; species Pelodytes ibericus. Next base: position 76,029,498 of record CM069861.1, on the reverse strand, counting down.
AACATAGCAGATTCAGATTTATCCTATAGTGTACAATAAATAGGTTCACAGGTTAATAGAGTTAAATAGTTGTGAAAAAATAAGGCAAAACTAATATTCATCTGAAGGAGTAAATAATCACATGTTGTTTATAGTGAGTAAATAATCGGAGTAGGGATCATCTAAAACATATTATCAAAGTGTCCAATGTTAAAGAAAAAAGATTTATCATAAATTAATAGTGAGTGGATTCACTTGTGTAAAATATTATGAAGAGATGGAGCAAATCTAATATGCATCTAAAGAAAATAGTCATAGCATGTTGTTCATAGTGAATAAATTATCAAAATAGTGATCATCTGAAATGTGTCAACAAGAACAGCCTGTGCTAAGAAAAATAAAGAAAAGAAGAAGAAAAAAAAAAGGAAAAAAAAAAAAAAGGTGAAAAAATTAAGTACAAGACTAACGAAGTATAATCCATTATGCCCATTATAAATTTTGTAAAAATTCAAAGTTCGAAAATAGGGCGACTCTTAACCCCTTAAGGACAGATGACGTGCCAGGCACGTCACGGCAAATCGAGGACTTGCCGATAGGTGACGTGCCTGGCATGTCATGCACTAAATTGAGTAAAGAAAGCGACCAGCGGTCGCTTTCTTTACTCCATCGGTGTTGCTACAATGCCTCTAGGTAGAGGCATTGTGCAACACCCCTCAAAACTGCAGGGGCGCGCTACGATCACTTTAAAAATGGCTGCGCCCGCTGCACACATGTGCTTAGAAAGCGAACGATCGTTCGCTTTCTAAGCATCTGCGGTGTTGCTAAAGTGCCTCGCTAGCTAGGCACTTTGCAACACCTTCAGCTGCCCCAGATCCGATGATGGTCGCTCTCCTGAGCGACCCCATCGGCTCAGTAGAAGGGAACGCTGCCTATACAGGCAGAGCTTCCCTTCTAATGGCAAGAGCATCGGAAGTGAAAGTATTTCACTTCCGATGCTCTAGGGGGAGCCAATCAATGCCGGCACAACAGATCTGTGTGATCTGTGTGCAGGCATGTATGGTAAGTGCTCTGATGAGCACTTATCATACAGTCAAAGGCAATATTAGTAAATATTGCCTTTGACAAGTATTGATCTGCCTCCCTCACCTTACTAGTTTTAGTAAGGGAGAGAGACAGATCAGATAAAGTAAAAAATAAAATAAAATAATAAAAAAAATATTTAATAAAATTTTAAACACCAAGGGCTTTTATAAAAGCCATTTAACCCCTTCCCTGCCATTGATCGCTGTGTACGCAGTGATCATACACAGCAGCACATTTTTTGCTGTCTGTGCATTTTTTAGGGGTTAATTTTTTTTTACTGTAATTCATTACAGTATAAATAAAAGCTCTTTTAAGAGAGATTAACCCCTTGCTTGGTGTAGATCACTGCCTAAGCAGCGATCTGACGCAAATGCAGCAATCTTGCTGCAGAAGCATTTTTAATCTTTTTTAAACTTTTTTATTACACCCGTCACGTGTTAATTATACCCGCTAGGGGACTACGTTTAACGTAAAAAAAAGCTGTCTGAGCGCATGTATAGCGATCAGTAACAGCTGATAAGTGACAACGGCAGGTTGGCGTTTGCTCAGATGAGCATCACCATTCGTGTGGTTAGATCAATATTTGTAAATATTTGATCTGACCCGTGTAGATCTGCCTCCCTCTCACTTGACTTTTAGTGAGGGAGGGAGACAGAGCTGTATAATGTAAGTTTTTAATTATAATATATTTTATAAAAGCCGTTTCCAGTATTTAACCCCTTCCCTGCAATTGATCGCTGTGTACGCAGTGATCTTACACAGCAGCACATTTTTTTGCTGTCTGTGCATTTTTTTTAGGGGTTAATTTTTTTTACTTTGATTTATTACAGTATATCAAAGGCTCTTTTAAGAGCTATTAACCCCTTCCTTGCCGTATATCACTTCCTAAGAAGCACATATGGTCACTGCCTAAGCAGTGCATATGGTCACTGCCTAAGCAGCGCATATGGTCACTGCCTAAGCAGCGCATATGGAGCAATCTAGTCGCAGAAGGATTTTTTTTGCTATCAGCATTTTTTTTGTCACACTTGCTAGGGGTTAATTATACCCACTAGGGGATTACATGTATTCCTTTTGAAGCTGTCTGAACGCGTGTATAGCGATCAGTAACAGCCGATCAGTGGCAAAGGTGGTTTGGTGATTTCTCAGGTGAGCATCACCATTCGTCTGGTTCGATCAATATTGGTAAATATTGTTCTGACCCATATGGATCTGCCTCCCTCTCCTCACTTGAGTTTTAGTGAGGGAAAGAGACAGATCTGTATAATATAATTTTTTAATTGTAATAAATTAAATAAAATGTTAAAAAATTGTGAGCCCCAAGGGCTTTTATAAAAGCCATACCCTTTGTATAGTGTAGTGTATTAACCTTTTCCCTGCCACTGATCACTGCACAGCAGAACATTTTTTCTTGTCTGTGCATTTGTTGGGGTTAATTTTTTTGTACAGTACTACAAAGGCTCTTATAAGAGCTATTAACCCCTTCCTTGCTCTACATGTTCAAATTCCAAGTTTGAATATCAAAAAGCGCACCTCTCAAATGTAGCCTTTCAACCCCCAACAAAGCTGACAAAGCTATGCATGGGTGGTATCCCTGTGCTCGGGAGATGTTGCTGAACATATATTGTGGTATTGTTTGTCATTGACACATACCGAAATATGTGATTTTGTGTCTAAAGTACAATGTATGTGGGAAAAAATACACAATAAAATGACTACCACAAACTTTGACAAAGGCTGGTGGTAGAATTGGTGAATGGAAAGTGTTAAAGTAACACCATTTAAAATAGCCTAGGGTGTCTACTTTTACAAAATATATACTTTTCGGGGTAAAATACACTGTCCTACTTTAAAAAAAAAGTCCCAAATGAAAGATGGGCTCAGGCTGACTACACGTCAAATTCCAAGTTGAAAATGCGCACCTTCACAATGTGGCCCTTTAGCCCCCAAACAACCCAACAAACCTATGCATGGGTGGTATCCCTGTACTCAGGATATGTTGTTGAACACATATTAGGTTATTTTTTGGCAGTGACACATACCAAAATCTGTGAATTTATGTCTGAAATACAATATTTTTGAAAAAAAAACACACAAAAATTACTACCACAAACTTTGACAAAGGCTGGTGGTAGAATTAGTGCATGGAAAGTGTTAAAATACCACCATTTGAAATAGCGTAGGGTGTCTACTTTAAAAAAATATATGGGTTGATGGGGTAAAATACACTGGCTGGTTTCAAATATGTCCCAAATGGGACATGGGTGCAGGCGGTCTGTATGTCAAAATTTCAATTTGGAAAAACAAAAACTGCACCTACCATATTTGGCCTTTTACCCCCCAAACAACCCAACAAACCTATGCATGGGTGGTATCCCTGTACTCAAGAGAAGTTGCTGAACACTTATTGGGGTGTTATTTGGCAGTGACACATACCAAAATCTGTGAATTCATGTCTGAAGTACAAGGTTTGTGAAAAACCAAACACAAAAAAATTACTACCACAAACTTTGACAAAGGCTGGTGGTAGAATTAGTGCATGGAAAGTGTTAAAATACCACCATTTGAGATAGCCTAGGGTGTCTACTTTAAAAAAATATATGGGTTGATGGGGTAAAATACACTAGCTGGCTTCAAATATGTCGCAAATGGGACATGGGTGCAGGCTGTCTGCATGTAAAAATTTCAAGTTGGAAAACAAAAAACTGCACCTCACAAATTTGGCATTTTAGCCCCCAAACAACCCAACAAACCTATGCATGGGGGGTATCCCTGTACTCAGGAGAAATAGTAGAATCTATTTAGCAGGTTTTTTCATTTGCTTTTGTCGATGAGGAGAAGTTGTTTCAAATAAAAGTCAGGAAATTTGTGTATTTTTTTTTTTTTACTATATTTTATTATTTTTTTTAAATAATATGATAAGATATGATCAAAAAGATGGCATCCATAGAAAGCCCTTCTTGTCCCAATAAAAACAATATATAATATGTGTGGGTATAGCAAATTACAAAGAAGAAAATTACTGCTAAACACAAACAGCACAGAAATGTTAAAATAGCCATTGTCCAGAAAGGACAAAAATGTTTCAAAGGCTCTGTCCTTAAGGGGTTAAGGGATTTGCACCTTCACCCATCAATGTCTCTAGAAATGGAACAGCGCTGACTCTAGTATTGATCAGAGAAAGGGGTCATCATGACCTGTTAACTATAAATAGGTAATCACAATTGTGCGCCCCTAAAACATGCCATCAAACATCTCAAATTGGTGGGGACAATTATACAGGCAGATATGTTCCATTAGGATCCTTTAAGGCTTTCTGTAGAATTCATCTCAAGTCCACAGTTATTTCTTCCAGAGACAAGCAAAGATGTTCCTTTAGGATCTTTTAAGGGTTTTTATAAAATTCGTCCCCAATCAACATTTATTCCTTCCAAAAATAGAAGTGAAAAGAAAAAGGGAGAGAGAGAGAAAAAAAAAAAAAAAGGGGGTAGGGGGGGGGGGGGGGATGAAGGAGCCGTTAGGATTTAGGAGGTTGGTCGATTGTTAGGAGGCATCCCCCAGGCATTGAGAAGATCTCTTAGCTGATTTGGAGAATTGGCAACATGGTTTTTCCCCTGATAGTGGATTATAATTTTCGTAGGGAAGCCCCACTTATATGGGATACCTTGGCCTCGGAGTGTCTTAGAAAAGAGCTGAAATTCTTTCCTTTGAAGCCTCGTGGATTGTGAGATGTCTGCATGTAGAGATAGAGATGAAAATTTTGGGTCCATTACAGGTTTTGATCTGATATGTTCCATCAGTAGGTCCTTTAGTCTTGCATTATGGAAACAGACTATCACGTCTCTAGGGAGTTCTGAGGAAAGGTTTGGTGGCCTTGGGAGCCGGTGGATTCGCTCAAAAGGGAGCTTCCCCACTAATTCAGGGTCTATAGAAATCTTAAGAAACTCAACTAGGTAGGACTCAAGGTCCCTATTACCTACTTGTTCTGGGATGCCCCTAACTTTAAGATTTCTTCTACGCGAGCGGTCTTCCAAATCCGTTATTTTATATTTTACAGAGGAAGTGTCTGCTTTTAGCACATCTATTTGTTTTGTCAATCCTTTAAGATCTTCTTGCAAAGATTTAATTTGCACTGTTTGATTGGCAATAGTAGAGTGTAGGTGATCAGTCTCTGTCTTGATATCTGCCGAGTTAAGATCTAAATCAGACTTGATCTTGATATATAAGTTATCAAGAGCCGAGTTAAGTGAGGTTTACGAAATTGGTAGAGATGAATCCGAATGAGCATTATCCACTGTTGCATCAAGCGTTGAATGGATGGAAATATCCGCTGCATAGGGCATCGCTTTCGGGGAGTAGAAGGATGAGATTCCTTTAGGTCTATTGTGTTTGTACTGCTCCTTCTCCCTTTCCTTCTGTTTTGGAGGCATTATGTAAACAAATCAGGCAGAAGGAAAGAGAAAAAAAAAAAAGGACACACAAACGGAGAGGCTCCTGCCGTTTTACAAAAGGGAAGTTTGTATAGGTAGCCGGCTACACAGTGGGCATCGAGTTTTTAACTATAATAAAGTTCAGTTACAACTGGCGTAAATCTTGGCCTTATTGATTCGTTGGAAGTTAATTGTTGTGCTCCTGTTTGTAGTAGTTCCGTATATGTTATTAGTTCAGTTAGACTGACATATTTCTCATATATATCACTTGTTTAGGAACTAATTGAGAACTCTGAGTTATAATAAATGTATATATGTTGAGTAGTCAGCAAATAAAGTTATATAGTCCATGCGATAGATGGTACTGAAGACGTAAGCACCAATAGGATTTGAGGGATATTTGTGTACAGTTAACCTCGATAAAATCCTTATATATAAGACATTTTAACCATACAGGAACTGTGTTTATAATGGTAATCCTGTCTCAATCGGTAAAGGATAAAAGGCACAGGTATCCCGTTTGTGTTTAGTAATTAGTAGTGGATTTAACCAGTTCCTTCTTCCCCGGCCAAATATGTATAAATTTCAGTCGCCAGTTATTATATGGAAATTTACCAGAAGCAGGTACAGTCTTGTATTTTTTGTATAATATTAATCGATAGGAATATTCCTTTAAGTGTCTTTATGACGGATATAGTCACTTTAGTTTAGAAAATACGATCTCTTTGCCTTAATCCAATGCGTATCAAAACAGATACAATCAGTGTGTCAATATGGAACAACAGAGTTAGTTCTGTTGTTTTTTGTATAACACAAAAAATCAAGGCAGATATAAAATGCCTAAATTGGCATGTTAGAAAATAATTACGACCGTTTGTTGTTTTAAGAAATCTTCGGAGGACTTTTTCGGATCCAAGGAGACACAATTGCTAAGTAGCCACCCAGGAGAATATTATATCAATTTTAGAATGAAAAATAAAATAATTGTCTGTACTTATCTGAGGTTACTGTCTTGATTGTCCAGCCTCGGATACTTCCGTTTGAGACTCTAAGACTGTGGAACAGCAGGTTGTTTCACCAACCCGAGTAACGATAGCGCTTGTAGTGAGGGTGGATGCTGTCACAGCGATAAGTGAAAAGAATTCGATGAATCGTCAGGATAAGCGATGATTTGGAGTTCTTCCAAAGAACAAAGGAGTACAGGAAACACCAGGTAAGGCAAATAGGCGCTGCCACGTGGATTAAGCCGGGCTAGAGAAACAAATCAGCAGGAACACGCCATCGCTTCACTCCTCGATCCTAGGCTTCTCCGACCTCGAAGGCACACCTCAACGTCATACCGCGATCGCAAAGAGTGCTTTCTTATTGAACAGCATATCACTGTAGATCCAGATGCCCAGGAATATTATGCCAGTCAGATGCCCAGGAATATTATGCCAGTCAGAGCCCAAGAATATTATGCCAGTCAGATGCCCAGGAATAGTGTGCCAGTCAGATGTCCAGGAATAGTGTGCCAGTCAGATTCCCAGGAATATTATGCCAGTCAGATGCCCAGGAATATTATGCCAGTCAGAGCCCAGTTATATTATGCCAGTCAGATGCCCAGGAATAGTGTGCCAGTCAGAGCCCAGTAATATTGTGCCAGTCAGATGCCCAGGAATATTATGCCAGTCAGAGCCCAGTTATATTATGCCAGTCATATGCCCAGTAATATTGTACCAGTCAGATGCCCAGGAATATTTTGCCAGTCAGATGCCTGTAATATTGTACCAGTCAGATGCCCAGGAATATTTTGCCAGTCAGATGCCCAGAAACTGCCCATTGCAGTGCTCGTTATACCTCCCTCCTCCCCCGCTTCCCTATCACTTACCTCAAGCTGCTGTGTCCCCGGCCGGACGTCTTGCACAGTGTTCCCCTCCTGCACGGTTCCCCTCCTGCACGGTGTTCCCCTCCTGCACAGTTACGGGATCCTGATGTGACGAAAGGTCACATCCGGTCGCAGTGATTTTTAAAAAAAAATTCCCGTTTTTCTGCAGCCGCATCTGCATTTGCAGTCCAGCATATTCTCGGGCAGACTATAAGATGTGTGAAATCACCTCCTTAGCCCCCCAATTAAAGCTCAGCATTCACCCAGAAAGTATCTCCTGGACCCTTGCTCTTTGTACCCAAATAGACAGGACATCTAGCAGTTAGGTACAGCAAGAAGAACAACTCTTTTATTTGTCAAACAACACAGACTTATAAAAAGACATAAACATGACATCACAGACATTCGTATACAATGGGGGGATGGAACTAAACATAGTTCTCCAACTAACTGGGGCTAGGAATACATTAGACTTTCAGACTGCAACCCAAATAGGAATTACCATACCATGAGTAGACACACAGTAAGAAACATTATCAGTTTACCAGTTAATCCAGTTAATATCGAACAATGGATGTTGGAGTAAACTATCAATTCTAGTCACTGACACACCATAACCCTTCAGAGTGGTCTACTCACAGAATTAAATATCACACATAAACCAATATACTAACAGAATATAACTAACTAACAATATTAACGTATAGAGTTATGGCACATAAGCCAGGGCCCATAATCTACAGGCACATGGTTGGCCCTCTTGCTCCTCCAAGAACCCCTCCAGGCAGGCTGTCAGGATTCACTTTGTGACATTCTGTTACTCTGTCCTTTTTTACTATTTTATTACATAGTGACTTTTCTTATGTCTTCTATGGTAATTTGGACTACATTGATTCTGGTGGTCTAAACTGTGTATTATATATTTCATATGTTTTATTATTTTTTGTCTTCGTGATATTGAATTTATTATATATATATATATATATATATATATATATATATATATATATATATATATATATATAACCTATTAAATATATGTTTATATTACCATTTATTGATTCGTGTATTGGTTTGTTTTTTCACGTTTAATCTTTTTAACTATACATACATTGTGATATAGCACGGTCTATTTATGTATTCAGGGATAGGAATAAAGACTGAAGGAGAGACAAAAAGGAACTTTAGCAAAAAACTGCAGAATAGGAAAAGGGTTTGATTAGGTACTGCAGTATGAACAAAGAGCTATAGCAGGGATTGAAGATAAAGCAAAGGTAGAGAGAGTTAAACAAGGGGACAGACCTGAGGTAAGGAGCTAAACAGGAACCCCCGAGAGGGTGAGGCCAGAGATAGGTAGCTAAGCAGGAACACCCTAGAGAGGGTGAGGACTGAGAAGGATAGCTAAGCAGAGGGAACACCCTAAAGAGGGTGAGGACTGAGAAGGGTAGATATAAGGGAACAACTTAGCTGAAGAAATCTTGATGTAGTCAGAGGGTCTCAGGAGATGCTGAAAATCATCCACTGAGCTGGTTGAGCTGCCCAGGTTCAGATTTCCAGTTCCTGGACAGAGTCACAAATCAAATGTACGGTAGGGAGGCCTCTAGAGGAGGCAGGAGGTATATAAGCACATAAATAATGACTTTTAAATGCATGAGTCAGAAGGTCAGTGTAGAACCCTGACAGTTTGTTTGTTTGTACCATGTTTTATATTAATTTCAAGTAAAAAAAATGCACTAGGGCTTATTTTCGGGTAGGTCTTATTTTTAATCTTTAGAGTTAATTAGCTGCAAACATAAAATATTTATTTATTTTCAATAAACTTAGTTAGCTCACCCACACCGCACCAGGTCCGCTCCAGACTCTTCCACTATATGCGCTCTGAAGGTGCTCTGCAGTCACGCGCCTCTCCGACGTGAGGTCACTGGCTGCGTGCTACGGAGGACCGCCCATGCTGCCACGCATTGGGGGGAAATGAAGATCGCTTTGGAGGCGGCTCCAAGAACCTGCTTTTCAGTGATTCGGCCGCCGAAATAATGTTTATTGATGTGGCAATGTGCCATTCCTGAGTATCCAATATGGATATCTAAAGATAGACCATCAGGGCTACAATGAGGTATCCAGCAGCCCGTTTGGTGTGCATATATCTCTTACTGCATTTCTCCCATGGAATAGAGATAGGTCAGTAAAAAATTAGAGAAAGAATCTTATTTTCGGGGTAGGTCTTACTCTGGGAAACACGGTATGTATATGTTCCCTTATCCCAGCACACAGATTGCATTCACAGGACTTGCCCCAGCACCCAGGACTTTCCCCAGTACTGAAATTGCACTCACAGGACTTTCCTCAGTACCGAGCCCACTCCTGAGATTGCACAGGACTTGCCCCGCAGGGCCAGATCCAGATTATATTCTCCGCAGTGGCACTGCCAATCTCTGTCTCTCTCCCTCTCTCACTTCTGTAGTCTCTCTCTCTAGTCTCTCACCTATGTAGTCTCTCTCTCCCCTGAGGAATCTTTCTCCCCTCTGTAGTCTCTCTCTCTCCCTTTCTTCTTTCTCCTCTGTAGTTTTTACTACCCCCCCTCATGGTCTCTCTTCTCTCTCTCCCCCCTCTGTAGTCTCTTTTTTTCTCTCCTCTCTCCCCTCTGTAGTTTCTCTACTCTCGCTATCCCCTCTGTAGTCTTTTTTCTCTCTCTCTTGCTATCCCTTCTGTAGTCTCTCTTCTCTCGCTAACCCCTCTGTATTCTTTCTTCTCTCCCCCCTCTGTAGTCATTCTTGTCTCTCTCTCTCTCTCTTGCTATTCCTTCGGTAGTGTCTCTTCTCTCGCTATCCCCTCTGTATTCTTTCTTCTCTTCCCCCTCTGTAGTATTTCTTGTCTCTCTCTACCCTCTGTAGTCTTTCCTCTCTCCTCCTCGCACCGTCACCCGACCCCCCGCCAGAACACTGCTGACTTCCGCTTCAACTAATTTGCTGGAAGTCTGGAGTCAGACAAATTAGTTAAAGCAGTTATGGATGTCGATTTAGTTAAAGCACTGATGGCCACAGAATTAGAGTGGCCTCATCTCAAAGGGCTTTTTCCTGGTATCCCTGTGGGCCAGTCGAGCCCTGCTAACCTGTTATTGGTGTACGCCATGCTTGCTCCAGGATGTCTGCAGGATACCTTCAGTTGTCCCTTAGCTTTGACTCGATACAGCAGCTGCTTCACAGGGCCTGGGAACGTGGCTGCATTAACCTGGAGCCTCAAACCACCGGGGACTGCGGATACCCAGCACCAGGCCCTGTGTCTCCAATTCCAGTGCATTGAGCTACTGCATCGGTGTTTAGGGTCAAATAACACCCAGGACCCTGTTCATGACACCTATGGAAGGTTCAATTTATTTGTGATTTTAGGCGAATATTGGTATTCCTTAGCTATTTTTTGCAAGTCGGAACATTTCGGTGTAAATTCGACTTTGATTTCAAACTGTGGACGTATTTGGAGGCATATCAGTGCAACCTAAGTAGTTCAAAATTTGGACATTCTCTTACCACCGAATAGATCTGAATATGTCCAGATTTTAGGAGCCCAATTCCGGCTTCAATAATCAATACTACCTGAAAACAGGGGCGTCACTAGGGTTGGTGTCACCCGGTGCGGAAACTCATGGTGTCACCCCCCTGGATTTCCTCCAATACAATGCCAAACAGATTCCTTAGTAATGCCAGTTAGATGGCCTATTAACTATGCCACACACAGGAGCCCCATAAATTATGCCACACACAGGAGCCCCATAAATTATGCCACACCAGAGCCCCATAAATTATGCCACACCAGAGCCCCATAAATTATGCCACACCAGAGCCCCACTATTTATGCCTCACCTCTGCCCAATTAATTATGCCACACACACAGGTGCCCCATAATTATGCCACACACACACACAGGTGCCCCATAATTATGCCACACAAAAGAGTCCCTTAATTATGCCACACATGGGGCTCGATAAATATGCTACACACAAGCTCCCCATAATTGTGCACACATGGGACCGCCATTAATTATGCAACACACAGGAGCCCCACGAGGTGACAATTGTACAATTATAGATACCAGTAATATTGTGCCACTCAGAGCCCAGTAATATTGTGCCAGTCAGATACCAGGAATATTGTGCCACTCAGAGCCCAGTAATATTGTGCCAGTCAGATACCAGGAATATTGTGCCATTCAGAGCCCAGTAATTTTGTGCCAGTCAGATCCCAGTAATATTGTGCCAGTCAGATACCAGTAATATTGTGCCAGTCAGAGCCCAGTAACATTGTGCCAGTCAGAGCCCAGTAATATTGTGCCACTCAAAGCCCAGGAATATTGTGCCAGTCAGAGCCCAGTAATATTGTGCCAGTCAGATGCCTGTAATATTGTGCCAATCAGAGCCCAGTAATATTGTGCCAGTCAGATGCCTGCAATATTGTGCCAGTCAGAGCCCAGTAATATTGTGCCAGTCAGAGCCCAGTAATATTGTGCCAGTCAGAGCCCAGTAATAGTGTGCCAGTCAGAGCCCAGGAATATTGTGCCAGTCAGATGCCTGCAATATTGTGCCAGTCAGAGCCCAGTAATATTGTGCCAGTCAGAGCCCAGTAATAGTGTGCCAGTCAAAGCCCAGGAATATTGTGCCAGTCAGAGCCCAGGAATATTGTGCCAGTCAGAGCCCAGTAATAGTGTGCCAGTCAGAGCCCAGTAATATGGTGCCAGTCAGAGCCCAGGAATATTGTGCCAGTCAGATACCAGTAATATGGTGCCAGTCAGAACCCAGTAACATTGTGCCAGTCAGAGCCCAGTAATATGGTGCCAGTCAGAACCCAGTAATATTGTGCCAGTCAGATACCAGTAATATTGTGCCATGCCAGTGCTCGTTTTACCCCCCCCCCCCCTTCCCCATCACTTACCGAGTAGCTGGCTGCTGTGTGTCGCCGGACAGACGCCTCCTCCGTGCAGTCTTCTCTTCCCTCCTGCACGGAGGAGGGAAACACAGTAGCCGGATGTGACGTTTCGAAAAAAAATATAGACATAAAACGTGGAAACATAGAATGTGTCACCAGATTAGAACCATTTGTCCCATCTAGTCTGCCGAATTTTCTAATACTTGAATTAGTCTATGGCCTTATCTTATATCTAGGATAGCCTTATGCCTATCCCATTGTGTTTAACCACTTCTGCTGGAAGGCTATTCCATACATCCACTACCCTCTCAGTAAAATAATACTTCCTGATCAGACTTTTAAACCTTTGCCCATCTAATTTAAGATTATGTCCTCTTGTTGTGGTAGCCTTTCTTATTTTAAAGATACTCTGCTCCTTTAATAGCTTGGCTGCTATTCTAAGAGTTGCTTTCAAAGAGTATACCGTATTTGCTTGATTATAAGACGAGGCTTTTTTCAGAAAACAAATTCTGAAAAATACCTCTCGTCTTATAATCAAGGTCGTCTAATAATCTGACCTCAAATTGAGGTCAGACTATAAGACTGGGATCCAGGTCCCCCGCAGAGCTGCAGGGGACCTGGATCCCCCTCTCTAACAGCAGGGGATGTCTGCGCGATGAGCGCAGACTCCCCCTGCTGCCGCCCGGCACGACCGCCGGGACTTCTATGATGAAGCCGGGTACTTCTGGCTTCGTCATAAAAGTCCCGGCGGTCGTGCCGGGCGGCAGCAGGGGAGTTCTGCGCTCATCGCGCAGACATCCTCCGCTGCCCCGCTAGCCATCAGGGAGAATCGGGCAGCCGGGGGATGTCTGCACGATACGTGCAGACATCCTCCATGCTGCCCGACACGGCAGTCTATTATGACGGACCAGCTGTCCGTCAAAATAGACTGCCGTGTCGGGCAGCATGGAGGATGTCTGCACGTATCGTGCAGACATCCCCCGGCTGCCCCCACTAGCCACCAGGGATCGAGTTACAGGTGAGGGGGGACAGAGCAACAAGGGGAGGGAGGGGGCAGAGAGAAACAAGGGGAGGGGGAAGAGAGAGGCGAGGGGGGAATCAAAGGGAGGGGGAGAGAGAGAAACAACACTAAGGGGGGGGGGGGGAGAGACAGTACTGGGGGCAAGGGAAAGAGAGAGGCAGCATTGGCACATAAAAGGAAATAAAAACAAGAAATGCATTTTTTGATATAATTTTTTTATTAAAAAAAGCAATTTACATGTGAATATATACAAGTTGAACTTTTTTCCTATAGGGTAGTCTTATATTCAGGCTTTTAGTTTTTTTCCTATGATTTATAGTTTTTTCCTGTGATTTATAGGCCCCTGGACAAATGAAGGCGTTAGATAATCTACTAGTTGAGGAAATGGTTAAACTAACATTGAAGGGGGTCATTATCATCATGGGTGACATTAATCTTCCTGATGTGAACTGGAAATCCAAAATAGCTGCTTGCGCCAGGAGTACGCATATCTTTGTATGTCAGTGAATGCAATAAATATGAGAAGCAAATGACCATTCATTCAACACAGCACACAGGCAGATTTTATCTTTCACCTAAAGAACCTACTACCTTGAGAGACTGGATAAACACTCAAGACACCTGGAGGTTACCAAAGCCTTGCTGTAGTGGGGCCACTAGGGCCAGGAGTGGATCTAAAAAACTGCATATCCTGATGATCTCCAAAAAGCCTTTCAGCATAGCAGAGACATTGCTGGTTGTAGTTGGGAAACAGCTGCTGAGAGGTATCATTGTAATAAAACATCAGTAAGAAAAGCAATAAATAATATTATGAGTCTTATAAACCCAACGTATTTACTGTAACATACAAGGGCTATTACAAGTTTTATCATTATATCTCTAGGTTGTTTTTTAATTTAAGGTTTTGTTAGTGGACAGAAATACCATAATTTTAGAGTTGAATTGCAAGGAGTTACAGCACTGGTTATGTTTAAGGATTAACAAAGATTCTTCTTAGAACAACTGATTTATTCTTGCTGTGAGTACAGCCATACTGCTCACAGATGCTGAGGATGTTTGTCTTACTTTAGAGAGAACTCCGATCTCCAAGCTGGGACATATTTCCTGCTGTTTTCTTAACAGATCTCATTACATTCCCACGCAACAGAGACATAGCAATAAAAAAAACAACCTGCCATGACTTTAAAAGGGATGAAGCACAAATAACATGTTTGTTATATCTATGTATTGGTGGGATCATGGTTAACATTCAGAACTAAATGAAAATAGGGATCATGTGCTGATTTAAGAAAATAAAAACTCTTAGCAAATCCCACTTTTCTTATAGAAGGATTAAACTCAATAATCAGCTTTAGCCAGGCAGAAGACAACTCCTGCTAGATTAAACCAGTCTTTTTATTGTGCATTATTTAAAATATATTTCCCCTAGAGCAGTTGATCGTCTCTCTCCACAATTGGCATGTGCCCACAGTAATTGTGCCGCACACAACCAATAGATGAGAATCTACCCCAAAGCTGGTGGTGTGTTTGTGGTTTCAGATGTTGAACACCTATAACAGTAGCGCCATCACTGTTTCGCCGCTGCTGAGTGTGGCTTTGTCGAGTGCTATAGTCTTCAACTATGCTGCTGACCACAGCGGCGAAACCCTACAGATGCTCCAGCTACAGCAGTGAATTCTATGTGCAGGGCCGCCATCAGGAATTTCAGGGCCCCTTACTGAACAAATTTTCTGGGCCCCCCCGACAATATCTCCCACTTGCCCCACCTACCCTCACAAGCATGTTATCCAGGTCTAGTGTAATATGGAGGGTGGTTGGGAGCAGTTGGTCAATATGCCAGTATTTTGCCACTCAGTATGCCAGTATTTAGCAATTTAATATGCCAGTATTTTATCACTCAATATGCCAGTATTTTGCCATTCAATAAGTCAGTATTTTGTCACTCAATATGCCAGTATTTAGCCATTAAATATTCCAGTATTTAGCTATTGATCAGTCGTGCAACAGCCAGCATTCTTTTACTAAAGTTTTTGTCCAAAGAAAACAATACACCTCTTGTCATGAAGGCATACCTCCCAAGTGTCCCAATGTAGAAGGGACAGTTCCTATTTTGCACCCAAAACCAAGTGTCTTTCCCTCCTGTTGTCCCTCTTTTCTGGGAGCTCAGAATGTTTAGTTTGTATGAGCGTATCACAGAGCTCCATAGCAATAACGTGAGTTTAAACTACAGTAAATGTGTTTTTATATTCCTTTTTAAAAATAAAATACTTAGTTCCTGTTCTAAATGACTTATCAAACTATATAAATAGTTACCAAGTGGCCATAAAGTAATTGAAACGTTTCTGGTAAAACCCCACCCATAGTCACACCTGCAGACACTCTCACAAAAATAAGTGTCCCATTTGAAAAGTCCTATGCAGTGTTTCTTCCAATCGCCACATGATGCCACAAGTTCTTTGTCCCTCAGCAGAGTAGGCATTGTGTGTTTGCAGACAGTTTTTGAAAAGAAAAAAAATAATAATAAAACACGCAATAAATTTTCTTTGGTGTTGAGCATTGAACTCAAAGAGTTGAACTTGATGAATGCACGTCTATTATTTTTTTTTGTAAATGTGTTGTTATTGGTTTTTCAAACAAAGTTGTGGGGAAGTAGGACAAACAACACACAAAAAAAAACATGGAGGGAAAAGGGGGTGATGAGTCATGGATTCCACATTGCAGCGGGTTGTAACAGATTTATACAGTGCAACTGGTTTTTTATGGCAATGTGTTCATCATTGTGGGCATTTGCTTGTAATTGTGCTAACACAGGGTATATATCATTTTCAATCATTTTTTTCTCTACATTCGCAGTATATATAATGTTTAGATGATGAAGTCCCTTTAAACTTGTTAAACATACCCAGCTCTGTCCGTTGAACTAAGCTGCACATATAATAAAGTTATTAAACATGATACATTCCATGACTTTATTTCACTTAAAAATTGCTGCAGTGCAGTGATATTTATATTGGGTCATCAATCTTTTATTATGTTTGTAAGTAAATTATTTTATAAAGATTATACCATTTCTGTCGGTGGACTGATATATTACAACCATGGCTAAAACTGTTTAAGGATTTTATAATTGTAAATGTACTAAATTCCAGATAATTTTATACTTTAGAACAGCACTTTCCAAGAGGTGATGCCCCTTTGGGTATGTGGGGGAGGCGTTTAACAAACAAAGAGTCACAGGGAAATCCAGGCAAGGCATCGGCCTGTATATATTCAATAAAAATTATAGTTCCAGTGAGGGTATCTATCTAATGCCTAAATTACTGATGACTAAGAGCCAATAATGTGGATAGGAAGGAGACTGATGAAAATTGGTATGATTTCAAGTTAATAACCCCTGCTTTAAACCCCCCCAACAAATCTGCCAATTACGTTTGCTGTAAAAATAGACTGCATGACCCTATCATTAACCTAAAAGCATGTGCGCTAAGTGGAAGGACATTTCCTATAAAATTTGCCATGTTTAGAGACATGGTATGTGTGTATATATACACAGCTGTGCAAATTCATTAGACATTTTTCTTCTCTGATTCAAGGAAACAAATGTTGTGCTTAATGGAAATAAATAACTTCGCATGATACCTTGTTATAAATCAATAATGTAGAACGATCGACTTTGGTGCCTGACTGAGTGCCGAATATTTTGACAAAATACAAGTAATGCACTACAAAGTGCAAATAAGCAATGCATACACTTTTTACATGGGCACCCACACGTCTTGCAAGAGCTCCCAGATTGCACCCACAGCTCTTGCCAATCCACGCAGATTGCACAGTCAAGATTTGCCTCAGCAGCCAGATTGCACACACAGGATTTGTCCAGCGCTTACATTACTGCCTTACTAAAAAAGCTATACAACTCCCGAAACATGCACGTTTGTTAAAAGGTACCTGTGACCTAAATGTAATGTATACTGGGGATTTAGAGAACAAAAGAAAATATAAAAAACTATCTATACATTGTCTCAGCAGAATTGCGAAAAATGTGTTAACTGCATCTTAGGTGTCTCATGTTAATAACATCACCTGTGGTGTGGGATGCATTTTAAGTCACAAGGGGATGTCATAAACAGGAGACACGAGCTTCATAGGACATAATACAGACATCTACTCTCGAAAGTATATATATATACACATGCCCTTATTAGTGGTGTGTGTTTCATCAATTAAACAATTTAGATTACTAGTTACAGAAATATCATAACACGGACGGGCTTTCTGTACAATTTAGTTGCTTGTTTATTTCCCCATTTATAAATCATCATATCAAGGAACTCTCTGTATCTATCAAATACTTTTGTACTATAGGCACTGTGTACTTTTATTGCACTGTTGCATAATACGTAATAATAAGTTATACATTTTGCAGCCATGTATACATTGTGTTCCATATAAACATTTTTCACACTTCAATTAAAAGTACTCAGTGCCTATAATACAAAAGAATATTAGAGAGCACTTACATATTGTAGGCAGAATTTATTTTGGGTGCGGGGTGATTGGGGTGGCGAATGTGATTACATGCATGGAGTTTTTGATGAGAGTCCAGGGGGCCCAAGCAAATTCTTGCCCAGGGTCCAATATCTAAATATTAAAGATGGCCTTGCTCTCAGTCAGTCAATAAATGGTATCATTTTAAACCTCCTTGTTTCCCATTTATCATAAAGAGACAGGGAAAAAAAAGAAATACTCAGCAGGAAATGTTTCAATTAGCTTCTAAATTGATAATCCAATAAACCCCACGCAGCATTTATTTTAGAAGCTAAATTATCTTCCAGGAATAAACCTACTTGGTCTCTATGTACCAATGTGGGGATCACCTACGTCAAACAAAAGTTCAGTTACCCTTTAACATATTTTGCTCAATACCCAGGTCCCTCTTTATTATACCATGCACCCACACAAATGATAAACTGTGTTTTCGTGAGAGAAATGGCTTTCTTTAATTTGTCAAATTCCCTATCATTAATATATTCATACCCTTTTTACATATTAAAATAGCAGCTTCTAAAACAATGTTTCACATAAGAATAATTATGTACAAATTGTTCTAAGAACAGAGCTGAAACATTAAAGTTCTGCTTTGGTAATGGAACACGTTAATAAATTATAGTTCTTTTGGCACTTCTGCAAATATCAAGGCTCTTAAATACTTAATTTCATGTTTACTGTTTCCTAAATGTGCAGTGTTGCAGTGCTTGATTTTTTTAAAATAGAATTCAAAGGGAATTTTGTATTTTTTTCAGTTTTATTTAAAATAAACTTGCCTTGTAAGTACCACAGTAATTATATCAGCTTGTGGGTTAAAGAACAATATCATGAAAATGTTCATTACATGATTCACATTTAAGCATAGTCCAAATTATTTGAAATGGGCTTTGGGTGTAATATGGATGTTAAATTATTATAATACTAGAGCATTGTGATTTTTATTTTTTTAAGCACAAAACTCATTCTGATAAGAAAAACAATTCAAATTTTATCAGACTACTTGCTGTGCACAGTAATCTTAATTAAAAAATGTGAGGTGTCATAAATGATGCACAAAATTGGGTCTATTATGACTTGTGCATCACTTCAAGCACATTCCCTTTAAAGGGACATTGGCAACCTAAACATTTTTCAAATAGTGAATCTAGCGTATACAAAAAGAACAAACGATAATAAGAGGAAATCTTTGAGAGGTTATGTAATGTTTGCAGATGTTCTGTGAGAAGAGAATTGGGTATGGAGCTCTCCTTGTTGGTGTAAAACTTAACCTTTATTGTTTTGGCAAAGATAATAGACTAAAAAGTCTAGTGACGAATTAAGCTGTTTGTCGAATTTGTGATTTCGTCTGATCGTTTGTGTCGAATCCTGTCATTCGGCATTACACATAGAATTCACTGTTGTAGCTGGAGCATCTGTAGGGTTTTGCCGATGTGGACCACGGCTTAGTTAAAGACTATAGCACTCGACAAAGCTACACTCAGCAGTGGCGAAACGTGTCAGGCACAGGGACAGCGCTACCTATAGGCGAACATCAAGGGCGACAGCTGTATGGGGTACATGTATCCCGGAGTCAGGCAGCCATGATTCTTTTTTTCTTCTTCCAATTTTAAATGTGCCTGTGTAGCGCTGAAAAGCAGGGGGGGGTCCACACAGGGAAGAGAGCAGCATCAGCTCAATCCGTGCTGCTCGCACTCCCTGAGCATATACTATACATTCTGATCAGGAATTCAGTCAGTTTATAAAGGCATTACTGCTGTGCTATAGATTTATCTGGGGTCTTTTTGTATTCGATTTGTATTTGGGAACAGCTCACCCCAGCTTCTGGAGCACAAATTGTGATTAAGCTAGCTATCAGGACTATACTTATTGTCTTTACATATTGAATTACTATTAACTACAAGTCCCTCTTGCAATTGGGATATATCATTTTTTCTTTCTTTCACCAGCATGCTAGATTTTTTTCTCTCCCTATGCTGACCACTGGGTGGCACTACAATCACTGTAAATCCACACATTGACCTTTTGTTTGTCAATTTATTTACTTTTAATAATAAATCTTTAAAGGTTGAGTTTTGTACCAACACAGAGGGCTCTATATCCACATTCTCGTACAGTATAAAAAACAAACAAAAATGATCAATACATTTTGTTAACAGAATTGCATGCAAGTGCATGACTTAAGAATAAAATATGTTTAAAGGCGTCTGTGATAATGTGCAGCAGCAGAGATGGCACATGGCCTCAGCCTACCAATTATGGTGAATTTTTTTTTTTCTTCAATACAAGTGCCAACGTTTTGACTCTCTAGGAATCTTTATCAAGCCATATTGACAATCGTGCTGCAATAAACACCTTTTTTTCCACTGTAGTGTGTTGAGCATCTTTTGAAATGTACCACGTTGTGGCTTTGATTTGCAAATTATTAATTTTCCCTTCAATGTTAGTGTTTGCATATAAAGTCACAGGTGATGTCATAAGCAGCAGACACCACAGACACATTTAAAAAAAAAAAAAAAAAAAAAAAAAAAAACTATTCCATTAGTCCATGTATTTACTTGCAATTCTGCGAACACAATATATAGTAAAACCAGATATTGATGAACAACAATAGGAGGCAGAGAGCTCTACTTGCAAGCTTACAATCTACATACATGTAAGATGAGTGAACAGGCAGGAAGAGGAGCTGGTGGCAGTAGTAGTGCATTGGCTGAGGTTAATTGGTGTTCTAGTTGGATTAACAGGAAGTTTTTGGGGAACTTTTTGAAGATGGAAAGTTAGGGATATAGTTGGATGTGCTGCAGAAATGGGTTCCAGAGACTGCAGGAAACTTGGCGTCTTGCAGGCGCCAACTGGAAGAAGGGAAAAGGCTGGCGAAAAGCCTTGGAACTGGTGAGGAATGTAGTGTTCGTGTAAGTTAGTATCTGCTAAGGGAGGCAATGTAAGGAGGGAGCTACAGTCAGTATTTTCAATTTCACCCAAGAGGGGACTGGCAGCCAGTGAAGGGTTTTTAAACTGGAGCAGCAGAAGAGCCAAATAATAATTCAAATGGAGGAAATAGAAAGGAATGAAGATCAGATTTGAAGCATTGTGTTACCTGGGTCAAGCTGGCTGGTTAAGTGTTGGACAAAAAGGATTGAAATGGATCATAGGACCAGAGTCTGCTAAGCTCATCTATTCAGGCTTCCTGATACTAAGACAGATGGACAGAATTGCAGGTTATCTCCAAGACCCCTCTCAAGTACTTCTATGCCAAACTATCACCTAAACATTGTTTTTACTGTGAATGTAGAGAATAAAAAATAATTAAAAATAATCTATACATAGCAGACTTGCAAGCAAATGCCTAAATTATGAGACAGTGTCTTAAATAGCTCTGTGGTGTGTCCTGCCTATGACATCACCCGTGGCTTAATATCCATATTACACATTTCACATGGACAAGCTGTTCATTTACATATGATGACGCAGGTAATGTCTGGGGGCTCCAGATACATTGAAAATATATTTGTATTCTAGTTTAGGCACTTTGCTTGTAGTTTTGCTAACACAATGTATAGATCATATTCATTTTTTTTTTTATTCTCTACATTCGCAGTAAAAACAAAGATTAAAATGATCTATACAGGGTTTGCAAAATGCCCAAACTACAATAAAAAGGTGTTTTAATGCATCTGTGGAGTCGCCTGTTTATGACATCACATGTGCACAGGAACTGCTTTTCAATGGGAAATGTGTAATCTGGATATTTTATTTGATATATAAAAAGTAGATCCAAAACACATTTATGCAAATGCAACACTTACCATATTATGTCCCCCCCAGGCTTAACATAAATCACATTAAATATCTGGATGGGTGGGTAGTGCAGCATAAGTACTCCTGCTTTATCTCGAGGTTTCCATTTGGCGGACATTGTAAACCATATTTTCACTTGATTGCCTTTCCTTTTCCTGCTTCCCCTTAATTTGGATATTAAACTAAAGGTGATGTCATAGGCAGGACACTTTAAAACACATTTCTCCCAATTTAGCAAAATTGCAAACAAATACCTAACTTAATGTATAGATGATAGTCAATTACTTTTTATTCTCTACATTCACAGTAAAAACAATGCTTCAGTGAAAGAGTCCCTTTAAGTAGTCCTCATGCTTACCTTTTGTCTGCTACTGACAGATTTATACGTGTTAGAAGAATTGAAAGTGAAAATTAGGGGCTACTAACTAGAGCAAAAGTCCCCAACTGGAGATTCCATATTCCTCAATATAGACTTATGTATTATGCAAATGTATTAAACATGGCCATTTCTGTACTTCCAGGAGCCTATGAATAAGCGCGTTATAACGCGAAACGCGTCAGGCGGATCACTCTCACCGGGTCCTCTGTTTTAAGTGTCTACGTGTATGTTATATTTAATACATTTTTCACCATATCTACTTGGAGTGCATGCGTTTTTTTCTTTGTTTTCTGCTCCCAGGAGGAACTCACCAGCATTGGCCCTGTCAAATGCATAGTTAATTTAGAGAGAAAAATCACCTAAACATTTGTTTTAGTGATTAGACCCCAATGTGCCTTTTACATTTGAAAATACTTATAATCCACAACCTAAATTTAAAGGACAACTACTTCCCCCAAAAAATTATGTTTTAAAAAAAAGTTCTGTTTATTTGAAAGATGGCATCAAGAGTAGGCATTTTAGATTGAAATGTTTTAATAAACGAATACAAATAAAGTACCTTATTGAGCCCTGTTTACTTGAATAGCTCCATGAGAGAGCAGACATGTATTTAGAATCCTGGGTCAGGTGACCAAAGATTTGACTGAAGAGGTAAGTCTCCGATAGAGCTATACAAGCAAAGTGGGCTCTAAAAAGGTACTTTAATTGTACTCTAAGCACTTCAATTTCAAATGTCTACACTTGATCTTTCAATGAAACAGAACCTTTGGTCAATAGTTGTTCTTTAAGTGTCCCACAACATAAAAAAATGTTCTTCAATATAGACAGTTGCTCTATCCCATGAAAGGGAGAACAGCAATTATGTCCATGTTTATACATCATTTCAATAAAACAGATAATCTAAAAACATTTTACCACAAACAAAATACATTTCTGCCAGCACGGAGCACGCCTGTCACTTGGAGGCACGACATCTTTCGTGTATTTCCGGGGGTTTGTGTGCTGAGAATAGCCAGCACACAAACCACCGGAAATACCCGAGAGACATTACACCCGAAAGACGACGCTGAGCTGAATTCGGCAACAGAGCTACTCACTCTGTTGCCAATTCAACAAGCACGAAAAGTATAGGAAAATTTGTATACTTTTCGTGCTTGTTGAATTGGCAACAGAGTGAGTGACTCTGTTGCTTAATTCAACGCGTCGTCTTACGGATGTATATCTGGGGTTTGTGTGCTCTCTGTTCGGAACACACTAACCCCAGAAATACAAGCATGGGTGCTCTGTGTTAGGTGAGCGGCACACACCTAGCACATATGGAGCATCAGCCACTGTGGGGCAGGTGGATAGATACGGCAGCTGTATTTTTAGCACCCTTCTGGTGAATGCTTCCCAGATAGGTCCTCAAGCTCATTCTCACTGATGGTACTGCAGACACCTACAAAAACGTACTGCATGTCTGAAGTAATGAAAACAATAAAAAGATGCCTGGAGGTCACAAGCTGATTATACAGTCCAGAGCAGAGAAGCAATATTACTTTAAATGTATGTGCAAGATGTGTGTACAGCATTAAATCATAACAGGACACTAGGCACAAAAGATCATATTTATTCTTTTGAAACTTACAAACCATAGTTACAAATAATGAACCAGAAGTAAACCTGACCCATATAGATTGCATTTGGCATTTACATTATGTACAAGAGAAGACCATGTGAATGGATTGGCATCATATAATACAGTAGCAGCTGCAGACATTTTTCAGTATGTCCTTTACTAGCTTTGCAGTGGTGGCCACTGCCACTACATCAGTCACTTGTTAGTTGCTCATACTGCTTCCTGGGTAACCGTTTTCACTTATTCATGTTCCAACAATACAGGAGTTTCCTGGAGCTCGCCCTGCAAATGCACCATTTTACAGAACAGCGTTATTAATGCTTGGAAAGTAAATACCACAAATGTTAAACAACAGAACGGTTATTCATCTATTAATAGGGACTTTGCTGTAATGTCTCAGCGCTGTCTCCCATTTCTAACATCACCTTGTGAACAGATATGCAAAGGGCTTTCAATGAAAAGTGTAATTTGCACCTCAAGCCACAATGCTACATTATCAACATTTCGACACCACACACATATTAAAACATAAAGGTTTTATTATTTACATTACAATATAAACAATGTTTAGGAAAAAACATGATCATCTTTAACTTCAACTGTAATGAGAGAGATCTATGGTTACTGTAACTCACTAGCTAATGGAATCATAAGGGCAACTATTTTGAACTAGTAACATCCTGACCATTATTGTTTATACTTCAAGTGCAAACATACATCATTAAATAAATCATTTTAACTGCAGAAAATATATATATTATGTTCTTTAACAGTTACAAAAATAGTTACATGGTACAGCTGTCCACAGGAATTCTTATAGCACAATTAGAAACCATGACTAATACACTTCCAGAGAGCATACATTTAAGATTCACAATGGCTTGTTTGGATTATATTAAATGTCCTTCACTGCTCTAAAAATATTAACAGTAACATGATACAGAATGAACTTTGGCATTTAATTAACCATATTATTGCAATGTAGCTTTCTACAACAGAATATATAATTGGTTTGTTGATAGTTAAATGTGATAGTTATAGGCAAGTGTGTATCTGAAATATGAAATATTTAGATAATGCATAAAGAGTAACTGGCATTTGCAAACTTTTCAAAATAATCCACAAAACTACTATAAAGAATTCAATATGTATATACACATTTGAGGCAACCCAAGTATCACATAGCTTTACGGTTTTAAAAAATAAATTAGAAATGTTAAGGTGAAAAATATTCAAGTGAGACTAATGTAAGCCTATACAAAAATAACTTTACAATAAGGTTTATGGAATTCATCTGGTAGACTCTTAGGCATTGCTATATTTACATATCTTAACTTTGTAAACATTTTACACACAGAACCACTAAACACCACGTTTCATCTTGAAATGGTCATGTGTTAAGATCACCATTTTAAAATGTTTAACAAGAAACTGTACTATTGAAATTAAAATGTGATGTATAAATGCAATTTCCACATATATTTCTATATTTTCCTTCCAAACAGTCAGTGTTAACCAGGAAATTACAGTGTTGGATCTGCAGTGCCAAGGTTAGCCAACATTGTGGCTTAGCATAAAAAGTAGAACCAGAACTTTGACACTGAAATTCATCGACTAAATATCACAAAACTAGTGATAAAGCTAGGCCACACTATGTCTTTCAGTAAAGGAATAAGGTGGTACCTCCTGCATTAACTAATGTCTGGTGCTCGGGTTTTCTTTGCCGTCTTGTGCGGACTGTCATTTTACACAATAAATAATGAACCTTTTTTGAAAAGGATTCTTCTGTGTGTCGAGTGATAGATTTTTCTGGAAGTCATCACTGCACTAATGGTAAATCAATAAAGCACAAATAAGTTTTTGCTCACATAAAATTATTTAAAGTATTGCCTAAACCCTTTAAAGATACACTTAAACTGACAAATAAGCTACCTTTAAATAATAGCTGAAGACAAAGAAGAAAAAAAAAAAAAAAGATAGCCACTGTAACCAAACCTTAATTTTTTAATAACAACTTTGTTGTGGTAATCTTAATATTGGAGCTTTATTTACCTGATTTTCATGGTTATTACTCCCAATTAGCTCGACAAACATAGTAAATGCAGCAGTTACTAGAAAGGACATAAGGCAACACTAATTTTGCAGATATAAAAAGACAGTCTCGTCTAATAGTGTAAATTCCAGCATTATACTATTGTGTGTGTGTAGATAGATGGAATATAACTCAAGCATGTGTGTATTTAAAAACTGGGTGATTTCCCTCTCCAGTGACACACCTTTAAAAAAAAAAGAAAAAAAAAAAAAAAATATTTCATTTGCAAAAGAAAATAAAAACTCTCTCCCCATATTACCTCCAAAAATATTAACTTGTAGTTATTAACTGAAACAAGCCTTTTTTTTTGTTTCCAAGGAGATTAATATGAATAAAATAACCTAAAAACCAATAAAAGGAGGGATGCACTCGCCTAAACAAGCATATGTCATAAGAGGTGCTGCTGAAATGGAGTTATACACAATATATAAAAAGGAATCTGTGTGCACAGGGTAAAGCAGTTAACCACTCTTCAAGAACCAGCTTTAATAAAAAAATTACTTGTAAACACATATCTAATATTATAAAATTGGTTATTTTATTTGGTCATATTATGCCTAGCCCACCACCATAGCAGAGTATTCAAATATTGCTACTAAGAGTCCCACTGAAACTTTAAAAAGGACTTTAGAACCGTACTCATTGCTGCCCCATTCAAAAGGTAAAAATCTGACAAAAGTATCCTTGTTCCCAGATAAAAAAAATATATATATTCGGGGGTTTACGCCCTGTTTAAAAATGTATCTACACAACCAAAAGGGGTTATCTGTAGAATGGTTCCTATTCAATTTATTAGATAATATCTCTTTAATTTTAACTGGAAGGTTGAACAAATACAATATTTCAAATAGTATAAATTTGTAGACACATAATAAAATAATTTCTTGGAGAACCAGAAGGGGACAACTTAATATACCTTTTATGTGGAAACATTTTTATTAGAAACAATTTAACAAAAATACCATGTTTCAAAAACAACTTATGTACATTTAGGTTTACAGAAAACATTCAAAAATATTCTTATTTAGAGGTGTAGTGTCAATGCAATCATGTGTGTGATACTTTGCACACATTCGACACTCAAAGGATTAAAAAAACCAACCAAAAAAAACAAAAAAACAACCGTGTATTTACAGAATTCATTCGCCAAACAACTTATTCACTTCTTTAATACTTCACTGTGTAAACGTGGCATCAAACTTGAAGATTTTGTTCAATGAATGAGAATTTATGCAAAATACATTTTCATGGAAACTGTTAATAGTGTGTGAGTTAAAGTACTTTATTCTAGTATCTGGATAGCATCTGGAGAGGGCAGTCTCTGAGTTTCGCAGCCATATTCGAGAATGTAATAAACGCAGACTCCCCAGCTGCTGGTAATTGGGCATTCAAATTTATTTGGACCTCAAACACCCCCATGAAATATCTATCGAACCTACTCACTTACATGGGATACGATAACCTCTTCCTTTGCTATTCAAAGAAAAGCATTTTACCCATAAAAGAGACATATTATTTTAGTTTGGGACACTACCAAAATGAGTAATTGGCGACCATTGTATACATGTGTAAATAAAGGTGGTTAAATAAAAAAAAAAAGTTTTTTTCTTAACCCCAAAATAACTGATAGAAGCTGCAGTCTTTGTTTCAGTGGTAGGTATCTCAAATGTTTTCATTTTGGCTTCCAGGTTTAATATAGGCATATTGCTAGCCTGTATCAGGGATATTTCTAGTAGGAGATTAAACTTGAGAGCTTTGTGTTAACTGACAATGCTAAATGTTGATAAATATCGGGCAGATCCACCTCTCAGGAAGGAGTAAGAACTTAAATGGACATAGGTGGAAATTGCAAGAACATTTATAGTTTGTGTTGTGCTCAGAATCTAATGTACGTTGTAGAAAATAAAGTGTTACTATAGTATCTACATAAATGTATCTCTTTTGAATAGAGAGCCATATAATAAGGTGGGATAATGGATTCAGGATGTATTTAGCAGACATGCATAATTCTAGTTGGATGATAAATTTCTCTTTAGCGGTTTTGACTAATTTTGCAGCTCTGCAGTCCGCTTAGATATATCGTTTAGCAAATAAATCTGCTGATCAACTTATTAATATGGACGGTAGTAATTTATATCTCAGAGATCCAATTATCTTAATCATTCCTAATTCTGTACTATTGTGTATTTTGTCCAAACCCCTTGTACAACTTTATCTAGGAAGAAGACCTCTTAATCCATGATATTGGGGGAGAACCGAAGTATCCCGAGACTCATTCTTCATGTGCTTTCTGGCTAACATTTTAAAATGTCCAACTCTAGTCAAAAAAAGGCCAGAATGAGGCATAGATTTTGCCGTTGTTCACACACCCCATGGATTGCTTCTTCTATTGTACTTTGAACCATATGCTTGTCATCCATGTTAAAAAACAAAACAAAAAAAAAATCCGAATGACCGCATCCATCTGGCACAAGTACAAAATTATATATATATATATATATATATATATATATATATACACACACACATACATATATATATATATATATATATATATATATATATATATATATATATATATATATATACACACACACATACATATATATATATATATATATATATATATATATACACACACACATACATACATATATATATATATATACACACATACATATATATATGTACATACATACATACACACTGTGCTAAAAAACCTGCTATACATATTGAGGGAAATTAATAAACTGTTGCAATGTCAAATATAACTTTATTAGCTGTCCAACCTGAAAACAAGTGGAAAATGTGGACAGTAGCCCTTTGGATACCAAAGGGAGGACATCATTGCTTTTCTATCTTTAGCAGTGCCTTCTGGCAATCAAACGTTTAACATACATCAACTTCAAATATGGACATGTGTATAAATTGTATACATTATTCCGCAGCACACCTTCATGTTGCAAACTAACCAAATCATAACAAAATTCATAAACCATTAAGAGAAGAATATACATTTAGCTTTCAGTTCGGTGCAGTGTTTATTCACACACCAGTTACAAAAAAAAAAGCAGCATGTGTTTTGAATACCAACATAAAACGGTAACACAATATCTTGAGGGGTAGAACTTGCAAATTGTCAGTTTGAGTCCAAATTCGATAACTACACGGAAAAGAGAATAATCTTGGAAAACATTAGTGCAGGACTTTGTCCTTCCTGTGCATGTCCCACTATGTTTACAACCACCACCCGAACTCAATGACCGATATCCACTGGATATTCCACTAGCCAAAAAAGTCTTACAGAAAACAATTTTTTTCACAAATACTTTGGGCTAAACGTAAGCGTTTCCATAATCCTTCCAATCTCTTATATTGCGTCCTTTATGTAAACCAGCTGTATTAATAGGCAGTGCAAGTTATTTTTCTAGACACTTATGAAAAAATATGGAAAACTTGGATTTATTTACGCTCTCCAAAACGAGGCAGTCAGCCACAAGAATAATAAAAAAATAAAATTAAAAGTAATTCACCTACAAAAAACAACTTTCACCGTCTGGAGTAACAAAGCCATCTTCCCTCACGAGATAATGTCATTTTGAAATTAATAATTCTATCTCTGCACAATGCGCATTTCTCATCACACAGTGCAAGCATATCACATGAATTGACTGACAGGTGTGTTATAGTTACTGGATAGTATCATGATCAAACAGAGCTGAGCTTCACAAGACCACGCACAGAGTCTTCATGCAATGAGTCTTGGCTGACAAGGTTCAGGACATGCATGGTATGGCTATGAGTTACAGGGCTGCTTACTGGCAGCATTCCTGGAGGTGAGGGTGCTTCATCTGGTGTTAGAAACTGGTGGTTTCCAAGGTCCTCTTTTAATGGTATCATGTCTGTTAAAGTGGTCTCTGAATTAAGGTTTGGCATTGAGGATGGTGGTGTTGGCTGCCCAAGTGCCAATGAGGCACACGGTGCATTTATAGTGGTCTTTCCAGGTAATGGTGGCTCATCGCTGGTTATTGTAGGTTCAGTCTGTAGAAGAGGCGTGGCTGCGGCCTGCAAAACGAATTTGGTGCTCTGAATGCACTGGTCTTGATCACACTGTAGAATGGGAGGGTATGGAGGAACAGAAATAATAAGCGTATTCCAGGAAAAGAAATAAAACATGGGCAGGAGCGAGGACAATGAAAATGGAAAAAACATGGAGAGAATACAGGAGAGTTAGCAATATCAATTAGTGCATACAGCAGGCATAGCCTAAATCTTAGGTTAAATGCATAGTCAGAAAGTAATTGCACTTGGTCACCTTTTGTATTATAATTAAAGCTATTTAATTTATAGATAATCTTATTTTTTCTATTTTCTTAACTGAGTGGCTACATATTTCAGGAATACACAAGCTCTTTATAAATACACACTTCCTGTATATTATATATCTATAGTAGGTACATACACTGTTCATAAGTATAAAATGTGTGCTTAATCTATATGGTTAACTTCCGCATGCATAGGTCCTTCACAAAGCTAGCAGGAGTCAACTAGGGAAAAGATGCATAATAAAATGGAGATGATTCGTGGTTATTTGACACTGCTGAATCCAATTTTAAAGTGCTGAGGAAAGTATGCTGCAGTGATAGTTGGCAAATTAGGATTATGGATCATATATAGGGATAGTCTAAGAAGGTTATGATCACCTTTTTAAAATTAGGCTCAAGATCCAATTGTGAGCATTTCAATTACTTATATGGCACAATGTTTGCCATGCTCTGGTAAAGCTATGGTAAAAGAATAAAAAGCAACACACAGTGTCTCTCATACATAGCACGAGAGCTTTTGGGGAGATTATAGATTCCAGATTACAATATTAGTCATAAAAAGAGTTATAACTAGTTTGTGCTGCCAAATCCACTTAAATTCTAGATATCCCAGACCAGCGAGAAAAAAAACAATTTTAGGAATACAGAAAAAAACCACAAAAACAGTAGGGTCTTGTAAAAAGACACATGCCATGTGCATTTCAAGGATGGACAGAATCACCTCATCGTGCATCTAACAATACAATTTGGGTTCTTATCTGCAGATGAAGTAGCTAACAGTTGCTTCTGTGACTTATTCAAACTAACTGTAGTTAAACTGATGCACACAAATCCCATTCCAAATACTTTAATTTGGATTGGAGAAGGTGTTAAAAACATTGAAGGGATAGATGGTTCAGGGTTTTTTGGGGCCCTAAGCTGGAAAAGTAGATGGAGCTCACTATATGACACCTCTCCTCGCCCGTTAGGTGCTGTGCAGGCTTCCTAAGCAAGTAGAGGTCCCTAAGTAGCCACTTTTTTTGCCGGTACCACCACCCCTAACTAAAACGTCCTCATAGCATGAATACAGAACATCAGAAGAAAAATCATACAAGCAAGTGACATGGACAGCAGAAGAGAAGTTGCAATAAAGCCACACATGGAGAGGCATAGGGGACATAAAAAGAACCAGGTTTGCTGCTCTTAAAGGGACACAACCTTTTTTCACTTGTGCTTCTAATATACAGGGACAAGGGAAAAGTTACAATCGGTGGGATGTCCAAGCTACCAACGGGATAAAGTGTGGAATCCTGCACCTGGTCTCCATAGGTAGGTCCCAATAAGTGTACGAGCTTCTATACAGTAAGAAAGGCTCAATGGCAAAATAATCCACAAACAGAAAGAAGTCTTCAGACTGACACTGTGGGGGATCCTTTAAAATGTAATCCTTTATTTTTGTAGTAAAAAGCAGCACATCGAACCAACGAAGAGCGGTGACAAAAACTGGATAAGACAAAAAAGTTTGAATGGGCTGAGAGCCCTGGCTTTTCGTTCACGCGTTTCGTGCGAGGCACGTAGTCATAAGCTCTCAGCCCATTCAAACTTTTTTTTGTCTTATCCAGTTTTTGTCACCGCTGCTTTTTACTACAAAAATAAAGGATTACGTTTTAAATGATCCCCCACAGTATCAGTCTGAAGACTTCTTTCCGTTTGTGGATTATTTTGCAAGTGAAAAGTTAGTTGTCCCCAATATGAGGGAAGAACTGGCGTGTACTTTTGATAGTACACGTCAGTTTATCCTCTGACCGACAGCGGCCATGCTTCCATAAGAAGGCGGCAGCTGTCTGGTCGGCGACTGTCTCTCTCTGCTAGCGCTAGCAGCAAGAGACCCTTGCATTCAGCTGTCAGAGCGGGGAGAGACAACCAGAAACTGCTGCGACTCGCATGTGAGACACAGCAGTTAGTAAACTTACTTAATTGTACCGGGACATGTTTTGTTTAACCCTTGCTTCCTTCAAGGAAGCAAGAGTTAAACAACATTTAATGTTCCTTTTAAAGAGATTGTACTTTGCTTTAATTAACTTACTTGAGCTGACAAGTGCAGAAAATTTGAATAAGCCGAGTGAGAATCAAAATAAATAAAATGAAATTAAAAGCATCTCCGACCAAGAAATTAGCTTTCCTGGTGCAAACAAGACATTCTCAGATCACAGCACTAATAGGTTTCCAAGCATCTGTTCAGCTCTGCTCTGAGTTAATGATCTGTCAGCAGAACAGAATCACCAGACTTCTTGTGCGATATGGCTTGCTGAACAACACGAAAATGAATTGCCACTTCCATCTGGACAACACTAAAATGGCCTTGATTAACAGACAAGTGGCACATTTTATAGCTGAACTCTCACTATATGTAGAGAGTTAAATAACAACCCATGTGCATTTCAATAGGCTAACATCCATATTTCTATATAGTTGTGTTCATAACCATTTTCCCCAAGACACTGTAAGTGGAACTAGCTCTGCCTTGTCTCTTGTCGAGAGGATATTTCTTAATATGCCGCTCACACCAACTTCATGACTGGCTGGCCACATTATCCTTTTAGCATGAGTTACAATGGACGTGGAAAATAGGAAGCAGTTTATTCTCACTGCATAATAAGCATCAGAGAAGATACAGTAGAAATGTGTTGTCAAAACACTATTGATTTATAGTCTGTCTGATATGTGATAAAAATAAAATAAAGAGATGAAAAAAAAAACCCCACACTACTGATGTCAAGTTTGCTTTAAAGTGTCTGGTCGGTCTTAAGAGACAGCCCCAACATTTAGGAAAGTCAATGCCACCAACAATTACTGGTGACCACTTAATTAAATGTGAATTACAAATAGTCTTTTTTTTTTTTTTTTTTAAACTAGTGGATAAGAAAAATATTTTACTCCCACAAAATATAGAGATTGGGGGGAGTTGCTAATAAAATAATCCAGGTGCGCTGTGTCAAAACAAGAATGGTTATTGAGCTTGTTTAAATTCAGATTTAGTCAATTTTTAGGGCACTATTGGCGCACTAACGGGGGGTGGGGGGTGGGGATGCCAAATGATTTGTAGTATTCAAAATAAGGCACAACAATTAATGTATATTACCATATGTCAGTCTTGGCTTTATAATGAACTTGATTCTAGCTTCATAATCTCGGGGCAAAAGTGAAAGCATAATGCGTGAATGGAAAGTACCCATGCACAGGAAATATACCAAAATTATATAAACATATTGAAGGTGAAAAAAAACTGCTTTTGCATGCATAACACCAATGTAGAATTTTTTTCTTTCCTTTTGACACTTTGTACCTGTACAAATGCCAACTAAATTATATTGTTTTATTCCTTAAAGTATTTAAACTGCCTACACTGGATGTCATTTTTCAATTAAACATAACTTCATTTTTAGATAACAGTTGTCCTTGAATCACTTAGCTTCAGATGCTGCTATTGTCTTTTGTGTGATTGTGTTCCTGGCATTCATCACCAATTTATCAGATGCCAGGCAAACCAGGTCAGTGACCCTACAGGCATTTGAGCCCCATATTTTAGGGCAGCATACAATGTTCTACAGGTGTGAAGAGGTTAAAGGCATCATGTTTATTTTTCTAATGGCCCAAGCAAAATGTAGATGCCTGCTATTATTCTCCCGTTGCACAGTTTACTTACAACAGAAGATGGAGACTAATATGATGGTTTCCAAAAACGTAGTACTTATGCTACAGACCAGCTGGGTATTACCACATTGAACCGTCCATCACACAGGTTGTATGTGTGCAAATATGTGCCAAGCTAAACTTTTGAGAGATGGCAAGCTCCAGTGTTAATGGTATGTTTGGGTAAGAGAAATTCCATATATCCTAAAACCTGAAATGCTAATGGTCAGCAGGCAAAACTCCAAAGTAATGAGAGACTTGTGGCTTAGTGCTGTAAGGATTGCTTTCATGTAATTAGATACAGTGTAGCTTTTGAGATTTCCAGTTGCCATAGTTGTATCATCAATGTGCTGCCTCAAAATAAATTATGCAACAATAAATTGCCTAATAATGAAGGTATTGCTATTCCTTGGTCCTGTATACTACCACAAGAGAGAAGAGAGACAGTGAAAGAGAGACAGTAAAGAGTTCTTACCATATTACTCTGAGACTGAGTCGAACCATACATTGTCAGTCCATTGGATGGTGCAACTGACAGTGCCATGTCAGCCTGTACATGTCCTCTTCGGTCAATTAAGCTTAAAGAGGAGTGGAAGACCATTATAAATATTGGTACATTTTTCACACTGTTTATTTGTTCAGTGTTAAAACATCTACTGCAAGGCACCATGCTGAACTCCCTCCTCTGGGAAACAAACTATTTTAAGTATGAGCGAGTCTAATCGCACAAAGGGGATATGTAAAACTTAACTTAATTATCATTAACAAAAAAGGGTTTCAGAGCAAAAACTTTTCTCTGGTTCTTTTGCAACTATTACGGTTATGTAATGACAATAACATGTGCACACCACCATACGATTCAAAACACACACACAAAAAACCCCACACAAATAACCAACTGGCACGGCTGTTGAGATTATCCGTGGGGGTTCTCAATTCACCCAGACTCTTACATCCAATATTGCTATCACAAAATTACCAGTTAAAATTGGTAAAATATTAAACCCCTCACAGCCAGTACTTTTTTGCTTGTTGTTGTTGGGATCTAACTTGTTAGCAAGGCACAACACATTAATCAAAGAGTGGAAGAACCAAATTCTCAGAGACAAACACTATGTTTTTGGTGTTAATTGAGGTGGTTTAGTGGTTTCTATTTTTCTTTTTCTGTGTGCTTATTTTAAATGATTATAGAAAGATTTTTTTTTCTGTACACTGCATCTTATAATTCCTTCAAACCCACTATTATTGATTTAAGTGACTGAAAGGCCAAACAACTCTTTGCATATTAATTCAGCTTAACTGGAAATTTTGTTATAGCAATATTGGAATTGAGAACACCAATGGATAAACTCAGCAGCCGTGCCAGTTGGTGGCACGGCTATACAATACTTGTGTGTATTTTGAAAATCTGTATACTTTTTTCAATCACGTGGTGGTGGATACATGGTATTGTCATTAAATAAAAGAAAAGGTTGAAGAACCAGTGAAAAGGTTTTGCTCTCAAAAAAGGTTAATGATAATCAAAAGTTAAGTTATACATATCCCCTTTGCTCGATCATACCAATGTGGGTTACCCTCACAAACCCTACAGCAATAGATATACTTTATAAGGTATATATATATATATATATATATGAAATGAAATGTCATGTCATTAGGCAATAATTATTCCCCACTTTAAGACATGGATATACACAGGGTTTTTTTTATGCAACATGAACTGTACTGGTCTCTTATTTTTAGATTGACAGAATTTTGCACCAATTACATGTGGGGTTTTATTTGCCTTTTATACATGTATTAAACATGGAAAGATGATATATTTATTAAATGTAACAGGATATAATCTAAACGTCCAAGATTGAATGCTTACCTTGGATTCATGGGTCCACAGAGAGCAGCACAGCAGTTAGTGAAAATGTTGCCATAACTATATGGGTTATAATTCTCTTTCCCTCTTTTAGTGGACCATGATCCTTTAATCTGGAAAGGCGATTAAAAGAAATAAAAAAAATAAAATAAGGAAATCATTGTTAAAAAGTAAGTCATCCTGTTAATCAGCTGCAAACATGAGTCTGCAAAAAAAAAAGAAATAAATTTGTATACAGCTGTGTTACTTAAGATAAATAAATTATACATGGAGAACTCCATCAACTGCTGTTTATGCTCCAGTTTACTTCCTTCTTCGTTGATTGCCAGTCATGTCCTACCATTTTAGAGGACCCACTGCTTTACAGGGAAGCATAGATGATTTAAGATATTAATTAATTATGTGACTTGGCATGGTTTCAACATATACACATATATATACATATACACATATATATATACACACACAAATTGAAACTTAAAATGATAAAATAAATTTTCTTGAAAGCAAACCATATGAAAACCCAAGAGTAATGCTCGTTCAAGTAATGCATAATAAATTAATCAAGGGTTATAAATATTAAATTGTAACTGCACAGCATTCACTGCATGTTTCATTAACTGGAAAATGGAAGTTGAATATTACGTCTATGTACAGACATTAAGGATTTCGAAGGTGATTTTCAAGTTTCTACTTTAGCCAGCTTTTATGCTTATACCGTAACAAAGTATTCCCATCAAACTAGAAATCAATATAGTATACAAACCATACTCTATATGCTGGATTTCCAGTTTTAATGACAAAGTAGTAATTCATTCTTACAGATATTATAATACTGAGTTTGCATCTTAGAACATATTTATCAAAAAGTTTGCTTACATCTTCATTGGTTGTTTGATTGGAGCTGATCAAGTATGTATGAAAGCCTGAAAGACCAACAATTGACCAAACTGAGAAGAAGCAAACCACAGCTTCCAGAACAGTGGATTTATAGTTAAGGAAATGTCAGTATTTATTTGCCCATTTTATTTCATTTCTAGATTTCAGTACATTCCTCATGGAAACCAGAAGAAACCTTACCAAGTGCAGCAATACCAATAGCCAGTGTAAGAATGCACTAGACACTTGGCAAAAGAACACCCATTCCCAAGAAAAGTAAAGTAGAGAGTAAAATAAGCTATTTCATATTTTTTTCTCTCCAAGAGATAATATTTCAAACACTCATATGTAAACTGAGTACAGGCATATTCACATATCCAGGGCCTCAAAGGGATCCTAGATTTTTTAGCTGGCTCCTAAAACTCAGATAAATTTGTCAAGCCCTGGTTTAAAGATCGAATATTATCATTTTCATTCATAGTCCAACGAATCTCACTCCATTGATATTAACAAAGCTAAATGGGCAAAATATTTAGTGCTAATATTTCTATGTACCAGTGAACGGTTGGGTCGGTATGGAGACCCAAAGTTCAGCAGACAAGGGGCTACGAGGTAAAAAACAAAAAAAACTTTCCCGGTACCTTTCTCCTGTGGGAATATACATTTATACAGTTACATGTAATGTAAAAATACATGAATGAGAATTTCCAAATGGTAAAATGCATCATTAAACACCTTTTCACCGATAATATAGTATTATTTAGAATGCTTTTGCGTTCAGCGTTTAACAGCCATGATTAATAAAATAAGATAAAAATCCCCCCCCCCCCCCCCCCCCCCCCAAAATGCCAAATATTTTTTTCCCATCCTGTTAACATATTACAGGATGCTTTATAACCCAGGCTTACCTCCTCAGCAATGTACATAATTAAGGAGACTACAATTCACACCTATTCATGAATTCCTTACTCTAAAACCATTACAGGTTACAGTAAAAGGATATCTTGCAGGACTGTCCTTTAAGGCAGTAAGAAATCCTGTCTTCTGTGAGCCTAAAAAAAACAAAACAAGATCATTTTAAAAATGGCCAAACATACATTGCTTTCCAAAACATGTAACAATTATGTTTTCAAAAGACATAAGAAAGTCAACTATTATATAAACATTTTTACCTAAACTAAATAATGGTGTTGAAGATTGTAAAAAGTCAATTTCTTGAACACTTGAAAGGAAATACATAGATGATATATACACACACACAAAAATACAGATCTAGACCACCACAATATCACAAGCAGAGTCATAGTGTTCAGTTGGTCATAGTCTGTTAATATATTTGTTGTAAACTATACATACATACATATAAATAGCATTTCCTCATAGTCCGTTAATATATTTGTTGTAAACTATACATATAAATAGCATTTCCTCATAGTCCGTTAATACAGGGCTCGACAAACCCCGGGCGCCAGGTCGCCATGGCGACCAGGAAATCAGACCTGGCGCCCGGGTGCTGTTTGTCATAGGGAGCCCTTGCCGGCTGCCATCTGTTACATGCAGCGCGAGGGGAGAAAGTCTGTGCGGATCACACAGACTGTAAGCTCCGCCCCCTCGCGCAACACGCTGCAGTGCCGATTGTCACGTGACAACACGTGCAGGAACCGAAAGAGGATCGGGCTCCAGCATAAATGTCCCCCTCCCCTGCAATGAGGTAAGCAGCAGGGAGGGAGGACACCGTAAGAAATACATTTTTGTTCTTTGGTCTGTGTGTATGTATGAGTGAAGGTAACTGGCTGTGTATGTATGTGTGAATGTAACTGGCTGTGTATGTATGTGTGAATGTAACTGGCTGTGTATGTATGTGTGAATGTAACTGGCTGTGTATGTATGAGTGAATGTAACTGGCTGTGTATGTATGAGTGAAGGTAACTGGCTGTGTATGTATGAGTGAAGGTAACTGGCTGTGAATGTATGTGTGAAGGTAACTGGCTGTGTATGTATGTGTGAAGGTAACTGGCTGTGTATGTATGTGTGAAGGTAACTGGCTGTGTATGTATGTGTGAAGGTAACTGGCTGTGTATGTATGTGTGAAGGTAACTGGCTGTGTATGTATGTGTGAAGGTAACTGGCTGTGTATGTATGTGTGAAGGTAAATGGCTGTGTATGTATGTGTGAAGGTAAATGGCTGGGTATGTATGTGTGAAGGTAACTGGCTGGGTATGTATGTGTGAAGGTAACTGGCTGGGTATGTATGTGTGAAGGTAACTGGCTGGGTATGTATGTGTGAAGGTAACTGGCTGGGTATGTATGTGTGAAGGTAACTGGCTGGGTATGTATGTGTGAAGGTAACTGGCTGGGTATGTATGTGTGAAGGTAACTGGCTGTGTATGTATGTGTGAAGGTAACTGGCTGTGTATGTATGTGTGAAGGTAACTGGCTGTGTATGTATGTGTGAAGGTAACTGGCTGTGTATGTATGTGTGAAGGTAACTGGCTGTGTATGTATGTGTGAAGGTAACTGGCTGTGTATGTATGTGTGAAGGTAACTGGCTGTGTATGTATGTGTGAAGGTAACTGGCTGTATGTGGTGTATGTGTGAAGGTAACTGGCTGTATGTGGTGTATGTGTGAAGGTAACTGACTGTATGTGGTGTATGTGTGAAGGTAACTGACTATGTCGTGTGTGTGTGAAGGTAACTGACTGTATGTCGTGTGTGTGTGAAGGTAACTGGCTGTGTATGTGGCGTGTGTGTGTGAATGTAACTGGCTGTGTATGTGGCGTGTGTGTATGTATGTGTGAATGTAACTGGCTGTGTATGTGGCGTGTGTGTATGTATGTGTGAATGTAACTGGCTGTGTATGTGGCGTGTGTGTATGTATGTGTGAATGTAACTGGCTGTGTATGTGGCGTGTGTGTATGTATGTGTGAATGTAACTGGCTGTGTATGTGGCGTGTGTGTATGTATGTGTGAATGTAACTGGCTGTGTATGTGGCGTGTGTGTATGTATGTGTGAATGTAACTGGCTGTGTATGTGGCGTGTGTGTATGTATGTGTGAATGTAACTGGCTGTGTATGTGGCGTGTGTGTATGTATGTGTGAATGTAACTGGCTGTGTATGTGGCGTGTGTGTATGTATGTGTGAATGTAACTGGCTGTGTATGTGGCGTGTGTGAATGTAACTGGCTGTGTATGGCATGCGACTGTCTCCGTGCGTTTATGATATTGTGATGTGCCGTTGTCTGGCTCCTAAATTTTTTAGCTGGCTCCTAAAACTAAATTAAATTTGTCAAGCCTTGCGTTAATATATTTGTTGTAAACGAAATATACATATAAATAGCATTTACTCATAGTCCGTTAATATATTTGATGTAAACTAAACTACTTAGATGAGGGCACCAGAAAAGAAAATCGCCAACTGACACCGGTAAAGATGAAGGAGAAATATAGAGTGATAATAGACCAACCGATTTCCACACAACCGAAAACAGGACAAGCACCAATAGACCAAGGGTTTGGTATTTTTCAGGCTCAGTTATGGAAAAGCTATGAACTGAGAGAATGCACAAAAAATGACACAAAAGTACTTAACCCCTTCCCGACATATGATGTGCTAGACATGTTACGCAAAAATGTGTCCTTAGTAACTAAAAAGAGCAAAGAAAGCGACCGAAGGAGTGACCGTAGCTGCCATTTAAAAATGGAGGCACAGACTCCACACGCTATCGAGGCACTTAGCAACGCCAATCAAGAATACCTTTTCCGTTGGTGGTCGCTCTCCTGAGCGACCACATCAGCCCAGTAGAAGGGAATGCTGCCTGCCTGTAATGCTTCCCTTCTACTGGCAAGAGCAACAGAAGTGGGAAAAAAATGCCTCTGTGAAGTTGGTCAATCAATAACTCATCAAGAAAGTGCAATCTTCTACTTCAGGGCTTGACTAATAAAAAAAAAATGAAAAAAAAAAAAGGCTCCAAAAACGCTATTGTTGGCTCCTACCCATTTTACCATGCTCGCTATGGGTGTACAATAATTGGCTCCTTAGTTCTATAAAAATTGGTCAAGCCATAAATATTTTTGAATAATGACAAACTCTTAAAAGACTTTGGCAAAATGATTTCGTAACATGTATGTATGCAAATGAAAAAGCTAATGTAAACAGTTTGGAAGGATGGTGGAGCAGTGAATGCAAGCACTCATATAAAACAACTAGTAAGTATGACACTGTAACCAAACAGAGCAGGCAGACCCAAGATGCTGGCACTGTAGTATGAAACATGCTGAAGATGTATTTGTTCTTGTACATTGGGCCAGGATAAAAAGGCAAGCAAGCATTAGGGGAAGCTTTTTATATGCCAAATTTAGATTTTTAGGGTTTATTCCCTCTTTGTAATAATCTGCCACAATGCCACTTGCCACCAGTTTGGCCATATTTCAGAGCTGCAACATCACTGGAGTGCCCAAAAGCACAAGGTGTGCAATACTCAGAGACATGGCCAAGGTAAGAAAGGCTGAAAGACGACCACCGCTGAACAAGACACACAAGCTGAAACGTCAAGACTGGGCCAAGAAATATCTCAAAGGCCTCAAGTGTTTGAGCAAGATATGGCCAACTAACACGATCGAAAGCCTTTTCGACGTCTAACGCCAAAAAGACCGATGGAATATTATTATGCCTTACCCTGTGAATTAAGCTAAGAATTCGTCTGACGCTGTCCGCTCCCGATCTCCCTTTAATAAACCCTGTCTGGTCCAGATGGACAAGATCTGTTATGACAAGATTTAGTCTGTTGGCCAGAATTTTTGAAAATAGTTTTATGTCCAAATTTATTAAAGAAATGGGTCTGTAATTAGACACGATTGTGGGATCCTTCCCTGGTTTGAGGATTGGGGAAATTGAGGCCTCCAGCATCTCTGGAATAAGACATCTGTCGGTTGCCACTTCGCCAAATACTCTCAAAAGAAGAGGAGAAACAATAGGCTGGAGGGTTTGATAAAATTTAGCTGAGAGACCGTCTGGCCCAGGTGCCTTACCTTTTTTTGTAGTGTCTATTGTCTTTTTGAGTTCAGTTTCAGAAATAGGTAGTACTAAGATTTGCAATTTTTCCTGTGAAAGTTTAGGAAGAGACAAGCTATTCAGAAAGTTTTGGATTTCAGAATCCGATCTTGTACTGGGGGTAGATTATACAGTTTGCTGTAGTAATCAGCAAATGCATTGCTTATCTGGACAGGAGACAAGCAGGTTTTACCATTAGAAACGATCTTATTAATCCTGACCTGTTGGTTTCTGAATTTTAATTTCCTTGTAAGGGTCTTTCCTGGTCTAGCATTAGTATAGTACCAGGTCTGTTTCAATCGTATCAGTGCCTTCTTTGTTTTTTGTTCCAGTGCGGTTTTAATAGCTGACTGAATATCTCTAATTTCATCGGCAGTGTGTTGATTAGGGGTTTGTTTATTCATTTTTTACTTAATAGCTAGTAGAATATATAAATCCGAAAGGGATTTACCATAGGATTTTTTCATAATAGATCCCATTTTAATAAGGATTCCTCTCAGATAGCACTTAAGAGAGCACCAGAGCATCTGATCGGAAACTTCTCCGTTATCGTTTGATTTAAGAAAATTATCCGCTTCTAAGCAAAGTTCTGTCTTGTTTTCCTCTGTATTTAGGATGTATTCATTCACCCTCCATCTTGACCTGGCGGCATATCCGGGGGTGTCCTTCATCTGTAAGAGCAATGGGGCATGATCCGACCAAGTTATAGAGTCGATTGTACAGCTAATTATATTATGAAGATGGGGAGCCCTAGTGAAAAGGTAATCAATTCTCGAGTAGGAGTTATGTGGATTAGAATAGAAAGTGAAATCCCTATCTTGAGGGTTCTGTAACCTCCATATATCAAACAGCTGATTCCTTAGAGTAAAGTTAGAAAATGCCTGGGCAGATGATCTAGTCTTTTGATCAACACTACGGCCACTAGGAAGGCTTTTGTCCATCTTTGGATCAAGGATGCAGTTCATATCCCCACCGAATATAAGAATCCCTTTTTCTATTTGCTCCAATCTATCCATCAGGTTATTAAGGAATCTGATGGTTCCAGTTGAGGGAGCATATACATTGACCAATGTGTATAGAGCAGGGCCGGCGCCACCAGTAAGGCGACCTAGACAGCTGCCTAGGGCGCATCTTAGCTGGGGGCGCCGGAACCCTGCTTCAAAAAAAAATAAAAATAAATCCTCCTCCTTACTTACCTCGTTGGTGTCGCTGTGTCTCCGGTGCTGGGCCGCCTGTGGCTGAGAGGGAAGCGTTGTGCGCTCCCCTCCAGCCAATGCGCATTCAGTAAAGTTTTTTTTCTTTTTTAAACAAACTTTATTGAATGCGCATTGGCTGGAGGGGAGCGCACAACGCTTCCCTCACAGCCACGGACGGACCTGCACCGGAGACACAGCAGCAGCAGCGACGAGGTAAGTAAGGGAAGGAAGTCCTGGCATATTTTGGGGGAAAGTCCTGGCTGGCATACAGGGAGTGCAGA
The DNA here is from genome assembly GCA_036172795.1 of Pelodytes ibericus. Lineage (NCBI taxonomy): Eukaryota > Metazoa > Chordata > Amphibia > Anura > Pelodytidae > Pelodytes > Pelodytes ibericus. The sequence goes on along the minus strand of CM069861.1, from coordinate 75,986,497 downwards.
ATTATAAGGCAAATGAGTATTTTGACCACATCATCCTCTTTATGCATGTTGTCTTACTCCAAGCTGTATAGGCTCAAAAGCCTACTACCAATTAAGCATATTAGGTGATGTGCATCTCTGTAATGAGAAGGGGTGTGGTCTAATGACATCAACACCCTATATCAGGTGTGCATAATTATTAGGCAACTTCCTTTCCTTTGGCAAAATGGGTCAAAAGAAGGACTTGACAGGCTCAGAAAAGTCAAAAATAGTGAGATAGTGACATAGAGGGATGCAGCACTCTTAAAATTGCAAAGCTTCTGAAGCGTGATCATCGAACAATCAAGCGTTTCATTCAAAATAGTCAACAGGGTCGCAAGAAGCGTGTGGAAAAACCAAGGCGCAAAATAACTGCCCATGAACTGAGAAAAGTCAAGCGTGCAGCTGCCACGATGCCACTTGCCACCAGTTTGGCCATATTTCAGAGCTGCAACATCACTGGAGTGCCCAAAAGCACAAGGTGTGCAATACTCAGAGACATGGCCAAGGTAAGAAAGGCTGAAAGACGACCACCACTGAACAAGACACACAAGCTGAAACGTCAAGACTGGGCCAAGAAATATCTCAAGACTGATTTTTCTAAGGTTTTATGGACTGATGAAATGAGAGTGAGTCTTGATGGGCCAGATGGATGGGCCCGTGGCTGGATTGGTAAAGGGCAGAGAGCTCCAGTCCGACTCAGACGCCAGCAAGGTGGAGGTGGAGTACTGGTTTGGGCTGGTATCATCAAAGATGAGCTTGTGGGGCCTTTTCGGGTTGAGGATGGAGTCAAGCTCAACTCCCAGTCCTACTGCCAGTTCCTGGAAGACACCTTCTTCAAGCAGTGGTACAGGAAGAAGTTTGCATCCTTCAAGAAAAACATGATTTTCATGCAGGACACTGCTCCATCACACGCGTCCAAGTACTCCACAGCGTGGCTGGCAAGAAAGGGTATAAAAGAAGAAAATCTAATGACATGGCCTCCTTGTTCACATGATCTGAACCCCATTGAGAACCTGTGGTCCATCATCAAATGTGAGATTTACAAGGAGGGAAAACAGTACACCTCTCTGAACAGTGTCTGGGAGGCTGTGGTTGCTGCTGCACGCAATGTTGATGGTGAACAGATCAAAACACTGACAGAATCCATGGATGGCAGACTTTTGAGTGTCCTTGCAAAGAAAGGTGGCTATATTGGTCCCTGATTTGTTTTTGTTTTGTTTTTGAATGTCAGAAATGTATATTTGTGAATGTTGAGATGTTATATTGGTTTCACTGGTAAAAATAAATAATTGAAATGGGTATATATTTGTTTTTTGTTAAGTTGCCTAATAATTATGCACAGTAATAGTCACCTGCACACACAGATATCCCCCTAAAATAGCTAAAACTAAAAACAAACTAAAAACTACTTCCAAAAATATTCAGCTTTGATATTAATGAGTTTTTTGGGTTCATTAAGAACATGGTTGTTGTTCAATAATAAAATTAATCCTCAAAAATACAACTTGCCTAATAATTCTGCACTCCCTGTATGTATGTATGTATGTATGTATGTATGTATGTATGTATGTATGTATGTATTTAGGTAGTTTTATAAACATGAATCACTGAAGGCTCTTGGAAACCATATAGCACTGCTAAACCACCCTGAATGAAGCATAACAAGCAAGCAAGGCTGTTAGGAGATAACAGCAAAGAAATAAAGAGCAGCAGGGGAATTACAAGAGTTATTTCATCATTTGTGTGACTTAAAAGTCAGAAGAAAGGCTTTAGCAGGAGATTAGAGCTCAAAAAGGATAGCGGATGGATTAGGTATACATGGTAACATGCATAAAGATCTGTGGAGTAAGAGGATGCATCTCTGTAAACATGAGTAAATAAAACCCAGAGTTAAAGGAACACGTCTGTACAATGATGTAACCAGGAGCAGTCCATCTGATCTTCATAAAAAGTAAAGCGGTTTCATTTAAATGGGCAACCAGTTTATTTTCTGGAGACAGGAAAGAAAGCATCCTTACATGTTTTGTACCTCATTCCGGAGCTTTATTAAGCCATAGCCAACATGTACAAACACCTTTATCTCATGAAGACTAGATGGAGTTCTCCTAGCTTATAAGGTTGTTTAGATTTATTTAGTATTTTTAGCTGTGATTTCATAAATTTACATCATTTACAAAATTAGTTTTAATTTGTTTATTACATAATTTCCAAAACCCCAGAATTTTTTTTCGCAAACACTTTGGTACCAAAATAAAACAAAAACATAAAATAGAAATGTACTAAAAAGTAGCATTAAAAATAACGTGATTTATCATGCAGGAACCATGCATGGTTACCTTGGAATTTTCCACCAGAAATATAAAACAGAATATCAAATGAAAATCAGGTGGAAGACAATTTTCTTTGTGCATATTTTGTGCAAAGGGGTAGAATATGAAAACTGTAGCACCCCCGCAAAAGATAAAACCAAGCAGTAAAAAAACAAAAAAAAAACAGCATATGAGTTTGACCAGCATACTTACGAAGTATGACGTGCGTGATAACGAATGCAAATATAAACACTGTCAGAAAGGACAGAGATAAAATGAACATGTAAAAAAATCGGTAGTTTCGTTTCCCCACACAGTTGCCTACCCAGGGACAGTGGTGATCAAAGCGTTCTGAAATGAGAGGCAAAAGAAAAAAAATATATAATGGCATAAAATTAATTAAAACAATCCTTTTCATATGTCAATACATGCATGAATGGCAACTATGGTGACAAGTCCTGAACTGCCTGGGACAGTGCTGTAATTTGGACTTTGTTTGGTGCCTCAGGCAGTCTCATTCCAGACAACGCAGAAGGAGTGCTCTGAATGAAGGAGGTCAATCAGGGGAGTTCAGAGGCCTTTCCTTCACACAGAGCTCAGCATAAGCTACAGCAGCCTGCCTGCCGCAAGCACCAGGTAAGATACCCATAATGGTATTGGTGACCATGTGTATGTCTGTGAGCACATGTGACTGTGTGCTTTACTTTTACAATTTATTTACATAAATTATTCGGAAACTTTGGGGGAAAAAAATTATATATAATAATTATAAAAATAATTACATTATAAAAAAATTGTTCCTTTTTTTTTTTAAACCCCCTAGAATGTGTCAATTATATGTCAATCTAATAATAACATGTCACATATAGTTTGATTAAGAGCCAAACTCAGGTTGTAAACCGTTCTTATCCTTATTACTACAAGTCCACACAAAGCATACATGTCATCATCTGAAAATCATATATTTCACATTTAACAAAAATAAATCATATGATTTTCAACATTTCAAAAGTTGAATTTTAGCATAATCATATATTGCCAGAATAATGACAATAATAACAATTTATAGTTATGTAATTAAAGAATTAAAAGCCAACTGCACTCCACAAGATGGGAATCAAGGACATGTGTTGGCAGCTAAGCCAGATAAGCATTAGTTTGGCCCAATTTTCTAAATACTTTCATTAGTATATGGCCTTATCTTATATCTAGGAAAGCCTTGTGCCTATCCCATGCATGCTTAAACACCTTCACTGTATTACAACTTCTGCTGGAAGGCTATTCCATGCATCCACTCCCCTCTTGCAGTAAAGTAATACTTTCAGACATTCATTTTAAAATCAATTAGACTGTTGCAATTTAGAAAAATTGCCCGATTATCGGAGTGAATTTGACTTTCAGACACTGGGCACGGCACAGAAGAGATACAGGAATCATATAGCCAAAGGATTTCATACTGTGGTTTGCATGTTTTTGTCCAACACCTGTAATATTCCTAGAATATGACCAATTGGTCATTTTCACAGAGGCAAACAAAAAACTGGCCATTTTCACAAGCTTAACCCCTTCAGGGCCAGGGATTTTCTGGGACAAGGACCAAAGCGATTTTTACATTTTTAATATGTTTTTCCGGTGTCATTTAAAGCACCCATCCAGGTTATACGTGGTTTTTTTAAAGGACAGTTAGAGCTTTCTTTTGATACCCTATACATAAAAATAATCTATAATTTAGTATTAAAAGATATACACATAAAAAGGAGGAGAAAAAAATGTTTTCCCCCATAATTATCTACATAACTAGTACAACACTAACCCACTTATCCCAACTAATACAATTATAGGTTCCTAAAACCCCCCGCCCCTACAATAAGCCCCAGAAAAAAGAACGATGTCAGAGCCATAAGAATCGCAGAATGGGCATGAAGGGGTTAACTGTAATTCAATTAATATATTACAATAACATTTATTTAAAAAAAAAATCATTATTATTATTATATATATAAAAAAAAGTGCAAAAAAAAAAAACTTTAAAAAAAAAAAAAAGGGGGGGGGGGGGCATAAAGCAAGAGGGAAACTGATCACAGTTACAAACTGATCAGCAAGGATCATCGCGATCACATGCCCAGAAACCGATTGGGTCCAGGAGCTTTGCCTCGGGTGTGGGGCAGAATCCTGGACCCGTTTTAGACTGGCTGGTGATGCACACAGAACAGTTAACTAGTCATAAGGTCACTAATGCTGTGGCTCTTATGACAAGTTAACTAGTCATAAGGTTGCAAAGGAGTTAAGGTTTGTATGTAAATAATGTTTTTGCCATGTGTAAATCTGTAGTGCTAAAGAAATCAATATTTTGTTTAAATTATTTATATAATCCAGAGCAGGACTTGACAAATCCATGGAGCCATAAGCTCCTAAATGCTCTATTGGAGGCTCCTAATTGTTTAACATAATAGATAATAAGGATGGCTCCAGAATCTGTCTGCCTGGTTCTACAATAAGTGCAACTATTTGTCAAGTCCTGATCCAGAGATAATCATTAAATGCTGTAATGTGATATTTAAGTGCCACCTATTATAAAACAATATTAGCGGCTTTGCGAGTCCAGGCCTGAAACGGGAGCTTTACTCATCAAACAATAAGCCATTCAAAGAGGGGGGGTGGGGGGGAATCCAGGAATGATCCACAAATCAACGTATTTTATTTGTTGAAATCCTAAATATTTGAAAAAATAATAAAAAATAATTATATATATATATATATATATATATACACACACACACACACACATTTCTAAACATTTTAAAATCAACAGAGCATCTGTTACATAATACATTCAAACTTATGTTGGAACGAGCATTTCCCATACCCTGAGATTCCTTGCCAACCATTTAACAAAACATATAGATAGCTGTAGTGCCTTATTAACCAAATTCCTGACCATTCCATTTTAATAGGTTTGACTTTGATCCAGACTGATCTCATCTTCAGTCACCATCAGGGGAGGGCTGGTAGCCTTAGGCCTGGGGGGCAAATCCAGTCAAGTGGCCCATTGCACCACCGAATCCCCTCCCTATCCACGGCCATCTTTTCCTTGTTTTAGAACGAATATTGCCAGGATTTTCCCCCACAATATGCCAGGATTTGCCACTTAATATGCCAGGATTTGCCACTTAATATGCCAGGATTTTCCCTTACAATATGCCAGGATTTTCCCTTACAATATGCCAGGATTATGCCCCTCAATATGCCAGGATTATGCCCCTCAATATGCCAGGATTATGCCCCTCAATATGCCAGGATTTAGCCACCCAATATGCCAGGATTTAGCCACCCAATATGCCAGGATTTAGCCACCCAATATGCCAGGATTATGCCTCCTCAATATGCCAGGATTATGCTCACTCAATATGCCAGGATTATATTCCCTCAATATGCCAGGATTTCCCACCACAATATACCAAAATTATGCCCCATCAATATGCCAGGATTATGCACCCTCAATATGCCAGGATTATGCACCCTCAATATGCCAGGATTATGCACCCTCAATATGCCAGGATTATGCACCCTCAATATGCCAGGATTATGCACCCTCAATATGCCAGGATTTTGCCCCACAATATGCCAGGATTTTGCCCCACAATATGCCAGGATTTTGCCACCTCAATATGCCAGGATTATGCCACCTCAATATGCCAGGATTTTCCCCCACAATATGCCAGGATTTTCCCCCACAATATGCTAAGATTATGCCCCCTCAATATGCCAAGATTATGCCCCCTCAATATGCCAGGATTATGCCCCCTCAATATGCCAGGATTTTGCCCCACAATACACCAGGATTTTGCCCCCCAATACACCAGGATTTTCCCCCTCAATATGCCAGGATTTTCCCCCTCAATATGCCACCATATTGAGTACTTACCTCCTTGCTGCTGCTCTGTCTCCATCTCCCGGTGCTCTCATCTGCCCGTCTGTGAGGGAAGAGTTGTGCGCTCCCCTCCAGCCAAGCGTCTTCAATAAAGTTTGTTTAAACTTTTTTTTTTTTTCAACAAACCTTATTGAATGCGCATTGGCTGGAGGGGAGCGCAGAACGCTTCCCTCACAGCCACGGACCTGCAGCACCGGGGGACAGCAGCAAGGAGGTAAGTACTGGGAAAGTGGGGGGGGGGGGGGGCGCTAAAAATGGCCGCTGGGCTGTCAACGCCCAGCGTTAAAGACAGCCCAGCGGCCGTTTTTAGCATGCATTAGGGCGGCCTGGGGGGCAATTGCCTCCCTGCCCCCCCGGCCCAGCCCGCCCCTGGTCACCATGTAGGTTTTGTATAGTGGATTATAACATGGAAAAGCACTGAGGACAAGGCCAGAGGCAAAAAAGGCATCATTATTTCCTGTTTAAATCGCATCAATTTAAATAGTTTAAAATCATAAACAACAACATATTAAGTCTTTTTCCTACTCTGCAATCCAAGATCCTATATCATAGCTAACCAGCACCAAAGTGCAGTGTAAATGTATTCCATCATTTCAAGATAAGATGATTTCTAAAATGTAATGCATCCTTGATCTCATCTCTTAAAAAAAAAAAAAAAAAAAATCATAATACTCAACATGAACTTCCTCTGATTAGACATTATAACTAAAATCTGATATTAAAACTACATCATTAATAACAGATACATAAAGCATTAGTCATCATAACATTAAAGACATGTATTGTAAAAAAAAAAAACAAAAAAAAAAAACCACATTCAAGTAAAGCTAATGATTAATATACAATAGAATGCACAGCTGTTTTAAGCAAGTTCTCCACACGCTGCTGTCACAAAGCTATATAATTACAGAGTGCACCTTTAACAGCTAAAGCAGTAATGACAATATTTTTGGGAGTCTAACAATAGGTTTCTGAATATTTTTTCTCTTACAGCTGCACCACAAAAAACAACAACTTTGGTGGAGATACAGTAGTAGTATCAGCGTTTGCTATAATCTAGGACATCCCATCTCTATTCTAGAAGATACAATGCAGTATTTTAGTAGCCATAGGATGTCACTGACTAGAGTGAACCATGATATTGTAGGCCCACCTGACCTTATTATTTGAAAAATCATCCACTAATCAGTAGAGCTTACTCACACTTGAAATGAACACCCTTTTAACCAGTCCGTTTTGTTTTCTAAACCTGGATATAAACCAAGTTCTCTCCAGGTGCTTTGTTCTGTGGAGGCTTGCAGACCTCACCAAGATACAAGTTTCTGCTCAATGAAGAGAGAATTGCAGGGAATTCAGATTGGAATTTCAAACTATAGGCCAATGTAGCCAAGATGTAGCTGAATGGGAGAATTTGACCAACTTGACCTAAAGTTTACCATCTAAAAGTTGTGTTTATTATTTTTCAGCATGGCTTCCCCCCTCTAATCATTGGCAAACCTCAATTGCATCCATCTAACAAATTCAGAAAGGGATAACAGATCTTACTAGATCTTAGCTAGCATCTATCGTTTTGCATGTATTGTCACCTGAAATCTGGCTAAAGCAGGGCTTGACAAATATTAGAGACTTTAGGAGCTAGACAGACTAATTGACCAAAGTCAGACCAGTTACTTTTTAGGAGACAGGGAAATGGAATTTCTATAGGAGTTCTATCTAAAGCAAATCAGAAAAAGTTATGAGCCAGCTGTGATTTTAGTAGCCATGGCTTGCTGGCTCCCAGGAATGATCTAGAGCTGTGCACAAAGCCTCAGGACAATCCACATAGTACAAAAGGAAGTGCTGAATTCAAATCTGCCCCTGTGCAGTAGTGACACTTACCTACACAGTTATCACACAAGCTGCAATGAGAGGCACGAGGTGGGCGAAAAATCTTGCAGGTGAAACAATATTTCAATTTCACGGTTTGCCCATTAATAACAACTTCTTTCGTTCGAGGAGGCGGCCGATATCCACCTGAAGTAGAGCCATTGGCGACATCTGCAACAACATTGAATAGGCAATCAAAATCACGATTCTCAAAATATATGCTAATTTAATTACTTTGAAGTTAATAGCACGCAGTGAGCAAGTTGACTAAAATAGCATCCACGTTGTGTTTAAACAAGTTATACTGCGTAGACACATCCGTCCATGGAGGCGTCCAAATTACAGCTTGCCAGGTGTATCATCTGCATGCAATATCACAAAATCCTAAAGGCAATTTATTCATTTCAAACATGTCATTAAAGGAACTAACTAGGCTGGCCCATGTCTTCTAATGTTAATGATAAATTACAGCAGTATACATAAGCCTTCATGATGAGCCAAGTAATCAGTTGGTAAAGGAACACGGCAGTCTTTTAATGTTTTTTGCAATGGATGTATTTATTTCTCCTTGTATTACAAGTATATTGCATGGCATATTGCTGGGCATTTACATGGGAAGGCAAGGCTTGTAGAATCGGTTTAAAATTAACACTGAATTTTATTAACACCTTCGCGACAATGGACGTGTCAGGCACGTCCTGCCGGGAACCCTATTCCCGACAATGGACGTGCCTGGCACGTCCTGCGGTGAATCAAGTGGTTTTCGCGATCAGCGATCGCGAAAACTGCTTTAATGGTGCTGGTCTATTGCCTCGACATAGCCAGCACCAAATTTTCTTTTCTGGGGCAACCAGGACGGAGTGATCGTGGGAGCAGCATGCTCAGTCAATATGGCTATGCCCTCTGGAGGTCTGAGCTTCGGAAGTGAAAGTAAATTCACTTCCGTCGCTCTGAATATGCTGCTTGACTGCTCCTAGAGGTAGCCAAGCAGCATATTAATGTACAAAAATAAAAATAAATATTTAATTAGTAATTAGTATAAAACTGGTTATATAGTTAAATTAGCCTATAGGGTTAAAATTAAATAATTTTTAGCATAAGGGATAGGGTTAAAATTAAAATATATTAAGGGATAGCATAAGGGTTAGAGTTGGGGTTAAATTTAGTGTTAGGGTTACATTTTGGGTTTGGGTTTGGGTCAAAAGTTCAATTTAGGAAAACACTTTTTTGGTTTTTGCCCCAAAACTCGCAAAAAAAATAAATAAAACTAAAAATATGGAAACATGCATATTTCTGAACTCGGGACAACATTTAGAAACTATTTAGATGGGGTCTTTTTTAATGATTGTATTTGTGTAAATTATATTTTAGGTCAAAGTTAGAAAAAGTGTTTTTTTTTTTAAATTTCCATCATATTTTATGATTTTTTTGTAGTAAATCATAAGATATGATGAAAATAATGGTATCTAATGAAAGCCCTTCTTGTGACGATAAAAACAACATAAATTGTGTGGGTACAGTACGTGAAAAAAAAAGAAAATTGCAGCTAAACAAAAACACCCCAGAAATGTCAAAACAGCCATGGTCACCAAGGGAAAGTCAAGGTGAAAATGTCTTGTCACTAAGGGGTTAATGAAAATGTTGTCAATTTGCTTGAGTCTGGAATTGTTCCAGATTAAACTGCATGCTTCCCTCAATTAATAAGTAACAAATTAAGAATGAGTGTGCTGGCCATTTTAATATTTTACAAATCTAAATCATTTCTCTACAGTCTTGTGGGAGATTTGAAGAGTGATATGAATGGCCAAAGGTTTTTTCTGCACCTTAGAGAGGGACATTGTTTTTACTGTGAATGTAGAGAATAAAAAAATTGAAAATGATGTATACATTGTGTTAACAAAACTGCATACAAATACCTAAAAAAAAAAAAAAAAAAAAAGAGAAAAATGTGTTGTGTGTGTTTGTGGCATCTCATGTTTATTATATCACCTGTGGCTTGATATGCAAATTACAAATTTTCCATTGAAAGCCAGCTCATTTGCATATCAAGCTACAGGTGATGTCATAAACAGGAGACACCACAGTCACTCATATAAAGCACATTTTTCTCCTATTTAAGGCATTTGCTTGCAGTTTTTCCCAACACAGTATATAGGAGCTTTTCAATAATTTTTTATTATCTACATTCACAGTATAAGTAATGTGTAGGTTATACAGTGCATTTAATATGATGATGGGATTGGAAATAGACATCAAGAATTATAGCAGTTATTCATAAAAGTCAATTACCGGATAAAAGTTCTACAAAGTTAAGCAAAGCAATTATTATGGAAACCTATAGAAGTCAAATGGATTGCTGCTCTTAATTTTAAAGTTTAACATTTTTTAAAACAATATTAAATCTTATTGCCATCGAGTGATGCAAGCGGTGTATTCATAATGAATTTTAAATGTGCATCACAATTTCTTCACTGACAAAAAGCATTATTCGCTAAGAGTAGTGACTATGTGAACATGCTGCATCATTAAACAAAAAACTGTGTATTGTGGATGATTTAAGGCACATTATGGGAACATATAGACGCCAATAGTAAAAGTCAATAATATTAAGCAAATACGTTAAGCAAAGAGAACATGCATGGAACATGTTGTAGGCAGTTTGTAAGGAAGGGAGTAAATTGTTGAATTATTAGTGCATATAATGCACATTTAAGGCTTTCTGTACCTAAACCAGCTATAAAAAGGTACGTACTATATAATGGCACTAATGTTTTTTTTTTAATTATTTGATTCTAAAAGATGCAAATAGTTAAAGGTATTCCCTCTGTGAAAGTAAAATATAAAAAATGATTGATACATTGGGTTAGCAAAATTTCAATCAAATTAAAAAATAAATGTGTCTTTTTATGACGTCACCTGTGACTTGATCTGCAAATTACACATCGCTCAGTGAAAGTAGTTAATTTGCATAACAAGCCATAGGTAATATCAGAAAAGAAAGGACCACCATAGAGACATTTAAAACACATCTCTTCGTTTGTGTATTTGATTCCAATTCTGCCAACATGATTTGGAGATCATTTTTCATATTTGTTACTATTTACATTCACATTACAAACAATGTTTAGGTGACTGAACCGCATTAAAAATGTAACCTCTCTGAGATAGAAGCACCTTACAAAGTATATGGCATTTTATGGTTATAAAAAACTGGCCTACTACACTTTTCAGTTCTTACAGAATAGAAAACGTAAAAAGCATGGTAAGAATAAGCAGCTTATTCCATTTAATATTGCGATTTATGTAATGTATAGTTTATATAATGTTGTTTAACATATTTATAGATAACTGAAATAGTTATACTTCCCTCCACCTCTAAAACTAGACTGTGCCACCAAAATGAATATTCTTTATTCACCAAATGTAATATTCTTTCCCTGTTCTAATATACTGATCGCTGTGTTAGCAACTCTGTTAACACAATCTTAATCAGGATGTGCAAAATGAAATAAAGTCTTATAAAGGGTGCTTAAGGTTAAGGTTACCTATTTGTCTTTCCAAGTCTGCAGCCTCATCAGGAGTGGCACGCGGTAGAACTCCAGGATCACTGAAACTCGTCCGTAGTAAGGTCCCCATAACAAAAAATACAAGGATCCCTCCTATTACAGGTATTGCCGGTGTAATATTTACTGCCAAATATGGACAACTGTGGAAACAAGGATGCAGATTTATAAACGGTGTGCAACAGTTATGATTTTTAAAACAAACTGACTGCTTAGAGAAAAAACCCCCAAAAAACTTCCCATTCTAAAATCAGCCCTCAGAGTTACGTTAAAGGAACATTCAAACTTGTTTCCTAGCGCTAGCAGGGAGCCGGTCGCAGACCAGACGGCTGCCTGCTTCCTATGGAAGCAATGCAGCTGTCGGTCAGAGAATAAACTGGCATGTAGTATCAAAAGTACACGCCAGTTTATCCTCATAATAGGGGCAACTAACTTTTCACTTGTGCTTCTATATTAGAAGCACAAGTGAAAAATAAAGTTGTGTCCCTTTAAGACTACAGCAAACAAGAAACATATTTACAGCTTAGACAACAGTTACAAATCTGCAAGATTTGTACAAAAGTATCATATGGCGCCCACACTTCTAGCGGTGGACAAGCTGAAACACCCAAAGCAGTGGATAACGCTTCACCATTAAAAATCATGTAATACAATTTGAACTTAAAGCCTTGACGAATAAGGAAATATCAAATAAATATACATAAACATGGTCTGAATGTAAAGTTGGCCCTTTAACATTTAACATCCTCAAATACAAAACATAATGACATTTTCATTACTTAAGAATTAACTCTTAACCCTTTATGACAGTGTCTTTCCTGCATGTCATGTGCATTGATAACCACTATTTCTGAAACATTTTTGTCATATGTTTAGCCGTGCATCCCTTTGTTCATGTTCTGTGCACCCACACAGATTACACATATATTTTTTCCAACTTGAAACCTATTTGATTGCTACAGAGAAAAAAAAAAAACCATTTACCTCTTGTTTTGGGAATTATGCTCTGCCTTTTTAAAATATGGGGTTTTGGACTTTTAAACACAAATCACAATCAGATAACATAAATGTGTAAACATGTATGTTTTTGTAAAGCAGACAGCCTATGAGACTTCACTAGGCTCCCGTTGACTTACCATGCAGCTATTTTGCCCCAATCGTTGCTAAAAGTTGTGGGTAGTTTTTTTAAAACTTTTTTCACAAATGCGGACATGCTGCATAGCATTTCCTGCACAGGATACAAACTACAAACACAACAAAATCTCTCTCTAGATTGTAGCAATACCCCACATGCACAGGTTACAGTGAAAGAAATTAAGCATGCCCATCACAGATTTTAAACCAGATGTTTTTTTTACAGATTGCACTGGAAGGCCTTGATTTCATCTGGGTTTGTGTAGTAGTCCACTTCACATCTCTATATGATGGTAACAATGCAGTCAGATGTGAACCACCACCTTAGAGAACTTCCGGAAGTGGCACCCATGCCATAGGTTAGCCCAGGGCCGCCATCAGGGGGGGGATAGGCGATACACCTGTCCCGGGCCCAGGGGCCAAACAGGGCAGCTGCCCAGGGCCCATTCATTCCTTGGGGCCCAAAGCAGCTGCCCCGTGGGCCCCCGCTGCCAGTGTTACGGTCTCACATGGAGACAGTCAATGGGGTAAATACCTCCTAGAGGTGTGGCTACCAGATGATCCAAATTAGGTAACCTGCATACAAATATAGAAACAGGTCTATATTCCCCATATTTATGTTTAGAATTGTATATGTTTAGTGTGATATCTATGCACTTATTGGTTTATTGACACCACTAATTTAAGATAACTCAGTCCTATTACATTGCGACCCCCAGTGTCCTTTGCTCATTGTTTCTACTATTATGTTTATATTTGTATTTGTATGTGTATATGTTACTGTATAATATTTATGTATTGATTGGTTCGCTGATACCACTAACTTAAGACAACTCAGTTTTACTATCTTGTCTATTTTTCACTGCTTAATGAATTTATGTACCGATTTACTTTTTATATGTTTGTATTTTTATAGGTAAAAAAATAAAAAAAAATAAAAAAAAAAAAAAAAAAATAAACAGGTCTATATAATTTCTGGTTTTGTATATACTGGGTTTCCCCCCTAGTCTAGTATTTCTCATATATATGAGCAATCTCATCATTGCTCCATCGTTTGAAGCACAAATTAAGCACTTTCAATGGAAAATGTGCAATTTATAGATCAAGCCATAAGGTGATCTCATGAACAAGAGAATCCAAAGACACATTAACAATATAGGTTATGATTTATGCATTTTCTTGTGATCCTACCAACATAATATATAAATCATGTGTCTTGTTTGTCACCTAAACAGAGGTTTACACTGACTGTAGAAAGCGACAGATCCCCTATAGGAAACTATACTGAGGACTACACATTTGTGTACAACAACTAATAAATGAATTATGCTGGCTGCAAAAATAGATTCTTTTTAAACTAATCCTAGAAATTCCAGCTTCATTTACAAACATTTCAAAGATTACTATAGACATGCCTCTACAGCAAATTAATGGAGCACTTGGATGCAAAAATAAAAAAATAAGTCCACAAGCTGCGTACTGTGCTTTAAATGCATCTCAAACCTAATATGAGTTAAAATACACATATTTTACAAAAGCTTTACGTTCTCCATACACTGTAGTTATATTTCAAAACTGGCTGGTTTTCTCAGGCAAAAACATGCCTGGCTTGTCAGCAATCAACTATTGCTGCCTATGCTTTACCAGTATATAGCTATGATGCCTCAATGTTGAGGCATCAAGAGACTCCAAAAATGTGTCCCCCCACCTCCCCCCCCCAAGCACACTGTGATCACAAGCTTTATTTTGGAGAGGAGCATGCTCATCCGATATGGTGCATGCCCTTATCTGGCAAGAGCAACAGAAGTGATAAAAATAAAAATCCTTCCGTTTCTCTGTTACGGTTGCTTCACTGCGCCTAGAGGCAGTCAGCAACATTTACATTGAAGAAAACAAGGGAAAAAGCTGACCCTAGATCTAAGGTTAGGGTTAGAGTTCCAGATTAGTTAGGGTTAAATTTAGGGTCAAAGGTCACTGTAGGAGAAAATGGTTAGGAAACAAAAGACACTACTATCTGCCCTATAACTTGGAAACCCTCCCAGTAAACATGTAAACTCAGGACAAATATTAGAAACTATATAGACAGGATTTTACTGTTTTTTTTATTGCATAAATATTTTTTAAGGTCAAAGTTGGAAAAAGTATTTTTTTAAATTACTTTTATAGTAACACATGATTTGTTAAAAACGATGGTATCATAAAGCCATATTTTATGGCAATAAAATACCCACACATATATTTGTTTTATAAGTGAGAAAAAGGAAACAAAGCTAAACACAGACACCGCAGAAATGACAAATCAGCCATTGTCTAGAATGAACAAAAATGTCCCAGACGGCTGGTCCATAAGCCCATGCTGACATAGTGACGGGCTAGGTCAGTCCTGTCTGGCAAACTTGCCAACATTAAATCGGAGGTTATGTTCTGTGCTTAAATGAGCTGAGTTTGCGATCCAAGTTCGCAAACACTACTCAGATGGTGATGATTTAATGCCTCGATTATAAAATGCTGCACCCCCCCCCCCCCCTTTACTTTTGATTTTAAGGTGGGGAAAAAAGCTCACTATAAGACGACTACAGGAAAATAGTTTTACTAGTAAATATTATTTCACGTGTAAAATGTTTTCATATTTAATAAAAGTATGACTGAAAAACACAGGTCTTGTTTTTATTTGACAATAATGCCCCCAGACTAGCCAATGCATCCCAAGATGTGCATGCTGCCAGACATATCTTAAAACTCATTGCTCTTCTCAGGAATCAGTTTATTAGCATTAAATGGAACTAGGCCGCAGGCATATTTATCCACCAAATGCATTGGGTTTCATTTAATGCTTTTACTTCTCTTAAGTGATTAGCAATTAATCACTTTCTAAACTGTAAAAACACTGTTTAGCAGCTTTGTTATACGGTGAAACATGTTCACACTGACTAATTGGAGGCGTTCATGGCAAAGCAAGCTCAAATTTCCTTGAAAGCTCTTTTATATTCTAAGATTAATACTAAAAATAAGATTATGGATCACGTGACTTTATAATTACCTCAAACAAGGTAAAGTGGAATAGCTTTCAGAAAGATTGTATATGATCGTTTTCCTTGATACATTTTGTAATGAGTCTAAAAAGCAAAACAATAATTGAAAGAAAGAAAAAAAACATTTTTGTAACTGGTATGTGTAATTACTATCCCCAGACGCCTGGGACATGCATTTCCGCATCACGGGCAGGTTTTTTTTTTACATTTAGCCCTGCTGCAAGCAACCAGTGGGGTTATCCTCTTTGCAAACGCAGATTGTGGTATGTGTCGCCACAACTCCTAAGGAGGCTGGGACAGTAACTCACCCGGAGAAACGCGTTGAGTGGGTGCTTTTGTTTTGTCACCACTTTCCTGTGGATTCTGTGTCTTTTCACATGCTGCTTTTATTTGTCTCATTGTACTGCCATATGTTGTTTTATTTCACCATTGCAGATTAAAAGATCATTTTGATGAAGTTTTAAAAGGCTTGAACACCATGGACATTTGTGAGTGTATTATACTGCAAGCATCATTTAACACTTCGCTTGTAAAGCATTATTGCACACATATCTATCTATCTTTTTATTTTTCCTTATAGGACATCCTGTGCCCTCATTTTTCCATATACCGATCGTGGTATACACACTGTGATACCGAGGCACTTCAGCCATGTGTGCTGAGGCCTCCCTGGAAACACGCAATTCACTGTGACAGCCAAACCACAATGACCGGATGTTTATAGCTGTCAAAACAAGTGCCTGCTTTGACAACTATAGTTTTTCCCTGCTCCACAGTGATAGTGGGGCAGCGACAGACTAAGGAAAGAATTGGAAGTCAGCCCACAGGCCTTAGTTATGCAAGAGTTGCTATTGGTTCGCCATCACTACCATGCACACGAGCATTAGGAATCATTATAGGGACTCGTGGCACAGGTGCTTGAAGAGTTTGTACCTGGTTTAATCAGCATCTGCAGAGGTGGGCAAGAAGAGGGAAAGTTGGTTATTTGACTGCATGATTAAATTATGCAAAAAGCTTAATGCAATATGCTCCACTAAGTCAATCAAAATGAATTGTGCTTGGTCCTTACACAACAGTTTACATTTAGAGAAGTCCAAAAGGTAATAGTTCTATAAATGCCTGTATTACTTGTATTGCTCTAGTGCAGTCATGTACTAATATGGCCCTACAGGCAATGGCGTCCCGAAGAGGGTGTGGACCGCACCGGGTCACACCCCCAGAGGAGGGGAGACCTGTGCTTGCGGCAGCCCCGGCAGCACATAGCGCTGCTGAACTTTTTTCCGCAGGATTCGGCTGCTGGAAAAAAAAAAAAAAAGTTTTAAAAAAATCAATGCGACCAGATGTGTTACATCACATCCGGTGGCTGTGTTTCCCTCCTCCATGCAGGAGGGAAGACTGCACGGAGGAGGAAAAAAAATGGCTGCGCCCGCTGCACACATGTGCTTAGGAAGTGAACGATCGTTCGCTTCCTAAGCACCTCCGGTGTTGCTAAAGTGCCTCGCTAGAGAGGCACTTAGCAGCACCTTCGGCTGCCCCAGAACCGATGGTGGTCGCGCCCCTGAGCGACCCCATCGGCTCAGTAGAAGAGAACGCTGCCTGTACAGGCAGCACTTCCCTTCTAATGGCAAGAGCATCGGAAGTGAAAGTATTTCACTTCCGATGCTCTAGGGGGAGCCAATCAATGCCGGCACAGCAGATCTGTGTGCAGGCATGTATGATAAGTGCTCTGATGAGCACTAATCATACAGTCAAAGGCAATATTAGTAAATATTGCCTTTGACAAGTATTGATCTGCCTCCCTCACCTTACTAGTTTTAGTAAGGGAGAGAGACAGATCAGATAAAGTAAAAAATAAAATAAAATAATAAAATTAAAAATATTTAATAAAATTTTAGTAACCAAGGGCTTTTATAAAAGCCATTTCAAGTGTTTAACCCCTTCGCTGCCATTGATCGCTGTGTACGCAGTGATCATACACAGCAGCACATTTTTTGCTGTCTGTGCATTTTTTTAGGGGTTAATTTTTTTTACTGTGATTTATTACAGTATTTCAAAGGCTCTTTTAAGAGCCATTAACCCCTTCCTTGCCGTATATAACTTCCTAAGCAGCACATATGGTCACTGCCTAAGCAGTGCATATGGTCACTGTCTAAGCAGCACATATGGAGCGATCTGGTCGCAGAAGAATTTTTTTTTGCTATCAGCATGTTTTTTTTTGGTCACACTCGCTAGGGGTTAATTATACCCACTAGGGGATTACGTGTATTCCTTTTGAAGCTGTCTGAACGCGTGTATAGCGATCAGTAACAGCCGATCAGTGGCAAAGGTGGTTTGGTGATTTCTCAGATGAGCATCACCATTCGTCTGGTTAGATCAATATTGGTAAATATTGTTCTGACCCATATGGACATGCCTCCCTCTCCTCGCTTGAGTTTTAGTGAGGGAAAGAGACAGATCTGTATAATATAATTTTTTAATTGTAATAAATTAAGTCCCAAGGGCTTTTATAAAAGCCATACCCTTTGTATAGTAGAGCCTGTGTATTAACCCCTTCCCTGCCACTGATCACTGCACACTTTTCTTGTCTGAATTTTTAGGGGTTAATTTTTTTGTACAGTACTACAAAGGCTCTTATAAGAGCTATTAACCCCTTCCTTGCTCTACATGTCAAAATTCGAAGTTGGAAAATCAAAAAGCGCACCTCTCAAATGTAGCCTTTCAACCCCCAAAAAAGCAGACAAAGCTATGCATGGGTGGTATCCCTGTGCTCGGGAGATGTTGCTGAACATATATTGTGGTATTGTTGGTCAGTGACACATAACGAAATGTGTCTAAAGTACAATGTATGTGGGAAAAAATACACAATAAAATGACTACCACAAACTTTGACAAAGGCTGGTGGTAGAATTGGTGCATGGAAAGTGTTAAAATACCACCATTTAAAATAGCCTAGGGTGTCTACTTTTACAAAATATATACTTTTTTGGTTAAAATACACTGTCCTACTTTAAAAAAAGTCCCAAATGAAAGATGGGCTAATCCAAGTTGAAAATGCGCACCTTCAAAATGTGGCCCTTTAGCCCCCAAACAACCCAACAAACCTATGCATGGGTGGTATCCCTGTACTCAAGAGATGTTGCTGAACACTTATTGGGGTGTTATTTGGCAGTGACACATACCAAAATCTGTGAATTCATGTCTGAAGTAAAAGGTTTGTGAAAAAAAAAAAAAAAAAAAAAACACAAAAAAATTACTACCACAAACTTTGACAAAGGCTGGTGGTAGAATTAGCGCATGGAAAGTGTTAAAATACCACCATTTGAGATAGCCTAGGGTGTTTACTTTTAAAAAATATATGGGTTGATGGGGTAAAATACACTAGCTGGCTTCAAATATGTCCCAAATGGGACATGGGTGCAGGCTGTCTGCATGTAAAAATTTCAAGTTGGAAAACAAAAAACTGCACCTCACAAATTTGGCATTTTAGCCCCCAAACACCCCAACAAACCTATGCATGGGTGGTATCCCTGTACTCAGGAGAAATAGAATCTATTTAGCAGGTTTTTTCGTTCGCTTTTGTCGATGAGGAGAAGATGTTTCAAATAAAAGTCAGGAAATTTGTGTTTTTTTATTTTTTTACCATTTTTTTTTTTTTTTTAATAACATAAGATATGATCAAAAATATGGCATCCAAAGAAAGCCCTTCTTGTCCCGATAAAAACAATATATAATATGTGTGGGTACAGCAACTGACAAAGAAGAAAATTACAGCTAAACACAAACAGCACAGAAATGTTAAAATAGCCATTGTCCAGAAAGGACAAAAATGTTTCAAAGGCCCTGTCCTTAAGGGGTTAATGTTCAAAGAATGTCAGGCAAAATGGTCGGCCCTCACACATGGTCACTTCATCAAATCTGCCTCTCTTTGAAAAAAGTTTGGACACCCCTGCCTCTAGTGAGTCTAGTTTTCATAGCAGGCAAAACTGCAACTAGTTTAACCTGCTCTGGGCATTTTTTCTAGTATGGAGAACAATATGAACTTTAGCCGTTTATTGATTGGTTCACCACACAGCTTTGACTTCATATTAATTGAATTTCCATCTAAATGTTTGAAGATTTTAGACAATACAGGATTTGTAGCCAACTGGTTATCAGCTGTTACAGTGATCACAGAGCCCCTGAGATTACAGCATCCTTCTACCATCTACATCAATTTACACTCCTTCATGCAACTAAAGTAAAATGAAAAGGAAAATTTGTATTTTAAACCATGGAGTGGCAACAGTAAAAAAAATAATGACTGGGACATTGTAATATTGTAATATGCATTGCGTATTTAAAAAGGGCAGACACAAAATTATATTATGGAATGAAGTTTAAACTATGAATTAGGGATGAAATAGAACACACTGAGAAAGCAATTTTAAAAATCTTTTAACATGTCAAGTATACTCAAAAAATAAAATAAAACAATTTATAGCCCTGGGCTTGACAAATTTGATTTAAATCTAGGAGCCAGCTGAAAACTTTAGGAGCCAGTACCAAATGCTGTGTCACAAAGAAAAATGCTTGGGTCCCCGTCCATAAACATATATAAATGACATACACTTATGGATACACACCATTCACACATACTAATGCACACACAAGCACTTGCTCACCCACAAATACACACGCATACCTAAATGCTGACACACACTAACACATGATTTCACTCTTGCATACATGCAGAAACACATCAATATCCACTTAAAATGCCAACACACCTACACAGGTCACACACACACTGAGATACACTAACACATTCTGTCACAAATATACACACACTAATATGCTGATACAAACACCAACACATGCAGACACACTAACATACTGTCACACAGATTCTGACACATTCTTAAAAACAGGTGCTGAACCCACACATACATGCTAACACACATTCACACATGCTAATACACACACTATTTATTTACACTGGGAAGTTGGAGACAGTCCCTGTTTCAATGCTGGATAGGGCAGCTGGAAGTTTTCCCTCCATTTTGAGGCAGCAGGAAAAGGAAGTCGGGGGAGGAGTTAATCTGCCGGGTGTTCTGTGCTGCTTCTCCCACACTCTGCTCGTTATCTGATCAGTAGGTAACGAGCAGCAGAGTGTGAGACCATGGCACAGTGCGGTTCACTCTGCTCAAAGAGTATTCCAGGCGCCAGAATCTAGTCGCCATGGCGACCGGTATTTGTCCTGCTATAGCCACTGTAAAAATCATATATAATGTATTTTCTGGCGTATAAGACCACTTTTTAACCCAGGAAAATCTTCCCAAAAGTCGGGGGTCATCTTATACGCCAGTGTAGTCTTTTTACTTACCTCGTTGCTGCTCTGCAGGTGCGCGCAGCTGTGAGGGAAGCGTTGTCTGCTCCCCTTCACTAACTTCAATAAAGTTTGTTTAAACTTTTTTTTTTAAACAAACTTTATTGAAGCCGTGCAGCTGGAGGGGAGCGCACAACTCTCCCCTCACAGCCGCGCACACCTGCAGAGCAGCAATGAGGTAAGTACTGGGAAAGGGGTAGGAGAGGGGCAAAATCCTGGCATATTGAGGGGATAATCCTGGCATATTGAGGGGGAAAATCCTGGCATATTGAGGGGGAAAATCCTGGCATATTGGAGAGGGAAAATCCTGGCATATTGGAGAGGGAAAATCCTGGCATATTGGAGGGGCAAAATATTGGCATATTGAGGGGCAAAATGTCTCCTGTTATGTGTCTATTGGTGTCACTGTGTGTGTGTAAGTGTGTCACTTTCTGTGTAAGGGTGTGTGTGTGTAAATGTCACTGTAGGAGAAAATGCTCGTTGGAAGAGGGGTAGTTTTATACGGAGAGTATATCCCAAACTCTAAATTTGAACTGGAAAAGTTGGGGGTCGTCTTATATGCCCAGTCGTCTTATACACCGGAAAATACGGTAACACAATCAATATGTTAAAGAGCAGTTCTGCTTATTTTAGGTATGTTGATCATCGAGTTAATATAGGTTATATCAGGGCTTGACAAAGTTAACTGACTTTTAGGAGCCAGACAACAGCACACACACATATATAGTCAGTCATTCCCACATACATACACACCCATAGTCTGTCTCACATACATACATACATACCCACCCATAGTCAGTCCCACATACATACATACCCATAGTCAGTCAGTCCCACATACATACCCATAGTCAGTCAGTCCCACATACATACCCATAGTCAGTCAGTCCCACATACATACCCATAGTCAGTCAGTCCCACATACACACCCATAGTCATTCAGTCCCACATACATACATACCACATACCCATAGTCAGTCAGTACACATATACAGTCAGTTCCACATACATACCGATAGTCAGTCCCACATACATACATACCCATAGACAGTCAGTCCCACATACATACATACCCATAGACAGTCAGTCCCACATACATACATAGATATTCAGTCAGTACCACATACATACCCAGTCTCACATACACACACACACGACATACAAGTTAGCGTTTTTTATTTTTCATCTTAAGCATTTTTATTTTTTTTAAATCTATCAATGTGTCCCCCCTCCCTGCATTTTCAGTCCACGTTGGTCTGTTCCTTTTACAAAGGCACAGACATTCGTTGCTTCCGGCCCTGCACTCCACTACAGCATGGTGCGCGAGTGGGCAGAGCAGAAAATGTGTGCATCTGGTGTACACAATCTGCTCCCTTGCGCGCCGGAGGATTAAAGTTTATTTTTTTTTTTTCCCAATCGCGACGAGTGCACCATGTGGGGCTCACGATACCCGGGCGCCAGGTCTGATTTACTTGTCGCCATGGCGACTGGGGTTTGTCGAGCCCTGGTTCCCAGATGGGTTTGAAATTACTGTGCTGATTTCTTGTTGCCATTATTTTTAATTTAAAACAATTTTCAGATCTCTTGTATATTAAATTGAAAACAAATTCACAGGGACCTCTTAATTCAGTGACGTCCAATATGGAGGGCTTGGAGAGACTAGACTGTTGCTATAGCAACAATACATCTAATAATACTTTTTCCAATAACTGCAAATAAAGTTTAAGGAACAGGTACTTATCTAAAAATACCTTTTTATGTTTATCAGTGTCTCAAAAGCTAACAGGAGACACCAACGTAAACAATAACACCATTTAACAACCAACAGGAACACATGCTGTTCAGCTAATGACCAACAAGAAAGCAGCACAGTCATTTCAAACCCATCTGGGAACCAGACAGGACATTTAAACACATCAACCAAGAATAAAGAATAATACAGCTTGGCAGTGAAGCGATCAGTCACCATACAGAGTGAGATAGAAGCAGCAACATGCAGGAAGATATTAACTATTGCTTAACTCAGGGCTTGACAAATCTAATTAGATTTTAGGAGCCAGCCAAAAAATTTAGGAGCCAGACAATCACGCAAGCTTACACGCAATTCATAAACACACACACCTACTTTACATATACACATATATCTAAACACCTCACACACATCTACTTTACATATGCACATAAATACAAACACCTCACACACCTACTTTACATATACCCATTTATACAAACACCTCACACACACCTACTTTACATATACCCATATATCCAAACACCTCACACATACCTACTTTACATATACACATATATCCAAACACCTCACACATACCTACTTTACATATACACATATATCCAAACACCTCACACATACCTACTTTACATATACACATATATCCAAACACCTCACACATACCTACTTTACATATACACATATATCCAAACACCTCACACACACCTACTTTACATATACACATATATCCAAAGACCTCACACACACCTACTTTACATATACACATATATACAAACACCTCACACACACCTACTTTACATATACACATATATACAAACACCTCACACACACCTACTTTACATATACACATATATACAAACACACACCCACCTCACACAGTCTTTTCTTGATGTGTCCCCCCTCCCTGCTGCTTTACATCATTGCAGGGGAGGGGGACATCCGTGCTGCAGCATGTCCTCACTTATCGGCCTGCCGAGTGCCAGGATGTCACGTGACCACACCCGGGACTCAGACACGCGTTGTGCGAGGGGGCGGAGCTTGCAGTCTGTGCTATACGCACAGACTTTACCCCCTCGCGCTACGAAAAAAGAAAAAAACATCGGATGGCAGCGGCAAGGGGACAGAGAGGGTAACTTCACCCAGGCGCCAGGTCTCATTTCCTGGTCGCCATGGCGACCTGGGGTTTGTCGAGCCCTGGCTTAACTATTAGTCTCCTGGTGTTGAGGCAGATGATTTGGACAGCAAGCAACCAATTAGCAAAAAAAAAACAGGGGCTCTTTCTGCACTAGCAAAGAGAGCCAGTCGCCGACCAGACGGCTGCCTGCTTCCTATGGAAGCATGGCAGCTGTCGGTCAGAGGATAAACTGGTGTGTACTATCAAAAGTACACACCAGTTCATCCTCACTATAGGAACGGACATTTCACTTGAAAAAAAACAAACCGTTTAGTGTCCCTTTAAAGGACAACTGTAGCAAAAAATTACCTTACTTTTAATTGAAATATTGTAGCAAATGTAGATTTATAAAGATTCTATAATGAAATAAAAATGCTATAAGTACCATATAGTTCCTCTCAGGAGGCAGACATGTTTAGAAACTTGGGTCAGATCTTCACTCACTTTAGTTCAGATAAACAAAGGTCTAACCAAAGATTCTGAACAAAATGTCTGCCTCCTGGTAGAGCAATATGGAGTAAAGGTGGCTCAATAAGGCACTTTATTTGTATTCTTTCATTAAAGCATTTCTATATAAAATGTCTATTACACTTGATGCCATCTTTCAATTAAACAGAACTTCATTTTTTGCTACAGCTACTTTAAAAAGAAGTTTGTTGACAATGTTAGCAGCTCATAAAAGCAACACCTATATCGTCATGTGTATATACAAATTCCATGTAAAAGGGCAGTTAATTTGTTATCTGCACATAAACTAGTTTAAATCTTCATGTGGAAAATCTAGAGAAAACAACATAATAACAAGAAGAAAAAAAAAAGGATGCGGAGAGCTGATTCAAGGTGAGTAGTTGCTTTAATCATAGACTGTGTGAAAATATGCAGACTGGCAGCACAAACAATCCGAACTGGTGAGCGGACGCCTATGTGGGGAATCTAGGTCAGCAAGCTTGAAGCTTGTGTTATCAAAAATGCACACCAAGAATGAGACTTCCATTATTAAGTTCCCACCCCTGGGAAAAGCCTAAATTGTATATATTTTCTAAATTACATAGGTCAATTAAATCCATACGCTACGACACAGTCTTACATTTCCCACAATGCTCTTGGAACACTACATATTTGAAATTTAGTTTCATTTAATGTAAGGTCAGTTAATAGAAATGTAGCAGTGATAAAACCCAACAGTACTATGGTAACATAAAATAGTTTGTGTCAGATGCTAACGTAGCGTTCAATTATGCCCACACAAGGGTACCGCATTCTGCTTTATTGTGAAGGCAAAACATCTGCAGGAAGCAAAGGGAGGAAAACCAAATTAAAACCAGCACAAGACTGTTACATTTTACTAAACATATAAAATGCTAGCAACCTGATACCATCTGAAGTTTCTACACGGTGACCTGTGAAGTACGAACATCTGAAGCCTAAAAAAAAGTATCAAGTTGCTTTGCTCATTGGCATGTTATTCATACACAAGTAATTTTAGATACACAGATCATCGTGAAATCCCTGCCCTTTTCCTGCTTCCTGTGATACAAAGACAGAAAAAGCAGTCTGTAAAAGCAATACGACTGTTTCATGTCTGTTTAAATGTTATACTAACCAGATTGTTAGCTGTATGCATGGTTTAGTTCATGAAAATAAATTCTTGTAAATGCATTACAGATGGAGCTGCAGTATCAAACAGAATAACTGAGCAGTATTTCTGTGCTATAGGGCAATTGGAAAAACACTTCAAAGGCTCACCAAGTGTCCTTTCTTTATTGCAGTGTAATTTAAGTTTGTATCACCAGGACAGAAAAAAAAAAGTTTTTCCTTAGAGCTTTTATTTTTAAGAGACACTCCAAATGCAGCCAATCGTGGAATCAGTTTGTCCGTTTTTGTATATGCAACTAAATGTGCAAACCTGTTGTGAGAGAAGTGAAGGGAAAGAGAGGAGACAAGGGGAAGAGAGAGGGGGTAACATATGTGCTTGTATACATGCACAATGCAGTTTCCCATTCTTTCCTATAGGAGTCAAGATATTGTTCTCCAGTCAGAGCTGAGGATGTTCAGAGACTACGGACCAAAGGGAAGATTATGAACTACATGAAAAGGGTGCATATGGACCAAGAATGCAACAAATAAATGTTGATAGTTATGTTTTTTTTGATCTGAGAACATCTCTGACAAATTTGAAGTAACATAAAAGGTTTCCTTTCTATCAATGGATGGCACTCTGAAAAGCATAGTCCACAGAGCCAGAATGCTAATGTTTAACATCACTGAAATAGGCAATCCATCTAGGTGCACCACAGTTCCCATGATTACGTCAATACCTGGGAGGGGTTGAAGAGGCTCCATCCCTGGTGTGTGCAAGGACCTGGGTACTTTTGGGTCATAGTGAGAGGTACCACAGAGCCTAAGGAGATCCAGGTCATCATTCATGCATGGCAACGTTGGGTAGGAAAGGATACACATTGCAAGGGAAACACTGTCCAGTAGTGCTAGTCCCTGGCTTAACCCCTTAACGACAGATGACGTGCCAGGCACGTCACGGCAAAATGAGGACTTGCCGACATGTGACGTGCCTGGCACGTCATGGACTAAATCGAGCAAAGAAAGCGATCTAGAGTCGCTTTCTTTGCTCTTTCAGTGTTGGCACAAAGCCTCTAGGTAGAGGCTTTGTGCCACACTGTTCAAATGTGCAGGGGCGCCGTACGATCACCCCACGAGGTGATCGTATCCGCCATATTAAATATGGCGGCGCCGCCTGCACAAACGATCTTAGGAAGCGAACAGCGTTCGCTTCCTAAGATCAAAAGGTGTTGCTGAAATGCCTGGCCGTGTAGGCATTCAGCAACACCTCCAGATCGTTGGTGTGATCTTCGTGGCCGCTCCGATGAGCGGCCACATCCTCACGATGGAAGGGCAGCGCTGCTGTAAAGATGGCGCTGCCCTTCTGCTGGAGCCGGCAACGGAAGTGACGTAATGTCACTTCCGTTGCATCAGAGGGGGGGGGCTTCACTCGGCAGACCCTATCAGGGTGCCGATTAGAATGGCAAGTGCTCAGATGAGCACTTGCCATTCGTTGTCAAAGGCAATATTTACAAATATTGCCTTTGACAGTGTTAGATCTGCCTCCCTCTCCTCACTTGCGTTCTGGTGAGGGAGAGAGACAGATCAGTATTGTTATAGTTAGTTATATTAGTGATTTTCTATATTCTAATAAATTGTGAGACCCAAAGGCTTTTTTCAAAGCCATTCCCTGTGTTTAACCCCTTCCCTGCTTTTTGATCACTGTGTAAAATAGTGATCTTGCACACCAGCACATTTTTGCTGTCTGTGCAGTTTTTTTTAGAGGTTAATATTTTTTTACTGTATTTATTACAGTGCTATTAACCTCTTCTTTGCCGTAGATCATTGCTTTTCATTGATCCGGCTTGCAGCAGTACTTTTTTGCTGTCTGTATATTTTTTTTTTGAAACCCGCTAGGGGCAATTGAACCCGCTAGGGGGCCACGTAAAGTAAAATTTTAATACATTTATATTATTATGTCTGAGCGCATGTACAGCGCTGAGGAGGCTTATGCCATCCTCGCCTCAGATTCTGAGGCCACTGACACAGGGTCAGATTTTGACCCTGGTCAGTTTACCGATACATCTTCTAGTGATGTATCAGTGGCTGCTGGGCCCCCTGCCACAAGGAGTCGTGAGACTCCGGATGGCAGTGCTGCTGAGGAGTGGATAGTGCCTAATCGCTATAGGCCAACTATCCCTCCTTTTACCCCAGTTCCTGGCATCAGTACTGATGTTACAGGATTTACTCCCCTCCAGTTTGTCCAAATTTTTCTGGGGGATGATATACTGGGGGAGATTGTCTCCCAGTCTAATCTATATGCCCAGCAGTTCCACGCTGCTCACCCAACTTCATTTTTGGGAAGGCAGCAATGGGTCCCCATTGACGTGCCAGAATTTCTAAAATTCTGGGCACTAACAATGTTGATGGGTATTATAAAGAAACCCTCCATTCGCTCCTACTGGAGCACAAGCCCCATCTGCAGTACCCCCATTTACGCCCAGTCTATGGGCAGGCAGCGGTATGAAATGCTTCTTCATTTCATGCATTTCAATGATAATAGCCTGTGTCACCCTAGAGAGCACCCCCAGTTTGACAGGCTATTTAAAATCCGCCCCCTGATTACCCACCTCTCTGCCAGGTTTGCAGAGGCTTATACACCTAAAAGGGATATATGCGTGGATGAATCTCTGATGAAGTACAAGGGAAGGTTGAGATTCAAGCAATATATCCCTTCCAAGCGCTCCAGATATGGAGTGAAGGTGTATAAGCTCTGCGAGAGCGAGAGTGGGTACACTCAGGCCTTCCGGGTATATGAGGGAAAAGATAGCCATCTTGACCCTCCAGGCTGCCCAGAACATCTGGGAGCAAGTACCAAGATTGTGTGGGACCTTCTCCTACCCCTTATGAACAAGGGGTACCACTTGTATGTTGATAATTTTTATACAAGTGTACCACTGTTCAAGTTGCTTTATTGTTTTGAAACAGTGGCTTGCGGTACTATTCGTTCTAACCGCAAAGGGTTCCCACAGCAATTGGTACGTACCCGGCTACAAAGGGGGGAGACCTCAGCTCTGCGCCAAGAAGAGCTCTTGGCATTAAAATTCAGGGATAAAAAGGATGTGTGCATGCTCAGCACCATCCATGATGAGAGGACTGTGCAGGTTGCAGTCCGTGGCAGAGCTGAGGTCATCCAAAAGCCAGTGTGCATCAGGGCCTATAATAGGTATATGGGTGGAGTTGATCTGTCAGATCAACTCCTACAGCCCTATCTTATTATGAGGAAGACGAAGGCATGGTATAAGAAGGTCGCAATTTACCTGCTACAAGTTGCGACCTACAATGCGTTTGTGTTGCACAAAACAGCAAACCCCGAAATTAAGCTGTCATTTTTACAGTTTCAGCTTCAGATAATTTCGGGGATCTTATACCAAGATGCACCTGGTCCCCGGGCGGTGATTGGGGGAAACAGACTTGGGGCTACCCATTTTATTTTTAAAATTCCCCCAACTGACAAGAAGCAGAACCCCCAGAAAAGATGCAGAGTCTGTTATAGCAGGGGACAAAGAACGGATACAACCTTTTATTGTCCTGACTGCACTGGGAAGCCAGGACTCTGCATCGGTACCTGCTTCAAAGTGTACCACACAGTTGCCCATTTTTAATTTTTTTTAGTCCTTTATTTTTCTGCCTTTTATATTTTTAAGTTTTACTGCTCCAGATTTTTAGTTTTTATGTGTACTGCTCTAGAGTTTCAAATTTTATAAACACTCTCAATTTCAATCCAAATTACCACATCTTACAACTGACTGAACCTTCCCAAAAATCCTGGCAAACCTATGCATGGGGGGCATGGATGTACTCAGGAGGCCTGGCAGAAAACAAACTGGGGTGTTTTCTTGAAGTAACTTAGAACAGGCTCTCCTAAATCACAGTCAAAATGCAATGTATGTGTAAAATATTTTTTTGAAAAAAGACCACCAAACACTTCCAACAACTGATTTTGCAAACATGGTTGCATCAAAGACATCAAAACACCCCATATGCAATACCTTGGGGTGTCAACATTTCAAATATATACAGCTTTCTGAAAATCAAACTAAATTGGGGTATGCAATGGGCCCCAAACTAAAGATAGGCCTATCAGAACATATACGCTCAATTTAAAACCAAATGACCAAGTTCAATAATTGTGACTGAACCTTCCCAAAAATCCGGCAAACCTATGCATGGGGGGCATGGGTGTACTCAGGAGGCCTGGCAGAAAACAAACTGGGGTGTTTTCTTGAAGTAACTTAGAACAGGCTCTCCTAAATCACAGTCAAAATGCAATGTATGTGTAAAATATTTTTTTGAAAAAAGACCACCAAACACTTCCAACAACTGATTTTGCAAACATGGTTGCATCAAAGACATCAAAACACCCCATATGCAATACCTTGGGGTGTCAACATTTCAAATATATACAGCTTTCTGAAAATCAAACTAAATTGGGGTATGCAATGGGCCCCAAACTAAAGATAGGCCTATCAGAACATATACGCTCAATTTAAAACCAAATGACCAAGTTCAATAATTGTGACTGAACCTTCCTAAAAATCCGGCAAACCTATGCATGGGGGGCATGGGTGTACTCAGGAGGCCTGGCAGAAAACAAACTGGGGTGTTTTCTTGAAGTAACTTAGAACAGGCTCTCCTAAATCACAGTCAAAATGCAATGTATGTGTAAAATATTTTTTTGAAAAAAGACCACCAAACACTTCCAACAACTGATTTTGCAAACATGGTTGCATCAAAGACATCAAAACACCCCATATGCAATACCTTGGGGTGTCAACATTTCAAATATATACAGCTATCTGAAAATCAAACTAAATTGGGGTATGCAATTGGCCCCAAACTAAAGATAGCCCTATCGGAACATATACGCTCAATTTCAAACCAAATTACCAAGTTCAATAATTTTGACTGAACCTTCCCAAAAATTCTGGCAAACCTATGCATGGGTGGTATCCCTGAACTCAGGAGATGTTGTAAAACACAAATTTGGGTATTGTTTGGCAGTGACATATACCAAAATCTCAGAATACATGCCTGAAATACTGTGTGTGTGGAATAACAACACAAAAATAAATACTACCCAAAAGATTGACAAAGGCTGGTGGTAGAATTGGTGTATGGAAAGTGTAAAAATACCACCATTTGAAATACCCTAGGGCGTCTAATGTTCAGAAATATATGGTTTGATGGGGTAAAATACACAGGCTGGCTTCAAAAATGTCCCAAATAGGACAAGTCAAAAATCCAATTTGGAAAACCAGAATGGACAAATTCCAAATGTGACTTTTAAACCCCCAAACAAGGTGACAAACCTATGCATGGGTAGTATCCCTCTACTCAGGAGATGTAGCTGAACATACATTGAGGTGTTGTTTGGCAGTGACACATAACAAAATCTGAGAATTCATGGCTGAAGTACAATGTGTGTGAAAAAAAAACAAAATTACTATCCAAAAGATTGACAAAGGCTGGTGGTAGAATTGGTGCATAGAAAGTGTTAAAATACCACCATTTGAAATACCCTAGGGTGTCTAGTTTTCAAAAATATATGGTTTGATGGGGTAAAAATATACAGGCTGGCTACAGAAATGTCCCAAATGGGACATGGGTGCAGGTTGTCTGCAAGTCAAAATTCCAAGTTGGAAAACCAAAAAGTGCACCTCTCAACTGTGGCCTTTTAGCCCCCCAACAACATGACAAACCTATACATGGGTGGTATCCCTGTACTCGGGAGATGTTGCTGAATACACATTGGAGTGTTTTTTGGCCGTGACCCATAGCAGGAGCTTTGAATTTATATCTGAAATACAATGTATGTGAAAAAAAACACACAAAAAAGTACTACCAAAAAGTTTGACAAAGGCTGGTGGAACAATTAGTGCATGGAAAGTGTTAAAATACCACCATTTGAAATACCCTAGGGTGTCTAGTTTTCAAAAATATATGGTTTGATGGGGTAAAAATATACAGGCTGGCTTCAGAAATGTCCCAAATGGGACATGGGTGCAGGTTGTCTGCAAGTCAAAATTCCAAGTTGGAAAACCAAAAAGTGCACCTCTCAACTGTGGCCTTTTAGCCCCCCAACAACATGACAAACCTATACATGGGTGGTATCCCTGTACTCGGGAGATGTTGCTGAATACACATTGGAGTGTTTTTTGGCCGTGACCCATAGCAGGAGCTGTGAATTTATATCTGAAATACAATGTATGTGAAAAAAAAGTACTACCAAAAAGTTTGACAAAGGCTGGTGGTACAATTAGTGCATGGAAAGTGTTAAAATACCACCATTTGAAATACCCTAGGGTGTCTAGTTTTCAAAAATATATGGATTGATGGGGTAAAAATATACAGGCTGGCTTCAGAAATGTCCCAAATGGGACATGGGTGCAGGTTGTCTGCAAGTCAAAATTCCAAGTTGGAAAACCAAAAAGTGCACCTCTCAACTGTGGCCTTTTAGCCCCCCAACAACATGACAAACCTATACATGGGTGGTATCCCTGTACTCGGGAGATGTTGCTGAATACACATTGGAGTGTTTTTTGGCCGTGACCCATAGCAGGAGCTGTGAATTTATATCTGAAATACAATGTATGTGAAAAAAAAGTACTACCAAAAAGTTTGACAAAGGCTGGTGGTACAATTAGTGCATGGAAAGTGTTAAAATACCACCATTTGAGATACACTAGGGTGTCTAGTTTTCAAAAATATATGGTTTGATGGGGTAAAAATATACAGGCTGGCTACAGAAATGTCCCAAATGGGACATGGGTGCAGGTTGTCTGCAAGTCAAAATTCCAAGTTGGAAAACCAAAAAGTGCACCTCTCAACTGTGGCCTTTTAGCCCCCCAACAACATGACAAACCTATACATGGGTGGTATCCCTGTACTCGGGAGATGTTGCTGAATACACATTGGAGTGTTTTTTGGCCGTGACCCATAGCAGGAGCTGTGAATTTATATCTGAAATACAATGTATGTGAAAAAAAATTACTACCAAAAAGTTTGACAAAGGCTGGTGGTACAATTAGTGCATGGAAAGTGTTAAAATACCACCATTTGAAATACCCTAGGGTGTCTAGTTTTCAAAAATATATGGATTGATGGGGTAAAAATATACAGGCTGGCTTCAGAAATGTCCCAAATGGGACATGGGTGCAGGTTGTCTGCAAGTCAAAATTCCAAGTTGGAAAACCAAAAAGTGCACCTCTCAACTGTGGCCTTTTAGCCCCCCAACAACATGACAAACCTATACATGGGTGGTATCCCTGTACTCGGGAGATGTTGCTGAATACACATTGGAGTGTTTTTTGGCCGTGACCCATAGCAGGAGCTGTGAATTTATATCTGAAATACAATGTATGTGAAAAAAAAGTACTACCAAAAAGTTTGACAAAGGCTGGTGGTACAATTAGTGCATGGAAAGTGTTAAAATACCACCATTTGAAATACCCTAGGGTGTCTAGTTTTCAAAAATATATGGTTTGATGGGGTAAAAATATACAGGCTGGCTTCAGAAATGTCCCAAATGGGACATGGGTGCAGGTTGTCTGCAAGTCAAAATTCCAAGTTGGAAAACCAAAAAGTGCACCTCTCAACTGTGGCCTTTTAGCCCCCCAACAACATGACAAACCTATACATGGGTGGTATCCCTGTACTCGGGAGATGTTGCTGAATACACATTGGAGTGTTTTTTGGCCGTGACCCATAGCAGGAGCTTTGAATTTATATCTGAAATACAATGTATGTGAAAAAAAAGTACTACCAAAAAGTTTGACAAAGGCTGGTGGTACAATTAGTGCATGGAAAGTGTTAAAATACCACCATTTGAAATAGCGTAGGGTGTCTACTTTTAAAAAATATATGGGTTGATGGGGTAAAATACACTGGCTGGTTTCAAATATGTCCCAAATGGGACATGGGTGCAGGCGGTCTGCATGTCAAAATTTCAATTTGGAAAACCAAAAACGGCACCTCCCAAATTTGGCCTTTTACCCCCCAAACAATCCAACAAACCTATGCATGGGGGGTATCCCTGTACTCAAGAGATGTTGCTGAACACTTATTGGGGTGTTATTTGGCAGTGACACATACCAAAATCTGTAAATTTATGTCTGAAGTACAAGGTTTGTGAAAAAAAAACACAAAAAAATTACTACCACAAACTTTGACAAAGGCTGGTGGTAGAATTAGTGCATGGAAAATGTTAAAATACCACCATTTGAGATAGCCTAGGGTGTCTACTTTTAAAAAATATATGGGTTGATGGGGTAAAATACACTGGCTGGTTTCAAATATGTCCCAAATGGGACATGGGTGCAGGCTGTCTGCATGTAAAAATTTCAAGTTGGAAAACAAAAAACTGCACCTCACAAATTTGCCATTTTAGCCCCCAAACAACCCAACAAACCTATGCATGGGTGGTATCCCTGTACTCAGGAGAAATAGTAGAATCTATTTAGCATGTTTTTTCGTTCGCTTTTGTCGATGAGGAGAAGTTGTTTCAAATAAAAACAAAGAAATTTGTGTATTTTTTTTTTTTTTACCATATTTTATTATTTTTTTTTAATAATATGATAAGATATGATCAAAAATAGAGCATCCATAGAAAGCCCTTTTTGTCCCGATAAAAACAATATATAATATGTGTGGGTACAGCAAATGACGAAGAAGAAAATTACTGCTAAACACAAACAGCACAGAAATGTTAAAATAGCCATTGTCCAGAAAGGACAAAAATGTTTCAAAGGCTCTGTCCTTAAGGGGTTAAAGGGCACCTAAAGGTTTTTAACTTGAGCTTCTAATATAGAAGTGCAAGTGATAAATGTAGTGTCCCTTGTATGAGGATACACGAAAATCACCTGTGAGGTAATGCCAGGAGTAAAGCCACACTTAGAAGGGGAGACTTTAAAAAAGAGAAAATTTAACTCTTGCTTCCTAGAGGCAAGGTTTAGACAAAAACAAAAAAATTTTAAAAAAAAAAGGAACATTCAACATGAGGTCATCTTTTATTGCAAATAGTTGAATGCATTAAGTGAGGTTAGTTGCACTCAACGATTCATTGCTGTGAGCTCCTTTTGAATTATTTATGCTTGATTTTTATCAATTCACGGCCACTTTTTTGCTAATGTACTAGTTAGCATTACAATATACACCATATTGTTTCTAGCTGTAAACAGGTGTAAACAGGCTTCCATGCAGTCTGCATAGACACATGCCAACAAAGGTTTAGAGTGGAACAGCCCTAAGGAATGAATTTGAAGGAGGAGAAAAGGAAGGAAATTAGTGGTAAGATGCCCATCAGTGAAGAGTTTGTGCAGACTATTTAAGTCCGCTACACCTAAAAACAGCCACTAAGCAAATGTTTGTCAATGGATAAAACCAAAAACAAAAATTTATTTAAGAAGCACTGCCAACATAACATAAGCACTACAGTCCCTGAGCTCTAATGTTCTGCTCAGGTGTACGTTGACATTTGTTCATTTTGGTAAGCTCACTTATCCATGGCCTTTGCACTTGAAAATATGAACAGAAGCCTTTTCCTGTACCCAGAAATCATACCTCTGAAATGTTATGCTGCCTGGTCTGCCTTACTTGTCATATTTGCTTACATTTCCACTTAGAGCCTCTCAGTTGGTTATGAAGCAGACTGTGCAATGCTCAGCTTTATCTTTGATAAGCTGTGTGTGTCAGATGTTTGTGAGCCAAGATAATATTGCCACAGCAGAAAAAAAGGACTCCTCTGCTCTGAAAGCTTTAGTAATGCTTGATTGGGCACAGAGTGCATTAACAATTTTTAAATTAGAGTTAAACAGTCATCATCTTATTGACAGATGGGATTTGCAGAGCTCATCTGAATACTTTACATATGCCATTTATTGTCTTCTTGCATAGGTTGAAAAGATACAGTCCATAAAGTTCAACCATTCCACACAACCATATTCATTGATCCAGAAGACGGCAAAAAATAAACACCCACACTTAACAGTTAGGCTCATTCCCTAGTAGTTCATGACAAGTGCTTGAAAAAGCCCATGAAAATATAGATTATTGCTACAAATCAAAAAAATAAAAAAGGTAAAAGCAAGGACATGTCTTTTTTAAACTCTGTTTTGTCCTTGCTATTTCAAAATACATTTTTATCCACATTTAATGTAGCTATGTAAAAGAGAAAACTAACCATAACTCAAAGGGCCCCACGCCTATCTTGTCAGATACCACTAATGCCGCTTGGTAGTTTAAATTAAGATATCCGGTTTGATATCATGCCCAGGTTGTGTCAACACATTGTTGAAATTTTTCTCAGTATGAGTAAATGCAGCTGAAAGGTTTGTACAATGGCACCTACCAACTGCTAGGATTGCTAGTATGTATTTAAATGTCTCGTATACTTCCCTCTGTCAGTGTTTGGGGAAGAGAGGCACACAGATTGTCAGAAATGATAGGAAAGGACATTCTGCCTTGAGCACCTTTACTGGGTGATCAAATGCTTGTTCTGTACTGAACCAGGCTATAAACCAGCAAACCTGTCTGGAAGCCAGATGCTGTATTGAGAAGAAAGGAACATTTGCTCCAAAATAATAGTTATATTGGGCAAATGTCCGTTCAAGTACAGAGAAGATGCAACAGAGTATGAGTTTCTTAATGTCTGGAGACCATGGAGTTTAGTAAATCTATGAGGCCTTTTTGGGATAGTGGCCCAACATGACAGGGAAGCACTTATATAGACAACCTTCTAGCAGTAACCAAGAGCTTGTGTCACCGACAAACAGTGGATACAGGAAATTTATTAGATAGATAGATACACACACACACTCTATTCACCAATAAATTTATATTACATCAACCATAGCCCAATTTATCATGGCGACTGGTGCACTTAAAATGCAAAAAATGGTTAAATCAAGGCAACAGCTGTAGATTCTCGTCTTGGTATAAATCAGGGCTCAACAAACCCGGGGCGCCAGGTTGCCATGGCGACCTGGAAATTAACCCTGGCACCCGGGTGCCATTACCCTCATGTTCCCCTTTTTGTTGTCATTAGTTTGTTGTTGTTTTTTGCAGCGCAAAATAATTATTTTTGTTAAGCTTTTAAAGGTCTCACAGGTAAATGATGTTTGAGACTTTTTGGTTTCTCAGTAATGATCCAGACTTGCACACCTTCACTTACTGTACCTCAAGAAACTCACTGAGAAGCCGGTGAGAAAATGTAATACTAAATGGTCCATATGCAGCGATTGTCTGATCCGAAATGATGCTTCGGAAGTGCAGACATATTCGGATCACATCAGGGACACGAAAAACCCCCAAATACGAACTACTCCGCTAGCTCCATTGTGCCTCTAAATACACAGAAACATAGAATGTGTCGGCAGATAAGTACCATTCGGTCCATCTAGCCTGCCCAGTTCCCTATCTTATATCTAGGGTAGCCTTGTGCCTATCCCAAGCATGCTTAAAATCCTTGACTGTGTTTACCTCTACTGTTGGAAGGCTAATCCATACAGTATCACTAAGTATCAATTGTGGAATAGGTCCACAATTTCGAAATTAGTCTATTCCATAAAGATATCTCCAGACATCGATATCATCTGAAATGCACCGAAACAAGGTGGTAGCCTGTGCTCCCCAATTCTATGGGGAGGAGTTTGGTTTATTTTTGGGCCATTTTTGGAGGACCTAAGATATCATGAATATAGCTGAATTCCTTCCACAGAAAGAAACACAATATAATACATTACAAATATAATAAAGTAAAGAAAACAAAATACTTCCGATGCTTCGTTTTCCGAACAGCCGATTCAGACTTTTAGAGTCCGAAATGCTGGGCATCACATGAAATCCCAGAACTCTGACAGGCTTGAGT
The DNA here is from genome assembly GCA_036172795.1 of Pelodytes ibericus. NCBI lineage: Eukaryota > Metazoa > Chordata > Amphibia > Anura > Pelodytidae > Pelodytes > Pelodytes ibericus. The sequence continues at coordinate 75,948,869 of CM069861.1, read as the reverse complement.
AGGGAGAGTGAGTCTATGTAAAATCATCAGGTATCACCTTCTCTGGAGGCAACTAACAATCAAGGGGAGAGAACAAATATATTGTTTAATTTTTTTTTTTACAGGGGTACCGACCTGCACATTAGGGCAGGGCTTGACAAATTTGATTTAAATCTAGGAGCCAGCTGAAAACTTTAGGAGCCAGTACCAAACGCTGTGTCACAAAGAAAAATGCTTGGGTCCAGTCCATAAACATATATAAATGACATACACTTATGGATACACACCATTTTCCCCACATACTAATGCATACACAAGCTAACGCACATACATGCACAAAACACTTGCTCACCCACAAATACACACACATACCTAAATGCTGACACACAGTAACACATGATTTCACTCTTACATACATGAACAAACACATTAATATCCACTTAAATGCCAACACACACATACACAAATACATACATACACACTAATATGCTGATACACACACTAACACATACAGACACAAATACATACACACTAATATCCCGATACACACAAACACATGCAGACAAATACATACACTAACACATGATTTCACTCCTACATACATGCACAAACACATTCATATCCACTTAAATGCCAACACACACCTACACAGGTCACACACACACTGAGATACACTAACACATGCTGTCACAATTATATACATACTCTAATATGCTGATACACACACTAACATATGCAGACACAAATACATACACACTAACATGCTGTCACACAGATTCTGACACATTCATAAAAACAGGTGCTGAACCCACACATACATGCTAACACACATTCACACATGCTAATACACACACTATTTATTTACACTGGGAAGTTGGAGACAGTCCCTGTTTCAATGCTGGATAGGGCAGCTGGAAGTTTTCCCTCCATTTTGAGGCAGCAGGAACAGGAAGCCGGGGGGAGGAGCTAATCGGCAGGCTGTTCTTTGCTGCTTCTCCCACACTCTGCTCCTTATCTGATCGGTAGGTAAGGGATAGCAGAGTGTGGGACCTGGACATTGCAGTTTACACTGCTCCAAGAGTATTCCAGGCGCCAGGATCTAGTCACCATGGCGACCTGGCGCCCGGTATTTGTCGAGCCCTGCATTAGGGGAAAAAAAAATCTTGCACAAGTCCATAAATCTGTCGACAGTTACTATCATACAGAGGAAATGGCCATGTTCTAAAAAGTGTTTTACCGTTATTGATGAGAATATTGAAACTTGTGGTTTACTTCACATTGTCATTTACACCTGCATTTTTTTTTTTTGTAAAAACTACATTCCCTCTGCCACCCCTGCAAAAAAAAAAAAAAAAAAGCCCTACGGGATCAAAGTTTCAAATGAGATTACTAAGAACGGCGCCAGGGAAAAGAATTTTAGGAAAAATAAATAAAATTTAGGAGTCAGCAGAAGGAATGTTAGAATGTTCTACACTGACTAGCCCTCTAACTTCATAGAACCAAGGGCCTTATTCCAAAACTTACTGAACAGATAGTATGATACAATGGGAATACTCTACAAATCCTTTCAATTAAACTATTTTGTTTACCCAATTATTCAATTAAAACTATAAGCATAGAATTCAGATGTTTAGGCAACAGCAGCAAAGCATGAACAAAAAAAAACACCCAAGATCCATCAGAAGCCATGCAATCATGCCAGGATTGTGCAATTCTACCCTTGAGCAGTCAGACTGTCAGTGTTTCTCTCATTAATGTGCCTGCTCAACAGCAGTTTGAAAGATTTTGTAAGAGTAGCAGGGTATCTGCCATGTTTCTTCATCACGAGTCTATGTTCAAGAGGCACACTAATGAAAATTCTACTATACATACAGTGCCTTGCAAAAGTATTCACCCCACTTGACTTTTTACCTATTTTGTTACATTACAGCCTTAAGTTCAATGTTTTATTAATCTGAATTTTATGTGATGATCAGAACACAATAGTCTAAAGTTGGTGAAGTGATTGAGAAAAATATATACATAAAACAATTTTTTAGAAATAGAAAACAGAAAATTGGCATGTGCGTATGTATTCACCCCCTTTGTTATGAAGCCCATTTAAAGCTCTGGGGCAACCAATTACCTTCAGAAGCCACATAATTAGTGAAATGATGTCCACCTGTGTGCAATCCAAGTGTCACATCATCTGTCATTACATATACACGCACACCTTTTTTTAAAGGCCCCAGAGGATGCAACACCTACGCAAGAGGCACCACTAACCAAACACAGCCATGAAGACAAGTCAGGGGTAGTTTATAAAAAATAAAAAAAATAAAAAAAATCTTTGATGATCCCCAGGAGCACCATCAAATCTATCACAATCAAATGGAAAGAACATGGCACAACAGCAAACCTGCCAAGAGACGGCCGCCCACCAAAACTCATGGACTGGGCAAGGAGGGCATTAATCAGAGAGGCATGCAGAGTTCCACAGCAGAGACTGGAGTATCTGTACATAGGACGACAATAAGCCGTATGCTCCACAAAGTTGGGCTTTATGGCAGAGAGGCAAGTAGAAAGCAATTACTTTCAGCAAAAAACAAAATGGCACGTTTTGAGTTTGCGAAAAGGCATGTGGGAGACTCCCAAAATGTATGGATGAAGGTGCTCTGGGGTCTGATTTGACTAAAATTGAACCTTTCGGCCATAAAAGAAAACGCTATGTCTGGTGCAAACCCAACACATCACATCACCCAAAGAACACCATCCCCACAGTGAAATATGGTAATTGCAGTATCATGCTGTGGGGATGTTTTTCAGCAGCCGGGACTGGGAAACTGGTCAAAGTTGAGGGAAAGATGGATGGTGCTAAATACAGGGATATTCTTGAGCAAAACCTGTACCACTCTGTGCGTGATTTTAGGCTAGGACGGAGGTTCACCTTCCAGCATGACAATGACCCCAAACACACTGCTAAAGCAACACTTGAGTGGTTTAAGGGGAAACATGTAAATGTGTTGGAATGGCCTAGTCAAACCCAAGACCTCAATCCAATAGAAAATCTGTGGTCAGACTTAAAGATTGCTGTTCACAAGCGCAAACCATCCAACTTGAAGGAGCTGGAGGAGTTTTGCAAGGAGGAATGGGCAAAAATCCCAGTGGTAAGATGTAGCAAACTCAGAGAGACTTATCCAAAGCGACTTGGAGCTGTGATTGCCACAAAAGGGGGCTCTACAAAGTATTGACTTTAGGGGGGTGAATAGTTATGCACATTGATTTTTCCTTTTATTTTGTCCTATTTGTTGTTTTCTTCACAATAAAAAAATAAAAAAACATCTTCAAAGTTGTGGGCATTTTCTGTAAATTAAATGATGCAATTCCTCAAACAATCTATGTTAATTCCAGGTTGTGAGGCAACAAAACACGAAGAATGCCAAGGGGGGTGAATACTTTTGCAAGGCACTGTACGTTACTTGACATTTTCAAAAAGATGCAGGCCTCATGAATAGCGCATGTGACAAAACAATTCAATAAAGGTTGGCATGTACGAATCAGCATGTTGTGGATTATTTTGTCTATCTTAAAAACTTTAAAGACGTTCACATAGGTGTGCATTTAAACATAAGTAACGGACATTTTCAGAAGTTCCCCAAGAGTAGCACCAGAATAAATGTCAGTCTTGTCCTTCAACATTACTACGTGTCATCACAGTATATAGAATAAATAAAATAGCATTTCTGTGAGATCACCTGCATTCCACATTGAAGATTTCTGGCCAGGGGTGATATTGTGCATGACTAGGGAAACATGTCTGTCCACAAAGAAACATGGAGACTCCTAAAGCATGCAATGCAGATATTGCTTTAGGCATGCATAGATTGCCTATGGGAGACCTGTAACTGGCTCTGGTGAGTTGCTGGACACACCAACTGCACATTTTAATTTAAAGTGTTACCTTTAAGGTGCATTCATTATTTTATTGGGAGACTCACTTTAAAAACTAAAATAAAAGTTCCAATTGAAGTATATATGACAGATGATAAATGATAAAATACTGTAAAACATGCTCCTTGAATAAAAGAAAAATCTCCATGTTTTATGATTAAAAAAAAAAACCCACTATGCAGAAATATTTATGTATAGGAAAAAAGATACTCTAAAATCACTTAACCCTGTGGACTAGACGTATGTATTTCACAGTATTTTCACAAGTATGGCGACTATAATGACATTGAAACTGGAATCTCAGAACCGACAACATCCTGCAGTGTTTTACATACACAGATGAAACACATTGGATTAAAAGGATAGTTCTTACAGCCAGAACAAAACTAAATTCAAAAGGGTTAAGCAGCTTTAACCCCTTGGCGACACAGGACGAACTAGGTCCGTCCTGTGTGCCGAGGCGTTAGTGACACAGGACGGACCTAGTGCGTCAAGTGTCAAAACGAGCACTGAAAGCGGAGTTTTTCCGCTTTCAGTGCTCTAATGGTATCATAACAATGCTTCCGTATGGAAGCATCGTACAATACTTAAATAAAATGCCTGTCAGCATTTCGATCGCTCCGGAGAGCGATTGAAATGCCGGTTTTAAAGTTTGATCTGACCAGTTATGATCTGCCTCCCTCTACTCACATTTTTTTTTAGTGAGGGAGACAGATCAAAGTTGTAAAAGTACAAAAAAAAAAAAAATACACAATACACGAATAATAAAACCAAAAAAAATGTATAAAAAGCAATTCCCTGCGTTTAACCCCTTCCCTGCCACTGATCTTGCGTACGCCGTGATCGTGCACATCAGCACATTTAATTTTTGCTGTTTGTGCATTTTTTAGGGGTTAATTGTTTTTGTACTGTAATTTATTACAGTACTACAAAGGCTCTTCCAAGAGTTATTAACCCCTTCTTTGTAGTCGATCACTGCTTACGCAATGATGTTGACGCCAAAGCAATTTTTATCTGTCTGCATATTTTTTTTTATTTTTTATTACATACCCGCTAGGGGATTACGTGTAAAGTAAAAATATTTGAGTTTTTTTTTTTAAGCTGTCTGAGCGCATATCGATCAGTAACAGCGAATTAGTGGCAAAGGCAGTTTGGCGATTGCTCAATTAAGCTCACCATTCGCCTGGTCAGATCAAAATTGGTCGGATCAATATTCACAAATATTGATCTGCCTCCCTCACTTACATTTTTGTGACGGAAAGAGACAGATCAGTATTCGTGATATTAAATAACATTTTATAAAATTTGCAGGTTTTATGAAAGTCTTTCACTGTGTATTAACACCTTCCCTGACATTCATCACTGTATAAGCAGTAATCTTGCACAGCAACAGTATGTTTTGCTATCTGCACTGTTTTATGGATTAATTTCTTTGTACTGTAATGTATTACAGTACTAGATAGGCTCTTCTAAGAGCTATTAACCCCTTCTTTGCTCGAGATCACTGCTTACACACTGATTCTGAGGCCGCGGACTCAGGGTTCGATTTTGACCCTGGTCAGCTTTCTGATACATCATCTAGTGATGTATCGGTGGCTGCTGAGCCCTTGCCACAAGGAGTGATGGGTGTCTACCGTTAAAAAATATATGGTTTGGTGGGGGTAAATTACATTGGCTGGCTTCAAAAGATATATCCCATATAGGACACGGACGCAGGTTGACTACATGTCAAAATTCCAAGTTGGAATTTTGAGATGCGCATCTCACAAATGTTGCCTTCTAGCCAAAAAACAAACCAACAAACCTATGCATGGGTGCTATCCTTGTACTCGGGAGATGTTGCTGAACATATATTGGGTTGTTGTTTGGCAGAGACATATACCAGAATCTGTGAATTCATGCCTGAAGTACAATGCATGTGGAAAAAAAAAACTCCCAAAAAAGTACTACCACAAAATTTTACAAAGGCTGGTGTTAGTACATATACAGTATTAAAATAGCACCATTTGAAATACCTTAGGATGTCTATTTTCCAAAAATATATGGTTTGATGGGGTAAAATTCATTGGACGGCTAAAAAAATGTTCCAAATGGAACATGGGCGCAGGCTGACTACATGTCAAAATTCCAGGTTGGAAATGCGTATCCCCTAAACGTGGCCTTTTAGCCCCAAAACAAACCAACAAACCTATGCATGGGTGGTATCCCTGGACTCAGGAGATGTTGCTGAACACATATTGAGGTGTTGTTTTGCACTGACACATAACAGGATCTGTGAATTCATGCTCAAAGTACAATGTATGTGGAAACAAAACATTAAAAAATTACTAACCTAAAATTTGACAAAGGTTGGTGGTAGAATTAGTGCATGGAAAGTGTTAAAATACTACCATTTGAAATACCCTGGGGGAGTCTAGTTTGCTAAAATGTATGGTTTTGTGGGGTAAAATACACATTCTGGCTTCACAAATGTCCCAAATGGAACATGGGCGCAGGTTTTCTGCATGTCAGAATTCCAAGTTGAAAAACCAAAAAGCGCATCTCTCAAATGTGGCCTTTTAACCCCCAAATAATCTAACTAACCTACACATGGGTGATATCCCTGTACTCAGGAGATGTTGCTGAACACATATTGAGGTGTTTGGCACCGACACATAAAAGGATCTGTGAATTCATGCCCGAAGTACAATGTATGTGAAAAAAAATATTACTATCCATAACATTGACATAGGCTGGTAGCATAATTAGTGCATTGAAATACCCTAGGGTGTCTAGTTTTAAAAAAATATAAGGCTTTGTTGGGTAGAATACACTTTCTGGCTTCAAAAATGTCCCAAATGGGACATGGGCACAAGTTTTCTGCATGTCAGAATTCCAAGTTGGAAAACCAAAATGCGCACACCCTAAATGTGGCCTTTTAGCCCCAAAACAAACCAACAAACCTATGCATGGGTGGTATCCCTGTACTCAGGAGATGTTGCTGAACACATATTGAGGTGTTATTTGGAAATACCCCTTCATGTTTTAAGGTAATGTTTACCTAAATTGCAATCTATGTGAAAAATGTAAAAAAAAAAAATCTGCAAACTTTGGCAAAGATTGGTGGTAAAATAGCTACATGAAATGTGTCAAAATACCCCAAGTTAAATGCCGAGTGGTCTAGTTTTCAAAAATATGTACATGTTGGGGGTCATTCATGGATTTAGTACAGATATCAGTGTTACAATGTCACTATCGCTAATTTTGAAAAAAAGGATTTTAAAATTGCTTTGCACTACTTATAGTTCTGGCCCTGTAACATGAATAAAAAAGCACAAAAACATAAAACATGGGCTATTTCTGAACTCAGGACATATATTAGAAACTTTTTAGCAGTGTTTTTTTGTTGTCTCTTGTACATGAGTATACGATTTTTCAAATAAAAGTCATAAAAAATATTTTTTATTTTTTTTGCCATTTATTATTTTTTTTTTTTACATCATATTATATGCTATTATCAAAATAATGGTATAAAAAAAAAAAAAGCCCTTCTTATGACTATAAAAACGATATATAGTTTGTGTGGGTACACTACATGAGACATTACAGCCTGTGTCACCAAGCGTCGGACAAGCCAAAAAAGTAATGTCACTAAGGGGTTAAACAGTGTTATAGAACTTTATGTGTTATAAATTGTTGGCGGCTTGTTACAGATAAAGCCATGTTCATGGTTAAATTATTCCATTACTTGGGGCCTACGAAATATGCTAAAAGCACTTACAGTTAATATCGCATCCAATATCTCCACCAGAATCAATAAAACCATTCTAATGGTATGCCAAATGAATAACAAACTAGCAATGTGACCTTCATTCAAAGGCAGTGCAGTTTACTTTTTCACATTAAATCTAGGAGTGCAAATTTTTGTTATGCACTATATTCCAAGGCTTGACAAATCCCAGGAGCCATGGCTTCCAAAATCACCTGCTGCCACTACCTTTACCTTCCTGGATTCCAAGGTTTAGCAAGTTGGCTTCTGAACTGGTCTTTTTGGCTCCTAAGATCTACAAACATTTGTCAAGCAGTATTTTATAGGCCGAGAGTGGAGAACTTGTGTAATGTTGAAAAGAAAAAAAATGTTTTTGGTATGCACAGGGGCATTGAGAAACATGGAAGATGAAGGCAACTGATTCCTCTCAGATCTTTGTTTCTAGGTATCAGAATTCAATGTGCACTTTTTCATGGGGTAGCAGAAAGTACATTTTATCAAAGTGACATGGGCTTTATCAAGCCAATTCTAGAAATACGTGAACCATAGCACAGGGGCTACAATAGGAGGCCTTTCTTGGTGGAGCCCACTTTTTGTCTGTATTGGCATTGAAGAGCATTCACTTTGGGACGTGTGTTGAAACACCATACAGATCTCAGTTGTATTCTCCGAAATAACAGGCTTCAAATACACTGGCAAAAAGAGCTGCAAAGCACAGCTAAGATCATCGGAAGCATAGTATGACTCAGCTTCTGAATGGTCAACATGGTCTGTGCATACCCAGCATATTTTCGCAGACCTTAGGTTTCATAGCGACGGAGCTCCACATTAAGCCCCCCCCTCGCTACCAGTGGAGACCTGGAGACACCACCATTTTCACATGTATAAACAGAGGGGACCTTAAAAGGACAGTTTTTGTTTTTTATAGGATACCACCAATGAAACTGGTTAGCGCACATTAGTGCTTGGATCCTCTGCAGTGCACAGACTAAAATGGAAGATTACCAGGTGCCTCAGGCGTAGAATATGTAAATCCACAATGACGGGATTTAGTTACAATAATGTGATTTAATCAGACAACCTTGTCAAATTAAAAGTGCAATTAAAATACATAATGCAGGTCCCCAAAGGCCTGAATGAAAATTTGCCACAGTCTTATTTTTTGGTCAGTTTCATTAGTGGTAGCCTAAACCACTGGCACATATCCCATTACAGTTACATCATAATGTTTTGATGGTTCGTCCCACAACACAAATTCACATCTGCCGTTCAGCACCACTCAAGCAAGCTCAAGGGACTGTGCACAGGATCTGTGGCTGCAAAAGCACAGATAGGAATTGTGGGGAAATGGAGGTCAATATAGGTCAGCTGGTATTATAGGGAACTGCAGTCCACAACAGCTGTGGGTATTAAGATTAGTCATTAATAGCCTTATCCTGATCTCTTCAAATGACTCATTTTTGACACTCCAGTTGTTGGATCATTCTGGTCACATGATGCAGAGTGCCAGACAGGTGCTCTTTGTGCATGATGGCGGCTTTCAATATTGACGTTTTTTGTGTGATGAGAGTACCTAATGTGCATTTGATTAATGTGACTAACAGATGCAAAAATAAGCCATCTTAGCCCGTATCCGTCTCCATATGTATGTGTGATGGGGTTCAACAGGTTAAGGAAGAATCCAAGAGTATTTAGCATATGAAACCCATTTTACCCTAGCAGTCTGAAGGAGTAACATGTTCCTACACAATAGATTTAAAGCGCCACTAATAAACATTTTCCAAATTTCTCCCACAAGTCAACTCCACCCAAATCTTTGCAGAGTAGGTTAACCCTAGAGTGCACAGAGGGTAAAGTGTTCCAAAAAAGTAAATAAACGGATTCGTTTTCATTTTTTTTCCTCGGCAGGAAAAAAAAAAAAAAAAACACATTGCACTATAAACCCATCTTTAATCAATTACAACTGAAAGATGCCAAAATAAACATCTGCCATCCAATTACTGTGCAGTCTTTTGTATTCTTACAGGATGATATAATAATCCTGTGATGCACGATTCACTTTAATACTTACCATGTACATTTATCATTCACAATGTCAGCCTGTAATAGCACACTTTGATGTGCATGATTATATAAAGGAATGTATAATGGCTCTGGGGCAGAAGGAGGCTCATTCCTATCTATTTCTGTATTTATTTTACACAACTAGAGTCACGAGTCACCTACACAAAAAAAAGCATTGTCAAATCTAAAAGCTCCCTTCACAAGATAAAACAGTTGCACATCAGGTTGGCACATGCATCACTGTAGGTAGACCATCCAAAGGGAGATCAAACGATGACTAGACAACAAGGTGAGTTATAAAATGTTTGGCTTTTTTTATGCAGCAATGTGAGTTATCATTCCTTTTATATGTATACTAATAATTGAAAAGGACAATTACTATTTTTTTTTAACCCATCAAAGCAGGGGCTTGCACTGCTCATCTGATTTGTGGATCACGTATCCAAAAACCTTGGGATCAGAAGTATTTTGGATAACTGATTATTTCACCAAAAAGATAGATATATAGAAAATATAGAATATCTATATCTCAAAGCCTCTCCGCACTTGTGAAATACAGTAGTATCAATGCAAATACTGTATAGAACAAATAAATCAATATAATGCAACTGCCATTGGCGTGTAGAACTTTTAAAAAAATCCCAAAAATACATTTTGATAACTAATCTCTAGTACTTTTTTGATGCGTATACATTATCCAGTTTCTGATACTAGGAGTAGTGAGTTTTTCCACTTTGCTTCTACAATAGAAGCACAAGTGAAAGAAGAAAAAAAAAAAGTTTTGTTAAGCAGATTCTGAATCAACAGCCATTGACTAAATGGAGAGCTGTAAACAGAATACCGTATTTGCTCGAATATAAGACGAGGTTTTTTTCAGACCAAATGCTATGATATCATTGCATTTGCAAAATACACCTTTCCAACTGAAAAAGTAAAGCAGTTCATCTGCATCCCAGAATGTGATGTCATAAACGGGAGACACCACACTACACATTTTTCCCCTCTTAATTTATACATTTGCTTGCAATTCTGTGAATGCAGAGATCATTTTTAATTTTTTTACATACAGTCAGTTAATTATTTTTATCTCAAATTCTCTTTATTTTCATCCAAATAAACTCGTCACTTTACTACGAATTTTGAACTGCTATTTTCAATCCAATATAAGACTGGTACTGCCTAGTGAGACTCGAAGGAGGTGATGACGCTTTAAGATGGCCAAGTCAATTTTATCTCACATATATGTATATGCTTACTCTTATTAGAATAAGACATTTGCTCAATTATAAGACGACCCCCCCAAACTTTGGATATAAGCCTGAATATAAGACAACCCTATAGGAAAAAAGTTCAACTTGTATATATTAACATGTAAATTGCTTTAATTATTTGGGGGCTAAAGGGCCACATTTTGAAGGTGCGCATTTCCAACTTGGAATTTTGACGTGTAGTCAGCCTGAGCCCATCTTTCATTTGGGACTTTTTTTTTTAAGCCGGACAGTGTATTTTACCCAAAAAAGTATATATTTTGTAAAAGTAGACACCCTAGGATATCTCAAATGGTGGTATTTTAACACTTTCCATGCACTAATTCTACCACCAGCCTTTGTCAAAGTTTGTGGTAGTAATTTTTTTGTGTTTTTTTTTCCCACAAACCTTGTACTTCAGACACAAATTCACATATTTCGGTATGTGTCACTGACAAACAATACCACAATATGTGTTCAGCAACATCTCCCGAGCACAGGGATACCACCCATTCATAGGTTTGTCAGCTTTGTTGCGGGTTGAAAGGCTACATTTGAGAGGTGAGCTTTTTGATTTTCCAACTTGGAATTTTGACATGTAGAGCAAGGAAGGGGGTTAATAGCTCTTATAAGAGCCTTTGTAGTACTGTACAAAAAAATTAACCCCTAAAAACAACAAAACAGAACAAAAAAATGTTCAGCTGTGCAGTGATCAGTGGCAGGGAAGGGGTTAGTATACAGGGTACACTATACAAAGGGTATGGCTTTTATAAAAGCCCTTGGGTCTCAAATTTTTTTAACATTTTAATTTATTACAACTAAAAACGTATATTATACAGATCTGTCTCTTTCCCTCACTAAGTGAGGAGAGGGAGGCAGATCCATATGGATTACCAATATTGATCTAACCAGACGAATGGTGATGCTCATCTGAGAAATCACCAAACCACCTTTGCCACTGATCGGCTGTTACTGATCGCTATACATGTGCTTAGACAGCTTCAAAAGGAATACACGTAATCCCCGAGTGGGTATAATTAACGCCTAGCGAGTGTGACAAAAAAAAATGCTGATGGCAAAAAAAAAAAATCCTTCTGCGACCAGATCGCTCCATATGCGCTGCTTAGGCAGTGACCATATACGCTGCTTAGGAAGTGATATATGGCAAGGAAAGGGTAAATAGCTCTTAAAAGAGCCTTTGATATACTGTAAAAAAAAAAAAAAAACAGTAAAAAAAATAAAAATTAACCCCTAAAAAAATGCACAGACAGCAAAAAATGTGCTGCTGTGTAAGATTACTGCGTACACAGCGATCAATTGCAGGGAAGGGGTTAAACACTGGAAACGGCTTTTATAAAAGCCTTTGGGTCTCAATTTTATTAAATATATTATAATTAAAAACTCACATTATACAGCTCTGTCTGTCTCCCTCACTAAAACTCAAGTGAGAGGGAGGCAGATCTACACGGGTCAGATCAAATATTGACAAATATTGATCTAACCAGGCGAATGATGATGCTCATCTGAGCACCAAACCGCCATTGCCACTGATCAGCTGTTACTGATCGCTATAGAAACATAGAATGTGTCGGCAGATAAGAACCATTCGGTCCATCTAGTCTGCCCAATTTTATTTTTTTTTGAGTACTTTTATTAGTCCCCCGTTCCCGGTCTTATAGCTAGGATAGCCTTGTGTCTATCCCACGCATGCTTAAAATCCTTGACTGTGTTTACCTCTACCACTTCTGCTGGCAGGCTATTCCATACATCCACTACCCTCTCAGTAAAGTAATACTTCCTGATATTACTTTTAAATCGTTGCCCCTCTAATTTAACACTATGTCCTCTAGTTGTGGTAGTTTTTCTTCTTTTAAATATACTCTCTTCCTTTACTGTGTTGATTCCCTTTATGTATTTAAATGTTTCTATCATATCCCCCCTGTTACGTCTTTCCTCCAAGCTATACATGTTAAGATGCTTTAACCTTTCCTGGTAAGTTTTATCCTTCAACCCATGAACCAGTTTAGTAGCCCTTCTCTGAACTCTCTCCAAAGTATCAATATCCTTCTGGAGATACGGTCTCCAGTACTGCGTACAATACTCCAAGTGAGGTCTCACCAGTGCTCTGTACAATGGCATGAGCACTTCCCTCTTCCTACTGCTAATACCTCTCCCTATGCAACCAAGCATTCTGCTAGCATTTCCTGCTGCTCTATTGCATTGCCTACCTACCTTCAAGTCCTCTGAAATTATTACTCCTAAATAACTTTCCTCAGATGTTGAGGTTAGGACTGTACCAAATAGTCTATATTCTGCTTTTGGGTTTTTACACCCAAGGTGCATAATCTTGCACTTGTCCACATTAAATGCCAGTTGCCACTGCTCTGACCATTTTTCTAGTTTAGCTAAATCATTTGCCATTTGGCTTATCCCTCCATGAATATCAACCCTGCTGCAAATCTTTGTATCATCAGCAAAAAGACATACTTTGCCAACAAGACCTTCTGCAATATCGCTAATAAAAATATTAAAGAGAATGGGTCCAAGAACAGATCCCTGAGGTACCCCACTAGTAACAAGACCTTGCATCGAATATATCCCATTGACTACAACCCTCTGTTGCCTGTCACTCAGCCATTGTCTAATCCATTCAACAATATTGAAATCCAAACGCAAAGATTTCAGTTTATTGATAAGCCTTCTATGTGCGACAGTGTCAAAAGCCTTACTGAAATCTAGGTAAGCAATGTCTACTGCACCACCCTGATCTATTATTTTAGTTACCCAATCAAAAAAATCAATAAGATTAGTTTGGCATGATCTCCCTGAAGTAAACCCATGCTGTCTCTGATCTTGAAATCCAAGCGACTTTAGATGTTCAACAATCCTATTCTTTAACAAGGTTTCCATCATTTTCCCCACTACTGAAGTAAGACTTACTGGTCTATAGTTGCCCGCCTCCTCCCTACTACCTTTCTTGTGAATGGGCACAACATTAGCTAATTTCCAATCTTCTGGAACTACTCCCGTTAACAATGATTGGTTAAATAAATCTGTTAACGGTTTTGCTAGTACACCACTAAGTTCTTTTAATAACTTTGGATGTATCCCATCAGGTCCCATCGACTTATTTGTCTTTACTTTAGACAGCTGAAGTAAAACCTCTTCCTCTGTAAAGTTACATGCATCAAAAGACTCATTAGTCTTTTTCCCTAAATTAGTTCCCTTACCCTCATTTTCATTTGTAAAAACTGAACAAAAATATTCATTAAGGCAGTCTGCTAAGCCTTTATCCTCTTCTACATAGCATCGTTCTTTTGTTTTTAATCTAACTAATCCTTGTTTTACTTTCCTTTTCTCATTTATGTATCTAAAAAATGTTTTATCCCCCTTTTTCACTGACTGGGCTATAGTCTCTTCTGTGTGTGCTTTGGAAGCTCTTATAGCTTGCTTTGCCTCTTTCTGCCTACTCTTATAGATCTTTCTATCTTCCTCACTCTGAGTATTTTTATAATTACTAAATGCTAGCTTTTTGTTTTTTACTATTTTAGCCACTTCTGCAGAGTACCACAGTGGTTTCTTCAATTTTTTGCTCTTACTGACAAGCCTTATGCAATTTTCTGTTGCCTTCAGTAGTGCAACTTTTAGATAATCCCATTTCTCCTGGACTCCATTTAAATTGCTCCAGTCTGATAATGACTCCTTCACATCTAATCTAATTTTAGAAAAGTCTGTTTTTCTAAAATCTAAAACTTTTGTTTTTGTGTGGTGTGACTGCGTCACTGTTCTTATAATAAACCCACACTGTCTGGTGATCACTAGATCCTAAACTTTCACCTACAGTAATATCTGATAACAAATCTCCATTTGTGAACACTAAGTCTAGTATTGCTTGCTTTCGAGTTGGCTCCTAAACATGCGCTCAGACAGCTAAAAAAAAAAAATGTTGACGTTAAACGTAATCCCCTAGCGGATATAATTAACCCGTGACGGGTGTAATAAAAAAAAGTTTTTAAAAAAAAAAAGTAAAAATGTTTCTGCAGCAAGCTTAATGTACAGGCAGCGCTCCCTTCTAATGGCAAGAGCATCGGAAGTGAATGTATTTCACTTCCGATGCTCTAGGGGGAGCCAATCGATGCCTGCACAACCGATCTGTGTGATCTGTGTGCAGGCATGTATGGGAAGACAGCTAAAAAAAAAAAATTAGCTGAGCAGGAGAACGACCACCATCGGTTCTGGGGCAGCCGAAGGTGCTGCTAACCGCCTCGCTAGCGAGGCACTTTAGCAACACCGGAGGTGCTTAGAAAGCGAACGATCGTTCGCTTCCTAAGCACAGGAGTGCAGCGGGCGCAGCCATTTTTAAATGGCTGCTACGATCACTCCGGGAAGTGATCGTAGCGCGCCCCTGCACTTTTTGGGGGTGTTGCACAATGCCTCTACATAGAGGCATTGTAGCAACACTGATAGAGTAAAGAAAGCGACCGCTGGTATATGAGGCATCGTGGGGAACTTTCAGTTGGTGCCTGCAGGCCTGCACACATGCCATTGTATTACCTTTTGTGGTGGAAGTCTGAGCATGTATGGAAAGGCTATATCACAGATTAAAGGGGGTGGACAAGGATTAAACGGTGGAGTAACCCCCCACCCCCCCACACACACTGCGGGGCATCAGGGCCATTCTGTAATAGTTTTTGTGCAGTGCTATCCCCGTTTTGTCTGAGTAACAGCATACTACAGTGCACCAACTAACCTTACAAAGAACCAGGAACATATCCTTAATGAGGTCCATTTTGTCCTCTCAGTTATCAAGTAAGAATGAGATCAGTGCCCATTCATGTGAAAAGGATCAATTTGTCATTTTTCTTGAGTTGGAAGCATTTCAACAAAAAGGTGCCAACACATAAGTGTCACCTATCAGATAAAAATCAAATTTTTGCCTCTGAAGAAGCCCGTGGAACAGGGCTTGACAAATTTAAATTGATTTTAGGAGCCAGTAAAAAAAATTTAGGAGCCAGACAATCACGAACACATACACGCAATTCATACACACACACACACACACACAAACACCTCACACACACCTACTTTACATATACACACATATATATACACAAACACCTCACACACACCTACTTTACATATACACACATATATATACACAAACACCTCACACACACCTACTTTACATATACACACATATATATACACAAACACCTCACACACACCTACTTTACATATACACACATATATATACACAAACACCTCACACACACCTACTTTACATATACACACATATATATACACAAACACCTCACACACACCTACTTTACATATACACATATATACACCCCACACAGTTTTTTCTTGTTTTTTTCTTAATGTGTCCCCCCTCTCTGCTGCTTTACCTCATTGCAGGGGATGGGACATTCGTGCGGCAGCCGATCTTCATTGATCAGCCTGGTGAGTGCAGGGATGTCACGTGACGACACCCAGCACATGCGTTGCACGAGGGGACTGAGCTTGCAATCTGTGCAATCCGCACAGACTTTACCTCCTCGCGCTGCGAAAAAATTAAATAAAAAAAAAATTGGATGGCAAGGGGACCAAGAGGCTAACTGCACCCAGGCACCGGGTCTAATTTCCTGGTCGCCATGGAGCCTGTGATTTGTTGAGCCCTGCCCTAGAAGGTGGCAAAACATCTCAGGTGTTTCTGTGCATTAACTTCTACGGTGTCATTGTTGATAATCCTGTAAATATAAATATATTTTTTACAAGTTTTGTAAGCGTTATATGGATTTATTAAACGTATCATTGGAATCTTGTTGTGCAATCCCACTCTCTTACTCTTTTTCTCTAAGAGCTAGCGCCCACGTAAGTCCCTCAAATTTTTTGTCACTAGTCTATTATTTTTATCCTCTCTTCTCGTTCTACTTTGGGCTCCACAAGATTTATTTTGCTGAAACATTCATGCTAATTCAGTTAACAAGATTGATGATCAATTAGCAATTTGGCAGGGATTCCATAAAAGCAACAAGAAAAAAAATCTATATATGGAGAAAAAAAATTTCAAAAAAGTTTACCATAGTTTAATGAACTTTTCGCCGTATGGCCATAAAAAATATTAAACATGGAAGGGTATTAATAAATTAAAATAGAAAACTCTGACTCCACCACTTAAATTTTCAATTATGCTATACTCTGGGGTATAAACAGTACATTATTAATAGTGATCAAATTTAGGTTAGATAGGAGCGGCTTTTTAAAAAAATTTTTTTTAAAGGGCTCCAAGGAAAATTCATGAAATAAGCGGATGTACAAACTAGAATACCACTGCAATATTTATATCATATTAAACACTTTGCAAGTAATGTCGACATAAGAGAATACTTTATAATTTATAGACTGCAACAGCACACAAGGAAAAAAGGGGGGGGGGGGGGGGAATAGCTGCTGGCAAACAGAATTTAAAGTTATTTATTTCTAAATATCTGAACAAGATTTTATACATTTAAATTCAGAAGGTTCATTTATTTAAATAACAATTAGAAATATAATGGACATAAACAAAATGGTTGAAAGTCTTATATTCCAATATACCACACGGATCTAAAAAAGAATAATATTCAAACAAACCAATAAGCAACATACAATTTTAACCATGTGATAAATGCTAAACAAATCACTGCCTTCTGGACAATGTGTTTTTGTTAGTTTGTTTGGGACAAGAGTAAGTTTAGCTATGTGTGCATTTAAACAAAATGCTATATTTTAAGGACAGATAGGGCTTTCTTTTGAAACTTTTCTTTAGCCATAACCCTTTATATATTGTATACAATGAAATAAAGAGTATACAAATGGTTTAGTGCTTTTCCTGGGATACATTATTATATATAGTGAGAGGAGGAGGATTTTGATAATCTAGTGTTCATAGAACACTGAATTTTAATTTATTCGATGAGATCATGGTGATTGATTTTCACAATGACCACATGAATAAATAAACAAAAATAATTAAATCAACCTCCCCTAAAGATATCTCCCCCCAAATTTGGTGGGTGATTGTGGCAAGTCCCAGACTGTTCAAATCATCTCTGCAATCGATGAGACATCTTTTCTCAGAAATTACAGACTCAGATTGTCCTTGTTTGTGGGTTACAGGCCTGCCTCTATCCAGGAATCAGGTTTGGGAGAGTGATCATCATCACTGGTCTGTCATTTTTAACCATCCACCTTTATTGCTGCCCTGTATAGCTCCACTTATAAAGCTTCCAGGAAAACAGCAATGTTGCCGCTCATGGTGAAAATGCTGTAATTGGCAGCAGTTTTATAGCACCACGTAAATGTATGGGCATTGTCAACAATGCATTGGGAGTGAATGGGTTAAACAAATAAAAACGTCCAATTAAAAGTAAACCGTGTTAAGTCTCATTAATCTATATATATTACAGGTAATATATAGATTAATTACAAGCATTACAATAGTGCAACAAAATACAGTACACAGAAATAAAGTACTTTCCTTCAATGTTTTCTTCAGGTGCTGATCAGATGGGCTTATCAATCCTTAGAATGTACCCTTTTTCCAGAAGCTTTCCTTGTACTACACATGGGTTCTAGACTTAGACTACAGTACACACAGACTGTAATAGCAACAACCTTTTTAAAATCCCTACATATTTTATAGAAAGTAGCCTTGTTGTATAACTTTAATGGCGTGTATATTGGAATGTTCATTTGGCACAATTAACTAACTGAGTAGCATAATTGAACTTCTGCAAATTTTAGTCACAGGTTCAAACCACAAAAACCAACTATCAAAAGTGAGTGGATACTAAAGGGGCAACTGCATGAATAAATTTACGTACAGTTACTAGAAATCAAGCTAAATTTTGTTCAAATATAAAGCTTTTTAATAGTATTAAATATGGATGCATTAATGAAACAATACAACTAATGTGCCTTATCAAACGTTCGTTTCAAATAGCTGTACCAGGGGGCGGACAGGCTTAAAAGATCTGACCTGTGCGTCAGATCTTCATTCACCTTGGGCCAGATGAAGGGAGATCTGACCCATCTGATTTAAATGGACACTAAATTTTTTTTCACTTGTGTTTCTAAAATAGAAGCACAATTGAAATGTCCGTTGTCCCAATTATGAGGATGAACTGGCGTGTACTTTTGATAGCCAGTTTATCCTCTGGCCCATGCTTACAAAGTTATCAAGCAGCTGTCTGGTCGGCGACGGTCTCTCTAGCTCCTCCCTGCTGACCCCATGCAAAAACGAGGGTCTCTCTCTGCGCTAGCAGCAAGAAACCCTTGCGTTTCGGCTGTCAGAGCGGGACAAACGTCAGCACACGACAACCGGGAACTGCTGTGTCTCGCATGTGAGACCCGCGTGTATCTATTAAGATGCATGTCCGGTTTACTTTCAAAGACCAGGACATGTATTGTTTAACCCTTGTTTCCTTGAAGGAAGCAAGGGTTAAAACAAGTTGGGTTGTCCCTATAAGATTCTAAACAATGTGTCTGCCCACTGTTTGAGCTATCTGGAGCAAAGAGGGCCCAATACAGGTACATTATTTGTACTCATTAAAGCATGTCTATATAAACCATAAATACTTTCTGCAATTTTTCTAAATAAAACATATGTAAAAGTTTGGCTACAGTTGTATTTTAAACGGTAACTTGTCATTTTACGCCCAAAACTGCACAAGCCATCAAACATTTAGACAAAACTGCAATACTGAAAAAATAACAATAATATGTTATATTAAAAAAAAAACATGAAAATTATGGCACTTACTCAAAGGCAAAGAAGAGTCCACTGGTAACCAGGATAAGGATCAGGGTGAGGTAGAAGACTCCAGTTTGCCTGGCCATCATTACCCTGCCATCACAGAAGAACTTGTTCCTCCCTGGGAAAACCTCCCATTTCCGCCGTGCAGCAGTTTTCTTTTTGTGAGGAGACTCCATGGGCGATGTACCACGAGTATTAATTTCACTATATCCACACTCTTTCATGGGCCCGCCTCCTGGAGTCATCAATAAGACAAAATCTCAGGAAAGAAAAAAAAAAATGTTCCGAGCAGGTACAAATTTGAAAATGAAAGAACAAACCACAAGTAATTTGGAGTTTCTCTTTTTTATACAACTTTTACGTGAAGCCTTGATTTATGAACCATGTGCCCCACTGAAAATGTTATGGGCTTTTTAAAATTTTTAGGCCCCTTTAGATTTGTAATCCAGTTGTCAGTCTTAAAAGATCCGTACAGGTTCAGAAGACAAACTATAATTAAGGGGGAAAGAAACCCAGTTTCCGAGAGTTGAGCTGTAGAGTGCAGTTCAGGCCTTGTCTTAGGTTACGCTGGCAATGGTAGTTCACGGTGGCATTCATACGAGCGGTAAGTAAGATAACTTATTCACGGTAACCAATGGATGGTAATTGTTCGCCAAAGTTTTGGATATACTTCCCACTTTACCCAGGGTGCTATTTTAACCATCACCACAACTAAAACAAACCAAAATCATGGACTCAAAAACATACCACTGGATGAAGATAAACAAAGACTGTATATTCGGACAGCAATATTTCACATCTTTTCTTTGTCAAGTAAAGAATCCCAAATGTGGACCTCATACTGTTCTTAGCAAAGGTTAAGTGATTGTCTGCATGGAAAGAAGGGAAAAAAATGGCTTACAGAGAATTAGATCCCACTGTTTTGTGTAGATAAATAAGAAGTTGCAGCAAAGTGACCAAAACAACATGGCAATCCCAGCTATCTTGAGGCCTTTAAAAGGTTTCCATTTTATTCTGCTTCCTGCTTTGCCACAATCCTCTTCCTCGAAGACTGATGAAGCACCTAGTGCTTACGTGTTAAGAGGAAACGGCACAGGCAATCCAAAATGAAAAGAACATCCGACCCATGAAACATCACTGCAATGGTTTATATCCTCTTTCCAATCTTGTCTCAGACATTACAGACTAGAAAATCTCAACACCGAAGTTGTATTTTAAAGGCAGCAGATTAAAGGAGCGGTTTACAAAGATCTTCTTCCTTTGATGATATACATTGGTTTTATCTGCCTTTTTCCCAAGTAACAAGAACCAAGGCAGAGGCTCAAAATTATATGAACGTATTTCTTGCCCTATGGAACAAGCACAATAAATACAACAAAGTAAATAGACATCAATTTTTCACCTAAACATGACTCAAACAGTAATAGGAAGGCAAGCAATAAAATCGGAAAATTCTTGCACAAGACATTGAGGAAACACACTGTACATACAAAACTGAAGTGTAAAAGCTATAATAATTGTTCTCTCTCAATCCTGGTGCATTCAGAAAGCTGTCAAAACTCATACCTCTACATCTGACCATCTCCAGACCAAGGATAATGAGAAATTTGGTGAACAGGCAGAAGTGGGAGCAAAATATTAAATCTTGAAAAGTTCTGTTTCCCCTCCCCCAATCAACTAATGAAGCATGATTTTTGCAACACTGTTCTTAGCTCCGTATGTGTGTATATATTTTTGTTCTTCTTTATTATATATTACTATATTTATTAGGTACAGTAAAAATGTATCCAACCATGGATACATGATTAAGGATAATGATGGAAGAAATAATACTGTTGCAGAACCAGTACAGACAGCGTAAACCTGGGTGAGAGGCACAGATCAAGAGAATTAAAGAAGTTCGAGAGGCAAGAGAAGGAAAAATCTAGGAAACTTAACCCAAAATATACTGTTGTTGGTATAACATTTAAATAATTAGCGGGAGGTTGTGAAACAGATCAAGCCTACGAACAGCCACATAACCAACGGACGAATCAGGATTGCTTACTTCCCATGCTGGAGGTGTCAGTGCAGTAAGTGGGCGCGTTCTTATGAACGTACACCTTCCACTACATCCCATGTGAGTTACCCTGACACACCCGTGCTTCAAGGGAATCCACTTGTGTTTTTCTAGCTATATTATTAATATGAATATTAACAGCATGGAGAAAACCCACTGATTCCACAGCGAAAAAAGCAGCCCAGATGTTACAGACTACATTCCCCAGCATAATGGTAAAGACAGTCTACAACTACAGAAGGGTGGTCATTCCTGCTTTATATACTTACTAACACCGCCCATAGGATAACCCATCTACAATAACACCACATGACTTGCTCACATTACAAATAATTTACTCTTGCAAAGATCTGTGCGCAACAAAAAGCAGCTCCCTCCATTTGTGGTACACAGAGACGATGTGTAGGTATACGGCTCAGTAATGCCCCCGCAGGCCGCCGTTAACAGTGCCTGCTGCTAAATGTCTACAGCCACTTATCACAACCGCCCGCCTGACGGATATCTCTCAGTTTCCGCTAGGCCCGACAAGCCGCGGCTCACCCCATGGCTGAACTGCAGCGTACCGTTCCTTCCTCAGGGGCGCCAAGGGTCCCGGCTCCAGCTGCGTGTCTCGCTCCCTCCGCCTCCTGCAGGCGACTGAGCCGCACAACACACATACACTCACAGGCAACGGCTGCGCTGACGTAGCCAGTCCTCTTACACACAGAGGAGGTTCGCTGCAGAGCAGTTCGGGAGTTGCAGTTTTTCGAAGAACGCGCGGTTGTAGATGTGAATACTTTCTTCGTTCATTGAAGAACTACAAGTAACAGGAGGGCCTTACGCTTATTACGTCAAACTATTTGGGCTTTGCCGTGGTATGCATTTGATATTGACCTGTAGGAGATTGAACAAATTCTCCTAGTTGTGATAAGGCTCTTTGGCCAACCTCACTGTCTATTGTACCTGGAGCGGTTTTGCCTAAACTTGGTTTCCGTGAAAGACTGTGCTCCCTGATCCGTTTATGTGCACTGGCAATTGTATTAGTGCCCTAGACATGGCAAATAGTTGTCACTCTAATGATGCTCAGCCAGCCGATTAGCACAGGAATTAGAGTTCCAAAGGCTAGCCAGTCATTGGCCTACTCTTATACATAGAGTGAGATGAAAATTCTGGAAAAGCACCTGATAGTGTATTAAACAAGTGGAGTGGGGGAAAAAGTAAGGAGCAATTTGCAAACATTAACATTTTGCGTTTTTTTTTCTGATTTGTGCCTCTTCCATTTATTTTTATTTAGCATGCATTTTTCCTGTTGCACTAATATAGTTTGATCATATTTGCGCATTCTAAAGACTTTTGCAACTATTTTGTGAAAAATAATTATTTTGCGTGTGAAAATTACACCTGCTTTTAGTGCTAATAAAAATTACACCTGCTTTTAAGTGCTAATAAAAAGGTAGAAATTTTTTTCGCAAACTTGCCCATTTTTATTCGCAATTATGCCCGTTTTTATTCACAGTTTGCGCTGTTTATTATTTGAGTGTTAAATGTTTAGCACATTGCAAAAGGAAAAACCAAAGAAAAACAAGTTACCTGCGCTCTCTCCTCTATCCCTATGTATTTTTAAAACAAATGGAGGTTTTTTAGTTCCCTCCAATGGCCATGAGAGGATGAGCCCACCTGCCAACGTCAAGGCAGACCCTCCTAGGTGGGTCCTAACTCTAACCATTCACCTTGCTTCTTTGAGCCTCTGGCAAAAATCTCTAATGAGACAGAAAGGGGTATTTTTTTATATACACCCCTATACATTATTAACCCTTAATAGGGAACACATGGGATGGGCGGCTGCATTGTAACAAGGCTGAGTAATACAAAAAATGGATACAAATGCAGAAAGAAAAGTCCTGCGCTCACTCCCATCACTGGGGGGCGGCTGCAACGACTAGAGTACACATCAGCCCCAATATATAGTAAAAACCAAAGAAAAACAAGTTACCTGCGCTCTCTCCTTTATCCCTATGTATTTTTAAAACAAATGGAGGTTTTTTTAGTTACCTCCAATGGCCATGAGAGAATGAGCCCACTTTCTGTCTCATTAGAGATTTTTGCCAGAGGCTCAAAGAAGCAAGGTGAATGGTTAGAGTTAGGACCCACCTAGGGGGGTCTGCTTTGACGTTGGCAGGTGGGCTCATCCTCTCATGGCCATTGGAGCTAACTAAAAAACCTCCATTTGTTTTAAAAATACATAGGGATAAAGGAGAGAGCACAGGTAACTTGTTTTTCTTTGGTTTTTACTATATATTGGGGCTGATGTGCACTGTAGTCATTGCAGCCGCCCAGTGATGGGAGTGAGCGCAGGACATTGCAAAAGGAGCAAAGTGCAAAAATTGTTTTGCACATAAAATATATTTGCGTTTTTTGGGGGATTGAGCTTGCATCCGACATGGACGAACGTGTGTTCTCTGAGCTCTGTGCATGACTAGTGCGCAACAAGCGATAACTGATGGCCACACCAGCCAAACTACAAAAATCCTTATACGTCCAGTGTGTTTACCAAGATGGGGCGACGGAAATCCAAAAAAGACCCGGTACACATCTCTACTAGCCGGGATATCAGCGCCTTACTTGTAAGGCCACAGAAACCTAATGTGACAATAGCTGCAAGCAAACAGGATCTCACAGACTCGGAGGAGTCCTCTGAGGACTGTGTTCCTACACAGGGTGCGCTAGTTACGTTGGATACCTCAGATCTACACTACTCGGACACCAAAGGATGACCTAAGGACACTCTTTCAAGACCTTAAGAAAATGGTGACATGCTGGATACAGAGATGAAGAGCATGAAACAAGCTTGTCTTGACCGACGGATAAATTCGCTGATGCAACAAACACAGAGGCTTCATAAACATGCCCTAACTCTCGATGTTAAAGATATATATAAACAAATATTAGAATGCGGGGAGTGCCGGAGGCGACTGGGCCCATCGCACTCTGCTCTTACGTGCAGGGTCTTATACTGCGACTGGACCTGAAAGTTGAAGGTCAGATCATCACTGACTATTTTAGAGTCCGCAAAGCTGGAAGAGCCCCACGGGATGCGCCTCAGGATAATGTAATCCGACTCCCCACCGTGGCTGATAAAATAACCATTCTTAAAACCACCCGGAATCTACAGCATATATCCTTCGGTGAGGACCTACTACAACTTTATGAGGATTTGTCGCCGGACGTTATTCAGTGACGAAAAACAATTACCTTAACTCACGCACCCACGGTTTCAGATACCCCTGGGGCCTTCCAACTTCATTAACGGTCACCCGAGGCGACAAGCAACTTTCTATTGTGGATCCAGCTGATATAACCTCTATCCTGAGCGATTTGGACATTGCTCCTATATCAACGACACAGGACGACCCAGGCAATCCAGGACCGACTAAGCCAACATTTCATATTGCGATGATGATTTACTGTGGAAATATGGCGCTCAGAGCTCCTTGACACACTGTCTTCCTGGCTACCCTGTTTACTGGACCTACCCCTTAATATGCCAGGATTTAGCCATTCAATATGCCATTCTTTTGCCATTTAATATGCCAGTATTTTGCCCCTCAGTATGCCAGTATTTTGCCCCACAATATGCCATTCTTTTGCCATTTAAAATTACAGTATTTTGCCCCTCAATATGCCATTCTTTTCCCATTTTATTATGCCAGGATTTTGCCACTCTATTGCCACTTAATATGCCAGGATATTGCCATTTAATATGCCATTCTTTTCCCATTTTTATATGCCAGGATTTTTCTACTCTATTGCCACTTTATATGCTAGGATATTGCCATTTAACATGCCAGGATATATCCAATTAATATGCCAGGGTATTGCCACTTAATATGCCAGGATATTGCCAATTAATATGCCAGGATATTGCCAAATAATATGCCAGGGTATTGCCATTTAATATGTCAGGATAGAGCCAATTAATATGCCAGGGTATTGCCAATTAATATGCCAGGATATAGCCAATTGATATGCCAGGATATTGCCATTTAATATGCCATTCTTTTCCCATTTTTATATGCCAGGATTTTTCTACTCTATTGCCACTTTATATGCTAGGATATTGCCATTTAACATGCCAGGATATATCCAATTAATATGCCAGGGTATTGCCACTTAATATGCCAGGATATTGCCAATTAATATGCCAGGATATTGCCAAATAATATGCCAGGGTATTGCCATTTAATATGTCAGGATAGAGCCAATTAATATGCCAGGGTATTGCCAATTAATATGCCAGGATATAGCCAATTGATATGCCAGGGTATTGCCATTTAATATGTTAGGATAGAGCCACTTAATATGCCAGGATATAGCCAATTAATATGCCAGGGTATTGCCAATTAATATGCCAGGATATAGCCAATTAATATGCCAGGGTATTGCCAATTAATATGCCAGGACATAGCCAATTAATACACAAAGACAAACAGTTTCTCATACACAGATTGTCTCTTGCTCACACAGACTTTTTACTCACAAACTCTCCCTACCCCCCCCCCCGACAATATCTCCCACTCGCCCCACCTACCCTCACAAGCATGTTATCCCGGTCTAGTGTAATATGGAGGGTGGTTGGGAGCAGTTGGTCAATATGCCAGTAATATTTTGCCACTCAATATGCCAGTAATATTTTGCCACTCAATAAGTCAGTAGTTTGCCCTTAATATGCCAGGGTTTAGCCATTTAAAATTACAGTATTTTGCCCCTCAATATGCCATTCTTTTCCCATTTTAATATGCCAGGATTTTGCCACTCTATTGTCACTTAATATGCCAGGATATTGCCATTTAATATGCCATTCTTTTCCCATTTTAAAATGCCAGGATTTTGCCACTCTATTGCCACTTAATATGCCAGGATATTGCCACTTAATATGCCAGGATATTGCCATTTAATATGCCAGGCTATTGCCACTTAATATGCCAGGCTATTGCCACTTAATATGCCAGGGTATTTCCACTTAAAATGCCAGGGTATTGCCAATTAATATGCCAGGATATTGCCATTTAACATGCCAGGATATAGCCAATTAATATGCCAGGTATTGCCAATTAATATGCCAGAATATTGCCAATTAATATGCCAGGGTATTGCCAATTAATATGCCAGGATATTGCCAAATAATATGCCAGGATATTGCCAAATGATATGCCAGGATATTGCCAAATGATATGCCAGGATATTGCCATTTAATATGCCATTCTTTTCCCATTTTTATATGCCAGGATTTTTCTACTCTATTGCCACTTTATATGCTAGGATATTGCCATTTAACATGCCAGGATATATCCAATTAATATGCCAGGGTATTGCCACTTAATATGCCAGGATATTGCCAATTAATATGCCAGGATATTGCCAAATAATATGCCAGGGTATTGCCATTTAATATGTCAGGATAGAGCCAATTAATATGCCAGGGTATTGCCAATTAATATGCCAGGATATAGCCAATTGATATGCCAGGGTATTGCCATTTAATATGTTAGGATAGAGCCACTTAATATGCCAGGATATAGCCAATTAATATGCCAGGGTATTGCCAATTAATATGCCAGGATATAGCCAATTAATATGCCAGGGTATTGCCAATTAATATGCCAGGACATAGCCAATTAATACACAAAGACAAACAGTTTCTCATACACAGATTGTCTCTTGCTCACACAGACTTTTTACTCACAAACTCTCCCTACCCCCCCCCCCCCCCGACAATATCTCCCACTCGCCCCACCTACCCTCACAAGCATGTTATCCCGGTCTAGTGTAATATGGAGGGTGGTTGGGAGCAGTTGGTCAATATGCCAGTAATATTTTGCCACTCAATATGCCAGTAATATTTTGCCACTCAATAAGTCAGTAGTTTGCCCTTAATATGCCAGGGTTTAGCCATTTAAAATTACAGTATTTTGCCCCTCAATATGCCATTCTTTTCCCATTTTAATATGCCAGGATTTTGCCACTCTATTGTCACTTAATATGCCAGGATATTGCCATTTAATATGCCATTCTTTTCCCATTTTAAAATGCCAGGATTTTGCCACTTAATATGCCAGGATATTGCCACTTAATATGCCAGGATATTGCCATTTAATATGCCAGGCTATTGCCACTTAATATGCCAGGCTATTGCCACTTAATATGCCAGGGTATTTCCACTTAAAATGCCAGGGTATTGCCAATTAATATGCCAGGATATTGCCATTTAACATGCCAGGATATAGCCAATTAATATGCCAGGTATTGCCAATTAATATGCCAGAATATTGCCAATTAATATGCCAGGGTATTGCCAATTAATATGCCAGGATATTGCCAAATAATATGCCAGGATATTGCCAAATGATATGCCAGGATATTGCCAAATGATATGCCAGGATAGAGCCAATTAATATGCCAGGATATTGCCACTTAATATGCCAGGGTATTGCTATTTAATAAGCCAGGATACAGCAAATTAATATGCCAGGGTATTGCCATTTAATATGTCAGGATATAGCCAATTAATATGCCAGGGTATTGCCAATTAATATGCCAAGATATAGCCAATTAATATGCCAAGGTATTGCCAATTAATGTGCCAGGGTATTGCCATTTAATATGTCAGGATAGAGCCAATTAATATGCCAGGATATTGCCATTTAATATGCCAGGATATAGCCAATTAATATGCCAGGATATTGCCAATTAATATACCAGGGTATTGCCATTTAATATGTCAGGATAGAGCCAATTTATATGCCAGGATATTGCCACTTAATATGCCAGGATATTGCCATTTAATATGCCATGATATAGCCAATTAATATGCCAGGGTATTGCCATTTAATATGTCAGGATATAGCCAATTAATATGCCAGGGTATTGCCAATTAATATGCCAGGATATAGCCAATTAATATACCAGGGTATTGCCATTTAATATGTCAGGATAGAGCCACTTAATATGCCAGGATATAGCCAATTAATATACCAGGGTATTGTCAATAAATATGCCAGGATATAGCCAATTAATATGCCAGGGTATTGCCAATTAATATGCCAGGGTATTGTCAATTAATATGTAGTATTTTCAATAACTATGCCAGGATATAGCCAATTAATATGCCAGGGTATTGCCATTTAATATGTCAGGATAGAGCCACTTAATATGCCAGGATTTTGCCAGTCAGTATGCTTGTTATGCCACCCTCCTCCCCCCTTCCCCAGCCAGTACTTACCTCCTTGCTGCTGTCTCCCGGTGCAGGGGAGCGCACAACATTTTCCTCAGCCACGGACCTGCACTGGCAAACAACAGCAAGGAGGTAAGTACTGGCTGGGGAAGGGGGAGGAAAATACCGGGCCTTGCGTTGCCGGTATATTACATATACCGGCCACGTCCCCGAGACCCCAAATACCGGCTGTGCTGGTAAATTACCGGCCAGGTGGCAACCCTACTTGCAGACGAGCCTTACCTCTCTTAGTTTATAGTTTGTATATTTTTTTTGAAACTCGTCTAACTCATATTGACCCTTACATGACTCCTAAACTTTAGTAATTCCAGATACTCTGATTACGATCGCACACAATCTGAACCTATTATTGTTTGTACATTTTTCTTTTCCTTAACCCCTTAAGGACAGAGCCTTTGAAACATTTTTGTCCTTTCTGGACAATGCCTATTTTAACATTTCTGTGCTGTTTGTGTTTAGCAGTAATTTTCTTCTTTGTCATTTGCTGTACCCACACATATTATATATTGTTTTTATCGGGACAAGAAGGGCTTTCTATGGATGCCATCTTTTTGATCATATCTTATCATATTATTAAAAAAAAAATAATAAAATATGGTAAAAAAAAATACACAAATGTCTTTGTTTTTATTTGAAACAACTTCTCCTCATCGACAATAGCGAACGAAAAAACATGCTAAATAGATTCTACTATTTCTCCTGAGTACAGGGATACCACCCATGCATAGGTTTGTTGGGTTGTTTGGGGGCTAAAATGCCAAATTTGTGAGGTGCAGTTTTTTGTTTTCCAACTTGAAATTTTTACATGCAGACAGCCTGCACCCATGTCCCATTTGGGACATATTTGAAGCCAGCTAGTGTATTTTACCCCATCAACCCATATATTTTTTAAAAGAAGACACCTTAGGCTATCTCAAATGGTGGTATTTTTACACTTTCCATGCACTAATTCTACCACTAGCCTTTGTCAAACTTTGTGGTAGTAATTTTTTTGTGGTTTTTTTTCACAAACCTTGTACTTCAGACATGAATTCACAGATTTTGGTATGTGTCACTGCCAAATAACACCCTAATAAGTGTTCAGCAACATCTCTTGAGTACAGGGATACCACCCATGCATAGGTTTGTTGGGTTGTTTGGGGGGTAAAAGGCCAAATTTGGTAGGTGCAGTTTTTGGTTTTCCAAATTAAAATTTTGACATGCAGACCGCCTGCACCCATGTCCCATTTGGGACATATTTGAAACCAGCCAGTGTATTTTACCCCATCAACCCATATATTTTTTAAAAGAAGACACCTTAGGCTATCTCAAATGGTGGTATTTTTACACTTTCCATGCACTAATTCTACCACTAGCCTTTGTCAAACTTTGTGGTAGTAATTTTTTTGTGGTTTTTTTTCACAAACCTTGTACTTCAGACATGAATTCCCAGATTTTGGTATGTGTCACTGCCAAATTACGCCCCAATAAGTGTTCAGCAACATCTCTTGAGTACAGGGATACCACCCATGCATAGGTTTGTTGGGTTGTTTGGGGAGTAAAAGGCCAAATTTGGTAGGTGCAGTTTTTGGTTTTCCAAATTAAAATTTTGACATGCAGACCGCCTGCACCCATGTCCCATTTGGGACATATTTGAAACCAGCCAGTGTATTTTACCCCATCAACCCATATATTTTTTTAAAGTAGACACCCTACGCTATTTCAAATGGCGGTATTTTAACACTTTCCATGCACTCATTCTACCACCAGCCTTTGTCAAAGTTTGTGGTAGTAATTTTTGTGTGGTTTTTTTTCACAAATATTGTATTTTAGACATAAATTCACAGATTTTGGTATGTGTCACTGCCAAACAATAACCCAATATGTGTTCAACAACATATCCTGAGTACAGGGATACCACCCATGCATAGGTTTGTTGGGTTGTTTGGGGGCTAAAGGGCCACATTGTGAAGGTGCGCATTTTCAACTTGGAATATTGACGTGTAGTCAGCCTGAGCCCATCTTTCATTTGGGACTTTTTTTTAAATAGGACAGTGTATTTTACCCCAAAAAGTATATATTTTGTAAAAGTAGACACCCTAGGCTATTTTAAATGGTGTTATTTTAACACTTTCCATGCACCAATTCTACCACCAGCCTTTGTCAAAGTTTGTGGTAGTCATTTTATTGTGTATTTTTTCCCACATACATTGCACTTTAGACACAAATTCACATATTTCGGTATGTGTCACTGACAAACAATACCACAATATATGTTCAGCAACATCTCCCGAGCACAGGGATACCACCCATGCATAGCTTTGTCAGCTTTGTTAGGGGTTGAAAGGCTACATTTGAGAGGTGCGCTTTTTGATTTTCAAACTTGGAATTTGAACATGTAGAGCAAGGAAGGGGTTAAAAGCTCTTATAAGAGCCTTTGTAGTACTATACAAAAAAATTAACCCCTAAAAATGCACAGAGAAGAAAAAATGTTCTGCTGTGCAGTGATCAGTGGCAGGGAAGGGGTTAATACACTACACTATACAGAAGGTATGGCTTTTATAAAAGCCCTTGGGACTCACAATTTATTAACATTTTATTTAATTTATTACAATTTAAAAATTATGTTATACAGATCTGTCTCTTTCACTCACTAAAACTCAAGTGAGGAGAGGGAGGCAGATCCATATGGGTCAGAACAATATTTACGAACCAGACGAATGGTGATGCTCATCTGAGAAATCACCAAACCACCTTTGCCACTGATCGGCTGTTACTGATCGCTATACACGCGTTCAGACAGCTTCAAAAGGAATACACGTAATCCCCTAGTGGGTATAATTAACCCCTAGTAAGTCTGACAAAAAAAATGCTGATAGCAAAAAAAAATCCTTCGGCGACTAGATTGCTCCATATGCGCTGCTTAGGCAGTGACCATATGCACTGCTTAGGCAGTGACCATATGTGCTGCTTAGGAAGTGATATACGGCAAGGAAGGGGTTAATAGCTCTTAAAAGAGCCTTTGATATACTGTAATAAATCAAAGTAAAAAAAAATAACCCCTAAAAAAATGCACAGACAGCAAAAAATGTGCTGCTGTGTAAGATCACTGCGTACACAGCGATCAATTGCAGGGAAGGGGTTAAATACTGGAAACGGCTTTTATAAAAGCCTTTGGGTCTCAATTCTATTAAATATATTATAATTAAAAACTTACATTATACAGCTCTGTCTCCCTCCCTCACTAAAACTCAAGTGAGAGGGAGGCAGATCTACACGGGTCAGATCAAATATTTACACATATTGATCTAACCAGACGAATGTTGATGCTCATCTGAGCAAACGCCAACCCGCCATTGTCACTTATCAGCTGTTACTGATCGCTATACATGCGCTCAGACAACTAAAAAAAATTTTTTACGTTTAACGTAGTCCCCTAGCGGGTATAATTAACACGTGACGGGTGTAATAAAAAAGTTTTAAAAAAATTAAAAATGCTTCTGCAGCAAGATTGCTGCATTTGCGTCAGATCGCTGATTGGGCAGTGATCTACGGCAAGAAAGGGGTTAATCTCTCTTAAAAGAGGTTTTTTTATACTGTAATGAATTACAGTAAAAATAAACAACCCCTAAAAAATGCACAGACAGCAAAAAATGTGCTGCTGTGTATGATCACTGCGTACACAGCGATCAATGGCAGGGAAGGGGTTAAATGGCTTTTATAAAAGCCCTTGGTGTTTAAAATTTTATTAAATATTTTTTTTATTATTTTATTTTATTTTTTTACTTGATCTGATCTGTCTCTCTCCCTTACTAAAAGTAGTAAGGTGAGGGAGGCAGATCAATACTTGTCAAAGGCAATATTTAGTAATATTGCCTTTGACAGCATGGTAAGTGCTCATCAGAGCACTTACCATACATGCCTGCACACAGATCACATAGATCTGCTGTGCCGGCATCGATTGGCTCCCCCTAGAGCATCGGAAGTGAAATACTTTCACTTCCGATGCTCTTGCCATTAGAAGGGAAGCGCTGCCTGTACAGGCAGCGTTCCCTTCTACTGAGCCGATGGGGTCGCTCAGGAGAGCGACCACCATCGGCTCTGGAGAGCAGCATGGTGTTGTTAAGTGCCTCACTGGCGAGGCACTTTAACAACACCGGAGATGCTTAGAAAGCGAACGATCGTTCGCTTTCTAAGCACATGTGTGCAGCGGGCGCAGCCATTTTTAAATGGCTGCTACGATCACTCCGTGGAGTGATCGTAGCGCGCCCCTGCACATTTGGGGGGTGTTGCACAATGCCTCTACCTAGAGGCATTGTAGCAACACCGTTAGAGTAAAGAAAGCGACCGCTGGTCGCTTTCTTTACTCCATTTAGTGCATGACGTGCCAGGCACGTCAGCTGTCGGCAAGTCCTAGATTTGCCGTGACGTGCCTGGCACGTCATCTGTCGTTAAGGGGTTAAACCATTAAGATATTACTCACTATTGATGCGTAAATTGTGTGTCTTTTTATGTACTTTTCCATGTTGTATATTACAGTTTACATACCCAAAAAATATCAAAAACGGCAATTGTTGTATTATTGCAAATGCCAATGCACTTTATATTTTCAGTACAATGCCAATAACTATATCATTTTAAAAAAAAAAATAAGAAGAAAACATAAGTCTCCTATTTATGATGTATTTTGTGGCTTGATATACAAATTACATTTGCATGTCAAGTCACAGATGATGTCATAAACAGGAGACTCACTCCACATAGTTAACACACATTTTTCTCCTAGTTTAGGCATTTTCTTGCAATTTTTTTTATAACACAATCTTTAGATCAGGGATGAAGAAAGTTTTTGGGCCCAAGTGCCCAATTTAACCGAGTTGCAGACCTCAAAGTGCCAACACCGCATACACATATATATACGCACACACAGTTCGTGCATGCACATATATACTCACACACACACACACAGAGATACTCACATAAATACACACACATACACTATGCATACTCACACACATAAATATACACACACACACAGGTTATGCATACAAACACACATAGCCAGTTTCCCCTGATCACTGTTGTCTGCTCTGTCCAACTTGTAGAGAGGAGCAGTCAGCAGTGGGTCTCAGGCGCATGCATGCTATTTGCAATTTGTTTTCAGACTTGACCGTTTCCTCCCTCTTCTCCAGATCGCGCTCATTCGCCTGAATAATGGGAGAACGAGAAGAAGACACCGAAATATTGCAGCGCCCTTCTACCCACTGCTGACGGCTCCTCTCCAGAAATTGGACGGAGCAGACAAGTGGTTAGGGGTGAACCTTGTCGCATTCCACAACTGAGGGCTTGGTGTGCCAGTTGTGGCAACCATGCCATAGGTTCGCCATCACTGCTATAGATAATTTTCAGTATTGTTTTATTCTCTACAAACAGAGTAAAACAATGTTTAGGGGATACTGAATAAAGAGAGAACTGCAGGTAATTGAGACTTAAATTTCAAACTTCAGGCCAAAGTAGCTGACTTGGATAAACTCCACCATTCATCTGCATTGGCGAATTTTTCCAACTTGGCTACATTGGCCTAAAGTCTGAAATTCCCATCTCATTTCCCCTCAATTCTCTCTTTATTGAGTAGACCCTTTATTGAATTTCAATATGCCTTCTTTTACTCCTATTGTTCGCCAAAAAGAGTGATACATTTTTGCAGCATTTTCTCCTGTGTTGTTTTTAAGTGTATGTGCGGATGCTTGCAATTATAGATTCACACACCAACATATATGCAGCTGTGCATTTGGATCCTGTGTAATAATCTGTCAATATAATATGTTACATCTTTCTTCTCATTTGACAAAGGAAGAGATCAGTCCAAAAGGTATAACAACAAATGCTAAAATAAAGCAGTGAGTTATTGCTACACATTCAAGCTTGAGTTTCTAGGAATAACCGCTTTTTCTCTAGAGGGAGCAATAATATTTAATTTTCACAAGGTGAATGTTCTCCACTTGGGCCTCTTTATGATTATTGATTTCATGCATTATTCATACTGTATCTGAAGTTCCAGATGTTGTTTTATTATTTCCATAGTAAAGATATTGTCGATTTCTTACGTGCAATCAGATCTTAGGAATTGTGGATATTTTGCCCATTAATAATTAAAACATTTTGCCCATTAAAAACCTCCAATTTGCCCACTTTGCCCATTGGTTAAAGCGCCCCTGATTGCCACATAGCACATCCATACCAAGGACTGTGAATCTCATGGTTCTCAACCTTTGGACAATGGAAGCATGGGTGACTAATGATTTAAATATTTTTTTACCTTTCACAATTTATTAGATATGAAGAAGCTTAACTTCATTGCCCTAAACAGAAGTGGCTCTCTAATTAGGCAAGTTAGGCTATCGCCTAAAGCCTTGCGGCTGCCTAACTCACCTAGTTACCTTCGAGGTGAGAGGGGAGCTTAACGCTGCCTGCGTGCTGTGTGTAGCAGGTAGCAATAAGCCCCCTGTCACACTAACATCAGTGCCATAGGTAGCATGCTGCCTTAAGTGTGATTTATTTATTTTTTGGTGTTCGTGTGCGACCCCGGATGTCCTCATGGACTGCATGCTATTCACCTTCTGAAGAGGAGTTCTCCGCTCCAGTGGTCTCTCCAATGAGCAGCAGCAGAAGATGAACATTATCTTCAGTCCTCTGATGATGGACATACTAAAATAAATACATAAATCTGCTATTGTGTGTGTGTGTCTGTGTGTGATAGCTGAGTGTGTATGTGAGTTACTGTGTGCTGGCTGAGTGTGTCTGTGAGTGTTTGCCTCGTGTGAGTGTGTCTGTGTTTGCTTCGTGTGAGTGTGTCTGTGAGTGTTTGCTTGCTGAGTGTGATTGTGTCTGTGTGAGTGCATGCTGGCTTAATGTGATTGTGTGAGTGCATGCTGGCTTAGTGGGATTGTGTATGTGTGAGTGCATGCTGGCTTAGTGGGATTGTGTATGTGTGGGTGCATGCTGGCTTAGTGGGATTGTGTCTGCATGAGTGCATGCTGAGAGTGTGCGTGCTGGCTGTGAGTGTTTGCTGAGTGTGAGTGTATCTGTGAGTGTTGGTGTGCGTGTATCTGTCAGTGTTTTTTTGCTTTGAGTGTGACTGTGGGCACAATAATGACACTGAAACTGTTTGGGGACAGATATGGCTCTGCTGAGCTATTTGGGGACAAAGATGGCAGTGGAAAATTTAAGGACAATGATAGTTGTGATTAACTGTTTGGGGACACTGATTGTAGTGATAAGATGTCGGCACAAATATGGCACTAATAAGATGTTTCGGAACAGTGATAGCAGTGACGAGCTGTTTGGGCACATAGATGGCCCTGTGGGTGCTACAATGTTGTACTGTAATGTGTGTGTATCTGATCAGCTAATGAATGTGTTTATAAATTCGTGTGTATCTGATCAAATTTCTCCAAGATGAGAACACTAGCACAAATATACACACTCATATGCAGGGCCGGCGCTACCCTAAGGCAGCACAGACGCCCGCCATAAGGGGGTTTAGCCGGGTTTGTGCGCTCCCCTCCAGCCGCGCAGCTTCAATAAACTTTGATATAAAAAAAATGCTACCGGAGTTACTCAGGTCAGCACAACGCTTCCCTCATAGCCGCGGACCTGCATAGCACCGGGAGACAGCAAGGAGGTAAGTACTGGGGAAGGGGGGGGAGAAGGGTGGTACATAACGAGCATACTGAGGGGCAAAATCCTGGCATATTAAATGGCAAAATCCTGGCATATTAAATGGCTAAATCATGGCATATTGGAGGGCCAAAATCCTGGCATATTAAATGGCATATTGGAGGGACAAAATCCTGGCATATTAAATGGCATATTGGAGGGGCAAAATCCTAGCATATTGAGGGGCAACATCCTGGCATATTGAGGGGCAAAATCCTGGCATATTAAATCGCATATTGGAGGGGCAAAATCCTGGCATATTGAGTGGCAAAATCCTGGCATATTAAATGGCATATTGAGGGGCAAAATCCTGGCATATTAAATGGCAACATAATGGATAAATACTGGCATATTGAGGGGCAAAATAGTGTGTCTCAGGTTATGTGTGAATTGGTATCACTGTGTGTAAGTGGTTAGGAGGTGTGTAAGTGTGTCACTTTCTGACTAAATGTTTTGTGTGTCATTGTGTGTGTGTGTGTCTCTGTGTGTGACTGCAAGGGTGTCTTTGTGTTTAAGGGTTTCAATGTGTGTTAGGGTGTCAATGTGTGACAAATTTAGAGCATGCTAGTTTAATATTCAGATGTATTTATTTTCCACACTATACATTATACTTTTATATATTTAAAATGTATGGAGGGTTGGTGGTGTGGGAGGCGTGGCAGGTCAGAGGAGGGGTGCACCAAAATGCACCTTCACCTGTGTAGATGAAAATCCTTGACCGGCCCTGCTCATATGCTGATCAGGTACACACCCATATGTTGATCAGATGCACACACTAGTACATACATACACACTCATGTGCGGCTCAAATACACACACATAGTGTTTGTGCTAGTGTGTGTATCTTATCAGCATTTGAGTGTATATGTGTGCTATACCATGCACTTTTGTTTAATGATATTTGTAGAATATTTATGAGACAAATAAAATTCAAGGAGTGGTGAATACCTAATTGCTGTGATTTAAGGCTGGTCTTAAAATATGCTATTTATACTGTTAATTTTTATTATTGTTTGCATATGTTTTTTTTAATTATGAGTGTCAGTGAGGGCCTCATGTTCGAGTTTCGCCGAAGGCCTCACATAGTCTAGAGCCGCCTCTGACCCTAAAAATAATCGTAATCATGGCACTAACCTGAGTTTTTGATTCCCACACAAATCTGGCATTTCAGAGATGAATGGAAGATATGCCGTCATTCTTCTCTATTTTAACCTGTCTAACAGGCTTCAGTGCTGAGAGCATGAACAGGTGACTACAAGGGTTCTGGGTGAAATTTTTTGCTATAGGCAAGCTGTCCATACAAGGACACCAGTGAAGGTTTACAGAACATTATTAAATTGTCCATCACAAAGTTCAGTAAATGTCCACAGTAAATTGTTATTTTCAGAATTAATTTTGTTGAACTGAAACATCCTATGGAATGTAACCGCGAATTCAGACCAATGTCACTGCTGGATTGCAGGTTTTTCACCACGCAATGTAGTCAGAAAAATCCTAGCTAATAACTTTATATAAAGATCTATTTTTGTATCTTTTATTGCAATGCACCGGAGATAAATTATATATCGTAAAGGGTTAGTATAGTCACCAGGGTCTAGGACTATTTATTGTGTTTGTTTCACCGCTGCAGCTAGTGCTGACAGTTAAGCAGGGGCGTTTCTGGGTCAACTTTCTCACGCACCCCGTCTCTCTCTCTCACACACACCATCTCTCTCTCTCACACACACACTGTCTCTCTCTTTCTCACACACACCGCCTCTCTCTTTCTCACACACACCTTCTATCTCTTTATCACACACACTGTCTCTATTTCTCTGGGAGGAGGATGTTTCTGATGGTGTCACAGCACGATGGGGGCGGAGCTTGCACCCGTCGTGCTGTCAGTATGGCCAGGAGGTGCGGTCACTGCAGCCACTCACTAGTGGGCCGCACCTCACCCCCGCACGAGCATAAACCTCCGATTCTGAGACTATGTCCTAGACGGGGGAAAGCTCAGCGGGGAGATTTAATTTTTTTTTTTTTTTTAACAGTGATAGCCCTGGAGTCTGGGGGCTAAAGTATACTTTAGCCCCAGAGTCTCCATTCATGGCTCATGGCTATGCACTGGGGATGCAGGGCTATAGCCCCAGAAGCCCCCCCCCCCCCTTCTAGCGACGCCTCTGCAGTTAAGAACATCCATTTGGGTGCTGAACTGTCTGCTAAAACTAACACAAATCATGAACTCTAATACTAACTTTAAAACTAACACTAATTCCTAAGCCTAATACTAAACCTAAATGGACCCTAAAACGAACCTGCGCCTCAACGATGCCCTGAACCGGCAGGCGCTGTAAGTGCCGCAATGAAGTGGCCGCAAAGAACAGCCCTATATCGTAGTCCAAAACTACCCTTTTTAAAAAAAAACACATGCATATTCCATTTTTTGGAAAAGCCTTTTGTTTATAAAAAGGTACCAGCTGGAGGTTTAAGCTCTGCCTCCAAGCTCTGTGAAATCATCTTTTCAAACTGTCTGGCTTTCTTACACAATCAGAATGAGAGGAAGTTACATCACAACTGCAAGAATATTAACCCTTACAGTGCCAGTGAGTGAATATAGTTCTCTCCCTACCCCTAGCACTAAAAACACACAACCATTGCAGAATCTCTAACTGATATATAAAAACATAACTTCCTTCCCCAGTAAAAGCAAACATAAACTAATATATAAAAACATAACTTCCTTCCCCAATAAAATCAAAAATAAACTAATATATAAAAACATAACTTCCTTCCCCAATAGACTTAATGAAAACTCTTGCTATTGAGGGTAGAATTATAATTAGCCATCACAAGAATAGCCAGTTGTCACTTTGTGACAATGCTGGGTTATCTCGAACAATCCCAGTCTTAGTTTTAATATCATGGCTGATTTCAGTACAGTATTGATTTTAAATTGGAACAACAATTGGGATAAATCTCCATGCATTTCTATAGAAAAATAAATAAGTCACACATTAATAATGCTATTGGATGCACTAAAATATATTTGGTGCCTAGAGTGTCCCATTTAGTTTGATAACATAGTAACATAGTAATTTAGGTTGAAAAAAGACACAAGTCCATCAAGTTCAACCCTTCTACCTATCATTACAGCTTTTGATCCAAAAGAAGGCAAAAACCTTTAAGGAAGCAATTTCGACTTTTGCCTCCTGGGGGAAAAAAATCCCTCTTGACTCCAAGAGGCAATCAGATTTCTCCTTGGATCAATAAGCTCTTTTATTAATGCATATTCTATTATTAATAGCCCTGTATGTTCTGCTTTCCTAAAAAAACATCCAAACCATTTTTAAATGCATCTATTGTGGTTGATAGCACTACCTCTCTTGGCAGGGAGTTCCATAACTTTATTGTCCTAACCGTAAAGAATCCCTTCCTTTGCTGTCTATGAAATCTTTGCTCTTCCAGTCTGAGGGGGTGACCTCTTGTTCTTTGTACCTTTCTGTTAATGAACAGGTCACTGGAGAGCTCTTTATATTGGCCCTGCACAAATTTATATAATGTTATCATATCCCCTCTGAGACGCCTTTTTTTTTCGGTGCATTTTATTTTATATAATCTTTATTATTTTCTCATTTCACTTGTAAGGTTTGTACATAATCCATATAGGAAATACAAATACAATAAATACAATAAAATACAATATTGCTTTAAAGATGTATCTAATACCATATACATTTATCATCTTGGGGAATAACTATATTCCCTTAATTACTTTAACAGTCAGCATTGGATTCCAGATTTATCTTAATACATCGTTTTTATAACTATGCGACATTCCACACATACAGCAGGGGGGGGGGGGGGGATCACCTCATGACGACCCTGAACTCCCCAACTGGCAACCTCCTGCTTTACTATGTTATCCATGACAAATTGGAGGGGGGACACTTCATATTGATTTAGAACTCCCCAGATGGCAACCTCTTGCTTCACTAAGTTATCTATGCTAGATTATCAGTCTATTCAGGGGGTGAGCTTAACCATTGAGCCCATATTTTGTTATAGTTAACTCTAGCCCTACCTTGGCTGTTAATGCGGGAAAAATGTTTCTCGGCTTCAGCCTGAAAGTTGATCTGTGCCTTAATCTCTGACCAAGTCGGAATTTCTGTTCTTCTCCAATAGCGAGACATGAAGACTTTAATTGCAGCTAGAATATTAATGATCAGCGCCCTTCGATTTATGTCTGTTTCCTCAAGTTCTAGATGGAACAGAAAGACTTGCGGGGTAAGTTCACCCCTATCCGGGGACACCCATTTCAGTATTTCAGAGGTTTTCTGCCTAATCCCCCTTAAAACATCACAGTCCCACCAAATGTGGCGCTGAGAGCCTATAGCTTATTCACATCGCCAACACAGGTCATTAGCACTTGGGTCAAATTTTGCCAACCGGGCTGGGACCAGATACCATCTATGGGTAATTTTATAGTATTGTTCGTGGATATTAATACAATGATTAATTCTTCTAATCTCCCGCCAAGCCTTGAACCAATCTTGGAGGGGGAAAGATTTCCCTATTTCAGTTTCCCATTGGGAAATTGCCGAGGATCTCTGGACCGTCACCCCCCTGTCCAGAAACCCTCAGACCTTCGCTATAATATTCCTATTTCCAACGGATATCAAAAACCCATCCCAGTCCGTGATCTCTGACGGTGGGAATTCCCTAAATAGAGATTTAAGTCTTATATAATTAAATAGTTCTGTACCTTGAAGATTGAACATTCTTGTTATGGACTCGAAAGGGAGCAGCAGATTATTTATATATAGGTCGCCTACTGTTCTGATCCCTGAAGTCAACCAGTTCTGCAGGAAGATGTTTGGTATGCATAGAGAGGCTACCTGCAAGGGTGCTGCTTTCGAAAGAGTTTCTTTTAAGTTCAACGATTTTTTAATTTTATATAGTGATGTCATTACATTTACTACTATCTTCAGGTCAAGCCCCAGGTTTTTAAAAAACCTCTGGGGAAGCCATACTAGCAGGGATAGGTCATAGTTTTTACATGCTGTTCTTTCGAGGCTTGACCAGCCCTTTTCTCTGATTTGCTTCTTCCATAATAATATGTGGAAGAGTTGGGCTGCCTCATATGTTTTCCGTAGATCTGGATATCCCAAGCCATCCAGGTGTAAATTGCGTTTAAGAATATGTCTAGGGATCCGTGTTTTTTTAGCTGACCATACAAATTTGGAGAACATGAGGTCAAAATCCCTGAGAATATTAGTTGGAACTCTGTATGGGATGGTTCTAAATAAGTATATAAGCTTTGGAAATATATATGATTTCAATATGTTAATGCGCCCCATCCAAGATGTTTCAAGCTTTACCCATTGTGATGTCAGTTGTTGAAGGTTATTTAGCAATTTTTAATAATTTACCGGGACAATATTATCAATCTGTTTTATAATTTTTATTCCCAAGTAATCTATTGATTCTCTGGTTCCTTCCTTCCTGCCCAGATATTGTAATGCCTGTCAATCGGATGATGAACGATACATAGGAATAGTTTGAGTTTTTTGTAAATTAATTTTATAATTAGAGTATGAGCCATATAAATCTATGGCTTCAAGCAATGCTGGGACCGAAGACAGTGGCTGAGTCAGGGTCAGAAGGACATCGTCCGCATAAAGGGTGATAAGATGCTCATCTGACCCTATCTGAACCTCTTTGATCTCCTGAGAGTTCCTCAGATATTGGGCAAAGGGCTCCATGGTGAGTGCATAGAGCAGTGGCACAAGCGGGCAACCTTGCCTTGTACCATTACCAATACTTAAAAAATCGGAAGCCAGGAAAGGACCCCTAATCCTAGCCCTTGGGTTGGTATACAACGCCTGTGTCAACTCGCTAAACCTTCCCGTGATACCGAACACTTGTAGGGTTTCTGCCAGGAACTTCCAATCCACCCTGTCAAAAGCCTTCTCGGCATCGAGAGCGACTATGACAGAGGGGGTTTTCTGTTGATGTATGATATCTATAATACCAAACACCCTTCTGGTGTTTTCCAATCCTTCCCCCCCTGGCATAAAACCTGCCTGGTCTGGATGAATTAAATCCTGAATATCAGGCGGTTGAATATCCTTTTCAGGCGGTTTGCCAAGATCTTAGAAAAGATCTTGACATCTACATTAATCAACGAGATCGGTCTGTAATTGGTCACCAGTTCAGGGTCCTTTCCTGGCTTCGGAATAGGGGAAATCGAGGCTTCTAACATCTCGGCCGGGAATCCCTCCTCCATCCCGATTGAGTTATACAATCTAACCAACACTGGAGCAATAACTGGGTCCAATGTCTGATAGAAAAGTGAGGAAAACCCATCCGGGCCCATGAGACGCCTTTTTTCTAACGTATATAAATGCAATTTTTTAAGTCTCTCTAAGGGGATGCTCTTACTACGTTTTGTACCAGGAGTCTATTTTGCCTTTTTGTATGATATATTTATAATAAACCAGCATTTGTAGAGTATTATATTCTCTTTTTACAATTTTAAGGTGAAAAACATGGTAATGTTATCATTAACATGTCAGACACAGCAAAGTTTTAAAATGAAATGTGTTAAATAAACAAATCTTGTAAATTGTTGCAATAAATACAATGGTGGTAATAAGCGCTTATAATCTTCCAAAGGTTGGAGAAAAAAAGCACGTTCCACACTGAAAAGGGATACTTCCCCTTTATAAAATCTTTTGCAATGTCTGTTACACAGAAATCTTGCAGTTCAGTAAAAAGCGATAAATAGTAACTATAGTGCAAATTGTCTTAATCCAATAAAAAATATAAAAGCAGATTCTTGCTTTATATAGGTGCAACCCACTGCACCCATGTGTAAGCGTACAAGAAAACCTCTCTAATGCGTCCCACATTCCTGTCTCCAGCAGGGTTCACCAGTCATGATCACGTTGCGTGCCAACATGGCTGCCGCCATTAGAGCAAACAGTGTTTTTTGGAGCAGCTGAATCTGTCTCCGTCATTTGGGTTCAGGTACATTTACTGGGCATTTGTCAAGTCGCCCTTGAGAAAGGCTTGAGAAAGAA
This sequence comes from Pelodytes ibericus, assembly GCA_036172795.1. Lineage (NCBI taxonomy): Eukaryota > Metazoa > Chordata > Amphibia > Anura > Pelodytidae > Pelodytes > Pelodytes ibericus. Next base: position 75,905,016 of record CM069861.1, on the reverse strand, counting down.
ACCTTGAGAAAGGTGCCGAAACTTCGGGTTGACTTCCATGTGTCTAGCTCTCTAGTTGTGTTGTTGTGTGTCCTTTTTATTCCACTACCATTGTGCCAATATATTTGTGTAAGTACATAGTTCTGTATAATTTTTCATTTGACTGTGCCCTTGTTGTACTATTATAATAAATGTGTGGCTTGTAGCCGATTAACTACATTTGTTTGCTCCTCCTATATGATTTTTGATACTTCACCAGTCATCATACAATGGAAAGAGGAGTGACCGATTGAAATGCAATTATTTAATCTGGAATAAAAAACATTAACTGCTAATATGAATATAGCACCTTAGTCTAGAAGCGGAGTCCTCAATGTCTTTCTGAGCTTGTTCAATAGAAAGTCCTATATTCACAGTCAGCACAGTGGCTTCCTTTCCGGGTTCCCGCTCACCTGTGAAGTAATGTGAGGCCTCACCCAGTTTGTAGACTCATCCAAGCTGTTCCAGTGTTTTCAGTATACTTTTGCTTTGCTTGCTTGTTCATTTTCTATGCTCGCTCCTGTTTTTGCTTTCCTCTCTGGTTCTGCTTATTGCTTATGCACGCTCCTACCTTTGTTTTGTATAGCTTTACCTTGTTCCCTCCTTGATCGGCCACAGAGTGGCATCCCTCTCTCGCTCGGCCACATAGTGGTATCTCCCCACAGAGTGGCATCCCTCTCTAGCTTGGCCACAGACTGGTGCTCCCGCAGAGTGGCACCTGCCAAATCCGGCTATGTTCTGGATCCCGCCCTGTTCCAGAATAGCCCCTGCCTGTGAGCACTCAGTGATATATGACCAGGGAATCTTTAAATGTGATGACTTCATGATCCATTTCTGGTTTTCCTGCTCCCTGTTATTCTAATACTCCATTCCAGTTTCCTCTTGCTTAGTTCCTCTATAAATGCAACCACACCCGGTTCCTCTGTTTGCTTTCTTCAGCTCTGCAGGTATTTTCTCTGTTTGTATGTCTGTGTATTCTTATTAGTTTGCTATTTGACTTTAGCATTGCCTAATTGTGAGGTACCTTGACGTGGTTGGCAAAATTCATCTTATGGCCATAATTAAACTAATGTTCAGTATTTCATCTGAGAGTGTTAGGTCAGTTCCTGCATGTTTGTTTGTAAGTATATGTTCCCTTATCCTCTCTCCCTGAAGTACATGAGGATTTGTAATATCGAGAGGATGGACGTATCGTGATTGAGAAGGGTAGCCCCAATAGCAGAAGTGGACAGCCCTTGCCAAAAATACTGGAAGACTTCGCAAGATAGTTGGCCTCAGTAGTGATAACTGGCATGAGCGTCTGGATTGTAATTGGAGGGACACAGGTACATACACAGGACTTGTCGAGAAGTAGTCCAGGTAAGGGAGCCAGAGAAGGAGCGAGGTCAAATAGCAAGCTGAGTCGGGAGCACAGAGAACAGGAAGGTCGAGGAGGATAGCCAGGTCAGGGAGTCCAGAAATCAGCAAAGTCCAGGGAGGTAGCCAAATAAGTACAGGAACCAGGAAAAATCCAAAATCAAGCCGGGTCGGGAGTCCAGAAGGTGGGAAAGTCTGAAATACAAATGGGGTAAAAAAACAGATGAATAGCAAGGCAAACGCTGGAACAAGCTGATACAATACTCAAGCAATTTTGAATAAGGTGCGCTGATGTTTTAAATGGCCGTAGCCCCGCCCCCATGATGTGTGGTAGGCGTGCTACGCTGCCTGTCTCCATAACAACGCTCGGGAGAGAAAAGCAATAGAACTGCGGCGCGCGCTAGTAACCAGTGCAGAGTGCGCACCAAACAAGGGACCCGACTGTTGGGGACACGGGTAACTGTCGGTACCGATCGTGGGACCCGCCTGGCATCGGAGATCTGAGGCGGGTGACGAAGGACGGTAGTGCGGACCTGACAGGATCTCCTCTCACCTATCGCCATGTCCAGCTTGGTTCCCCTTATGAAACGTCTGAGGATCTCAGCTCCTCACCCCATCCCTTGTGATCCTTTAGCCCTTAATCCTGTCCTCTGTATATTGTTCTGTGTTATTTATGTATCTCTGCATGTCTCCTTAGTTATGTAGTTATGTCTTAAGCTTTGCCCTTCCTTGTATGCGTTAGTTCTCCCTTTGCTCCTTGCTCTGCCCTGCAGCCCTGCACTCTGTATTTCTTCTCTGCTCTGCCTCAGTTCCTTTGTACTCGCTTTGCTCTGCTTGGCTCATCTATGCTATAGCCTGCTACATCCTGATAACCTGTTCTAATTGTACTTCATGCTCACTCCAGGAAGTTTGCAGGATCACTTCAGTTGTCCTCTAGGCTTCACTGGATTATATGGCTGCTTCACAGGGCCTGGTAACGTGGCTGCATGAATTTGGGGTCTCAAACCACCGAGGTTACCCAGCACCATGCCCTGTGTCTCCATTTCCAGCGCATTGAACTCCTGCATCGGGCACTAAGGGTCAAATAACATCCCGGACCTGTCCCTGACATATGGCTTTAGGCTTTAGTCAGGGGCCTGACAAGTAATGGCTCTCTGCACGTGTGCCCTATGTGTTTTGCTGTAGTAGGCTTCTTCAAGGTGCACCTCTAAGAAGCAGAATATGGTGAAACGCATAGAGCCCATCCACCCATGGCTGTTACGTTACTGTGGCTTTGGCTACAACTGCTTTTTGCTACAACTGCTTAATTATATAGTAATTAATTTATGGGATAGCATGGGCTTTTGAAAAGTCACTTTTATGAAGTCACAAGAAACATTTGCAGAAGAAAGATTGCAATGTTTATTTGACTTTGTAATGCTGTCTATAGGACCATGTGTATTTTACATACTCTTTACAAACACTTTGATGTTGCATTTATTTACTAGCTAGAACATTAAAATAGACTAGTGTAATTTATTTTTGTCATGGCTTTGTAAAGAAACATCAGTCAAATGGGATTGCACAGCAATTATTAGATTAAAAGTTTTAAACATTGGCTTGTTTTTTTACACTCTAGGCCATTACAAAACTAACTTGTAAAACAAAGAATGAGAAGAAACAAGTCAAATAATAGTGTAGTTTTGATTACATATTTTGCCTTTAACAGATGTTCTCTGTGTTTTGATCTTTTTATCTTGCAGATGTACAATATAATATGTAAAAACCTACTTTCTGAGCCTATAACAAACCTTTTTTTAATGTTTTAATTATTGTCATGGAAGAATAATGACAGATCAGACAAATGTTAACTAGGTATGCATATGTCTGCCCAGAATGCCTGACCAGAATCCCTTGCAGTGGTGGTAGCACCGTGAATGTGTGATTTCTGGCTTTTTTGGTGTGTGTAGATTTGTTTGATAACGCCTCTGCTACCCACTGATTTTCAGGTGGAGGGGTTTTTCCATCACCCTGACCCCACCGTTACTTAAAGGGTTTGTTCTTCATAAATGTTATGTAAATGAAGATTGTATGTCATCAGTGGACAGTTTTTCCAAAAAAGTGAGATGCAGATGAGGTGAGGTGAACATTTCTTCAATAAATAACGATTTAGCTATGCATTGTTTAGGGGCAATTGAGCTCTTCTAGCAGGAAAAACTAACTTGGTTTGTCTCTGCACAATTGAAAGTTAAAACAATGAAATGTTAAACTCACCTCACTTTCAGTGAATAGCTCCCTTGAAATTTAGGCCTATTCACTAAAAGTGAGGTGCATGTGAAAATACCTTAACGGACTGTTCCCTACGGTCAGCACCAGCACCACCGTAAGGCTGCTCAGGCAGCCGTCTAGGGGTGCCGCAGCAACAGGGGTGCCAGCTCTGAGGAATAAAAAAAAATGGCGGTAGAGGCACTGGCTGGGGAGATGATCTCCCCTCACCAGCCCTCTACACGGCTGCTGTGGAGTAGCCTGGGAGGAGGCGGATCTCACTGGTTGCGAGGTCCGCCCCCTCCCCTTGAAGCAGAGCGACGTCTGCTTTAGGGAGCCGTAGAGCTCAGTAAGAACTGCTCACGCTCCCCGTGTGGAGTGATAATGCAGGGCATCGGATTTTGAGAACAGATGGGGGAGAGGGAGAGAACAGAAGAGGGGAGAAAACAGATGGGGGGGAGAACAGAGATGGGGAGAGGGAGGATAGATAAGGGATATGGGGATAGTCATGGGATCGGGGTGGAGTCCTGGGATTGGGGGGGGCACCAAAAAGCACTTTCGCCTGTGTATCAAAAAATCATTCCACCGGCCCTGCCTATGGTTGTGTCCAAGGTAATGATCCTTAGAAGTACTACTGAACTAAGGCAATATAAAGTAACTCTAGCAGGTGAATGCTGCATGGCAACCGGAAAACGGGTTCATCGGTAAAAACTAGAGGGTGGTTAGTCGTACAAGCCGAGGTCAGACAAGATAATGGGTTCAACAATCCGGGTCAAAACTGGAAACATTAGACAAAATGTGATGTCAGAGAAGCCCCACCTTATTACAGTGATGTACACAAGAGCCCATGGCGTTCCTGTTGGGATCAAAGGACACTCTAGACTCACATCAGCTGGGACACAGGCTTTGGAACTGCTTCAACACACCCATCAGCACAGACCTCGACAGAAATAACAGATCAGACCCTGTCACCTATTACTGGCTTACTTCATGGCATTAAGAAATGATGAAATAAGAATTCTAAACACCAGTAATCACATGCAGTCAGTTGCATGTGGTTTACCACCTAAATGGGTTGTTCCACCTAGAATTCTGTAAATTGATGTATAAAATGCTCCTAGTTTTTACTTGAAAACAAATTACAGTTCTGCTGAAATTTTATTTTACATTTTTTTTCACAGGGGCCTTTAAATTCAGTTATATTATTGAGCAGGGCAGCCATCAGAATTTTCAAGGCCCCTTACTGGAAAAAAATCCCCCCCCCCCCCCCCTCCATATCTCCCTCTTGCCCCCCTACCCTCCCAAAGTCATTTTATCCAGGTCTTTGTATATCATGCCAATGATTTAAATACACCCCAGGCAGGGCCGGCCTTAAGTGTTCCGGCGCCCTGTGCGGGCTTCCCCCGTGGCGCCCCCCCCCCCGTCTCTTTCGCCCCCCTATGTTTGTGTCTCTCTCCCTTCCCATGTTTGTCCCTTTCCTCTTCTTTGCCATGTCTGTCTCTCTCTCTCTCCCTCTGTTCTGTCTCTTTCCCCCCGTCCCCTATTCTGTCTCTCTCCCCCCGTCCCCTGTTCTGTCTCTCTCCCCCCGTCCCCTGTTCTGTCTCTCTCCCCCCGTCCCCTGTTCTGTCTCTCTCCCCCCGTCCCCTGTTCTGTCTCTCTCCCCCCCGTCCCCTTTTCTGTCTCTCTCCCCCGTCCCCTGTTCTGTCTCTCTCTCTCCCCTAGTTCTGTCTCTACCCCCTGCCCCTTTTCTGTCTGTCTCTCTCCCACCCCTCCCCTGTTCTGTCTCTCTCCCACCCCTCCCCTGTTCTGTCTCTCCCCCCCCTCCCCTGTTCTGTCTCTCCCCCCTCCCCCTGTTCTCTCTCTCTAGCCCTGTTCTCTCTCTCCCCCCTCTCCCTGTTCTCTCTCTCTCCCACTCCCCCTGTTCTCTCTCTCTCCCCCTCCCCCTGTTCTCTCTCTCTCCCCCTGTCCCTGTTCTGTCTCTCTCTCCCCGCCCCCTGTTCTGTCTCTCCCCCCTAACCCCTGTTCTGTCTGTCTCTCTCTCCCCTCCCCCTGTTCTGTCTGTCTCTCTCTCCCCTCCCCCTGTTCTGTCTGTCTCTCTCCCCCCTCCCCCTGTTCTGTCTGTCTCTCTCCCCCCCCCCCCCTCCCTTACCTTTGCCTGAAAAGGTGGATCCAGGGAGGGGGCGGAGCTAACCGGCACAGCGGTGTAGCTCCGCCCCCACCCGGGGAAGCAGAGCACAGTCTGCATTACGGGGAGCCCCGGGCAGCATGAGATAGTGCTGCTCGGCTCCCCATGCTTGCATTAAGCATGGGGAGCCCGAGCAGCACCTTCTCTTGCTGCCCATGGCTCCCCGTAATGCAGACTGTGCTCTGCTTCCCAGGGTGGGGGTGGAGCTACACCGCTGTGCCGGTTAGCTCCGCCCCCTCCCCGGACCAAGCAGAGGGCTGGTGAGGGGGGATCTTTTGATCTCCCCCAGCCAGTGCCTCTTTTTACTTTTTTTTTTCTATCTACCGGCCGGGCGGGCGCCCCCTGGGGTGTTGCGCCCTGTGCGCTCGCACAGGTCGCACACCCCTAAGGCCGGCCCTGACCCCAGGACATACCCAATCACCTTTATTGCACATCCAGGATTTGCTGTTGCCCCCCCAGGAAATGCCCCATTTCCCGCATTGCACATCCAAGACATAATATGCCACAGCCAGTTTTTCCATTAATATGCCACAGTTTGCCCATTAATATGCCACAGCCAGTTTGTCCAATAGTATGCCACAGCTTGCCCATTAATATGCCACTGTTAGTTTACCCATGAATATGCCACAGCCAATTTGCCCATAGCCAGTATGCCCACTGACATGCCACAGTTTTCCCATTAATATAACACTCTTTGCCCATTAATATGCCACAGCTGGTTTACCCATTAACATGCCAACCCAGTATGCTCATAAATATGCCACAGACAGTATGCCCATTATTATTCCACAGCTATTATGCCCATTAATATGCCACAGCCAGTATTCCCATTAAAATGACAGACATTTTTGGGGCACTGTAGGTAGAACTTACCGTTTAAGAATATAAGGTGGTAGCACATACCTTCCAACTTCATGCAAATTAGGATGCCAGCGGTGTAGCTTGGCAGGTTAAGTGTAAGCGATACTGCAAATGCACAGGTATGCTGTCACTGGAAGCACTGCAGCGCATGTGCTGGATGCATTCTCCAGTGTCCTGAATTCGGCTGTTCTAACGAGCTCATCTATCTGAAAAGCTGGACACAGGTATAGCGCAGTGGGACACCCCCACAAAATTGTGACTGTCTTGCGCAAAAGCGGGACAGTTGGGGTGTATGGTTGCATTCTTCTCAAGTGTTCCTTTTTAGGAATGCTTTGTTTTGCCCCAAATCCCCCAGTCTCCTTTTCCTCCTCTGGCATCCCTATTTTCAAGGAACTCCAGGAATTTTAGATGTGTATGAGTGAAAATGAATCATATAGTGTCTTCTCACTGAGGTACTTACAGAATTTAAAAGCCGTTTGGGCAAAACAACGGACACAATGAGGTGTCAGATGGGACATGAATTTGAAGCTGCCAGTACCGTGGTATCCGAAAGACAGACTAAGCTTCCATGATGTCCACCCACTGATGGATAAGGCACTCTTAGTAAACGTTAGTGCCGTGGCGTAAGGCAGGAAGCAGATCCAAGATCTTGCGTTAGGCAAGTTACAGTGTTTCTTTCCAGTGGATTTGTTTCCTGCCTAAAGATTTGCTGAAGCTATGGACCTGGGGTTAATCTGATTATAGGAATACTCTCTATTAAGACGACCGATCTGCTGTAGGGCATTCTTTACAATTCGATTCATAATAAGTAAGTCTGTAATTTTATAATTATCCCCTGACATACGCTGTATTCCTTTTAGCATTATATTTTTGCAATTATTACGCAACTCATTCTTTGAAGTTTGATAGATAATACGTTTCTCTTTTATTTTGTAATTATTGCCTGATACATATGCTGTTTTTGTTCTTTGTACTATATGCTTGCCATGGTTTATGTGTAAAATGTCAGGAAACCTAATAAAAATATATTAAATAAAATACCCTGCCTTCAACAACTCCCGCCAAAACCAAAAGTATCCCTCTTTGGTCATTTTAAATGTTGCAAGGCATGTGGTTGGTTCACTTCAGCATGAAATATATCTGCAAACAATAAACAAAATAAAAAGCCATCAATGGAAAAGAATTGTTTCAGTTGTGGGGTGCTTGTGCAGCTTACGTGCTTAACCCCTTAGTGACAAGACCTTTTGACCTTGTATTTTGCTTGGTGACAAGGGCTTTTTTGACATTTCTGGGGTGTTTGTGTTTAGCTGTAATTTTCTTCTTTCTCACATACTGTACCCACAGAAATTATATGTTATTTTTATCGTCATAAGAAGGGCTTTAATTAGATACATTAAAAACATTATGTTCATCATTTACTACAAAAAAAACATAAAATATGATGAAACAATAAAAAAACTTTTTCTAACTTTGACCTAAAAAATAATTTTCACAATTTATACAATCATTAAAAAAGACCCTATCTAAATAGTTTCGAAATTTTTTCCAGAGTTCAGAAATTTTCTTGTTTTTTATGTTTTTCTGCATTTTTTTGTGAGTTATAGGGCAAAAAACAAAATTAGTGGGGTTTTTTTTCCTGCAGGGACCTTTTGACCCCAAACCCTAAATGTAACCCTAACCCTAAATTTAACCCCAAATCTAACCCTTATGTTAACCCTTAATATATTCTAATTTTAATTTAATTGTAACCCGATACCTTATGCTAACCCTAATTTAATTGTAACCCTTACAACTATTCTAACCCAAACCCTAGATTTTAGCTAATTAAGTCTTTTTTTATTGTTGTTGTGTAACTGTGTTCGTGTGACTGTGTGTATTTATGTGTGACTGTGTGTAAGTGTGCTCTTGCCTAGGGCCCTCACTGCGCTCATCAATTTATCACATGGAGGGCACCAGCCCCCAACCAGCTGGTGTCTATTTCCCGCCTCCTGCACTCAGCGTGCGTAGAGGGAAGACTGTGCGGAGGAGACACGAGAGCAGCCTTAAGGTGAGTACTGGAGAAGGCAGGAGAGGAGATTATGCTTTAATTGGGTAAACTAACGGTGGCATATTGGCTGTAGCCTATTAATTGGCAAACTAGCATTGGTATATAAATGGGAAAACTGCCTGTGGCATATCAATGGGCAAATTGGCTGTTGTATATTAATGGACAAACTGGCTGTGGCATATTAATGGGCAAAATAACTGACATATTACTGGGGAAACTGGCGTATTTTAATGGACAAACTGGCATTTTTATTGGGCAAACTGTAGCATTTTTAATAGGCAAACTGACTTTTGCTTATGTTAAAGGCAAAGTGTACCCTAAGAACACCTCTGCAAATGGGCTGCCCATGTGCTGCTTTGCTGCCTCTCAGAGCCAGCTCTGCAGATCGGCGCCATGTTACCCCTTAGACCTCAGGGCTTTCTGCTCTTTCCGTGCACAGTGATGACTTAAAGCGTCGGAACATAATGGTCAGAGTCGTCACTATGTGTGGGGAGATCAAGGCAGCGCTAATTGAGTTCTGAGATGAGGTCAGTAGGGGGCATGGAAAAGGGACATGGGAAGAGACAAATACATGGTAGGTAGGAGGTATAGGAAGATATGGGGGAGTGACAGACATATTAAAGGCACAGAGGAGACAGACAGACATGGGGATCATGGAACAAAGAGTCAAATAGAGGGTATGGGGTGAGTGGCGGGAGAAAGATACACATGGGGTTATGAGGAGGGAGAAAGAGACATGGGGAGACAGATACATGGGGATATAGGAGGAGAAACAGAGACATGCAGAACAAGAGACCAGCATGGGGAACAGAAAGATAGACATGGAAAAAGATATAAGGGATGAGGGGAGAGACAGACATGGGGTGTGAGTGGAGAGAGAGAGACAAACATGGGGTATGAGTGGAGAGAGGGAGAGAGAGAGACAGACATGGGATATGAGTGGAGAGAGACAGACAGACATGAGGTATGTAAATAAAAATATATAATATATTGCGCCTGTATGTGATGGAGTGAGCAGCACCTAGACACAGCTAGTGTTTCACTCCTAGCAGACAAGTGTAAACCAGAACAAAAAAAGAGTGACTTGTGCGCTAAACCAACACTTCACACACCATATAGTTATCCTTTTCAGTAAGTAGAGCTTACATATGTGTTATGCAAAGAGAAAAAAAAACAATAAAACATAATATAGTGTAGTATTTTCAACCAAATGTGGCATAAATAATAAAGTCTGTAAAGTGACCACTCACATGTGTCTGAGCAGAATCCTGCTCAGAATAAACAGCATCAGGGAGCCCAAAAATGGGTAATACAGTCCACAGCTCCAGGAATTGTACCCATGTACATATGAGGAGAGAGAGCAGGGATGTCAGTACAAACACGTTTAATATACAGATGCAAAATACATAAAATCTTACACTTAAAATCGCATGAGTCTTCTCCACAATTAAAAACAATGCAGGTCATGCAGTAAAGTGTCCACTGATCCCTTCTGTCCCGTAGCACTACGCGTTTCACCTCAAAACGAGGCTTTTTCAAGTGTCTCCATATGTCCATGATCTTCCTCTTAAATATCGTCGCGTTTGCTGATCGTCATTGTAGTCAGCCACTCCTCCTTCTATTCCTATAGTGGCACAGCTGATTTCTTCTATCCTCCCCTCGTTTCTGATTGGTGCTTCTCCGTCTCCCTGGCAACGCGTCTCTCTCGTTCCTCCGCCTCTCGAATCCCATTGGTGCCTTTAGACACACCTCTCCTTCTCGTTATTCTCCGTTGATCATGACATTACGTCTTAGATGCACAGAGTTTTTCTCATTGCAGGGAGTTTACAGAGGGGGGGAGGGATGTGGGGAGATGGTAAGGAGAATTTAAAAACTCACAGTGGGGAAATAATCACTGCACACAATTGACAGTCTCAATAACGTTATACTGCATTTACCCTCACAGTCGAATGTATCTCTAGTATACAATACAGCACGTTAGATAATTAAATTCAATAAAACCACTATATGAAAATCCATATCAAATCTATAAAAAAATATATATAAAAACATTATAAAAAGTTAAATAAGTCAAACTCTGCATTTAACCCTTTTGGTACCTAAAGGGTTAAATGCAGAGTTTGACTTATTTGACATGAGGTATGAGTGGAGAGAGAGACACCCAGACATGGGGAATAAGTGGAGAGAGAGAGAGAGAGAGAGAGAGACAGACATGGGGAATGAGTGGATAGAGAGACACACAGACATGGGGAATGAGTGGAGAGAGAGACACAGACATGGGGAATGAGTGGAGAGAGAGAGAGACACATGGGGAATGAGTGGAGAGTGAGAGACAGACAAGGGGAATGAGTGGAGAGTGAGAGACAGACATGGGGAATGAGTGCAGAGTGAGAGACAGACAAGGGGAATGAGTGGAGAGTGAGAGACAGACATGGGCAATGAGTGGAGAGTGAGAGACAGATATGGGGAATGAGTGCAGAGTGAGAGACAGACATGGCGAATGAGTGCAGAGTGAGAGACAGACATGGGGAATGAATGCAGAGTGAGAGACAGACATGGGGAATGAGTGCAGAGTGAGAGACAGACATGGGGAATGAGTGCAGAGTGAGAGACAGACATGGGGAATGAATGCAGAGTGAGAGACAGACATGGGGAATGAGTGCAGAGTGAGAGACAGACATGGGGAATGAGTGCAGAGTGAGAGACAGACATGGGGAATGAGTGCAGAATGAGAGGCAGACATGGGGAATGAGTGCAGAATGAGAGGCAGACATGGGGAATGAGTGCAGAGTGAGAGACAGACATGGGATATGAGGGGAGAGAGAGACAGACATGGGATATGAGTGAAGAGAGACAGACATGAGGGTATGGGGGGAGAGAGGCAGACATGAGGGTACAGGGAGAGACAGACAGACATGAGGGTATGGGGAGAGATAGACAGACATGAGGGTATGGGGAGAGACAGACAGACATGAGGATATGGAGAGAGACAGACAGACATGAGGGTATGGGGAGAGACAGACAGACATGAGGGTATGGGGGGAGAGAGAGACACGTGAGTGACTGACTTGGTGGAATATTATTTATCACTCTTCTTTTCCAATGATGCTCAGCTAGACTAATGAGAGACTTAGGCTGGTTGGGAATCATGGGAACGGAAGTTAAAACTCATTCTGCTAGCCAGCAAAAAGTCTCTCATGTTGCTGACTGAGCATCATAGAAATAAATAAAACCACTACACAGTATTAAGGGCAAAATATATATCTTTATTTTAAATAAACGTTGGTTCTCTACATTAAAATAAAGTTTTTTCCCTCCCCTCTCCCCAATATTGAAATGGGCATGTCTGGAACAGAAATGTCTAAAGAGGAGGAGTTCAAAATATAGCCATGCCCACCCTTGGGCGCCAAAGGAAAACCTGCACCCAGGCGCCCGTGACCCTAGGATCGGCCCTGGTGCCCCAGATTGGAAATTTTGGTGCTGCCTAATTCCTCGACATTGATGCAATAGAGCAGCACCAGCAAAGCGGTTTTCATGATCCGATGCCCTGCATCATCACTAAGCACGGGGAGCGCGAGCAGCACTTAATGAGCTCCATGTGTGTTTTACACACAGAGCTCATGCTGCTCGCAGCTCCCCGTGAAGCAGATGGCGCTCTGCTTCATTGGGTGGGGGTAGACCTCGAACCCGGTGAGGTCCGCCCCCTCCCAGGGTCCTCCACTCTGACCGTGTAGAGGGCTGGTGAGGGGAGATCTTCTGAGTGCCTCTTCCAGCAAACTTTTTTTTTTTACCTGGCGCTCTCCCCGCAGACGCCTCCCCCACTGCGGTGCCCTCAGGCGGCTGCCTAGGCAGCCTTAGGCTGGCGCTGGCCCTGCTTCCCAGAAGACTTCTTTGAAGAATTCAACACACAAGAAAGCAAGTTCTACAGATCCCATTGCAGTGGGATCCCCTCTGTCAGATGAGGCCAATTCGAATAGCTTCAGCCTGACAGTAAATGTTACCAACACTCAAAGTGAGTGCCGGTTACAGTTAATAGGATCAAGCCTTGCCCTCACTTCCGGGTTCAGGCACTCCTCTAAAATGTTACAAGGTCTTATGCTCTTTTGGCAGGGGCCCACAGGGTCTGCAAAAACTCTGATCAGGTCTTAGCCCGAATGCCTGCACATATGTACTATGTAAATCCCTGTATGTGTACTCCATAAATATGTATGTATTGTTTTTATACATTTGTTAAATGTGTGTCTTTTCTATGGTCTGGGCATAGTCCCCAGGACATACTTGAAAATGAGAAAAATCTCAGTGTATTTATCTTGGTGAAACACTTGCTAAATAAATAAAATAAATATACGGATCAGGGATCACTGTTTTATTTTCTAGGAATACTTTTCCTTTAAAGGCTTAATAATTGGGTCTGTGAGTTATTTAGACATTTAAAACCATCAATTAAAGTAATGAAAACCAAATAAACAAAAGCTAGAAATATGTAGACAGAGTTCCATGCCAAGATTTTCTGTTATCTCATTACACTGTACTGTTCATTCAAATTCCTATGACTCCCAGAAGACTTCTTTGAAGAATTCACCACACACAAAAAAAAGTTGCTGCAAGTAAAAACATAAATGATGATTTTTATTTTTGGATGTGATCCCAAAAGGATACTTCTGCAGTTTAATGGGGGGAGGAGGTTTTACAGAACATTTGGCAACAGTATCTTTTGCATGGTAAGGAATAAGCATCAATCCAGATGAGTCATCTAGAAAATCCATTCACAAGTTTTTCAATTAGAGATGATTTCATGAAAAAAGTCTGTGTAAGCGAAGGAATAAAATGTAAAAAAAACCCACAGCTTATAACATCCAGCTACTTTGATTTAATCAATAGGCTCATGCTGTCAATATTGTTCTTAGTCATTTTAAAAGTCTTATTATTTTAAAAAGATAAAAAAAATATGGATTAAATATGAAAACATAAAAACACAAAGAAAATCATAGTGTAAAGTGTATTGATTAAAACAATATGAGTATTATGTGGTATCACACTCACAAACAACTGTGAATATCAAGCCTAAATGTATAGTTGGTCCAGACCTTCCCTTAGTCCTGGAGATAACATTCTGTGTAGAAAAATACAAAAGCACATAGTGATATCAAGTGGGTAAAAAAAGACCTCCTTCAATGAAGCAGCTTATAGGAGACAGCACTTGGCGAAACACGTAGAGAGGGATCTTTTAATTCTGTATCCAGCTCGGAACTTGTCCAGACCAGCTCACTTGGTAAAAATGTTTTAGTTAATATTAACAAGAACATCAATAGAAAACAATAAATAAGAAACAAGTACTTTTTACAAACATTTAGGGGTTCAAATGGACCAAAACATAATTCTTGGGTTATAATTTATCATTACACATTATATTTGATTTGTGCTTTTATCAGCGTCGGGACCTTTGAAGATTTTATAGAACTAGTCCAGGAGTGTTGCCACGGAGACCAATAAGCGTCTAAGTGGAGAATGGAAGAAACACACGAGGGTGGAAGCTGCACGCTCTGCGGATTCTTATTAAACAAATGTCTTTTTTAAAGAACACAATGATGGTTTACCACCAACAATATATATACAAACACAGAATATAATCTTATTAAAAAATAAATAAAATTAAGATAGTTGGAAAACAGACAAATATTATAACCAGCAGACTAAAATCGGCTTCTAGTAAAAAGAAGAGATACAGTTAGAATTAAATCTCAAATCAGGTATAATATATATGTATTAGCTATGCTAATATACACCACAAGGTTAATGTTTGTAAAACAAATGTTAAAAACAGGGGTATAATGGATAGCAATAAAAAACGTGTACAAGCAGCTCAATTTGTTTACACATGGAGTTTAAAGAGACAGATACCATAACAGAAAAATATATATAGGGGTAAAATTCTTATATAAAAAAGTCTTCGAGCCCCCGACCATCATGGTCTTTATAAATTCTTATTTATTAATGGGCATAAAAAGTGAATAAAAAATATATATAGATGGGTCTGGTATATATAGATTATAAAAAATGGCAAAGCTCAAAATCGGCATTAAGGCCTCTAGGGATTAGAGTATCCAACTCAAAAATCCATTTCATCTCGGCCTGTCCCAAATTTCTTATTCGGTCTCCTCCTCGCCACTGTATTTCTGGATTTTCTATGGCCAGAAAACAGAGGTGGGAGGGATCTTTTTGGTGTGTGTTTAAAAAATGTTGGGAGACGCTGTGTTTTTCAAATCCATTTTTTATATTTCTAATGTGCTCTCCTATGCGAATCTTTAAAGGTCTTGAGGTTCTACCTACATAATATAATTTACAGGGGCACCATAACATATAAATTACCCCTTTTGTTTCACAAGTAATTATCTTATTAATTTTATATATCCTATCATTATGTGGGTTTTTAAAATTGCACACAGTTTTCTTTTGGGTTTTGTTTGTTTCCTTGCAGTCTTGGCACATCTTACATCTATGGAAGCCGATAAG
Organism: Pelodytes ibericus; assembly: GCA_036172795.1. Taxonomy (NCBI): domain Eukaryota; kingdom Metazoa; phylum Chordata; class Amphibia; order Anura; family Pelodytidae; genus Pelodytes; species Pelodytes ibericus. Next base: position 75,889,792 of record CM069861.1, on the reverse strand, counting down.
CTCTCCAAAGAAATTTTTTGGGTTTTCAGTGCGCTTGATTTTTGATGTCTTTAGGAAACTCTGGCTGACATGATTTTTTATTGAAGAGACTCCTCTATAAATAATGCGTGGATGCAGACTTAAAAAAGTTTGTAAAGTAGGGTCTTGGAGTAAAATTGGCCAATATTTGTTTATAATTTTATGGATATATTCATTGTTACCACTATATTGGGTGATCAATGGAATCTCTTGAGGTTTTTTAATTGTAGTTTTAGATTTGGCCATTAGGAGTTTTTGTCTATCCAACAATCTTACTTCCTCTATGGTTTTATTAATTGAATCAATGTCATAATTTTTATTTACAAACTTTTCTTTTAATGTCTCTGCTTGTGTCTGAAAATCTCCAATATCGCTACAGTTTCTTCTTATTCTAAGTAATTGGCTTTTTGGTACATTTAAAAGCCAGGGGAGTATTTTGGCAACGGTCCGATTCTATGAAACTGTTCGTATTCACTTTTTTAAAAAAGGTTCGAAATTTAAGTGCATGATGGTCATGAAATACTTCAAGATCTAAAAAATTTACTGTCTCTTCACTAAAATCCGTCGTTAAAATAATCCCCCATTTATTAGAATTCAAGAATGTTAAGAATGACTTTAAAGTAGTTGAATCTCCCTTCCAAATAAAAAATAAATCAACCTTCCAGTTATGGGAGACAACATCAAACCCAAAAGAATTATCCTAGACAAAACTATAAACATTACACCAGACCATATTCACAGAGACAATATACTCAAAATCATAACACTCAAAATTATAATACTCAAAATAATAATAAACAAATCAGATTTGAATCAGAGTGGCAACCAGCTAGGAAACCTATTGGGAAATCACATACGTCCTATAATAACCCTAATCTTATCCCTCTGAAAAATCGCTTTGAAGCCCTTGCCATGCACCCTCATAATTTTGACAACCGCAATTTTTTAGGCCAGGGCCAAAGAGGATTCAGGAGACAAGAAATATACCCTATCATGTCCCCTCAAAAGAGATCCAGGAGCCCAGATTTAGAGGAAACAGAGCAGGGTCTAGAATCCAAAAGAGAAAAAAGAGGGAGGATGTAAAACCAGTTGGAATTTTTAATCTCAGTTCACACACTTTAACTCAGGATGAAATTAGAGTGTTAAATAGAGGACTAAAATTTGCCCCCACTGCTGGAATAAATACATTTAACACATATATCGATATACAAAAGTTCATACGTAATCTGTGTTTAAAGAAATATTTTATTAAAAATCCTATTGAAAATTCCCCTCAGACTCATGAAGATTCATATATTCATACAAATTTAAAGGAATGATCAACCTTTTTTCCAAGATTTGAGAGATGAGATCAGATGAAATGAAAACTTTCGAAAAAATGGTTTTACATGAGCTTAAAAATGTTAAACAGCTCAATAAATTCCAGCACAACTTGTCGAGGGGAGAAATTTTGGCCCTCAAGGATCTTGAAAGTAATGACCAACTAGTTGTGAAACCAGCAGACAAAGGGGGGGGGTATAGTTTTATTGGATAGGGAACAATATTGTGCCGAGATAGACCAACAGCTGAAGGATAATAATACGTACCAACTTTTGAAATTAAACCCCACTCAAGGCATTCAAAATAAACTAACTAAGTTTTTAGATCAGGGTCTTCTCCTCAATATTTTAAATAAAAAGGAATACCAATATTTAAATCCGTTATACCCTAAGATTCCCGTCTTTTATATACTGCCAAAAGTTCATAAAAATCCCACCTGCCCTCCAGGCAGACCAATAGTGGCAGGAGTGAATTCACTCCTTTCCCACTTATCAGAGTATATTGACAAACTCCTTCAACCATATGTAATTCAAACTAAATCATATTTGAAGGACTCGGCCAGCCTAATACGCGAGCTGGATGGATTTTCATGGCAAGATGATTACTTGTTAGTTACTTGCGATGTTAGTTCCCTTTACACTATTATCCAACATCAAATGGGATGTAAGGCAGTAGAATTCTTTTTAAAAAAAGAACCGAGGATGCCTCAGTCACAGATTAATTTTGTCTTGGAAGGTATTCTTCTTATATTAGAAAAAAAATTTCTGGTACGAAGATCAATTTTATTTACAACGAACCGGGACAGCCATGGGCACCAAGTTTGCCCCCAGTTATGCGAACCTGTTTATGGCATTTTGGGAGGAAACCTATATTCACGGTCAACATAGCTGGGCTGCAAACTTGGTTACCTATAAAAGGTATATTGATGATTTATTTTTTATTTGGAAGGGAGATTCAACTACTTTAAAGTCATTCTTAACATTCTTGAATTCTAATAAATGGGGGATTATATTAACGACGGATTTTAGTGAAGAGACAGTAAATTTTTTAGATCTTGAAGTATTTCATGACCATCATGCACTTAAATTTCGAACCTTTTTTAAAAAAGTGAATACGAACAGTTTCATAGAATCGGACAGTTGCCATTATCTCCCCTGGCTTTTAAATGTACCAAAAAGCCAATTACTTAGAATAAGAAGAAACTGTAGCGATATTGGAGATTTTCAGACACAAGCAGAGACATTAAAAGAAAAGTTTGTAAATAAAAATTATGACATTGATTCAATTAATAAAACCATAGAGGAAGTAAGATTGTTGGATAGACAAAAACTCCTAATGGCCAAATCTAAAACTACAATTAAAAAACCTCAAGAGATTCCATTGATCACCCAATATAGTGGTAACAATAAATATATCCGTAAAATTATAAACAAATATTGGCCAATTTTACTCCAAGACCCTACTTTACAAACTTTTTTAAGTCCGCATCCACGCATTATTTTTAGAGGAGTCTCTTCAATAAAAAATCATGTCAGCCAGAGTTTCCTAAAGACATCAAAAATCAAGCGCACTGAAAACCCAAAAAATTTCTTTGGAGAGCTTATCGGCTTCCATAGATGTAAGATGTGCCAAGACTGCAAGGAAACAAACAAAACCCAAAAGAAAACTGTGTGCAATTTTAAAAACCCACATAATGATAGGATATATAAAATTAATAAAATAATTACTTGTGAAACAAAAGGGGTAATTTATATGTTATGGTGCCCCTGTAAATTATATTATGTAGGTAGAACCTCAAGACCTTTAAAGATTCGCATAGGAGAGCACATAAGAAATCTAAAAAATGGATTTGAAAAACACAGCGTCTCCCAACATTTTTTAAACACACACCAAAAAGATCCCTCCCACCTCTGTTTTCTGGCCATAGATAATCCAGAAATACAGTGGCGAGGAGGAGACCGAATAAGAAATTTTGGACAGGCCGAGATGAAATGGATTTTTGAGTTGGATACCCTAATCCCTAGAGGCCTTAATGCCGATTTTGAGCTTTGCCATTTCTTATAATCTATATATACCAGACCCATCTATATATATTTTTTATTCACTTTTTATGCCCATTAATAAATAAGAATTTATAAAGACCATGATGGTCGGGGGCTCGAAGACTTTTTTATATAAGAATTTTACCCCTATATATATTTTTCTGTTATGGTATCTGTCTCTTTAAACTCCATGTGTAAACAGATTGAGCTGCTTGTACACGTTTTTTATTGCTATCCATTATACCCGTTTTTAACATTTGTTTTACAAACATTAACCTTGTGGTGTATATTAGCATAGCTAATACATATATATTATACCTGATTTGAGATGTAATTCTAACTGTATCTCTTCTTTTTACTAGAAGCCGATTTTAGTCTGCTGGTTATAATATTTGTCTGTTTTCCAACTATCTTAATTTTATTTATTTTTTAATAAGATTATATTCTGTGTTTGTATATATATTGTTGGTGGTAAACCATCATTGTGTTCTTTAAAAAAGACATTTGTTTAATAAGAATCCGCAGAGCGTGCAGCTTCCACCCTCGTGTGTTTCTTCCATTCTCCACTTAGACGCGTATTGGTCTCCGTGGCAACACTCCTGGACTAGTTCTATAAAATCTTCAAAGGTCCCGTGCAGATGTCATCGCCTTGAAGAAGCCCTATTGGGCGAAACGCGTCGCGAGATTTTGGTGACGCTGCACGAGATTTCAACTGCGGAAGTGTTTTTTGTCTCCAACAACGGAGCTTGTTCTCACTTGGCGTCCTTCGTTATCCACTGCTGCCAGTTTTGGACTACGTACACATTGGACGTACTGGTGATATTTTCGATTCTGTTATTACTCTATATGAGCTTTTTACTCCAGTTTTTTATCCAGAGGAAAATTAAAGATTTATATTGTACCATAAATTACATCTGACTTCCCGGTATAAGTCTATATCTCCCAACTGGGTCTACATCTACCTTTTACTACACTTGGCTGTGGATGATAGGACTTATAGTCCTCTAAAGTTTTTTACACTCAGAGCCGGTCTTTAGGCTCTTGAATTTGTGAGTGCATTTTCATTGGGGGACATATCTCCATACTGTATATTACTCCTATATTACTACACATTGCTGTCTTTTTTCTTTTTGTTTCTTTCATATGTATTTTCCTGAGATATTATCATTTTTCTGCAGATAAGTAGAGTTTCTTTATGCTCCGTCAATATGGCTAAGCCCTCTGCCGGTCTGAGCTTCGTAACTTCACTTCCGTCGCTCTGAATATGCTACTTGACTGCCCCTAGTGGTAGTTTAGTAGCATTGCAATGCAAAATATTTAAAGTACATATTTAATTAATTAAAAACAGGTTATTTAGCTATATTAGCCTGTAGGGTTAAAATTAAATATTTTTTAGCATAAGGGATAGGGTTAAAATTAAATTAAAGTTAAAAAATATTAAGGGATATAATAAGGATTAGAGTTGGGGTTAAATTTAGTGTTAGGGTTAAATTTTGGGTTCGGGTTGGGGACAAAAGGTCAATATAAGAAAAAACCAAAAAACACTATTTTTGGTTTTTGCCCCATAACTTGCAAAAAATACAGAAAAATATGGAAACATGCATATTTTTGAACTCGGGAGAACATTTAGAAACTATTTAGATGGGGTCTTTTTTAATGATTTTATTTGTGTAAATTATATTTTAGGTCAAAGTTAGAAAAAGTGTTTTTTTTTAAATTTGTCATCATATTTTATGATTTTTTTTGTAGTAAATTATAAGATATGATGAACATAATGGTATGTAATGAAAGCCCTTCTTATGACGATAAAAACAACATATAATTTGTGTGGGTACTGTATGTGAGAAAGAAAAAAATTACAGCTAAACAAAAACACCCTAGAAATGTCAAAACAGCCATTGTCACCAAGGGAAAGTCAAGGTGAAAATGTCTTGTCACTAAGGGGTTATTGGCCCCCAAACTTGAAAGGCTTACTTTAACAACATAACACATGAGCATGTAAAATTCACATAAAATTAAAAAACGGCAAAGGGAGACTTGCAAAGCAGCTATGTGGCCCAAATACAGGTGTTCAGGAAACCTCTCAGCTCCTCCAAGCGATATTGAAGGAAAAACAGTAGCACCAGGCTGGTCCACACTCTGTAAGGGTCCCCCTCCGTTTGATTCGCACAACGCGTTTTGGTTGACTGCCTTCTTCCGGTTGCTGACGCAAAAGGGGCGTGTGTTCTCTAAATAAGAAAACAAAGAGCACCGAGGGACCTCCTCGGTCAAGAGCCAAATGAAGATATACTTCCTCCTGTTTACGCCCGAAATAGAAGACTGGAGCCTCCCTCGACGCCAGGCTATCCTGCCTGTATAACAAAATATCAAGGAGAAAACGCAAACTGTTTGCTTCTTCTGATTGATATTTTGTTCTCTAAATGGCCTGTAGCTCCACACTCTCTCTCTCCGAAAGCTGGAACATAATTCCTCCCCCTTAAGTCCTCAGCCAATCAGTCCCTAAGGGGGTCCTTGCTGGGAGGAGTCATAAGGCTCCATGTCTATTATTCATAGCATACAGGGGAGGGAACTTAAAAGGGATCAGTCCAGTTCCACATAAAAAAAAACATGAATACATATAAATAAACAATACAAACAATACATGGAAGTAATTAAAATGCAGAGAAATAAAAAGCACTATCAATAAATACAGTAGCTATCTGTGTATGAACTGTTACTTTCCTCTTGAAAGCATGCCATCTTTACTAAGATTTCTCTTTCTTTCATGTTTGAAGTAATATACACAACAATGTAGTTAAATTCATTCCAGCTGTGGTAAAAATCTAAATTTGGCTAAATTTGGGAGCAAATAAAGCAGATGGGTGGGATTGGAAAACAACTTAAAAAAGAGCAGTCCGGCACATATTCACAAGAAGACCTCCCTTATTTCCAGCCAATTCTGAAATGGCATTATTGTCGGAGGTTCCAGTTTCAGAAATGTCATGGATACCATATACAAGCAAAGACATCTATGAGATCACAGAGTTGGTGCTGTCCATGAAGTCGGACTTGAATGAAAGTTTAAAAGTTGGCTTCTCCAAATTAGGACATGAAAGTATTGCAGTTGGTTCACAGACTCACTGGAACTAAAGCAGTCTGGTCTTGTTAAAGCTAACCAGGCCATGAAAATCCAGATACAGACACTTCAACAAGATGTCCTAACTTTACAGGACAGATAGAATGAAAGTTTTCGTGGGATACTGGAACCACTTACAGTCATTAAAACTGTTTTTGATTTTTTTTTTTTTTTAAGAAAAAAAACACCTCTTTAAATGGGTAATTTCTGTCCCAGCCTGGTCCTTGCCTCTCACCCTGTTGAGCACCAGGATGTCATGTGACAAGCGGCACTCTAAAACGTGGTGTGTTGCTGGCACACACTTTGCCCCCTTGCACTCAACACCCCTTGCACCCCCTTGGTGCTCAAAAAAAACAATCAGCCCCAGTCGCAGGGTCGCCATGTGGATTGCAATACTTCAGTTTTCAAAACTCAGCAAATGGTAGAGCTGGGATAGAGAGGCTTCATATTGTCTGATGAAGATCTAGGACATGGGACATTAACACAGGTCATTTTTTTTGCAGGGCAACCTTTGGGTGCCTGGGGATGTGCTGCTTGCTCTGGCCCACAAAGTAGGTAACAAGGGGCTGGGAGCTATCTGGGTAGATACCAGACCCATTAATAACAGGGGTGCAGGGCCATCCATGTATATAATATAGAGGCCCAGCCCCCTTTGTGATATGGGCGGTAAGGGCTACTTGCCCTAGCCTCCCATGATTTTTTTTTCCATTTACGGAGCCAGTGGTCTGCTGGTCACGAGAGGACTTTGGCTATTTCCACTATAGCCAAAGTCCTCCCGACAGGAGTCCCCATCCATTTTGAGGTAATTAATAAAAATAAGAGCCTCAGAGAAAGCCAAAAAAAAGCTCTGCCACATAATCTTGTTTATGATAACTGTCTGAATCAATACAGTACACGGAATAAACTTATTAGCATGAAACAAAATGTGTAAAAGTGTTGACAGCAGGGTAGAATATTGGGCAATAGCCATCTGTTAAGTTATATTGAACAGCGTTCATCAAACTGGCAACAAAATAAATTGCCATATGGAATCTCTGTTATAAGTCAGGCCTCCTGTTCCAAAAATACCTGGGGATTCTGTAAATAATCTCACCCGGAGACCTTTACAAATATTACTCTTTCAACAGATTATCATGAAGATAGTATTGTGACTTACCAATTAAGTTTACCAAACTGACTAATTATCAGCCCTCATGAAGTGTTAACCTGTTAGGATTTAAATACATACTTCGATGAGTTCCCTGCAATTAATAAAAACGTTATTTACTTGTTTTATGATGATAGTTGTATGTCATTTAACAATGTCAATGATTTTTATGCATTTTTTATGATATAGTGTTATCTTATAATCTATTTTTCTTTCATGCTGTGGGCTGAAATATCAGACAGGAAGTTAGCTTCCTAGAGAGTAGAAAACAATGCATTTCATTCAAAAAGAGATATTTCAAAGTGAAACACTAATAACAGCCTATCATTATAATACATCTCTCAACATGCCCCCTTGGCAACGTAGGATTCTGGAATTGCGCGTATGCAGACCTCTGCACAAACAAAGTATTCATTCTCTGGTGTCATGAACACTGTAGCCACCTCTGGAACTTACAGTCATCTTAGGTGGCATGTAAAGGAGGAAATTATGCAGAGGAGTGGGAGCAGAGCTTGAAGGGGCAAAGGGTATATGCTGCCTTGAGCTGTTAAAGGGACAGTCTAGTCCAGTGGCGGATGCTCCATATGTGCTAGGTGTGTGAGTCACTCACTCCGTTGCCAATTCAACAAGCACTAAATGTATATGAATTTTTGTTTACTTTTCGTGCTTGTTGAATTGGCAACAGAGTGAGTGCCTCTGGCATCGTCGTCTTTCGGATGTAACAACGTCTCTCGTGTATTTTCGGGGGTTTGTGTGCTGGCTGTTGTCCCCCCGAAATACACAAGAGACGTCGTGCCTCCGAGTGACAGGCGTGCTGGCAGCACGCCTGTCACTCAGGGGCATGATACGCCTCTAGTCTAGTCCCCAAACTTACTTTGGTGCAAGTTGAAGACTACTGCATGTATAGTGCAAAGGCTTTTATCCAGTGTGATTTGATCCAGGCATTCTGCATAAATCACATTTTTTATATTTTACTCAAGCCCTCCCCCAGTGATTACTCTGCATGTATACTACAGGTGCTTAAGCACTGATTATACAGACACAGAGCATATAAAGTTTTGTTTCATTTAGTCACTGTGCTGCTAAAATAAAATACATTGTTTGGGATGTAATAAGCTTGCTTTTGTACACACCTTTTTAACAATGCAACACACTTTCTGATGACATCACTAGAGAGACAGGATATCCAGGAGGAGCTACAGACGGTGATAAATAGGGATGTGGAAACTGCTCAGAATATGATAAAACATAACTAAGGAGCAGACAGAACTGAAATGAGGAAAAGTGTCCATTAAAAAAGAAACACATTTATTTCACATTCATATTTATTACTTTTACCTTGGGGAGGTTAAGTACAATGTAATAAAGCTATCTGTTTTCATTACAGGTGTGAGCAGATGCATTATGTAAACCTCTGTAAATATATAATATGCCCGGGGGCACATGTGCAATTTCAAAAGCTAAAGTGGTGCACAAAACCCATCATCTGTCCCAGGTGCTTTTCATCATTGCAGGGGAGCGGGTCACTTCTGGTCCAGTCTGTTACACAGGCACAGACCATATTCAGCTGTACTTGAGCGCCGATATGTCCCCTGCTATTTGAGCTTGTGTGCGGTCCCTTTGTAACATGGGGAAAAAAACAACAAATTAAAGGTTCCTTTGCCATCATTTTGCAGACATCCTCCATGCAGACATCCTCCGTTACTGCCCGGCACTTGCATCGCGATGTCTGTGACAGAAGCCGGGAGGTCACATAACCTTCCGGCTGTCCATCATAATAGACATCCTCCGGCTGCCAACACTAGCCACCAGGGAGAGTGGGTACGTTGGGGTGAGGGAGGGAGGTGATAGAGAAGCAGCATTGGGGGAGGGAGGGGAGGGAGAGCCAGCATAGGGGGGAAGAGAGCCAGCGTTGTTTGGAGGGAGGGGGTAGAGCCAGCATTGGGCAAGTCTGGGGGAGGGAGGGGTGGAGAGGCAGCATTGGGCAAGTCTGGGCAGGGGGAGAGGGACCATTGGGCAAGTCTGGGGGCTAGGGGCAGCATTGACACATAAAAGGAAATAAAAACAAAAAAATAATTTTTTTTATATCATCCTTTTTATTAAATATGAAAAGGCAATTTACATGTGAATATATACAAGTTAAACTTTTTCCTATAGGACCTGTAGTCTTATATTCAGGCTTTTAGTTTTTTTCATAAAGGAATATCCAAAGTTTGGCCGGTCGTCTTATAACCAGGGTCGTCTTATATTTGAGCAAATACGGTAAATACACAAGTATTTTGCAAGAAAAGGCTGTGGTCTTTTATTTGGTTTACACATCATTTGCAACATAACTTCAATTCACCTCTGGAATGGTAACATTTATAACCACACATCTCTGGTCTTTAAACCCCCAGAGAAATAGCCAGAACTTAAATATTAAATAACTTTAACCATGCCTTTAAATAGGAAGGTGACCTCTTACCCCCCAAAACCCCATAATAATAAAAAAGGGGAGGGTGGGTGCGGCAGCAGTTATTTCTTCACCTCAAGGCTCCGAAGAACACCTGAGGTAAACTGGTAAGTATTTATACTTTTAAATTTCCGACCGAGCAGTGCCCTTGGGGACAAGTGCTCCAATCAGAGCACTGACCGCACAGGCACATGTGCAGCTGCTGTCCACAAGGGCATCATGCCAACAACAGCAGATGCCCTTGCGGACACACTGAACCACCAATCAGACACCTACCACGCTTCAGCGCGAGGCACAGTACCTTACTAAAGCGCAAGCACATTAACCCCTCGATAACCCCGCAGCACTTATGTGCACATGGTCAATGACCATGTACATTCTAAATGCCCCCATTTTTTTTTTATTCCATTGTGTTTACCCTTCTGTTTTGCAAGAGGAAATCTCTATAACACCAATGACTCTTATGCTGCACTCCAGCTGTTGTGTACTACGATGCGCAGATGTTTTGACTGAGCATAATGGTAAATGTAGTCTACAATAATTGGAGTGCAAAGGTTTATTCTTCACTGCTCAAAGAATCAACACCAGCAAAGAGCACACCGCAATACACTGGAGCTTAACCTTGTTTACTATAGACAAAATATTTATATGCAGTTAAATATAAACTGTTTATTCATATTGTACCTCAATGTTTTCTGCTAAATAAGTTCATGTTGATGTTTACCTTGCACCTTTTAGATCGTATCGCGTGAGTGTGTTATTTGATATTTTGACATGCAGTAGATAAAGCACTGCTGCTTTAGATACAATTTAACCATATATTTATAATGCGATTTTTTGTTTGTTACTTGTGCTTTGCTCTGAGACTCAAATAGCACAGCAATGACTCATTTTTAGAACTTCTCTGTATACACATCACTGGGCTGGCAATCATGCTAAAATCCAGAGTTCACTGGAAAAGGAAGTAAATGTGCATTTCAGTTGCAGGAAGTGCTTCTGAGCACAGGAAGAGGAGGGGATGGTGTGTGATCTCCAGCTCGGTGCATGCTATTCTCTGTGGCCTTTCCAGGGTTATTATGGAGACACATGAAGGGCTGCCGGAGACTGGGGTAAAGGAAGAGGGGCAGGAGTGGGGAGCAGTGTCTGACATCCCAGGGGTGCCGAACACGGGACCTGCAGACAACAAAATACTTCTTATTAAAGGTGCAGCCTTTCGAATCACTCTCTATAACTGCAGTGACTATTATGTTGCATGCCACTTATTCTGTACAATGTTTATCATGATACTCACACAGGTAGTCTACAGTAATTGGAGTGCCAAAGGTTAACCTTCACTGCACAACGATCATTCCCAGCAAATAGTGCATGAATTAGCTGTTGGTTATCCTTGTTTCCATATGGGTTTAACGAAATTTATATAGCACTAAATATGAATTAAATTTGGTGTTGATATAAACTGTTTGTATACTCAGGTTGAACTTCGTTGTTTTGTATCTTCTAAACAAGTGCATCTTGTAGATGTAGCTTTTGGATTCTGTCATGTGAAGGATAATTCAACTGGTAACCTTTTCAGTGCAACTGACGTGATTGCAATGCTGCATTATATATGCCCCTAATGTAAAGTTATATACCTGTTGTACCTAATGTACAAGGTGACATTATAGTGAAACAGTTTAACATATTCATACTTATTGAAATTTTATCCTGTATATTTCCAATAAAAAAAATTCCCATCACCACATTTTAACCCCTTGCGTGTCAACATGTTTGTGATGAGTTAGTGAGTCTGACACTCATAGGGGTCTATTCACTAAAAGGTGTGATGAATGATTATTCTCACCAATTTAACTATACATTATGAAGGGACAAACCTGGAGAGTTTGCTTAGCAGGGGAAACTTGCCAAGTTTGTCCCTGCATAATGTATAGCTAAATGATTAGACGCAGCAGAAGCAGCTTGACGGTTGCCTCAGCAATGCGCAGAGAGAGAGAGAAGTATTATTTTCCTTTCAATGTCAAATATTTCAATCACTTTCCTTATCACGTGATGAAATAGCATAGGAGCAGTCAGTTCTCGGTGCCAAATTTTTTAGAGTTTAGCTCTTTCTGATGAGGTGTCTGACACTAAATTTACTAAAAGGTGAGTTTGCAGGGGCGTTGAGGTGAGATTGTGCAGGGACAAACCTGGTTATTTAGTTGCCTCCTATGTCCATGCAAATTGATCACACATCAGTTTACACTGCAGGAATTAGGCTGTCGCCTACAGTAAGTGTGCATCTATAGGGACACTCTGAAGTGACTATATCTTACAGGAGATGGATGCAGCTGATCTCATAAAGTGTGCAATTTACTAACTTTAGTAAACTTACTTTTTTACCCCTGGAGTTGAGGTCAGACATTTTAAACATTCTGCAGGTTAACATAAAAGTTATGGGTTTCTCTGAAAAAAAATAAAGGCATACCTGAGAATAGGGTGGTCATTGTTTTATTAGGGGATTCTAATAAATAAAGTACACTTCAAGGCTGCATTTGATAAACAGACAAGTGCAATGTCTCTGTATAAACCAGGACATGGTCACACTAACTGCAGTGCCTACATATACTTCCCTCTCACATTATCCCTTAGCATTGACATCAGAGGAAAAGAAAGACTGTGCAGCACTGTGTGCATCCATGATGGCTAATCATATCATAAAAAATAATACTAATATGATTGTGCCTGCTCCTTTCCCCTGCAAGGCTATTACAATCCCTCCTGGTGGCTAAGGTCAAAGGGGGGGGGGGTCCAATTTGTCAGTGCAGAGCATGGCACTTTGAGATCTTCAGCTGCCGCCAAACATTTATTTCACATACTCAAACAGCACAGTCACATTGAGCATATTCCTTCTCCCCTTATTCTGATCACACATTAGCTGATCCAAAGGTTGTAAGCGCCCTGTGGCAGTACAAGACACTGGGATGTCATGTTGAAAAAAAATTCTGGGCCCCAGAGCGTTGTTTCCCTCTAATCAGCTTAGCTTTATGGGAAAGGTAGTCCAAAAGATCTGAAGTGATCCGGGCAATGACGTTTAACTGTCGGCACTTTTACTCTTGTAGATTCTTTCCCATGATGCTGGGCCAGCTTTTGTGGATTACATCTCCTATGTGCCCAAACACTGACTGAGCATCATCGGTAATATAGTGGACAACAATAAAACGGTTGGTCTCTGGCACTACTACTGTTGTGGATAACCTTTCCCATCATGTGCAACCATTAAATGCTGGCTGAGGATGATGTGTAACTTAATCTACAACAGTAGGCGTATCTGCCACAATCTCAGTAGTAGCTGACCTCGCCCTCAAGCATGTGACCTCACGTGTCAGTGCACTCTGTGAAGAGATCACGCACCAGACAGGACCACCAAGAGCCATCTCTGATCCCATGTATATTGCCATGTGGAAGTAGATTTGGTGGAACATGGTATGATTTTAGTTCCCTAAAAACTGCATTTTTACTGCTGTGAGCCCCCTTCTACCAGAAAGCTGTGGTGCACATAAAATATACCAGCTGCACATAAATAAAACACTGTGTCTGGAAAAAAAAGCTTCTACAGCAAGAGATCCTTATAATGAAGACCGCCAAGACAAAAATCCTCAACATGTTTCGCCATAAGCTGTAGCTTCATCAGAAGGAAAATAAATTCTGTGCTGATTTTCACACTTACAGTGCAAATTGCGATATGGCAAGAGTCTACACAGACACACTATATTATGAAAAAAGTGAACAATTGTTTTGGTATTCTGATTTTTTTTTTTGTAATTAATGTCTGATAAATGTATGAATCCCAAGAATTGTAGGAACATTTTAAATTGTTGTTTGAAAATGATTCAAACCTTTGGATTAAACTCCTAATTCCAGTTAGCTTGCATGTTTACATTTCATTTATAGTTGGCCAATAACATAACACATTAGGTGTTTGTAAACATAAAGAAAATCAGTAAAATATAGAGTGCCAAAACATGATCTGTTTTTAGTGCTGTATGTTGTTTCAAACAATTATTACTTTTACAGGCATTTTAGTCTTCTTCTGTTCGTTTATGGCACACCTATTTCTCCTAATTCTCCTACTCAACTGTATGGTTTGCCACTAATTCATCCAAATGAGAGCATTTTTCCAACTTGATTTTTTCCATGTCTTGTGCATTAGAACTAGAATTCCCACTCAGCAGGTATTCTACCAGCCAGTAAAAAAAATGTGCCTAAGGCCAATGTTAAGTCGATTAACAAGCTGCTATAAATTTGATCTAAAGGTGACAATGCTAATTATGGAAATGTGTGTTTTTTACTACTCAACACATGAAAAAATTACACTGAATAGAATTTTTAAAACTAGTAAGGTTTGCTACCCAGCTGGAATTTTACTGCCAGACCAGTAAACTGGCCAATGTTAAGAGTATGGAGGCATTAATATGACCAAATTAAATGGATTTTTTTTACATATGTGTTTTGATATTAGTTACAACTACTGAATTCATTATCTGACGAGGACTTTGTTATCCACACCTTTTGCTGATGGCAGTGCTACTTTAATAACAGTACTGGCACTAGATTGGCAAGAGACTCGGTCACCTATATATTGTATGTACTGTGAATGTAGACAAATTCATCTATACATTGTGTTAGCAGAATTGCACACACATGCATATATTAAGAGAAATATGTTTTTTGTATGATAGGTGGGATTTTCCTTGGCACAGTTGGAACTGCAGGAATGCTCGCTGGGTTTGGCGCAACATTGTCCCACGCAAAGAAAAAAAGTCCCACTTGGTTCAATAAGGTTTGATTAAATTATTTATCACCTTCTGTAAACTGATTTACAATGTAACAAGAGTTTGCTAACCCCTTGCCGGAATAGGACGTGCCAAGCACGCCCTGCAGTTCTGGTCCAGTATGTCTACAGTCATGCCGCAATCCGACTGAACACTTATTTCTGTATTTGACACAAATACTGCGTTGCTTGTTAAATAAAGTTTGTTGACTATATCTTTAAGTGTTACCAGATTGCACGTATTCAAGGACTTCTTTATCTTCTAAAGTATTCCCTAAAACATGAGTCGTCTCTATGATTAATATTAATGAAAATATTTTCTTTTAACTGCCATTTCAGCTTTCTGGTGATATTTATGCAGTACTCGGGGTTATAATGGGGCCATCTTGCATACATACTCTCAATGCTCTCCTTTGTGTTGTGATTGGATTGAGTATCAATGAATAACTTGAGTGAGATGATTAATAGTTGCCTGTGACCATCCCCATAAAATCAGCTGCCCAAATGTTCCCAGAATGCTATCAATGAGATCTTTCTCTGTAAATGTCCCTCATTGTTGTTCCTAAGCTCTTTGTCATATATCAAAACGATGCTTGTCCTAAGATGCCTTGCAGATTAATCATATGGCTAGAGAGGCTGCTGGCCTATGGTATTTACAATAGTCCGCAAATATCATCTTACAATTTTTAGATATACTCCCAATATACAGGCGATTGATAAGTGTAGTACAGGCCTAAAATAAGATTCTCTCCTCCATTGGCACTCAAAAGTTACATGTACAGCACTCAATTACATATGTGAACTATCATTACATTATCAGTGGAATTTGATAATTAGCCTGTCATTATGCCATGGCTCCTAAAAAATATGACTTCTTTCTACTAACTTGGAGTGTTTTTATGTACAGATCCATATCTGGCTGAAGTGATCTTTCTGGCATGTGTATGTAGGAAACTACAAATAAGACGTGTATATGAAACCACAAATAATGTGAAAAAGTACCCCAAAAGTATATTCAATATACTCCCTCTGTTTGGATGCTGCCTACACTCTGTACTCCTCTAAATATGCCACAAAACATTGTTGAAGGCACAGAAACACGTGGGATGATAGAAATGTGTTGTATGTAAAATAAATAAAATATATAGTGATGTACTCCCAAGCATAAGATATTTGATCCCATAGAATATGTTGTGTGAGGTCTGTAGAACTCACACCGTTTAGGATCAGAGATGGAGATGAATATTTATATGAATACATATTTTAAAAAAGAAAAGACACAAAAGCTTCATAGGGTAAAACCATTAAAGGTATAGTATGAAAAGTATTGCAGTTACATAGCAGTATTAAACCAAAGCATGTAACCACATATGTTCAAAGACCACTGTCTGTTGGAGCCTCAGTCCAAAGTGTATATATGACACTTTCAGTTCTATTTGCCCATTAAATTAAATGTCACACTTCTTTTTAAAATGTTAAAGCTTTTTCAATTTTGGGGAATGTCTACCATCTTGTGAAAAGTGTACAAAAGGCGGCTCCTATTATTTCTAATTACCATAAATATTGTGGTGAAAATAAATAAATAAAAAGAAAAAATATATCACTATATAAAGAGCTCTGCTGCAAACACTGGTGTTGTTACCCAAACACAGATACAAAATTTAAACCAGAAAGTGTAAACATTGGTACTTAATGAACAACTTATTAATATTGATTGCAGGTACACAAAACAGATGTGCGACTCTAAATTCACAAAAGGTTTTCTTTATTGCCCTCGTTGGGAGTCAATTCACATGGGACAGAGCCCTCAAACTGGCTCTGGTTTTATAGCGTTGTGGGACTGCCATCCACACCATCAAGAGGTAGATGTTCAGGATCAATCAGTATGACAAATATAGATGAAATTTCAAGGAGAATAAGTTTGGACACTGTACAGGGTACAGGAGAGGAAGTCCATCTGCGAAAAATATCAAGTGCCTGCTTCCCCACTGTTATTTCACTGCGTTTTGTTGGTTTTTGGCTTCAAAAATCACTTTTAGGAAGTTCTGGAAGCTTGATGTGCCGTTTTTCTTTCTCCAATGCCTCATGACAATCACAGCGATCGGATGTGTTTAGATGCTAAAGGTGGTGCCTGAGTCTTTTTTTATTTTTTATTTTAATATAAACGAACAATAAATATCACAAACACATAAAATAGAAGCGTTCATAAATCCTACAATGTGCATTCCTAACAGGACAAGGATTAGCTTCAATATCATCTCCCTCTTATTTGAACCCTTGCAAATCTACAAATGTTTGAGTGAACATATCAATGTCTGGGGTGGCGGGAAGGCCCTCTCCTTCCTCTATTACCAACCCTGGAACGGAGATTCCGGTGATGCCTGAGTCTTGTACAGGAAACCTATACAGAATATATGTATATACATATTCTGTATACCATCTGTAAAAAGAAAATCAATCTGCACTGCCCAATTTAAAACAAGGCCTCTCTGATGCCCTACAATACATTACCACCTTTCTTATTATGATCTCTTCCAATGCATCATAGGGATTGTGACGATACGGAACCCCAGAGCAGCCTTTCCCCTAGGTGTCAATGACTATATCTCCCCCAGGATGCTGGTCTCAGTAGTAATAAGCTGACAGATCTGAAGACTCTGTCGCAGGAATAGACACACACCAGTGTAGGAGTGACACAAGAATGCCATTTATTTGGAAACAGCATAGATATTTTTACACAGACAAATATGACATGACTCATTTAAAACAGGTAATCAGAAACAGTAGGAAATAACATAATCACACATTTAAATACACTTACACAACATAACATTGGGGAAATCCTGCTTCACACCTTTCAGAATACAAAGGTGTCAAGTTCAGATACCTCCAGAGTACACTCAGATACAAAAGGACACTGAATGACTTGCATAAAGGCAATGGAGAATTTGACATAATGACAAGAATACATTTAACACATATTAACCATGAACTCTGTATTTACCATATTGCAACAGTAACATAATAACCTTCCATAACACCTACTGAGAGACTGGAGTGTGAAGGAGAGGAGACAATCTCAACCTGGGGAACACAATGGCTTAGCTGACTTCTTGAGTGAACGTGTCCTGGGCACCCTGTGTTAGATGTCCAGCTGTACTGAAGACAGGGTGCTGCTGGTGGCCCCAAAGTGTGTACTCCCATTACTATCACACACACAGACAGGGTCCATAGTCTATTGGGAGGAGGTGGACCATTAATTATATCCAAGAACCCCAGTGACGGAGAGTTCCGTCACAGGGGTCTATTTTTTATAGATAGGTCTGGCATACCCCGGACTCGGAAATCACAATGAGTTTTTTGTTTGTACCCAAATGATGAGCTTGCCCGTTTTGGACAGATAGCTTCAGAGGTTGCAGTGGACAAGAGTCCTTTCATTACAGTTAAACTGGCATCTATTATGTGGGATGGGGTTTTGTTTTCATGGTAATTTACTAGGGCAAACTGTAAAATAAAAAATATGAATGGATTTTCTTTCTTGTATTTTTAGAATTCTGATTTTTTTTTAAATATATATGTGTATATATATCTTGAATAATCTATAATGTGTATGCTATTAGTTTCTTACTAATTAGAAAGGGAAATGTAGAATTAGGTAAGGTGGTGTGCTACTTACCACGCACGTTAATTATTAATAATTAGTGTTTTTAAAAATTCTTTCAGGGTGTAACTGCTACAGCTGCTGTTCCAGAAAGTGGCTCATCTCTTGCCCTGCGGGCATTAGGATGGGGTTCTCTATATGCCTGGTGTGGAGTAGGACTCATCAGTTTTGCTGTGTGGAAGGTTCTTGGAGTTCACAGTGTGAGTACTGAAACTGAAGCACACACAACAAACGTTATGGTGGGGTAAAGGTGATGGCAAAACCCCTCCACTTCAGGGGTAGCTGAGGCATTATTAAACACAAATCTACACATAAATCCTAAACTTGCAGTGCTACCACCACTGCAATGTATTCTGGGTAGGCGTATACAAATAAAGAAATGATCAACTTTTTGCCCAAGAGCAGAACCTAGAGACTCATCTAGCTGTAAGTATTTTATATTTTATGCAATGCAAAGTGTAAAACATGCAGTTTAAAATACTCTGAAATCACATTAATATTTGGAAGATGCGTTTTGTGTTCTAGACAGTCCCTTTAAGACCCTTGTCCAACAGGAAAATGTACAATTTAAACTTTCTGCAATCTGTATTACAACCTGCTTCTTATATAAAAATATTTTTGTTCAATCCTATAATATATATATATATATATATATATATATATATATATATATATATATATATATATATATATATATATATATATATATATATATATATATATATATATGTATGAGACTGACTGTGTGTGTGTGTGTGTGTGTGTGTGTATGAGACTGACTGTGTGTGTGTATATGAGACTGACTGTGTGTGTGTGATTGTGTATATGTGCCGTTGTCTGGCTCGTACATTTTTTTGGAAATCAAAAAAGTGTTGCGCATATATACTTATCTCAATTGAGACTTGGCAAACAGGTGTTTTCACATATAAGGGAAAAAAACATATAACAAATCATGTGTTGCAACGTGATGTTAGCTTTTACAAAAGCCTGTTGTACCTTTGGAATCCTGACTCATACTGGTAATGGAAATGCAAGTAAATGACCATGACTGTTGCTAGTTTTTACTTTTTACTCTGATTTAATATTTTTGATCCTTGAGCAAATATTTGAGTGTTATGGTATGCTAACTCTATACAGGTTGAGGATCCCTTATACAAAATGCTTGGGACTAGAAGAGATTTGGATAATGGATCATTTTCACCAATAAGATATATTAAAGCCTCTCAGTACTCATGAAAACCAGTAGTATCAGTGCAAATACTGGCTAGAGAATATAAATCACTTTTTACTCTTATTTAGATGTGATGTGAGGCATTGTTGGGAACCTGTCGCTTCAGACCAGTACCCGTACCATTGTGTTACCCTTTGTGAGCATGGGGGTATCTGGGCATTCATGGAAAGGCTACATTGCAGCTTAAAGGGACACTGAATAAACTGTTGTGCACTTGCATTCTGACAGGTATGTGTGGAATTTGCAACTTGTGGCAATATCAAGAAAAAAAACTGGATCATTTTGGATAACGGATTTCTCTATAAGAGATAGTCAACCTGTAGTTTAGTTTTAACTTAAGCAAACAAATTTGAGGAAGGGTCTATGAAAGTGATTTCCTGAGAAGTCAGGCCTGCTCTGGGAAATAAAAAAGGGGAACGGTAGCTACAGAGGGGGTTTATGAAGGGAGTAAATGAAGATGCATGACATGGGACAGTTAGCTACCATGTATGTCAAAGGTGCTCTTGGCTTGTGAAATTTTAAGATTAAAAAAAAAAAAAATGGGGATATCAGCGTATTTGTGCTGCTAACATTGTAAGTGCTATATCAATTCTAATGTTCTAATAATTTACTACAGTGAGTTCAGAATAGTAGAGTGGATTTTGGTGCAGTTATGTGTAGAGGTGTCTTAACATGTGACGTTCTTTTTGGGCCTCAAAAATTCTGATGTGGGCCCTGTATCTACCTTTCTCTTATTTACCGGATAAAGAGATGCTTAAAAGTTTTGTGGACGTGTGTTGCAAATGGGAGCTCTTCGTCCAGGGTCTGAACAAAAAGCACTCCATCCTG
This sequence comes from Pelodytes ibericus, assembly GCA_036172795.1. Lineage (NCBI taxonomy): Eukaryota > Metazoa > Chordata > Amphibia > Anura > Pelodytidae > Pelodytes > Pelodytes ibericus. The sequence continues at coordinate 75,869,171 of CM069861.1, read as the reverse complement.
AAAAAAATGCATTTTTAAAATTCTTCTACTATTTTGCAATACACATCTTTTTCAGGGTTTCTCTTGGGAAGCCTCTTCAGCTGCTGCAATTGGGCTCCCTAGCTTCCTGTGGAAACCAATCAAAACACGTAGGGATGACCAATAATGAAAACAATTAGCTGGATGATATAGAAATGTAAAATCTTGCAGAGATTATTAAGTCTGGACAGTAAGCCAGGTCCTGATCTGTCTTACTGCCCATCTAAATGATGGAGAAGGGAAGCATTTTTTTCTGTCCAGGCAGACAACCTGCTTATGAAGACATTTGAACGAAAACAAACCAAATTTACTTAAAACATATGCTTTTTTCTCTTTCACGGTCAAAATGTATTTAATTAAAACTTGGAAAGTATTTAAAGAAATTGGTGAATTTCATACTTCTGGTCTTCATATTAAACTAAATGGTGAGGTTTAGAGTTGATGTTTGAATTCTAAGGACCCGATTACCAAGCAGAAGATGACTATCTCACCCTTCTTTAATACTTGCCAAAATGGCAATGTGCTGCTGTCACCTATGGGAGAAAGAGAGTTATTGCAGTTAAATACAGACAGCTGCTCTATAATCAATTGTCCAAATACAAGCTTAATATTAAGTATGTCAATAAAATGCATAGGCAAAATCACAGGATATATTTTAAAATTGATGAAAAAAAATTGTCAAACTTTTTTTTTTTTTTTTACAACTACAAAGATGGAAAATTATCACTTAAATTAAACAGACAAAATAAGTAGTAGAAAAAAAATAAGTGTTTTGTGTGTGGTTTTTTTTTCAATTTTTTTTACTGTGGTATATTCAATATACAGAAGACAAGGGAATAATCAAAAAGCAAAACAGGCATTCATAGCAGAGCTGGTAAATAACTGATTTAGAGTATTTTTCCATTAACCCAGTAATTTGGACATAGAGTCAAAAAGGTGAGCATCATTAACCCTTTTTGCAAATGCATACCCAGAATCCTTTGCAATGGTGGGAGCACTGCAAGTTTAGGATTTGTGTGAGAAAAACAAGTGTTCTGGCTTTTCTGGAGTGGGCATAATTAATTAATAATGCCTTTGATATTAACTTATTTTGAAGTGGAGTTTTTTCCCCCAGCTCCTTTGCCCCAACCATAAATGTGTGTGCCTTTATTTGTTAACAATTACTGATGGATCTCTTCACTAAAATTTGACTTTCATTTTGAGCGCAAGTCTAATTCGGCACCTGAGTTTAATAGACCTAAGATAGTCCCTCACAGCATATGTAGCTGCAATACTTGGAGTTCAAAATGGAGAAATCTTCCTGAAATATGTTCACACAGTATGCACTACAAAACTTGTATATTTTTAATATAGGCTCATGTTCCTCCACAACAGTCCTATGTACCAGTAAGGACAGGGATTCTGTACACAAACTCATTTTTAGAGTGGTATAGCCTGATTTTTGTTATTTATGACCTTTTACTATTAGTTTCCTTCCTTTGAAGTTGGCATCATACTATCTGACAGTATTATCATGATTTAATTTCATAAATTTCAAGAAATTCCAATTAACCGCTCGAACCGGTTTATATTTTACAGTTTAAAAAAATGTAAATCTTCTCTGATAACATTGTTGTGAACAATAAGCAATATTTCTTACATAAATCATTGAGTGACTGACTCAACCCACTCTCCAACTCACTGTTTATCCGTCTAAAACCTATGCAAAAATAACTCCCTCACCTAAACAATTATCAAAATGCATTGTGTTACAAGAATTAGGGTTGGGGTACCTGCTCACCTGCAGAGGGCTTCTGAGATAAGATCTTATATCCCTGGCAAGCTGTGCTTTTTTAAAAAGGGGGCCAAGGTTTTAGCACATTTTGCCACTAATCCTCTGACTCCTCCCCATAGTAACCCGTTTCCTACGGATTACAGAGGTAACCTCACAGTACTCCTCTTGGAAACCTACCCACTACTTCCCCACTTCCCTTACCCTTGACCCTCAATTTCATTCTATTAATAATGTGATTTTTTTTGCACCCATGTTAAATTTATTGATTTCATCTTACTAAAGCCAAGAGTTATTACCTTTGTATTGTGTCAACGCCTACTTTGTTAAAAAAAATAATAATTAAAAATAAAGAATTTTTGGGAAAAAATGTGTAGGCTGGCACCTGCACATTTTAACCCTTTAAGTGCTGTAGTGAACACAAACGACTATGTCAGCCGATCAGAAACCTCTCTGTCCCAGACAGGCAGAGTTTGAAATCCAGCCAGTTGTTGGGCTGAACATAATCTACCCCAAAATGTGTGTGTATATTAAATGAAAAAAATGTAAATTACGGTTAAACACAAAAACCGCATACGTGAAAAGACAGCTTCTGCCACTAAAGGGTTAATTTCCTGTAATTCTCTCTTTCATGAATAAAGTGTTTATTTGCTTGCAGTTCTGCTAACATAATGTTTAGATCATGTTTTATATTTTTCTGTTCTCTTCATTTACAGTATAAACAATGTGTAGATGTCTTCCACTCTTTCTCTAAATTGAAACTTAAGCATTTAAAAAAAAAACTATACCATTCAAGAAGTTATAATTGAACATCTACATCTCTTTAAACACATACTACAATATTTTCGCCCGTTTCAAATTAGTGTGTTTATTAGCTGCAGTATATATATTCTCAGAAATTCTCTATATCTGAGAATTCTGAGCAGTATAATATAGCAGCTGAAATTCTCTCCTTACAGAGCACTTATGGCACAAAAACAAATATGCCAAAAGTGTATTTACCAGAGATCACAAGCCACGCTGTTTATGTGAAAGTCATGGTTATGTCCATAAATAGAAGTGTATAAAAATAAAACATTCTGTTCATCTTATGTGCAAGTTATTCACCACATGTTTGTGAAAAACAACTTCTATATGAGAGTCACATTCCTATTTAAAATTTTGGCACTTGATAGAACATGTACTGAAGGGTAAAGTTCACTAAGGGGACATAAGATGGTGTGTTTTCTCTCCAGTGGCCATGGGTGCTTGTAGATTTTGGGGGCCGAAGCAGAAGTCAGAGGGCTGCCTTGTGCCAGCTATTAGCCCCTTTCCATAACTCTCTCCTCATTTGGGAGACCCTACGCAAGTGAGTCTGCTAAGCAGACCTGCTCAGCTTAATTTGCTTATACTGTAGTGCCACTCATGCCTGTGAGAAATATTTTAACATCTTAAGTTATTCTACGTAGCCTCTCACACTGGTTTATATTACAAGGACAGAAAATAAAGTTTAATTCTTTAAGAAGAGACTTCATATTTAATCAAAACTGTTAAAAGAGCTTTATTTATTATAATAGTTAAATACAATTATAGTACTATAGTAGTAATTATAAGGACATTCGAGAAAAAAAATGCTATCCAGGCCCTGTGCTTCCCATTATTTTCATGCACAAAGAGATTTAAATGGACTATGTCGCCTAAACGTTGCTTATATTGTAAATGTAGAGAATAAAACTTGATTGAAAACGATCTACACGTTGTGTTAGCATGCCTAAATTAGGAAAAAATTTTTTTAAATGTGTCTGTGGAGTTCCTGCATATGACATCACATGTGGCATGATCTGCAAATGAACTAGTTTTCAATGGAAAATATGTAATTTGCACATTAAGCTCTACATCCACAGTATAAACAAAATTTAAGTGATACAGTCCCTTTTAGGAGCCAGCAAAAAAATCAGATCAGAGTACATCACTCAATTTGTCCTCCCTCCCTGCTGCTTTACCTCATTGCAGGGGAGAGGGGCACTTCTATTCCAGTCTGGTCTGCCAGGCACAGACCATCTTGTCATCCTGCTAAGTGTCGGTATGTCATGTGACACCTAGCGCTCTGACTTTACAGTGCAATGCGGAGGAGCACAGACTTTTCCTTGTCGTGCTTCACTTCACTTACAAACAATGGAGAGACATTGTGATGCGATCAGTGACAGAGCAGCAGGCAGTGAGACAGTTTGTCACACTTCTGCAGATCTGCACATAGGGTGAAGAAAATGTTTTGCTATGCACCTCCCAATGTATCCCACTGGCGATATGGTATAGCGAGGAGCATGGCTTGGAACTACGAGTGTCAGTACTACTTCCCAGTAGAGTTGTCACCCACAGTGGCAACAGAACTGCACATGTGCAAAGTATTTTGTCCCTTAATATGCCATTTTTTTGCCATTTAATATGCCAGTATTTTGTCCCTCAATATGCCATTCAATATGGCAGCATTTTGGCCCTCTATATGCCAGTATTTTGCTATTTAATATGCCAGTATTTTGTCACTCAATATGCCCCTGCACGGAGGAGGGAAGCTCTGGCCGCGGTTTAAAAAAAAAAAAACTTTATTGAAGCCATGCGGCTGGATGGGAGAGCAGAACGCTTCCCTCACAGCCGTGGCCCGGCTAAACAGAGGGAATATCGCCTGTCACCCCCTGATCGCCCCCACCAACCATTGCACTCGCAGGACTTGCCCCCACCAACCATAGCACTCGCAGGACTTGCCCCCACCAACCATTGCATTCGCAGGACTTGCCCCCACCAACCATTGCACCATATGACCTGGTGCTATAATTGCTAAAATTAACTAGTGGAAAACCTATGTAAATGAAGTATTTTTTAAAATTTTAAGAAATAAAACAATTTTATTTTGAGGCATTTTACTTTGTGTGAAAATTATAAAACTTACATTTTTTTTTTTAAATATTTCTTTATATGTTTTCCATACTAACTAATGAGTTAAACATATAAAATTATAATAAAAGAAAGCCCCATTTGCCCTAAAATGATATATATTATGTGGGGACACATGAAGAAAGGGAATCACTTGAAATTATGTGACATAAATTAAATAAATTCTGGTCATCAAGGCACATCAAATGCTGCATATATCTCGATGGTTTTAACAAGATGGTGTGTTGTCACTAACAGTCTGATAGACCAATGGGGGGAGGGGAAGATGTCAGGTGGTAACAGGCCACGTCTGCTAGTACAGATTCCAGCAAATTTTCGATTTTTTTTTTTTTTGCTACATAATGAATTATCACTATATAATTTGGAAGACCACACATGTAACAAAAGCTTAAGTTAGTCTTTATTAATTTCATGAGGTAAATTATTAATCGTTGGGCATTTGAGCTAAGCTAGGGGACATACAAAAACAGATGAGGGCAAAATCTGGCCTGTGGGTTTCTAGTTGGACAGCAATGTTCTAAATGAGACCTGACAGAAAGATAATTTACAAAATGCCAAAATCAGGAAAATCGGGACAATTTACTATTTAGAATATAAAGTTAACATTTTAGCATTGACCCTCTTAAAAATATCAAACTATTGAATCTTTATTAAATTGGCAATAATATTTAAACAAATGAGAATTTTGGCAGTTAGACAACTAACATTACTGATATGCCATGTCTCACTGTTTCTATAATCTTGGTGATATCTGTACATTAAAAAAAAAAATGTAATAAAACAAAATATATATAACAAAAACAAACTCCAGATGTTAGAGGCTGCTCTTTTGAGAAACCTAGTTGATCCACGTTACATGTTTGACAATATCAGAGTAATTGGTTTGGAAAGAAGTGTGAAGAGCTTTATTTAGTTTGCTTATGATTATGTTTGTACACACATTATTGCTACAAGATGCTTTTGTTTATGACTTGCCTGCTTCTTGGCTAATTCATGTATTTAAATTACGAGCACGTCAGCATCATATTCCCTGTTGTCTAACTTGAAATATACAGCCAAGATAGAGTCTCCCATTAGACCCCACGAGGTTGATGCATCTCTTTGCTCTACTTCAAAGACATCATTCTCTGTTCCCACAGGAGCTACTCACAGGAATTTTCCACCAGTCAACCAAAATAGAACGCTAATGGAAACTGGGTCTGGATTTTTTCCCTGTGTTTCCTAAATGACTAGCTTTAAAATTAATTTCATTTCAATAGTAATTATTTTTCGTAAAAATCTTGCAGCAATCCAATATACCTTTTTTAAAACAAGACATACTTACATTTTATAGTATTAAGTGCACTTTAGACTATTAGAGCAGGTCATTGGTATATTAAATGTTTACTCTAAAGGCCAATCATTTTATGTAGTTTTAATTTCATTATCCTTTTTTTTTGGAAAACAACAAATTCCATTATTTTATTTTTTAAAGATAATATACATATTATTATATTAATGCATGCACCACACATATGAATTGTAACTTACAATTATTTACTGGAATGTTAACTTTTTTTTATTTCTGTTTTTAACATTTTATTTTTAATGATCCATTTAAGTCTACCCATTCTATATCTTGTAGTCTACCCTCCAGGAACAGGCATTTGCACTAGTGCAGGGGCTTCCAAGTTATTTCTAAAGTGGGCCACATGTTCAAAAATACATGTGTTTTGGGACTTTTTTCTTTTGTTTTTAACTAATGGCAAGAGTAAAGAATAGCTTGTTAGCCATAGTAAAAAAAAAAAAAAATAAGTAAAATAAAAGTAGTCCAAAAACTATTTAAATCAATTTTATTCAAACAGATCTACATATTTATTGGGCTAATCCGTATATGGATAGCTAATTGAATTAGGGCGCACCTTGTAGTCAAAAGGGGCGCATTTAGTCCTTGGGCGGCACATCGCGCCAACTGAGTATTACACTGTTTGTGGCATTTTAAAAGAGAACTAATTTCTTAACCCAATACAGAGATCTAAAAAAAATTAAATAACCATTATTGAACAAAATACAAAATAGAATAGAATAAAAGGTCCTTCCACTGTGGATCAAGAGGAAAAATTAAGAGAAAAGGATGGCAGAATGATACATGCGATAAATTGAGTGAAGGGTTAGGGCTGGGTTAGAACCAAATGAGAACAGATCAAATCATGTCATAGTAACCTCCGAAACCAGTTAAAACATAACTTTTAATCAATTTTTATTATTAATACTCTGGAGCATACCTCCGTAGAGAACACAAAAACACCAACAAAATAAGCAGTAAAAGAGCTCAATATTAATTTGGTCTTTGCACTATCCTCCCCAAAACAATCTAAATAATTATTTAATACTCTTTACTACAGGGCTTAACAAATATGATTTAAATCTCAGAGCCAGCTGCAAGCTTTAGGAGCCAATACGTCACAAAGGAAAATGTTTGGGTCCAAGTCCATAAACATATATAAATTACATACACTTAGACACACATGCTAATGCACCCACATGCTGACACACACAAGCTGACACACATACATACACACTCATATGCTGACACACACATAATTGCACAAACATACATGTTCACCAACAAATACACACACTCACAGACACTTATATGCTGACACACATTAACATATGATTTCACTCTATACTACCTTTTAGGTTCTATTGAACAAACTAATGTGATAAGCAGACTGATCACATAGTTTGGAAATGTGACATACTATTTGGGGGAAGGTATGTTAATCTGATGGTTTAGTCAGATATTTATCAACTGTTTAGGCAAATACTAAAATTACCAATTCAATAAATAATAGAGTGCTTAATCATTAAAGACAGAATTACAGGTCAATTGAGATGGGAATTTAGAATTTTAGGCCAAATTAGCCTTTTTCCTGCTCTGCAAAATGTTTCTAATTCAACTTCTTTGTCCTAAAGTTTGAAATTCCCTTCTCAATTCCCTGTAATTCTTTCTTTAAGTAAATCTGTATCTTTGCACTTTTAGAGCTGAAGGAATATGATACATATTGGCCTTTATAAAGAGACTGCTGCTGACATTTTGAATGGTGGGTAAACAAATCAATAATACATACTTTGAAAAATATTAAACATCTAATTATTATTACTATAGTTTCTCTCTAGTCCAGCAACAGCAGATTTTCTTATAATATAGAAGGCTTGGTCATATGTGACATTTTGTGTTTTTGTGTTCACTATGGAGATAATAATCAATTAATTAACTGAAACAAATACATTTTAAGTAAGTATTTTAGCTTAATCACTGAGGTCTTAAATGTCGTTTAATTACCAGTGGGGAGGGGGTTAATGTCACAAAGCAGGCATAGTGCTAGCATTTTATAATTTTTTTTAAAAAAGTATTTGTATTTATATTTAACTATATCGCAAATCTATGTAAATTTGTCCAGAACAAGCCATTTATTACATTAAATTTGCTGATAGCCCACTTGCTTCCTTACTATTATACAAAGGTTGAATGCTGTTCAAGGTTAACGGCACATTATCGTATCACACAGATAAATGCTGTAAGCTGCTTTATTATTTATCATCTGAATTTGTTTTTCATATATTTTCCTAGCTCAAAGAATTCCGGGAGAAGATGCAATCCATATTTCCGACAGTGCCAAAAAGCCAGACGTCTAACGCCGAATCTCTCAGTCTTGAAGACCTTCTGAAATCCAAATAAAGAACAGATTAGGACACTGAATGCGCACCTCAGGAGACTCAAACTGATCAATAAACTGCAGGGGATCCATGATATTAATGTAAAGAAAACCATTCCTTATATATCCATATTATGACATACTTATGATCAAAGCAATGTGAAGAAGCACATCACACGTTTCGCCACCAAGACTTAATCTTAGATACTATTTGACAGCAACCTATTCAATTTTAAAGGCAAGATTGGAAACACCTGTTTAGCAGCAAAATATATTAACTGCAATGAGCAAAATGGTGGTAATTATTAAAATTAAAATGCAAAAATTCACATATCAAATATTACAGTTCTATATATGTAATAAAAGACAGATAAATGTGTATTTTCTCTTCTGTATTTATAGGTTATAACAAAGGAATCTTTTTTCCATTGATATCATGAATCCACTTCCCTCAAAACCTTTTTCTTGCTAGATTTTGGAACGGTGGACCGTTTACAGCTGCACTTGGACTCTAACAAAGGCTGTAATTATAGTGAACTCCAGGTGACCAAATCCAACGACTTTCTCCATCAGCTGAATGAAAATACTTTCAAAAAGATAAACATAGGTTCTGGACGAATTATTTCCTTGAATAATTCTTGGATATAATATGCTTTGCAGAAAGAAACACGGATCATTGCAAAAATTCAAGAGTTGTTTAGGAGAGAAAACAAAAGCATTTTGGACACTTGAAAGATTTCAACATGGAGATTACACTATAATTGTTTTTTAAAAGTTGTGCAAAGGATCTCCATAAATCTTCTTTTACATTGACCTATAAACAAAAATGTTTTTCAAAGAGCGCTCAGTGAAACTATTATGCTGAGGCTTTTTTTTTTTTGTTATAACAAAAAAGAGAAGAAGGCACACAATTCGGCTTTTGCTGAGCAAATTCGAATTAAATTCATCTACTTGGTACTCCCACCGGGATATAGCATGAAAAGTAGGTTTGGGACAGATTCCTCTTAGATGAACGCTCCAGACCTTGGTGATAGCTGTAACAATATGTTTTAATTCATCATGACAGCATTTGGCGTTAAGTTTCGCTCCCTCACCTGGTGGAAAAGTACACCTACACATATCACGCCAAAACTTGACGTTTTATTAAGGCAAGCATATATTTTGTTACAAGACTTTCTGAGCAAAGATACTTTGCTTATTGTGGTGGAATGTTCATATCACCTCAGCTCAATGTTTCTGTTCTGGCCTTTCCTCAGGTTTATTTTATTTTTGTTCTTTTTACTTAATGTCCACGGGCTTCTATTGATTAATGTTATATTTATTGGGCATATCCTGTCCTAAAATGAAACTAAAATAAAATATATTCTTTTGTATTTGTAATGTTTTGATTTACTGAGTGGCCTAAATTACATTTTAAAAATGCCCTTTTTTGTTGTTGTATACGTGAGAATTTTACTCATAAGGTTATATCTTACACAGTGCACGAATTGTTGTTTTTATCTTTTATTTCATAAATGTTTTTTTTTTTTATTATTTACATTTGTTAATCAGACGGAATAAACCAGTTTTTTCAGTGGCTGTGGAAATGCCATTACAGCAGGCTCAAAGTACTGTTTTTAGAGAGATTGATTTCAATGAATAGCTACCATTCAGGGTTAGAAAGAATGGCATAACGGTGTGCAGCAAATTGGTAAAAATTGGTACAATGCTGCTATGATAGAATGAAAAGAATTAGATAGTTTTTACATTTTAATTTATTATGTAAATGTTCAGAATCATAGCTTTAGAACGTAACTGAAAATAAGTGAACCAAAAAAGTATATATTTTGTTTATTTTGCATATATTGGTTTAGTTTGAAGAATTATATATTCTTGTTGACGATCAAATTACTTTTTTTCTCAGATCATCGGCAGCGCTTTTATTAAATATTATAGCTTCAACTGGCTGACCTCTTGAATAATAAAGGGTCAGACTAATTGTCTTTAAGAGATTGTAATAAACATTATGCCTGTTCATTACATATTAGTTTCGGAGTGGGTGGTTCCCTTTTTTTAAATAGATTGTGATTTGTCCAAGACAAGTGAAAAGAACATAAGTCTAACCTACAAAGGTAAATCCATGGACTTCTATCCTGAGATAATCCATTATTATATTTAACTACTGTGCTCTCACTTTGCCCGTCCACATATTGTACATATGTCCTGGTGCAAACAGTCCTTTTGTATTTTTACTAAATCACAAGCTATATTCATATGTTATACATGAATGGCAGTCAAAACTACACTGCTCAAAAAAATAAATGGAACACTTAATCAACACAATGTAACTCCAGGTCAAACTGTCCACTTAGGAAGCAACACTGATTGACAATCAATGTCACATGCTGTTGTGCAAATGGGATAGACAACAGGTGGAAATTATAGGCAATTAGCAAGACACCCCCAATAAAAGAGTGGTTCTGCAGGTGGTGACCACAGACCACTTCTCAGTTCCTATGCTTTCTGGCTGATGTTTTGGTCACTTTTGAATGCTGGCGGTGCTTTCACTCTAGTGGTAGCATGAGACGAAGTCTACAACCCACACAAGTTGCTCAGGTAGTGCTGCTTATCCAGGATGGCACATCAATGCGAGCTGTGGCAAGAAGGTTTGCTGTGTCTGTCAGCGTAGTGTCCAGAGCATGGAGGCGCTACCAGGAGACAGGCCAGTACATCAAGAGACGTGGAGGAGGGCAACAACCCAGCAGCAGGACCGCTACCTCTGCCTTTGTGCAAGGAGGAACAGGAGGAGCACTGCCAGAGCCCTGCCAAATGACCTCCAGCAGGCCACAAATGTGCATATGTCTGCTCAAACGGTCAGAAACAGACTCCATGAGGGCCCGACGTCCACAGCCCAACATGGTGCAGGACGTTTTGGCATTTGTCAGAGAACACCAAGATTGGCAAATTCGCTACTGGACCATGAGCACATGTGACAGAGTCTGGAGAACCCGTGGAGAACGTTCTGCTGCCTGCAACATCCTCCAGCATGACCGGTTTGGCAGTGGGTCAGTAATGGTATGGAGTGGCATTTCTTTGGGGGGCCGCACAGCCCTCCATGTACTCGCCAGAGGTAGCATGACTACCATTAGCTACCGAGATGAGATCCTCAGATCCCTTGTGAGACCAAATGCTGGTGTGGTTGGCCCTGGGTTCCTCCTAATGCAAGACAATGCTAGACCTCATGTGGTTGGAGTGTGTCAGCAGTTCCTGCAAGACGAAGGCATTGATGCTATGGACTGGCCCGCCCATTTCCCAGACCTGAATCCAATTGAGCACATCTGGGACATTATGTCTCGCTCCATCCACCAATGTCACGTTGCACCACAGACTGTCCAGGAGTTGGCAGATGCTTTAGTCCAGGTCTGGAAGAAGATCCCTCAGGAGACCATCCGCCACCTCATCAGGAGCATGCCCAGGCATTGTAGGGTTATACAGGCACATGGAGGCTACACACACTACTGAGCCTCATTTTGACTTGTTTTAAGGACATTACATCAAAGTTGGATCAGCCTGTAGTGTGTTTTTCCACTTTAATTTTGAGTGTGACTCCAAATCCAGACCTCCATGGGTTGAAAAATTTGATTTCCATTTTTTAATTTTTGTGTGATTTTGTTTCTCAGGACATTCAATAACAAAGTATTTCATAAGTATATTTCATTCAGATCTAGGATGTGTCTAGTGTCCCCTTTATTTTTTTGAGCAGTGTATTTTGTATTTGTATTCTTCACTTGATAAAGTATGTTATGGTTATATGCAGGGTGTAAGGTTGTAGGCAACTTTATCAGCCTGTATGTTATCATTAGAGATCGACACAAAGAGACCGAGATGCTGACAGGTAAGGTACAGATATTGGTAGACACACAATACAAATGGTAAGAAAGACAGACAAATACACACAGCAGTGCTATAGCTTCTTCTTTATGTCCAATCCAAGAATGCAGAGAAGACAGAAGCTGTTAAGGTGAAGAAAGTGTGGGACTATCCTCACACAACTGCATGACAATGGGATATATGTAGAATGCCAAAATATGAAGCACTTCTAACTTTTTCTATACACTATTGATCCCAGTCAAAGCCTCATCTGCGGAAGATGCCTGCAGAGTCTGAGCACAGGGGCATTGAGAAGTGAAAAGTGGTGCATTGAATCCGAGAGCAACAGATGGGGCAATTTCCTGTATATAACATTAAAACCTTTTACAATCTTACACTGACCACTCCTCTGTAAATCTGCCAGAGACAATAATGTGAAACACAAAGGAAGGAGGATAACTGTGTAAGGAGGCAAACACAAATTTACTGCCAAATAAATTATGCTGTTAAACAGCAAAGATACCAAAGAAGAAGAGATCTTTGTGGTAAGTGGGTGAGATCTCTAACTCAATACTGCATGATAAGGAAGAGGGATGGAGTGTGTATGGCTGCTGAATTGTGCAATCACTGGCTTTAGGACCTGTTTAAAGGATGAAGTGGGGGAGGGGATAAAGACATTTTAAAACACACTAAAAACATGCATCCACAGTATTTCCTAAGAGCCAGTCAGAGAGTTACTATAGAGATGCACACCTTTCCATTGGTTAGAATATGAAAGTGTTGTACAAATGCTCACCATTGTGTATACCAAACTATATCACCATTGCCACCTGGAATATGGCTCAAGACAACACATCTACATCTGGCACTGCCTGCTCTGCCAACTGCAAGATGTGAAATATAGTCTAGATTTCTCACTAAACCACCAACTGAAGGATACATTTGCTTGAATCAGAACATATCTTGACTTTTGAATATTTAGTTAAAAAACGATTAAGGTTCCTGATCTAACTTACTTTCTGAAGGCAACAAACCTCACGTGCAGGTTGGTTTTGCCTGTTAAATTCGAAATCTAGCAGCACATAGAGCTTAATTCATGAAAGAGGGAATTGCGAAGGAACTTTGAAACTTAAGGCCAAAGTACCCGAGTGCAGAATAAATCTCTTAGTGTGTAGTCTGGTTTTTGTTGCTATTGAAATAATCAGTAGGTCAACGTTATGTCCACTTCGCATGTTGTTCGCTCAAAGATGGTGAGTTCTCTATAAATCAGCATAATATCTGTGTAAGCGAATACTTAAAGCACTGCATTAAAAACAAATCTGATTTCATGGGTGAGTTTACTCCCACTATAAACTGGAACATAGAGTTCTAACGAACAGGCAAAACACATCTTGAACATTGCGTGGGTTGCGTCTGCTATATTTTAATGATAGCACTTACTGAGATACTGTCAGGCACTAGAAACAAGTACATCAGAAATTGTTATTGTGTGTTTAATCCAGAATTAATGCTTGGATGTCTGCAAATAATCTAGCCAGGTTTTGAAAAACTCTCTCTTACTAGGTAATGTAATATTTAGGCAGTATTGCAGGATTACATTTTTGTTGCTGACCTTTGCTTAGGTATAGTTAGTATAAATAAAGAGATACTGAGGCACAGAAAATAGGTGGTAAAAGGCTACAGCCAGAGGCGTCACTAGTAGTGTTGAGCGAACCCGAACCGCACTGTTAGGGTTCGTACTGAACATTACGGTTTTTGGACCCGAACACGGACATTTCACTGTATGTTCGGGTTGGAGTTCGGGGTTCCGCGATTTAATGGCGCGTTTTGAAAGGCTGCAGGGCAGCCAATCAGAAAGCCCATAGCATTACATAAATATACATTGTATGTAATGCTATTGGCTTTCTATAAACCAAAATAGACCTATTCGTATGAATGGGGACTCTATTTCTGTTTATAGAATAGCAATAGCATTATATGTATTACATAAACCGAAAGTCTATAAACCGAAAGAGATTCGGTTTATAGAAAGCCAATAGCATTACATTTATTCCATAAACCGAAAGTCTATAAACTGAATGTCTTTCGGTTTATAGACTTTCGGTTTATGGAATACATGTGATGCTATTGGGTTTTTATAAACCGAAATAGAGTCCCCATTCATACGAATAGGTCAATTGACCTATTTGTATGAATGGGGACACTCTTACCCACATTTTATATCATTTTGCAGCCCTCTAGCCCTTTCCAGGACCTTTTTAGAGGCATTTTAGTGGCCACAAGTTCGTGTCCACATTGATTTCAATGGGGTTCGGGGTCAAGTTCGAGCACGGACCTGGACATCCAGGTGTCCGCTCAACTCTAGTCACTAGTATTGTTGTCACCTGGTGCGGTAACTAATGGTGTCACAGCCTTGATTTCCTCCACTACCGTACTATGAGGGTTTAATGTTAGTATTAGGGTTTGGGGGTTGTGTTAGAATTAGTGTTTGGGTTGGGGGGGGGGGGGTCAGTATGACAGTTCAGCTTTCCAAACTGTCGCACTGAACTGTCAGCTCTGAAGCAGCTGCGATGAACTGTCCTAGACCCTGCCACACTTGGGGGCCCATTAAATATGCCACACACGGTACCCCATTAATTATGCCACACACGGGAGCCCAGCAAGGTGACGGTGGCCACAATCATCCATTATAAATTTATAAAACAATAAATATATATATTTATATCCACACAGACATCTCTCCCTCCCTCTCTCTCTACATATATATATTTATAGAAAGCCAATAGTATTACATGTATTCCATAAGCCGAAAGTCTATAAACCGAACGACGTTCGGTTTATAGACTTTCGGTTTATAGAATACATGTAATGCTATTGCTGTTCTATAAGCCGAAAGTCTATAAACCGAACGACGTTCGGTTAAGGAGAGCTCCATCTTTCCGACCCGAGCTTTTAAAAAAAAAATACTCAGACAGGGAGCTCAGAACTATGTGCTACATGCAGGGCCGGTGCAAGGATTTTTGCCACCCTAGGCAAAATAAAAATTGCCGCCCCCCCCCACACACATTATCAGCCGCTAGAGGTGCTTTCATGATTCTCACTGTGAACATTACAGTGGGAGGACGCAGAACATCCAAAGAAAACATTCGCAGCTGAGAGGAGGATCGGGGAGGAAAGTTCCCAGCTTTGGTGCTGGAGAAAGGTAAATGGCTGAAGGGGTTTTAACGAGGGTGCCCCACTCCTAAGGACTATATAGTGCCAGGAAAATGAGTTTGTTTTCCTGGCACTATAGTGCTCCTTTAACACCAGTACTGCACAGTGTCTTCTCTGCCCCGACAGGCTGTAGACACCAGTACCACTACATTAAACTGTAGTGGTTCTGGGACTATAGTGTCCTTTAAATGTGAGGTAAATTAGTTTCCAATGTAGTATTAATAACTAAACAACTAAATAATAAACATATTGAATTGTCTACTTACCACCAGGACATTAGATGATCTGGTCTCTGGCTGCAGTCTGGCTCTTGGTCTGGCTCTGGGGACTAGAGACAAACACCAATGGATTTTGCCCCCCAATATGCCAGGACTTAGCCCCTCATTATGCCAGGATTATGCCCCTCAATATGCCAGGGTTTTCCCCCACAATATGCCAGGATTATGCCCCTCAATACCCCAGGATTATGCCCCTCAATATCCCAGGATTATGCCTCTCAATATCCCAGGATTATGCCTCTCAATATGCCAGGATTATGCCCCTCAATATGCCAGGATTATGCCTCTCAATATGCCAGGATTATGCCCCTCAATATCCCAGGATTATGCCTCTCAATATCCCAGGATTATGTCCCTCAATATGCCAGGATTTCCCCCACAATATGCCAGGATTATACCCCTCAATATACCAGGATTATGCCCCTCAATATGCCAGGATTTCCCCCCACAATATGCCAGGATTATGCCTCTCAATATCCCAGGATTATTATGCCCCTCAATATGCCAGGATAATGCCCCTCAATATGCCAGGATTATGCCCCTCAATATGCCAGGATTATGCCCCACAATATGCCAGGATTATGCCCCTCAATATCCCAGGATTATGCCCCTCAATATCCCAGGATTATGCCTCTCAATATGCCAGAATTATGCCCCACAATATGCCAGGATTATGCCTCTCAATATGCCAGGATTATGCCCCTCAATATCCCAGGATTTCCCCCCACAATATGCCAGGACTTAGCCACCCAATATGCCAGGATTTTCCCCCACAATATGCCAGGATTTTCCCCCACAATATGCCAGCCAGGATTTAGCCACCCAATATGGCAGGATTTTCCCCCACAATATGCCTGCCAGGACTTAGCCACCCAATATGCCAGGATGTTCCCCCACAGGATGTTCCCCCCTTCTTTACCTCCTTGCTGCTGCTCTCCCGGTGCTCTCATCTGCCCGTCTGTGGCTGTGAGGGAAGAGTTGTGCGCTCCCCTCCAGCCAATGCGCATTCAATAAAGTTTGTTTAAAAAAAAAAGTTTCAACAAACTTTATTGAATGCGCATTGGCTGGAGGGGAGCGCACAACGCTTCCCTCACAGCCACGGACCTCCACCGGAGACAGAGCAGCAGGGACGAGGTAAGTAAGGGGGAGGATTATTTTTTTTTTACACAGGGTTCCAGCGCCCCCAGCTAAGATGCGCCCTAGGCAGCGGCCTAAGTCACCTTACTGGTGGCGCCGGCCCTGGCTACATGTAATATAGCCATGTAATTCTCGGGGGGGGGGGGGGGGGTGTATGTGTCTCAGTGCAGGGCCGATCCTGGGCGGGTGCACGGGGCGCACGGGAGGATAGGCGCTGTAGCAGGGAGCTCTCTCCCTGCCGTCCTCCTCCTTGTTAAAGCAAGCACAGCGCGACGGGTGCAAGCTCTGCCCCCGTCACGTTCTGTGATTGGCTGCTTCAGGGAGGAGGACGTTCTCTACAGTATCTGCCAAGACACCATAGAGAACGTCCTCCTCCCTGCAGCCAATCACAGAATGCAACGGGGCGGAGCTTTGCCCCGTTGCACTGTACTTGGATTAACAAGGAGGAGGAGATAATAACAGTTGGGGGGGGGGGGGGTAAAATAAAAAAAGAAATGAAATGTGGAAGTGTCTGTGGAAGTATATGTAAATGTGTATAAGTGTGTATGTGTGTGTCAATGTGTATAACTATGTGTGTGTTACTGTCTGTGTAAGTGTGTGTACATGAGTGTCTGTGCAAGTGTATCCTGTGTCTAAGTGTGTAATGGTGGCTGTGTGTGTATTTATGTATGTGTGACAGTGTGTATAAGGGTGTCTGTGTAAATGTATGTCTGTGAGGGTGACTAAGTGTGTAACTGTGTTTGTGTGACTGTGTATTTATGGATGACTGTGTGTATTTATGTATGTGTGACAGTGTGTATAAGGGTGTCTGTGTAAATGTATGTCTGTGAGGGTGACTAAGTGTGTAACTGTGTTTGTGTGACTGTGTTTATTTATGTATGACTGTGTGTATTTATGTATGTGTGTATAAGGGTGTCTGTGTAAATGTATGTCTGTGAGGGTGACTAAGTGTGTAATTGTATTTGTGTGACTGTGTGTATTTATGTGTGACAGTGTGTATAAGGGTGTTTGTGTAAATGTATGTCTGCGAGGGTGACTAAGTGTGTAACTGTGTTTGTGTGACTGTGTGTGTTTATGTATGACTGTGTGTACAAGAGACCAGCATGGGGAACAGAAAGATAGAGATGGAAAAAGATATAAGGGATGAGGGGAGAGACAGACATGAGGTATGAGTAGAGAGAGAGACAGACATGGGGTATGAGTGGCGAGAGAGAGACAGACATGGGGTATGAGTGGCGAGAGAGAGACAGACATGGGGTATGAGTGACGAGAGAGAGACAGACATGGGGTATGAGTGGCGAGAGAGAGACAGACATGGGGTATGAGTGGTGAGAGAGAGACAGACATGGGGTATGAGTGGAGAGAGAGAGAGACAGACATGGGGTATGAGTGGAGAGAGAGAGACAGACATGGGGTATGAGTGGAGAGAGACAGACAGACATGGAGCATGAATGGAGAGAGAGAGAGACATGCTCCATGTCTCTCTCCCTCCACTCATGCTCCATGAGTGGAGAGAGAGACAGACATGAGGGAATGGGGAGAGAGAGACAGACATGAGGGTACGGGGAGAGACAGACAGACATGAGGGTGCGGGGAGAGACAGACAGACATGAGGGTACGGGGAGAGACAGACAGACATGAGGATATGGGGAGAGAGAGAGAGAGACAGACATGGGGTATGAGTGGCAAGAGAGAGACAGACATGGGGTATGAGTGGAGAGAGAGAGAGACAGACATGGGGTATGAGTGGAGAGAGACAGACAGACATGAGGGAATGGGGAGAGAGAGACAGACATGAGGGAATGGGGAGAGAGAGACAGACATGAGGGTACGGGGAGAGACAGACATGAGGGTATGGGGAGAGACAGACAGACATGAGGGTATGTGGAGAGACAGACACACATGAGGGTATGGGGAGAGAGAGAGACACGTGAGTGACTGACTTTGTGGAATATTATTTATCACTCCTTATGTACTTCTTTTCCAATGATGCGCAGCCAGACTAATGAGAGACTTTGGCTGGTTGGGAATCATGGGAACGGTAGTTAAAACTCATTCTGCTAGCCAGCAAAAAGTCTCCCATGTTGCTGGCTGAGCATCATAGAAATAAATAAAACCACTACACAGTATTATTGCAAAATATATATCTTTATTTAAAATAAACGTTGGTCCTTTACATTAAAATAAAGTTTTCTCCTTCCCTCTCTCCCCAATATTGAAATGGGCATGTCTGGAACAGAAATGTCTAAAGGGGAGGAGTTCATAATATAGCCACGCCAACCCTTGGGCGCCAAAGGAAAACCTGCACCCAGGCGCCCGTGACCCTAGGATCGGCCCTGTCTCAGTGTGTGCTGGCTGAGTGTGCCTATGAATGTCTGCCGATTGAGTGTGTCTATGAATGAGTGTCTGCTGATTGAGTGTGTGTATGAATGAGTGTGAGTGTGTGCTGACTGTGTCTGTGATTGTGTTCTGGTTGATTGTGTCTATGAATGAATATATTTTGGCTGAGTGTGTCTGTAAGTGAGTGTGTGCTGACTGAATTTGTCTATGAATGAGTGTGTGTGATAAGTTGTATGGGGACAGATATGGCCCTGCCAAGCCTTTTGAGGACAACAAGGGCGGTGTCATGTTTGGGGACACTGATGGCAGTGATTAGGCCTCAAGTTCGACTTTCACCTAAGGCTTCACAAAGTCTAGAGCCGCCTCTGCCCGCACCTATATTGCACCTACAGCACTTGGCTTGCACTATGTGTGCATTCATATTTAAACGCACACATAGCTAAAGTAGAAAAGCTATTTCCAGAACAGACATCAAAACAAAGAATACCATTGTCCTGAAGGGGTTAATATGCCAAAGCCAATTTCCCCATTAATATGGCAGTGTTAGCATGTCCATTAATATGCCAGTGTTATTTTTATCCATTAATATACCACAGCCAATTTGCCCATTATTATACCACAGAAAATTTGCCTATTAGAGTGTCAGTGTTATTTTGCCCATTCATATGCCACAGCCAGTTGGCTCATTAATATGCCAGTATTATTTTGCAATGAATATGCCACAGCCAATTTTCCCATTATTATGCCACTGTTAGTTTTCCCATTAATATGCCATAGCCAATTTTCCTATTAATATGAAACTGTTATTTTTCCCATTTATATGCCACAGCCAATTTGCCCATTAATATTCCAGTGTTATTTTGCCCATTCATATCCCACAGCCAGTTGGCCCATTAATATGCCAATATTATTTTGCCTATGAATATGCCACAGCCAGTTGGCCCATTAATATGCCACTGTTAGTTTGCCCATTAATATACCAGTGTTATTTTTCACAATAATTTGCCAGTGTTATTTTCCCCATTAATATGCCACAGCCAATTTGCCCATTAATATTCCAGTGTTAGTTTTTACATTAACATGCCAGTTTTATTTTGCCCACCCTGCTCCACCTTCCCCAGTACTTATCTCCTAACTGCTCCATGTCCCCGGCTGTCGCCTCTTTGTCTCAAAAACCTCATGTGTCATTTCTTATACAGTGTGTAATGTATGGTGCATTTGATATCAAAAAGGGAATCTTTCATGTAAAATAGTACACTTTCTGTGAAGGATTCAGACCTTCATTGAATATTCACATGGATCTTTCACGTGGATATGCTGGAAAAATATGGAGTTTTTCCAGACAGCTTCAGCAACTTTAACTTTTCTTTGATGCTTCTACTTGCAAAGTCCCTCCCTTGATCAGAATGCAAATGATAATGAGTTAAGAATCTCTCCCATCAAACATCATGAAATTGTCTTGGCACTATAAATTGTTTCAGGATTATGGTGCATTGTCCACACTATAAAAAAAATATTTTATTGTTGCTAAAGCAAAGGTATATGTAAAAAAATTAGTTATTTAACTCCTTCGCAACATAGGACGTTCCAAGCACGTCCAGCCGGCAACACTGCTGCAGACATAGGACGTCCCTGATACGTCCTGCGGTGGAACGAGCCGTTTTCATGACCAACAATCGTGAAACTAAAAGTGTTACTGCATATATTAATGCCTGGGGCAGCAAGGGGGCTGCAAAATATATGCTCGCCCAGGGTGGCAAAAAGTTGTGCACCGGCCCTGA
Source organism: Pelodytes ibericus (assembly GCA_036172795.1). Lineage (NCBI taxonomy): Eukaryota > Metazoa > Chordata > Amphibia > Anura > Pelodytidae > Pelodytes > Pelodytes ibericus. Next base: position 75,848,152 of record CM069861.1, on the reverse strand, counting down.
CCAGTTGTACACCAAAAAATTCACATACCTATGTACAAACCTACTAAATAATACGTAACGTCCCGTATACAACAAATTTGAATCCAACAAGGGCCTTGCTATGTAAAATAGTAATTGAGCAGAGCACCCATATACATTATACAAGAGATGTTTACATAAAATCCCAAAACATCAAGTCTGTCATATCACAGAGCTGTACCCAATCATTGGTGTGTAACTGCGTCAAACAGGTTTTGATGTGCTACACACAACCTGCTAGGTGAAACACAGCTCCTCTCAACCAGGGCCGTCTTTAATAGTGATTGGACCCTAGGCAAGCAATTGCTTGGGCCCCCTGGACCCTGCCCCCTCCCCTGCATGCAATCACGCCATCCATCGCAATGTTACCTCAACCCCCCCACACACAAAAAACATAAAAATAAGCACACACGCAATTGGACTTTTCTTGCAGTGAGTATTTTTATTGCATTGCATAAAATGTGTATATTATGTGTATAATTGCAGTGTATAAACTGTATATTTGGATACAAAATATCCAGGAACAGGAATATAGTGCCATTCAGATACCAGGAATATTGTGCCAGTCAGATGCCAGTAATATTGTGCCAGTAAGGTAAGGGGGAGGGGGGTGGACAGAGGACACAGACAGACAAGGGGGGGGAAACACAGACAAGGGGAGGGAGGGGGACAGAGATCAAAGGGAGGGGGAGAGGGGAGGACACAGACAGACAAGGGGGGGAGACACAGACAAGGGGAGGGGGGATAGATAGAGACAAGAGAGAGAAGTTTTGGGGGGAGAGAGAGACGACAGCTGCGGGAGCGGGAGAGAGGCCACATTGGCACATACTTTTTTCCTATAGGGTAGTCTTATAATCAGGCTTTTAGTTTTTTTCCTAAAGGAATGTACAAATTTGGGGGGGTCGTCTTATAATCAGGGTCGTCTTATAATCGAGCAAATACGGTATTGTGCCTTTCAGATGCCAGTAAAATTGTGCCATTCAGAGCCCAGTAATATTGTGCCAGTTAGAGCCCAGTAATATTGTGCCAGTTAGAGCCCAGTAATATTGTGCCATTCAGAGCCCAGTAATATTGTGCCAGTCAGAATCCTGTAATATTGTGCCTTTCAGATGCCAGTAATATTGTGCCAGTCAGATACCAGGAATATTGTGCCAGTCAGATGCCTGTAATATTGTGCCAGTCAGATGCCAATAATATTGTGCCAGTCAGATACCAGGAATATTGTGCCAGTCAGATGCCTGTAATATTGTGCCATTCAGATACCAGGAATATTGTGCCAGTCAGATGCCTGTAATATTGTGCCAGTCAGATACCAGGAATATTGTGCCAGTCAGATGCCTGTAATATTGTGCCGTTCAGATGCCTGTAATATTGTGCCAGTCAGATACCAGTAATATTGTGCCATTCAGAGCCCAGTAATATTGTGCCAGTCAGAGCCCAGTAATATTGTGCCAGTCAGAGCCCAGTAATATTGTGCCAGTCAGAGCCCAGTAGTATTGTCCCACTGAGAGCCCAGTAATATTGTGCCAGTCAGATACCAGGAATATTGGGCCAGTCAGAGCCAAGTAATATTGTGCCAGTCAGATGCCTGTAATTCCTCCCCCCAACCCCCCCCCCCCACCCCCCCAGTACTAAGTGAATGCTTCTGCTCCGTGTCCCCGGCCGGACGTCTCCTCCGTGCAGTCTTCCCTCCTGCACGGAGGAGGGAAACAGTGACGTGACGCCACATCGGGCATCAGTTATTTATTTATTTTTTTCCGGTCATCTCATTCAGAGGATGCGGCTTGCCGGGAAAAAACATTCACAAGCGCAATGCGCTGTGAACAGGGCAAGCAGGGGCTGGGGGCCCACGGGACAGCTGCCTTGGGCCCCCCAGGATTAACTGGGCCCAGGGCAGCTGCCCTGTTTGCCCCGCGTTAAAGACGGCCCTGCTCTCAACTAAAAGATGTGTTTGGCATATCATAGTTCTCTAAAGTGCCAGCACACAAGTAGCTGTGTACAGCAGCAACTTATTTAGTTTGGAGGTAGAGCTGAAAGTCAGTAAAACTATATGACTTGAATGTGGTAATAACTAATAAAAGAAAAAAAGTGCAGCAATAAAGCAATCTTTAGTGCTCCAGTTTAGATCACTTTTAGAGATGGCAGCTGGGGTCTTTAGACCAGTTCTTTACAAATTTGACTAACATCTAGAAGCCAGACCCAAAATGTTGGAGACAGGCTTATAGATACACAAAAATAAATACACTATATTTGTACATTAACTTTCTGATGGGTTAGCCAGTCATAAAAATATCTTTGAGACCTTATGACAGGATCACCCATCATAAATTAAAAAATTGCAGAGAGTGCTACTCGACTTTTTGAGGTTCAGGAATCTGCCTCACAACCAAGGCAGTATTTAGTAATTGCTGTGGTGACCCATAACATGTAATCACATATCAAAGTCAATGTTCTTAAGCAGTGTCACTTTTCTATACCTCACATACTGATACTATGTATGAGTGAAAAACAGTTATAAAAAAATTGTCAAGATGTAATAGTTAACAATTTCAATCCCTTGCCGATCACAGTTTATAACTCTGATCAGTGTCCTTCTCATGTTAAGGTACTAATTTTATTTTCCTAATTTTTTGCTATTTTTTTAACCACTGCAGATTTGATTGCTTTGACCAGTACATTGATTTTTAATTATTTTTTATTAGTCAGTTGCCCATTGGCCAATTGAATGGAATAAGTGGGTTAGCGGTGCATTTTTTTAATTAATCGGACAGCACCAGTATCACTCAACAAAGTGTGCTTCACTGTTGGCAATAAAACATGATAGATACATGTTTTTGTTGTTAGGTTTAGCTTGAGACTCCACTTCTCGGATGGGGATGGTTCTGTTATATTTAAACCCAGCGGCGGATCTAACTTAGAAATAATTGATGCCGGTTAGTTTTGTCTCCATAAATTCTCAGGGCATTAATTCCTCTCAAAAAACATGCATATTTGTATAATCTCCTGGTGCAGAAGCAAATTGACGTCTGTTTTGCTCAGGAGACACATTGAAAGTGGAACGGTTCAAAGTTATGGAAATAACGGAAATATCCTTGTTTGTTTGACTCTTCACTTCCTGATAAAAAAAAGAGAGGGGTCGCAATTATAGTTGCTGCATCAATTACATTTGAAATAATCCATTCTGAGTCTGATCCTAATGCACGTTTTTGTATTGTGGTGTGTAAACTCAATGATGTAATCAGTGGTGGGATTCCAAAAATTTAGTAACCATTTCCGACTTTCAAGCATGGTGTAATATTTTTTTCTCTAATGTCAAACACAAAAAATAAAAACAGCTTTCTTTTTGCTAAACGGGAAAAAGTTTTCTACAATTTATATCATGTAGGTTATTTAAAGTGAATTTCAAATCTAAGGCCAAAGTAGACAAACTGGAAGAATTCTCTAAGCAAGCTATGCTTTCAGTTTGGATACCCTGGTCTTAAGTTTCAAATTCCAGTCCACTAAAGAGACACACATACACAATCACATTTACACACACACACAGGCTCACACTTACACACACACACAGAGACACACTCCCACTTAGACACACACACTCCCACTTAGACACACACATTGTCCCACTTACACACACACAGACGCACATGTACACACACAGTCACATTTACACACAGAGACTCACATGTACACACACAGTCAGACTTACACACAGACACTTACAGAGAGAGAGAGACTCCCACTTACACACACACACACACACACACACACACACACACACACACACACACACACACATATAGACTCCCACTAACAAACACACAGACTCACATTTACACACACAATCACACTTACATAGTCACATTCACACACCCTCACACACACTTACACACACAGAGATGTTAAAAAAACAGTCTGCGGGCTTTATGCTGTCCCGTGGTCCTGTTTACCCGCCCTCTGACCTTAGCACATGATGTCATGCACAGGGTCAAGGAGGGAGGGATTATGCAGTGTTGTGGAAACTTAGTTTCCCAACACTGTTACAGGTGTGGAGGGGAGGGGGTTAGGGGTGCTGTTACTGCTGCAGGCGGGCCAGACCTCCATGTCCAGCGGGCTGCAATAGAGGGGTGTCATTGTCACCTGGGCACCCCAGCCATGTCCAGCGGGCTGCATTACAGGGGTGTAATTGGCTGGGTTAATAAACTGTTTTAGACCCTGGGCACCCCAGCCAGTCGACCCCTATAACGAGTGGCACCTGGGGCGAACCCCCCCCCCCCAAGCCCGCCACTGGTCAACGCAGGGCCATCATAAATTTCAGGGCCCCTTACTGAAAAAAATTCTGCCTCCCTCTGGATAGTTTATCCATTAATATGTCACTGATAATTAGCTCCTTAATATGCCACTGATAATTTGCTGCTTAATATGCCACTGATAATTAGCTCCTTAATATGCCACTGATAATTAGATGCTTAATATGCCACTGATAATTTGCTGCTTAATATGCCACTGATAATTTGCTGCTTAATATGCCACTAATAATTAGATGCTTAATATGCCACTGATAATTTGCTGCTTAATATGGCACTGATAATTAGCTCCTTAATATGCCACTGATAATTTGCTGCTTAATATGCCACTGATAATTAGATGCTTATTATGCCACTGATTATTAGATGCTTAAAATGCCACTGACAATGATAATTAGATGCTTAATATGCCACTGATAATTTGCTGCTTAATATGCCACTTATAATTAGATGATTAATATGCCACTGACAATTAGATGCAGGGCCATCATCAGAAATTTCAGGGCCCTTTACTGGAACCCCCCCCCCCCCCCCGCCCTCGATAGTTTATCCATTAATAGCTCACTGATAATTTTCTCATTAATAGCCCACTGATAATTTTCTCATTAATAGCCCACTGATAATTTTCTCATTAATAGCCCACTGATAATTTGTCCATTAATATGCCACTGATAGTTTGTCCATTAATATGCCACTCATAATTTGTCCATTAATAGCTACTGATAATTTGTCCAATAATAGCCACTGATAATTTGTCCATTAATAGCCCACTGATAATTTGTCCATTAATAGCCCACTCATTATTTGTTCATTAATAACCAACAATCCCCCTCCTAAATAAAAAAAAAAAAAAAATAAAAAAAAAAAAAAATCTGGCCATTTAAAAAAAACCCCCACCGCGCTTGCAGGCAGAGACAGAGGTGAGAAGGGATCGGAAGATCCCCCCTCACCATCGCTCTGCCTGCCAGGCTGCACGGGGAGCCGAACAGGCAGCACAGAGAAACCTCCGTGCTGCTTGTTCGGCTCCCCGTGCAGTGTGCCGACACGGAAGTGCCGACAGTCACGTGACCGGCGCGCTGACGTCATACGCGCGCCCGGTCATGTGACCTGTCGGCACAATCGCCGGGAAGCCGAACAGGCAGCATGGAGGGACCATGCTGCCTGCCACCAGGGAAAGGTAAGTGCTGGGGAGACTGTGTGTGTGTGTGTGTGAGTGACTGAGTGTGATGGGAGTCAGAGTGTGTGTGATGGGAGACAGTGTGTGTGTGTGACTGAGTGTGATGGGAGTCAGAGTGTGTGTGATGGGAGACAGTGTGTGTGTGTGTGTGTGTGTGTGACTGAGTGTGATGGGAGTCAGAGTGTGTGTGATGGGAGACAGTGTGTGACTGAGTGTGATGGGAGTCAGAGTGTGTGTGATGGGAGACAGTGTGTGTGACTGAGTGTGATGGGAGTCAGAGTGTGTGTGATGGGAGACAGTGTGTGTGACTGAGTGTGATGGGAGTCAGAGTGTGTGTGATGGGAGACAGTGTGTGTGACTGAGTGTGATGGGAGTCAGAGTGTGTGTGATAGGAGACCGTGTGTGTGACTGAGTGTGATGGGAGTCAGAGTGTGTGTGATGGGAGACAGTGTGTGTGACTGAGTGTGATGGGAGTCAGAGTGTGCGTGATGGGAGTAGGAGTGTGTGACTGAGTGTGATGGGAGTGTAAGCTTGATGTGAGTCTGAATGATGGGGCATGTCTTAGGTGTGTAACGTGGGTGTGCAGCTTGGGTAGGGGGGTGCCTGGATTTTGTCTGCCTAGGGCAGCACAAAATCAAGATACACCACTGTGTGTATGTCAGTGTGAGTGAGTGTGTATGTCAGTGAGAGTGAGTGTGTATGTCACTGAGAGTGAGGGACATACACCCCAGGCAGCACAATGTCTTGGGCCGGCCCTGCTTTCATACATTATACTTTGTCATGTTTGATTATTTAGCATGAAAATGTTGTATAAATAAAGAGATAAGAGAGAAAACATGATAGATACATTGACCATTTTCAAGACAATATGCACATCCCTTTTCTATTAGCTCCTGGGTATATTGGACAAACAAACATTCTAAAAAGCAAACAATGATCTAAAATATTTAGAAAATCTAATTTATATGGAATATACGTTATTCGCACTATGCTTGGTAGATCTTTCTACATGTTTGCTCAAAAAAATTAAAAGACATCTGCGTAGCAAGCTAAACTCAAATGTGCAGATAACATCAGTGGTCGTAGTAGTAGCAGATTAGTAGGGTGAGGTTATCATCTTGGAAGTACATTTGGCGGTTATCAGGTTCCCCCATACTAGGGGGGGAGGTATTAGCAGTAGGAAGAGGGAAGTGCTCATGCCATTGTACAGAGCACTGGTGAGAGCTCACTTGGAGTATTGTACGCAGTACTGGAGACCGTATCTCCAGAAGGATATTGATACTTTGGAGAGAGTTCAGAGAAGGGCTACTAAACTGGTTCATGGGTTGAAGGATAAAACTTACCAGGAAAGGTTAAAGAATCTTAACATGTATAGCTTGGAGGAAAGACGTAACAGGGGGGATATGATAGAAACATTTAAATACATAAAGGGAATCAACACAGTAAAGGAAGAGAGTATATTTAAAAGAAGAAAAACTACCACAACTAGAGGTCTTAAATTAGAGTAATAATATTAAAAATAGGAAGTATTACTTTACTGAGAGGGTAGTGGATGTATGGAATAGCCTGCCAGCAGAAGTGGTAGAGGTAAACACAGTCAAGGATTTTAAGCATGCGTGGGATAGACACAAGGCTATCCTAGCTATAAGACCGGGAACGGGGGACTAATAAAAGTACTCAAAAAAAAAATAATTGGGCAGACTAGATGGACCGAATGGTTCTTATCTGCCGACACATTCTATGTTTCTATGTTTCTATACTAGACATCTTACAACCCTTAACATTTTAAGCATGCTAACCATACTTATCCATAGTGTAAAGCTCACCCGGTTTAAATCGCTGCTCTCTGACAGTGACTCTGACTTCCTGTATTACTATCACATGATGATGGCATGTGATGTCACAGAGAAGCATCATAATATATCTCTTATGATGTCATTAGAATTTCAATAAAGAGGCATCACAGTTATGTCAGAACTCTTTTTAAAGCCATTTCAGAGAAATTGTAATCTTTCTCAGCCTTGTTTGAAGCATTTTCAGGAAATATGTTCTTTCAAGATTGAGGATAAAAGTATATTTTCAGTAAGTATATTATATTGGGCCAAAAAATATCTTTCATATCAAAAGATTGTGATTGTTCACTTATAAGTCCCTGTCCATTTAAAAATGAGCTTACAGCCTTCTGAGAGAAGGGTGCAGACCTAATCTGTATTGTGTTGAAAATTAGCTGCAACAGATATACGTGCTTATAACCAGTGCCGGACAGGGAACAGAAACCAGCCCTGGAAATTTTTGTATATACCAGCCCTCACAAGATTTACCCCAGCACTCAGACTGCCCTCACAGGTCTTGCCCCAGCACCCATATTGCACTCACAGGGGCGGATGCGGAGTCTCTTTTCGTGATGGGGAGTGCCCATGTCTGTCTGTCTTTTCCTCTCCCCATGTGTGTAGTCTCTCTCTTGCTCTCTCATTTCTGTAGTCTCTCGCTCTCTCATTTCTGTAGTGTTTCTTTCTCTCATTTCTGTAGTGTCTCTCATTTCTGAAGAGTCTCTCATTTCTGTAGTGTCTCTCGCTCTCTCATTTCTGTAGTGTCTCTCTCATTTCTGTAGTGTCTCTCTCTCTCCCCTGTACTGTCTCTCTCTCTCTCTCTCTCTCTCTCCAATTGTAATGTTTCTCTCTCTACCCCCCAGTAATGTCTCTCTTTCCCCAGTAATGTCTCTCTTTCCCCTCCTGTAATGTCTGTCTCTCTCTCTCTCTCTCTCTCTCTCTCTCCCCGGTAGCCTCCCCGTTTCTCTCTCTCTCCCCCAGTAATGTTTCCTCTCCACCCCAATAATGTATCCTTCTCTCCCCCCTAATATCTCTCTCCTCCCCCCCCCTTCCCCTGCCCCCATGCCGGAAACGCTGCTGCTGCCGCCGCTGCCGCCAGCGGATCACTAAAGATCTGCTTTAAAGTGGCGGCCCACCGTGATTTTTCCCAGTATCCTGGTGGGCCAGTCTGGCCCTGCTCATAACTTTACCTGGTGAAGACAAGCACACCAAACTACCAGGGGCATATCGTGCCCCTGAGTGACAGTCGTGCTGTCAGTTCGGATCACACCTGTCACTCGGAAGCACGATGTATCTCGTGTATTTCCGGGGGTTTGAGTTCTGCGAACAGCCAGCACACAAACCCCTGGAAACACACGCGATACATGCGAGGGGCCGACGGCAGCTGCAAATTCAGCAACAGAATCACTCACGTTGTTGCCAATTTAACCAGCATTACATTTTCGTATACTTTTCGAGCTGGATGAATTGGCAAAAGAGTGAGTGACTCTGTTGCTGAATTCACAGCTGCCGTCTGGCTCTCTGTTCGGAGCACACAAAACCCAGAACTACACAGCGCGGCTCCATGCAGCACACACCTAGCACATATGGAGCATTCGTGCCTGCAAACTACCTAAATACTCATTAGCTTCAATGTATTCTTCTCCCAGCTTTGCAGCAAAGGTCCTTGATATTATCAATAGCCAGGCTGAGAAATCACTGTGTTCTTATGACATCACAGAGCCACAGATGATCCTGTTGATATCAGTAAACATCAAAACAAAATGAACGAAATTTTTAGACAGAGGTTTCCTATCTAATATCCTTAGCAAGAAGGAACATCACTATCTTAACCCTCTACATCCTAAAATTCCTGTTTTTTATATATTGCCTAAAATTCATAAACACCTTGCTAACCCCCCAGGGAGACCCATAGTCTCAGGGGTAGGTTCACTTTTATCTTGTTTGTCAGAATATATTGATATTATTCTCCAACCATATGTGATACAAACTAGATCTCATCTTAAAGACTCTATGAGCTTGATAAGAGAATTGGATGTTTTTTTTTATGGCAGAAGGGCTACCTATTGGTTACCTGCTATGCAAGTTCCTTAAATACTATTATAGAACATAAGAAAGGCTGCAAAGCGGTCGAGTTCTTTTTGGAAAAAGCAGCTATTATACCTAAGTCTCAGATTTATTTTATTCTATAGGGTATCCTCCTCATATTGGAGAATAATTTCTTTTGGTATGAGGATAATTATTACCTACAACTAAGGGGTACAGCCATGGGCACCAAGTTTGCCCCCAGTTATGCGAACCTCTTTATGGCATTTTGGGAAGAGTCCTTTATTTTTGGCGAGTATGACTGGGCTGCAAACCTGGTGTCCTATAAACGTTATATTATGTTAAACATATAATATGTTTTTTATATGGAATGGTGACATTACATCTCTCCAATCATTTTTGTCGTTTCTTAACACTAATACTTGGGGCATCCATTTGGTAGCCGAATATAATAAAACCAGTATTAATTTTTTGGATTTGGAATTATTCCCCGATAGAAATGTTTTGAAAACTCGTACATTTTTTTTAAAAAGTAGATACAAATATTTTTGTAGAGTCAGATAGCTGTCACTTCCTTCCATGGCTTTTAAATGTCCCGAAAAGCCAACTATGTAGATTAAGAAGAAACTGTATATAATGATTTCCATGTACAGGCAGATATTATTAAGAATAAATTTATTGATAAAAAATATGATGTTATACCTATTAATAAAGCCATTCAGGATGTTGGCTCTCTGGATAGAACTTAATTACTAAAAATTAAATCACATACCGCCCATCAACCATTTAAAGAAACCCCTTTGATTCTTAAATTTAGTGGCAATAACAAACATATTAGCAATATTATAAATAAACATTGGCCGATTTTACTACAGGATCCCAGTTTACATTCAATAGTAGGGACTCGTCCACGTATTATCTATAAGGGCATCCCCAACATTAAAAGCCATTTAAGTCAAAGTTTTTTAAAAACTAACAAAGTATGTGCAATAAATTAAAATATGTTTGGTGACCTAAATGCTTTTCATGTAGAGTATGTCAAGCATGCAAAGAGACAAACAAGTCACATATAAACTCTATGTTCCTTTAAAAATCCCCACAGTGATAAAATACATAAAATTAGAGACATAATCACTTGTGAAACAGGAGGTATTATTTACATGTTGTGGTGTCCTTGTGGATTACACTATGTGGGCAGGACATCTAGACTTTTAAAAATACATATAGGGGAACATGTGAGGAATATCAAAAAAGGATATAATAAACATAGTGTTTCTTACCATTTTCTCACCACACATAATAAAGATCCCTCTCTACTTAACTTCATGGCCCTTGATAAACCTAGAGTCCACTGGCAAGGTGGTAATACAATTACAACCCTAGGACTAGCAGAAATTAAATGGATTAGACATGTGCATTCGTTTTTGGACTAATGCATTTTCGTCCGAAAGTAGCATTTTCATCCATTCGTCCGAAAAACGAATAACGAAAATGCTATGCTAACGAAAGCCGAATGAACAAATGGTAAATAAACGAAAATCATTAGTTCATTCGTCCATTCGTAGTACTATTGGCATTCTATAAGCCGAAATAGAGTCGGTTTATAGAATACAATAGCATAGTACACTACATTCCATAAACCGACATAATGAACGACTTTTGGTTAATGGAATGCATGTAAGTCTATTGGCATTCTATAAACCGACTCTATTTCGGTTTATAGTACTATAGCACGAATGGACGAATGATTTTCGTTTATATTAAACCATTCGTTCATTCGTTCAACTTCTTAGCTTTCTATAAACCGAAACAGAGTCCCCATTCATAAATTTTTATGAATGGGAACTCTAGTTCGGTTTATAGAAAGCCCATAGTATTACATGTAATCCATAAGGCGAAAGTCTATAAACCGAACGTTCGGTTTATAGACTTTCGGCTTATGGAATACATATAATCCTATTGCTATTCTATAAACCGAACGTTCGGTTTATAGAATAGCAAAAGGGTTACATGTATTCCATAAACCGAAAGCCTATAAACTGAACGTTCGGTTTATAGACTTTCGGCATTTGTAATGCAATAGTAGGATCTGTGAGGGTTAAAAGCCGACAGTGTGTCTAAGAAGCTGATGTCTGCAGCAGTTTCTGGAAGGCCAGATCACGCCAGTAGCGTAATTGTTATGAGAATGGTCTTATCGTACTATTCCAAGGCCAGAACAGAGGTTTCTGGAACATCAACAAGTTGTCTCTGAAAGTTCTGTAATTGTCCATAAGAACGACTTTTATAAGTGCATTTTCTTGTAAAACACGCCTTTCTACATATTAGAATATTAGAATAACCAATTATATTGTAGTAACTAATGCTTTTATCTTCGTTTATATACGCTTGTCTAAACAATTAAAATCTGAGTTAAGGAACACGAAGCATTGTCTAGTCTTTTCCTTCGTCGTCCTTTGCTCTCCAAGGCCTTGCCTGGTCTCATCATCAGCACGGTAGTTCACATCAATCTAGTGTTACAGGTCTTAGAGTTGGCTGAACAGACTACCCCGCAGTCGGTCCCTTTCAGTTTGGTGGCAGAGGTGGGATTCAAACAAACCGGGTGAGTACATGATTAATTGTTATAATCGTTGTGCTATCCGTTTCTTTGAATCCGGTAATCCGGTAACGTATATCTAAGCCTCTATAAGAATACACGGTCTCGGTCTAATTGTGATGATTGTTGTTGGCAGTCCGGGACTGCCTCAGAGCTGAAATAAGTCAGCTGCTGATAAATTGCTGAGGATTGTGCCAGTAATTATATGCTACTACTGAGGGTGTTCCAGTAGGATATCACTGTTTTACAGAGGTAGTGTCTGTATTTTGAACTGAGGATTGTGCCAGTTATTTTGAAGAAGTACTGCGGTTGTTCCAGTACATTTAATATAATATAGATGAGACGTGTATAAAGTGTTTAAAAGACCTTGCAAATTATCATTACTGAATTCCTAAGAACCGTGCTGAGGGTGAACAGGAAAAATTGTCCGGCATAAACTGTTGTGATTGATATTGTATAAGTATATAAGTAGATCATAATGGGACAAACTGTTAGTGACTTGGCAACTCCAAAATTTGTAAAGGGTCAGCTTAAAAAAGCCCCATTGTTTGATAAGCTACAATGGACCCCGAGGTACTATGTGCGGAAATATGTAGCAGTCACATTTGATTCTGGTGTGGATGATGTGGCAGAATGGACAGAGAAATGTAACTATGAGTTTCAAATTTGGGGAAATTTGTGGGAACATTTAGCACATGATATTTTAGGTGTATCACATTTTTGCTTGAGTTCTATGACTAGTACAACTGACATACTAACATCTTGTCAGTCACATCAAGCATGTCAAATTACCCATAGGTTGGATGTTTTCCTGTGGTAATACTACTTACACTTATATCCCAGCCAATGTGACAGGAGGCCCATGCACACTCACTCGCCTAGGCATGACATTGTTCAAACAGGAATGGTTGCAAACATCACATCTGCAGTCACGGGCAAGGCGGGACATGATAGCTCTAGATCCAGACTGCATCAGTTCCCTACCACTTCTGAGCGAATCAGAAATAATTGGTTTGGGAGCTTCCCTAGTAGGTGTGTATGGACTTGCCATATACAATGGAAGGGTCATTAACGCTCTGGCCTGTGGTGTTGCAAAAGGGTTAAACCAAACTTCACAGGCAACTGAGGAACTATTGGTAGATGCAAAAGGTATGAGAAGAGCTATCCTACAGAACAGAGCTGCCATTGATTACTTATTGCTTAAACATGAACGTGGGTGTCAGGACTTTGAAGGAATGTGTTGTTTTAATCTTTCTGACCATTCAAGCTCAATTCAACAACACTTGCAAAAAATCAGAATCATAGTTAATAATATACGACAAGATGTTGGTTTTGATTGGACCTTTGGGCTAGGTGCCTGGTTGGGCGAAATTGGTAGAAAGCTGCTTATGTTCTTTGTGACTGTGATCATTACCTTGGGAGGGATTTATATGCTTATATCTTGTCTTAGGTGTATGGTAGACAAGGCTTTTTCCCCACGACAGCGACGACCAGAAGTGTATGCTTACCACAATATCTATAGACGAGCATAGAATAGTTATCTATTTAAAAATAGATAAAAGAGTGGTATTGAAGGGTTAATTTGGATCTGTGAGGGTTAAAAGCCGACAGTGTGTCTAAGAAGCTGATGTCTGCAGCAGTTTCTGGAAGGCCAGATCACGCCAGTAGCGTAATTGTTATGTGAATGGTCTTATCGTACTATTCCAAGGCCAGAACAGAGGTTTCTGGAACATCAACAAGTTGTCTCTGAAAGTTCTGTAATTTTCCATAAGAACGACTTTTGTAACACTATTTTACATATTACGTTTTAAGTGCATTTTCTTGTAAAACACGCCTTTCTACATATTAGAATATTAGAATAACCAATTATATTGTAGTAACTAATGCTTTTATCTTCGTTTATATACGCTTGTCTAAACAATTAAAATCTGAGTTAAGGAACACGAAGCATTGTCTAGTCTTTTCCTTCGTCGTCCTTTGCTCTCCAAGGCCTTGCCTGGTCTCATCATCAGCACGGTAGTTCACATCAATCTGGTGTTACAGGTCTTAGAGGTGGCTGAACAGACTACCCCGCGGTCGGTCCCTTTCAACTATTACATGCATTACAAATGCCGAAAGTCTATAAACCGAACGTTCGGTTTATAGACTTTCGGCTTATGGAATACATATAATCCTATTGCTATTCTATAAACCGAACGTTCGGTTTATAGAATAGCAATAGGATTACATGTATTCCATAAGCCGAAAGTCTATAAACCGAACGTTCGGTTTATAGACTTTCGGCTTATAGAAAACGAACAGTAGTAGTGCCTTTCTATGAACCCATTCATAAGAATTATGAATGGGTTCATAGAAAGGCACTACTACTGTTCGTTTTCTATAAGCCGAAAGTCTATACACCGAAGGTTGTTCGGTTTATAGACTTTCGGTTTATAGAATACATAGAATTCTATGTATTCTATAAACCGAAAATCTATAAACCGAACGACCTTCAGTTTATAGACTTTCGGCTTATAGAAAACATGTAGTACTTTTGCCTTTCTATGAACCGAACGAGAGCCCCATTCATAAGAATTTCTTATGAATGGGGCTCTCGTTCGGTTTATAGAAAGCCAATAGTATTACACGTATTCTATAAAACGAAACGAATAAAACGAAACGAAAATAATCAACGAATTTCGTCCGAAACGAATGTAGTAATGAACGAAATTCGTTTTAGACGAAATAAATAACATTTTCGTCCGAATGGACGAAAACGAAACGAAAATTTTAGTTTTGCACATGTCTAAAATGGATCTTTGAATTAGATACTATGGCTCCTAATGGTCTGAATGCAGACTTTGAATTGTGTCATTTTCTTTAAAAGTACTCTGTAGAAATGTTTGTAATGCTATAAAATGTGTCTGCTATTTTTATGCTATGATATTGGTCTGATCTATCCATTTACCCTTGATATATATTGTAGTCCCTTTATATCTGAACTGATCATATTCAGTATATTATTAAGAGTAGGTCTTTTATAGTTGTGTATTTGTTTTTCTTGAGAGGTTTTTTAAAGGTCTGTTATTGCCATTTTCATTGTTATTATAATCTATACAGGGAGTGCAGAATTATTAGGCAAGTTGTATTTTTGAGGATTAATTTTAGTATTGAACAACAACCATGTTCTCAATGAACCCAAAAAACTAATTAATATCAAAGCTGAATATTTTTGGAAGTAGTTTTTAGTTTGTTTTTAGTTTTAGCTATTTTAGGGGGATATCTGTTTGTGCAGGTGACTATTACTGTGCATAATTATTAGGCAACTTAACAAAAAACAAATATATACCCATTTCAATTATTTATTTTTACCAGTGAAACCAATATAACATCTCAACATTCACAAATATACATTTCTGACATTCAAAAACAAAACAAAAACAAATCAGTGACCAATATAGCCACCTTTCTTTGCAAGGACACTCAAAAGCCTGCCATCCATGGATTCTGTCAGTGTTTTGATCTGTTCACCATCAACATTGCGTGCAGCAGCAACCACAGCCTCCCAGACACTGTTCAGAGAGGTGTACTGTTTTCCCTCCTTGTAAATCTCACATTTGATGATGGACCACAGGTTCTCAATGGGGTTCAGATCAGGTGAACAAGGAGGCCATGTCATTAGATTTTCTTCTTTTATACCCTTTCTTGCCAGCCACGCTGTGGAGTACTTGGACGCGTGTGATGGAGCATTGTCCTGCATGAAAATCATGTTTTTCTTGAAGGATGCAGACTTCTTCCTGTACCACTGCTTGAAGAAGGTGTCTTCCAGGAACTGGCAGTAGGACTGGGAGTTGAGCTTGACTCCATCCTCAACCCAAAAAGGCCCCACAAGCTCATCTTTGATGATACCAGCCCAAACCAGTACTCCACCTCCACCTTGCTGGCGTCTGAGTAGGACTGGAGCTCTCTGCCCTTTACCAATCCAGCCACGGGCCCATCCATCTGGCCCATCAAGACTCACTCTCATTTCATCAGTCCATAAAACCTTAGAAAAATCAGTCTTGAGATATTTCTTGGCCCAGTCTTGACGTTTCAGCTTGTGTGTCTTGTTCAGTGGTGGTCGTCTTTCAGCCTTTCTTACCTTGGCCATGTCTCTCAGTATTGCACACCTTGTGCTTTTGGGCACTCCAGTGATGTTGCAGCTCTGAAATATGGCCAAACTGGTGGCAAGTGGCATCGTGGCAGCTGCACGCTTGACTTTTCTCAGTTCATGGGCAATTATTTTGCGCCTTGGTTTTTCCACACGCTTCTTGCGACCCTGTTGACTATTTTGAATGAAACGCTTGATTGTTCGATGATCACGCTTCAGAAGCTTTGCAATTTTAAGAGTGCTGCATCCCTCTGCAAGATATCTCACTATTTTTGACTTTTCTGAGCCTGTCAAGTCCTTCTTTTGACCCATTTTGCCAAAGGAAAGGAAGTTGCCTAATAATTATGCACACCTGATATAGGGTGTTGATGTCATTAGACCACACCCCTTCTCATTACAGAGATGCACATCACCTAATATGCTTAATTGGTAGTAGGCTTTCGAGCCTATACAGCTTGGAGTAAGACAACATGCATAAAGAGGATGATGTGGTCAAAATACTAATTTGCCTAATAATTCTGCACTCCCTGTATGTCTCTAAATAAGGTGTAATATCCCACATAAAGACACACCTAAGCCTATTGAAGCCAATAGATACATATGATTTTTATTACATATATATTTTGTGTATGTAAGTATTGATACTGCGCTTTTTTGTCTTCTCTTTCTCCCTTGGGTTTATATGCAATTGAGCCGTTCAGCCGTTTTGCATAAATGTGGGCGTCATAGATTTGTTTCCACGACAACATCTTGGGAACATGCTTCATACAGGTAAAAAACAGAATGGCACAGGACAGTGGGTTCCTTTTAAAAAAAATAAAACACAAAATAGTTCAATATGCAATAAACACAGGAGGGATCTGGTGATTGAGGTACTATATGCACTCACAAGTGTAGGCAAATAATATTCATATCGGCCGTGTTGTCTTCAAAGTGATATTTAATAACATTAGTCTGAAAAAAAGAAAAGAAAAACACACATGTGCAGGACCAAAAACAATGTTGGATTAACCCCTGCTGTGCAGTTAAAAGCGCATAAAAATTCCAATGAAGTACAGCTACACAATACGACCGTATTTTCTTGGAGTTGTAGAAATGATCAGGAGGCAGCAGATGTGTCCATCAATCAGAGAGGGGACTGCAGCCAAAATTTGTAGTCTCTACGCGTTTCACGGGAACCTCTGTCGCCGCTTCATCAGTAGAGAATTTACACTTTGTATTCTTTTGCACTACTTTTATCTTTTGAACATGCTTTATAACCTGGGACATTCTCGTCTGGACGTCATTGCTCTGAAAAAGCCCTACAGGGCTAAACGCTTCGCGAGACTTGTGACGTCCCACAAGATTTGAAACCCGGAAGTGTTTTGTATCCTGCTCTACTATTAACCGCAGTCGTCCGTTTAGCTACAGCGTGGAGACCGCATATCGTTTACCGCTGCTGTCGGAACTCTGCTGGACAAACGGACATGGTGACTTGTTTTTAAAGAACAATCTCTACTTGTTTTATGCTGTTTGCTGCTATTTTAGATGTAAGCCTCTATACTCCGGAGGGATTTTAAAGTTGTTTTTTGCATGATTTACTTCATTGTATTGTTCTATCTACATTCTATTTATATTGCTGCAATACACCATCCCCCCGACAAATGAGCATTGAACACGAGGGTGTGGTATTATCACTGTGGATCATAGGACTCTTCACACTCAGAGCCGGTTATTCAGGCTCTAGAAAGTGTGAGTTCCTTTCCATTGGGGGCAATATTTTTGATATATTACCAATTTTACAATCCTGCACATTGTGTTTGTATTTGTCTATTTTTTTTTTTTTTACATATCTCCGTCCAGAGCACCAAGCCTTCTTTTTGATGAAGTAAAAATATATATATTTTTTTCTATGACCTTTTATACACCTTGCGCAACACTTTATCACGTTTTAATTTAGCATTACATCTTAGTTTGCATCTAATCTGCCTACATTATCATACACAAAGGTGCACTTCACCCATATAAGATTTAGGCATACTGAAACTCTTTGAAAATTATTATTATTATTTCATATACATTTATTGTATTTTACACCGTTACTTTATAAAAAATAATTTTATATAAATATATTATACTTTCAACAATTTATATGTATTAAGAAATATTAAAGCATTATTTATGAGGAGTTATAATACATTGTTATAAAGTAATTAATTGAGTATAGTTTACAGTCACAACTAATTACACCTTGCACTTTAATGTGACCACACACTGATAATTAAAAGAAGTCTAGTGACATTAAATCTTTAAATTTAAATTCATAATTGCACCGTAGATTTATTATGTTTATTAGAAGGTGGTGTTTAGAGACATTAAATATTGAATAATTTGAAAATTATGTTTGTAGACATTAAATGTGCAGAAATGGTTTACGTATTTCAGAATTTTTAATTTGTTATATTTATTTATTTTACTATATTACATCCAGGTATTTTCGAGGTAACAAACATGTACTCATGTTTAGGTAGTTTAGGAGCATTTTGAATTTCTTCCACAATTGCAAAAGTACTTTGGGTTACACTTTGATACTTTGTACCACTGCAACTTTGATTCTTTGTGCCAATGTAACGAATATGCATCCTATTTTCAACAGTGAGTGTCCAGTTTTGTTATCTGTTTTACTAGGAAGGTTGCTGCTAATTCGTTTTTTCCAACTCCCCCTGCAAAGAAGAAAAAAAGAACTGTGTTAGATAACAGTTACAACATTATATTATATTATTACAGATACTAGTCATTAGTTTTTGATATGTGTATAACCCACATTGGATAGAACACATGGAGCATGGAATAATTAAGTGTATAAACAAAATTTAGGGGCACCGCACAATTGATGTATTTTTATTTTTTTATTTTTGACCCAGAATACAGTGTTTTCATCTTATATCTTGTCATGTAACTCAAACTCCTCTTTTGAGTTTTTCAGTATATTTTAATCCATTGCAAATCAACCGTTTCACCGATTTGCTCAGTCTTAGCCCATTTTCTAATGTGGTACTCTAACTTTTTCATCAAATGCATTGCTTTACTATAAATTCTATACCAGTATTGTCAACTTGTTAAAACACATTGGTCATTTTGTGATTCCACCTTGTTTTTATCTAGAAATGTAATTGATTTTTATTTATTTGTATTTTTTTTTTATCATGTACATATAACTGTTAATATATGCACTCGCATTGTTGAAAATACATGTTTTGAAATGTTTTGTGATAATTACCTTTAAACCCTTGCCGAGATTGAACATACTAGGCCCATCCTGTCTGGCAAAGCATTGCCGACATTAAAACGAGTGGTGTTTGCAATTTAAGATCGCAAACACAGCTAAAACAGTAATGCTTTAATGCCTCGAGGTCAAGGCATAAAGCATCACCGATATCGGCTGACCATGGCACCCCCGATCGCTCCACGGGGCGATTCGCAGGCACCATATTGGAGAGCAGCATGCGCATTTGGCTCAGCCCTGTTGGGGGTAGAGCGTTGGAAGTGAAAAAAATGTCACTTCCGTCGCTCTGATGCTGTTGCTTGACTGCCTCTAGAGGCAGTCAACAACATTGCAATAAAAAAATTATAATTAAGGGTTAGCATAAGGGTTAAAGTTAGGGTTAAATTTAGGGTTCGGTTTGGGGTCAGAAGGTCACTGTAGGTGAAAACCCCTCCCACTATTTTTGTTTTTTGCCCTATTTCTAAACTAGGGACAAAATTTAGAAACTATTTAGACAGAGTCTTTTTTAATGATTGTATGTGTATAAATTATTTTTTAAGTCAAATTTAGAATAGTTTTTTTATTTTTTCATCATATTTTATGATTTTTTTTGTAGTAAATCATAAAATATGATGAACACACTGGTATCTAACGAAAGCCTTACTGATGCCGTTAAAACCAATATATAATTTGTGTGGGTACAGTATGTGAGAAAGAAACAGAAATTATCTCCTTGAGTGTGAGATCAGATGGGCCAGACTGTGACAATGACTGTTTGATTAAAGGGACACTACCTCTTACATAATATGTAACTAGATAACCTTGTCATTTAAAACAAACACATATATAAATCATACGCAACTGTTTTTTTATTTATATATATGATTGGATTAATTGCATATAAAAGTAAAAATAAAATTAGGTGTTTATCTCCTGGCTCCATTTTGTGAATATTTCCCATGATGCAACATCGTCCAAAATCTTCCAGCCAGTCTCACTTTACAACTGTGGCCAAAGCCTACTCCCCTGCTCTCCTTGCTATTTCAGCTCTGCAGTGAAGACTCGGAAGAGGCGCACGAGGACACTGATGTAGCTCGATGTTCACGTGCTCCGAGAGTATGTTGGATCATCTGGCGGACGGAAGGTCCTGAGCGGTGAGACCCGATTTGAGCAATGCTGATTTTCTCTGCAGATGTTAGATTCTGTGGGTTATCCACACAGCAACTTCAGAAGCGGCATCTCTCTATTCTCTATGAGGAGGAGAGAAGCGGTGGACTTGAAGGAGTCTGTTGCGGCTCCCTCCGGAAGAAGCACAAAGTAAAAGCTGCAAAGGAGGTGTCAGTTCTAGAGTTCACAGACCCTGGGAATTTATTGGAGAAGGAGGATAAAGAGGATCAGAGAAAATCACCCTCAGTTCTCTGCCGGCTTTACCTGCGTTAAGAAGGCTATATTTTAAGATACACACGGTCTGAAAGTACTCTTAACAATAATTTTTATATGCTGGAGGACAGCAATAAGGAAGAAATCTGCTGTATATATTTGCTGGGTGGAACAATAGCGGCCAAGCGTGAGGCTAAAGGGTAAGAATATAATTAGAGTAAGGGTCAGCATAAGGGATACGATTACAGTTAAATTAGGGTTAGCATAGGGTTTAGAGTTATACTGAAGGTTAAGGTTACATTTAGGGTCAGAATTGGGGTCAAAAGGTGACTGTAGGAGAAAATGGCAAGAAATCAAAAACTGCTATTTTCAGTTATTACCCTATAACGTGCAAAAAACAACATAAAAACATGCAACATGGCATATTTCCAATTTATAAGCTATTTAGAAGGTTTTTTTTTTTATCATGTGTAATTATGTAAATGTTTTTTCAAGGCAAAGTTAGAAACATTTTGTGTTTTGTTTTTTTCATCATATCTTATGATTTTTTTTCCAGTAAATTATACGATGATATAATGAAACTAATGGTATGTAAAGAATCTAAATAAATACCTTTTGTGTTGATAAAAAAAATGCATTTGTGTGGGTACAGTAAATGAGAAAGAAGAAAAGTACAGCTAAACACAAACACTGCAGAAATGTTAAAACAACCCATGTCACCAAGGGAAAGTCATGGCGAAAAAATCCTGTCACTCTGGGGTTAAAATGTGTCCCATGCCATGTCTGCTTGACAGCAGTCTCTTAAAGGAAGATCTCAAAGGGACTCCATCCCCTAAACACTGCCCACTCTGTGAATGTAGAGAACTTGCAAATCAAGTTACCCAAGGTGATGTCATAATCAGATATATTGATAATATGTTATTCCATATACAGTATACACAATGTCTAGGTGACTGAGTCCCCCCAAATAACTCCCTTGCTTGTACCCTACATTTATTTAACAAAAATGCTTAAAGGAATATAGACCACAAGACAAAACAAAACTGTGAGGTTTGTTTTCTGCAGGGCATGCTTACTAATAATAAAAACAAGCGTAAGCATTTCAGGTCAGAATGTAGTTTTATTATTAGTATTTACTCTTAATATGATATAAAAACTACTTACACAAGTATAGTGACTTTATACACTTTTACAATAAGTATCTTTTTTCATAATACAGTAGATAACTACATGAATATTTATAAGTCAGCCCCCGATAGCACTTATCGTTTGGTGGATAATAACCTTTTTTTCCTCTTACTGGGATTATTAAGTCCATTGACATTCCACGAGATAATATTGAAGTGTGATAATTCAACAGACCCTTCAGATATTCCTTCTCCATCATGTTGGTTAGCCCATTCCTTTTCTTGGTTTTGGATGCGTTGTTTTTGTGGAGTTGCTCGTGTCCCAGCATGCAAAGAGCAAAAACTTCTGCTCAGATAACACAAACGAGGAGTTGGGGAGTGTAACGGTATAACAGTATAACTAGGATTGCTACATAAGAAAAAGTGCCCCACACTAAGCTAGTTCTGGCTAATTGTATATATTTCCAAACTGTCTGTAACCTGTAAGCACTTTACCACCAGTAGCTAAGGTTAGGTCAGAAAAAAACATGCTGTGTAAGCAGACTAATTAGTCAGTTCAATTTTTTTTTATTTTTATTATTTTCTTTGGTGCTATAAGATTTAGGCAGCCTAGTCAATTAGTAATAAATGATGAAAACATTGTCTGTCACTTTTTTATATTTGAACCATTTTAATCAGTCAGTAATAATTATCAAAAAATCATCATACTAAATAATAATAATAATAACAAAGTATTTAAACAAGAAAGGTACATTCATTATATTCTATAGTTTCCAAGGATGTCTTAAAAGGCTATTTGTTGCTTCTGTTTAGGTATGCTGATGCTCCTCCTGAATGCAAGGGACCATCTTTGACAACACGCATTTTGCCTGCAGGGGGTGCTCCCAGATTCTTCAACCAGAGGGTTTCAGTGGTCAAAGGTGAAGCACTCGGAAGAATAAGGAACTTGTTGGTTTTGTCTGTGCCTTGAATCTGGTGAGATATTTTTGGTATAATACAAGTTGCATAACATGGCTGCTGTTGTTGGCAGAAAATTTCCAAATAAGAAGAAACCATAATGAGTTTGATAGTGTATTCTCTTTTGGAGAGACTCCACTCTGTGTGGATATAGCCGTCAAATATTCCTTGACCTGTGCGGGAGAGTCAAAGTATTCTGTACGGCCTTTGTGCGTCACACAAAGTTTTGCAGGGTATATCAAAGCAAATCTTATTGGAAACTTATTGGAAATGAGTACTGTGCAGATGGCAGAAAACTCTGGCAAAATCTCGTAAAATACAGTTGTTTTGGCAGCCAGTTCCTTATTCTTCCTGTATCCAGCCAACAGCACTTCAATATCTGCGAAATTCAAGAATCTTGCGATAATAAGAGTTGGGTTGCCCTGATTTGACAGGCGGTTCAGGACCAGTTCTATGAATTCTCTCAATGAGAAGCCGGTCATTAGGTCTTGAGAGATGAAAAGGGTCCAGAATCCATTTCTGTAGCATTAGAGTAATGTCTGCTGCTGGGACTGACTCTGGAATACCTAGAAATCGGAAATTACTTTGTCTGTCCCTATTCTCCAGGCCACCCACTTTCTCCTGCAGATTTGTTAGAGTGCCATTTGGTTTTGCATCTCTATCTGTGTTTGCCGAAGAGTGTCTTACATTTCCATTTCTTTTCCAGTTCGAAGATTTTGGCAGAGGTTGCAGCAGAAGCAGCATTGATGTTGAGTGTCAGGCTCCTTGCAACACGCAGGCAATTCCTACCTCCCAGGTGGGAGCGATCTGTACCTGCAGCCCTTTAAAACCCCAACACTCACCTTAGTAAGTGCTTTTGTATTTAGCTGCTAAGCTGGATTCCCTCCTTAGTCTCCAGTCTTTCCAGTGTTCCATTTTACTCCTGTAAATTTACTTCCCAGCTTCTGACTCAGTTTTGACCTTCTCGGTTTCTGTCTTCTGACCCAATACCAGCTTGGCTTATCATACTGCTCCGTTGCTGACTGTCCTGATCCCAGATTGGTTACCAGTATTTGCCTCTTCTGCCTGCCCTGACCTATCAGACTGCCTATTGAACACTCTGCCCTCCTCTGGGATTTTTGGTTTACCCCCCTTCCTTGGCTCTCAGTAAGTCCACAACAACCACCTTTATCACAAAGCACTTAGCCAAAATACGGACCAAGTCCCAGCAACAAAGGATGACAACAAAAAACTTTATCTGGCGTTGCAAACCGCATTGAAGTGCGAGCTGGCAAGTATCCGTGCAGACATGTCCACAATAAACATTGAAATTAACCGCAGATGCATTTAACACAAGCAGACACCACGCGACAGGTCACTCATTCACCCTAGAAATGGCCTTGTTTCAGTTACAACTCGTGGCCCTGGACGGCAAATCAAGGCAATTTAATATTAAAGTCAGAGGGAGGCAGTTGGGCCCACTATCCTCTCCACTTATCTGAACAATGTCCTGCTCCACCTGCGATTGAATGCTGGATCAAAAGGCCAGATAATTATGGACTGTTACACCATTTAAAAAAGTCAGTAAGCCCCACAATTTGCACCACGAAATAAAATTATGAAGCTCAGGTTAAAGGTGGAAAAATTGGCTATCCCAACTGCTGCAAGAAATACGCTTACAATTCTAGGAACAACTTATCTCCAGAAAGGCTTTCATGGATATCAGAGCTCACAAGACACCTACGAACTACTGAGGTGAAATACAGTTTGGGTATGCCTTACTTAATGATGGTTCAACAGGAAAACAAGCTGCTTGTTATAGAGGACATCTCAGTCTTTCTGTGGAACTTGGCTTTGCCTTCATTTTCACCGAGAACCCCAAACAACTCGGATTGAAGCCACTGGTACAAGTACAATTGATTCTTACTGGGACACTTAATCTTGCCATGAGTCATGGATGACTCACTTGGTCAGAACATAACCCCCCAGGCCAGTCTGTCTCTCCAGTCAGAGAGCATGGTCATTTTTTTTACTTGGGCCACACTTTGTGTCACCAAGGCCCATTGTAGCGGTGCTCTTTTTCCACTGCTAGTGGCTATATATTGTAATTTACTAGCCTATCTCTTTCTTCCTGTATTATTTCCTCCTCCTTAAAAGTCTCAGTAATTCCATTACTGCTCATTCCTACCTGCCTCCTTTTTTTATTCCTTTCCTTCTTTTTAATTCTGCTACACTTTTGAAATACTTAATTGACTCATCTCCTCACCATAGTCTATGGATTGCAATACAATGCTATTATTGTATGTGGCCACAGGAGGACACTATTGGATCAGATATGGGCAGGATGTTACAGTTTTCTGTGAGTATGTTTCTACCACTCATCAATCTAACCCCTAAGTTGTATTCCAGTTAATTGCTGGTTCTAATAGTTATTGTTTTGAAAATGTTATGCACAATAAATGATGCAACTTTTACAAGGGTTTATGCATCCCAACTTCATGGTATATTTGGAGTGTTGAATTCTGTGGTACAATTTATTATTATTATATTACTTACTGCTTGTTAAGTATAGTTGTCTCACATGGTTTTGAGAAAACAACTAACATGTCTGTTTATAAGGATTATTTATCAATGGTATTCGTATATTACATATATAAGATGTTTTTTATCTATGTGGTTTTATATATGTCATTAATACCTGAAAAAAATCTAATATAAATTTGATAAAAAAAGATTCGGTTCAGACAGGGCAAGAACAAGCAAGGAAAGGACAAGACTGGACAGACCAAGGACAGGGCTAGGACAAGGAGCACAATGGTTGGAGTGAGAATCCTCAGATGCTTCTAAAGGGAAATCCCATCAGGGCCATGGGGAGAGGGCAGAGACAGTGTCATTCTGAGGTGCTTCAGTGAACGAGGGTAAAGAAACAAAAGAAAGTACAGACATGAAGCACAGGATTAGCCTAGGACTCTAAGATGTAAATTGTGAGGGTTTGGTTACACCAAATGGCCATGTGATAAGCTTACCAACCACAATATGGGTAGTCCTATTTCTCTCCCTGTCTAGATAATTAATAACTGAACTTAACAGAAAAGACAAAGTACATACCTGAGATTGGGAATTGAAACACATAGAACAAATGGGTGGGGCACATTTAAATAAGAGTAGAGAAAGTAGATTTAGGGCAAAATTAATTAGGTTGATCCAAATGTATCCGAACCAATTACACTTATAAACAGCACTAAGCATTCTCTCTTTCTCTCTTATTATGTATGTTAGCTTTAGAATCTCTGTTGAATGCTTTCAGAGCAAATTCCAGGATCCATGGATAAATAGTAGGGATAACTCAGTACAAAACTGTAGCAAATGTAGATCATTTATTACTGATTGTCACTAGCGAACAGACTCTTTATCATAGGGTCCACGTAATATACACCGATTAGTCCCAACATGGATTCGGGTCTCCAATTTCAATACATACCCCCTTAGTGACAAGACATTTTCACCTTGACTTTCCCTTGGTGACAATGGCTGTTTTGACATTTCTAGGGTGTTTGTGTTTAGCTGTAATTTTTTTCTTTATTACATACAGTACCCACACAAATTATATGTTGTTTTTATCATCATAAGAAGGTCTTTCATTAGATACCATTATGTTCATCATATCTTATAATTTACTACCAAAAAAATCATAAAATATGATGAAAAATTTTAAAAAACCCACTTTTTCTATCTTTGACCTAAAATATTATTTATACAAATAAAATCATTAAAAAAGACCCCATCTAAATAGTTTCTAAATTTTGTCCCGAGTTCAAAAATATGCATGTTTCCATATTTTTCGGTATTTTTTTGCGAGTTATTGGGCAAAAATCCTATATTGACCTTTTGACCCAAACCCGAACCCAAAATGTAACCCTAACACTAAATTTAACCCCAACTGTAATCCTTATTATATCCCTTAATATTTTTTAATTTTAATTTAATTTTAACCCTATCCCTTATGCTAAAAAATATTTAATTTTAACCCTATAGGCTAATATAGCTATATAACCTGTTTTTAATTAATTAAATATGTATTTTAAATATTTTCCATTGCAATGCTACTTAACTACCACTAGGGGCAGTCAAGTAGCATATTCAGAGCAACGGAAGTGAAGTTACTTTCAGTTCCGAAGCTCAGACCGGCAGAGGGCTTAGCCATATTGACGGAGCAGCATGCTCCGTCAATATGGCTCCACACGATCGCTCCACCCATTTCATTCCTCTTGTTCTGAGAAGGAGAATTCAACTTTAAAGCCCTAACGTACACTACAAAACATTTTAAACTACATATATGCCCTAATATTAATTATACAAATATCCAGCATTATGAAACATTAGGCAAAATACATGTGCAACACAGACATCAGTGTGTCACCACAATGAAAGGGAAGGTGTACCCACGTACTAAGATGTGTATATGTTATACCTGTGGAATAACAAGGAATATTGATATTTGATAGGTTTGCTGATGTGGATGACTGATGATCAGAGGGATCCTGAGATCCCAACACTGCTGCCAAGCACATCATTGCAATTAGACAACTCCAGAACTAACCATGTTGTGTATACACACTACACCTATTGAAAACCTGCAATGTATCTATCAGACAGAGGAATTAAACTGTAAATGATGTCTTCCTCTGGTGATCTTGCGAACTCACAATTCACCTCCTGTATATATCCTGTCTTCACTGTTCCCATTAGCAATGCTACACACTGACACACACTTGCCTTTCTGCAAATAATGTTGGTCAAGCTGTATTCACCGGTTGCCTGGTTATTGTGTGCTTCACATCCATTGATGTCTTATTAGGCAACAAATGTGTTTTACATGTATCTATGGAGTCTCCTCCTTATGACATCACCTGTGGCCTAATATGCAAATAAACTGGTGTTCAGTGGCAAATGTAAAATTTGCATAATAGGCCACAGGTAATGTCATAAACAGGAGACTCCACAAACACATTTAAAACACAGATTTCTTCTAATTTAGGCATTCATTTGCAATTTTGCAGACACAATGTACAGACCATTTTCACTGCTTTTATTATTCTCTATTTTCCAAGTAAAAACAATGTTTAGGTGGATACAGTCCCTTTCATGCTAATGTCTAAGTCTACTTGCATTTATTATCTGAAGGAAATTCAGCCTTAGCATTCAGTTGTCTAATTGTGCATGTTCTTCTTCTAAATAATTAGTGCTTCCAAAATTATATGAGAAAGTGATATCGTTTTCAAACTAAATTTGATTAAAAAAAACCTTCAGCCTCCGGCTATGAGATTCTCAGCGGCAATTAAGACATGACCTACTATCACTCGGAGGGGTAACGAGACTTTCTCTGGTAAGACGTGTAACAGAGCTATTTCAGGCACTTTAGGGAGTTTGAGGTTTGTGGATTTGTAAATTATGTCAAAGACCAAGTTCCAATAGTTCATCAAAGAATTATAAGTCCAGCAAACATGTATCATGGTGCATGGAGATTGGCAGAAGTGCCAGCAAGTGCTTGAGGAAATAGGATATATTTTTTGCAAGCCTGTTTGGAACTAGGTACCATCTGTACAATATTTTTTTGGACAACTCAGTATGGTTAGAGCAATGTGAGATTTTTCTTGGAAAGGATTGAGCTGTTATCCATTGAGTATGAGTGAGGGTTTTATTCCTTTTCCCATGCTGCTATGTAAGGGGGAGCTTCCAGTGTGGATGCAGTAGTTCCAGAGTAGCACATAGACAAGTTTTTCTTCTGCGAGTTTATGGAGCAGCAGGAGGAGGTGATTATATGAGGTTTGGATGAAGGGTCAAAAGGTTTATTGGAGTTGACACGAGTGCGTGGCGAACTTGGAGAAATTAAAAAAAATCTTGTTTCTGTAGTTGGAACTGTGAGGATATTTGAGCAAAGGATTTTAGCGATCCGTTGGTAAACAAGTCCGCTAGATGGGAAATACCCAGTGTTTTCCAGGTAGACAGTGTTAGGTTCGGGATTAAAGTTTCTAGTGTCCCCAAAGGAGTTGCCGGGGTTAAATAATGTAGTTCTTTAATTATAGAGGCGTAATGGTTACAGATCTTATGAGAAATTGCAATGCTGGGTAATAGTCTAGTCGATGCTGTAGATATTGAGGATGGGGACCACAGTGTATCACAGACTCTATATGGAGACAGCAGTGAATCTCCAATGTCCCCTCCTCCTCAGATCTATGCAGGCTTATCCACCTCAATCTCCAATTGGAAAAGTTTGCACTATATTACCATTAGGTAATATCCCCCTTTATGAATTTGTTTTTGCAATTTGGTCTAAATACTCTGCAACCCTCACATGACGGCCACAATAGTATGCATGTGTGTGTGTGTACAAATATAATCTGCCATAAGACTTTTTTTCTCAAGGTCCAATCAATAATAAAGATGGCCATGACCTAAATGTATTATCTAAAGATCTGCCATTCTGCACTGTAACCTGGGCTTAAAACAGCGCATTGAGATAATTAATGCAATTATTTCTCATGGCTGCTTTATATATAAGTTTGTGTATGTATATACATTTCTCATGCATAGCAATGAATTAATAATTTGCATTTAATGTCATAGAGCAGGTATGGGTCACTTAGGTACTTCATTTGCTCTCACCAGTGGCAAGAACAATGGATGTGTGAACATGATGGGAGTGTCCCAACCTACAGTGTAAACGTGACCAAAATTCACTATTGTGAAATTTGTCACCACTAGTTAAAGCAATATTCTTTTTCACATGGAAAAAAAATGAATTGCGGAAGTCTTGTGACATCACAGACATCATCAGTTACAGACTCCTTGTGACTCAAACATTCCTGCGCTAGTTCTACTGTTGCACCAGGGGAAGGAGTCACAGAGGATGGATTCAGCAGGAGGAGGAGGTTGTGGTGAAGATCCAGAATTTAAAATCCGGAATCGGCAATTTCAGTTTGAGATCCAGGAAACTACCTTACATCTTTGATTCTGCTATAAGCACTCATGGAGGTGCTGCCTCCACAATTTCTAGCCTCCGAGGCACTCTTCATCAGGCACCTATAAAAATCCAAGTGAGAGCCAAGCCTGCAAAAGGTAATGCATATGGTCTCATCAGCTCCAACTCTAAACTGAACTTCAAGCATTTAGAGAAGGTGCAATCATCTTGGTTTGTGCCAGAGAGCAATAAGAGCCCTCTATGTTGGAAATGTACAGTATGTGAGGTCGAGAATAAAGAAGAAGATAGAGAATGTATGGTCTGCAGCCAAGAGCATCTCCACTGGTGACACTCTAAAGGTAGGAAATAGCACCCTCTTGTCAAAGGAGAAGTCTACTGCTTGGATTCAGATCCCCATGCATTTCTTTTTCATGTTTTTTCAAATTATATTTGTAAAAATATCCATATATTAAATTTTTTTTAATTTTTTTTTAATGATAAAGTTGTAAAAATTAATTTCCCAAGTAGCATTACTGCCTTGAACTTTAACTAAACACAATGTTTAAAATTGTGTTTTGTTTATTAAAAGGTGATGACACATTTTCTATGCCTGAAATTGTTCACAGACAATTTAAAAAAGAAAATAAAGCAGTAGATAATCTTCGTTTCGTGTTTGCTCGAATATAGGACGACCCCCCAAATTTTGGATATTCTTTTAGGAAAATAAGAAAAAGTTTGAATACAAGACTACCCTATAAGAAAAAAGTGTTACTTGTAAATATTCACATGTAAACAGTTTTTTTCATATTTAATAAAAATTGTGGTAAAATAAACAACCTTCAGCCTCAAATATGAGCAAATCTCTTTTTCAGATAATTGAATCCCTTGACTAAGGGTTTTGTGTCCAGGATTAGGGTCCAGAGCAGGGTCCAAAACACAACAAAAATTATGTAATGATATCAATGATCCTTTACCAATTTTATCCAACAGTTTAGTGATTTATCTAATAGGGGACATAAACATTAACAGTAGTGAAGAGTCTGTTATTGATGTCACAAATAAAAAAATAAAATATCTCCCCTCTGAATCGAACTCTTGATATATCGTCTTCACTACTAGTTCTTTTGAGTGAGTTTCAAGGATACCGCATATATGAATTCTTTCCCTTTTAAGAAAATTTTACAAAATATATATTTTTTGGTGTATTCACCCATTAATTGAAACTATTGGAATGCTGTACCTTGGGCACGACACACACATAGAAATCCACACATCCATAAACATCAACACACACAAAAAAACCTTACTCAACCCCAATATCGACAGTAAGCATTATGGGGAATGGGATACGTCTCCTAAATTGGACATCTTTTCACAACTAGTTTCCTCACAACTCTTACGTGGAAAAATGATACCCCTTCCTGAACAACAGACCTCAAAGTATTTCAAATGCGTAGGGAGGAAAAAAAACACATTATTAATGTATTCAAAAACTCTATTTAACCAAAAAACATGGTGGTTCTGTATATGGAGAACTGCTAATATTATACTCTATGTACACCATAAACTTATTGTGAATCATACTCTATCCGTGACCAGCGCAGCCTGGTCTTAATGTAACAGTATCTATTAAATTTGAGATTCAATCTCACCAGTTTAGCTATGAAATGTGCAGGGACAACCCTGGTGAATATGATTTGTGGGAGAAACACACTAGGCTTGTCCATAAAAAATGTATGCCATCTCAGCTCCCCTCGTTTCACCTCAACTCACCTTTTAGCAAATGTCCCCCAAAATGTCCATCTCACGTCAACTCTACTGCACCTTATATTTAGGGAAAAACTCCCTAAGTGTTAGTAGCAAAAGGTAAGACCCAACAAAATGCACCAGAAATGGTTGCTGCTGGGAAAAGAGCTTTATATAGCGAGCAGGAACACCTTGCTCAATAGGCGTGTAAAATATGAGAGCAGAGAATGGACTACAGTAGAGCTAGGGTGTAAACCAAGCTCCCAAGTAGTGAACAGAACAAGTACAGACACCGAGAAACACAAAGGGTTCTAGTCAGGGCCGGTGCAAGGATTTTTGCCACCCTAGGCAAAATAAAATTTGTCGCCCCCTCCATTATCATATTATTTTCCCATATCATGACATCACATGTTCCACCCCTTTCTCAGCATTTAAATTAAAAGAGAGTTAACAGAGTTACATGTTGCAATAAAGCCACCTATTAAGAATGGTGGAGAATAAGTACCATAAATTAAGCCTCAATATGCCAGGATTATTCCCCTCAATACCCCAGGATTATGCCCCGCAATATGCCAGGACTTAGCCACCCAATATGCCAGGATTATTCCCCTCAATATCCCAGGATTATGCCCCACAATATGCCAGGATTATTCCCCTCAATATCCCAGCATTATGCCCCTCAATATGCCAGGATTATTCCCCTCAATATCCCAGGATTATGCCCCTCAATGTCCCAGGATTATGCCCCTCAATACCCCAGGATTATGCCGCTCAATATGCCAGGATTATTCCCCTCAATATCCCAGGATTATGCCCCTCAATGTCCCAGGAATATGCCCCTCAATGTCCCAGGATTATGCCCCTCAATGTCCCAGGATTATGCCCCTCAATACCCCAGGATTATGCCCCACAATATGCCAGGACTTAGCCACCCAATATGCCAGGATTATTCCCCTCAATATCCCAGGATTATGCCCCTCAATGTCCCAGGATTATGCCCCTCATTATCCCAGGATTATGCCCCTCAATATGCCAGGATTATGCCCCTCAATACCCCAGGATTATGCCGCTCAATATGCCAGGATTATTCCCCTCAATACCCCAGGATTATGCCCCACAATATGCCAGGATTTAGCCACCCAATATGCCACGATTATTCCCCTCAATATCCCAGGATTATGCCCCTCAATATCCCAGGATTATGCCCCTCAATGTCCCAGGATTATTTCCCACAATATGCCAGGATTATGCCCATTAATGTCCCAGGATTATGCCACCCAATGTCCCAGGATTATGCCCCTCATTATCCCAGGATTATCCCCCTCAATATGCCAGGATTATGCCCCTCAAAATGCCAGGATTATTCCCCTCAATATCCCAGGATTATGCCCCTCAATATCCCAGGATTATGCCCCTCAATATCCCAGGATTATGCCCCTCAATGTCCTAGGATTATGTCCCTCAATATGCCAGGATTATGCCCCTTAATGTCCCAGGATTATGCCACCCAATGTCCCAGGATTATGCCCCTCATTATCCCAGGATTATCCCCCTCAATATGCCAGGATTATGCCCCTCAAAATGCCAGGATTATGCCCCTCAATACCCCAGGATTGTGCCCCTCAATATGCCAGGATTATTCCCCTCAATACCCCTGGATTATGCCCCACAATATGCCAGGATTTAGCCACCCAATATGCCAGGACTTTTCCCCAAAATATGCCAGGACTTAGCCACCCAATATGCCAGGAATTTCCCCCACAATATGCCAGGACTTAGCCACCCAATATGCTAGGACTTTCCCCCCAAATATGCCAGGACTTAGCCACCCAATATGCCAGGACTTTCCCCCAAAATATGTCAGGACTTAGCCACCCAATATGCCAGGACTTAGCCACCCAATATGCCAATATGCAGCTGCCTAGGTCGCCTTACTGGTGGCGCCGGCCCTGGTTCTAGTCTAGCCTTACAATGTCCATGTAAAATCCACTGTAACATTTGAAACTGACTGATGTTATGTAATAGAGAAACATGAGATAATAGATAGTAAACATGAGGCAATGTATGTTGAAAGTTATTTGGTGACATTAGGACAGATGTATCCCATCCACAGCCATGGCACCACAATGGTAAAATAGTACCTAAAAAAGTAAAGAAAGATGAAAAACAAAAGATGTCAAAAGTTTTTTTTAGTTAAATCATTAATCATTAATGTGTACAAAACAAAAAATAAAAAAGCCACACAATTTCTTTAAGACTTTTGCACCTGAAATCATACAACTTATCTTTATACTTTTGACATTTTCGAATGACTAAAACCAAAAAAGCACAACTATCTTAACTGCTTACTGTCTGTAATAACATAATTATCACAATTTAACAAAACTATTCTATCTTATATCATATTATATATCTCAATAAGTAAAAAGACAATGCAATACATAGCATTGTATGATCATCAAAAATGAATTACAGAAGGAAACTAATCAAGCTGTAATATCATAAACTAACACTAGAGGGTAGCATTGAATTGCTTATAGAAATATTAAATGTCTATTAAATGTGGAGAAACCAAACCACATTAAGTTTAAACAGGAAATTTAAAACAAGGAGTCATGATTAAATAACTGTATTAACAACAAATACTATTATTTACAGAGTGGTGAAAAAAGAACAGGGTGACATACAGTAACAAAGCAATATTAGAAAAGATTGCTACCCAGCCGGTATGTGGGAATATTTATATATAACCCCTACATACTTTTCAACTTTCTGCAGGTGGCTCCTGGGACGAAAATATAGGCAGTAGTAATGCCCGAACAGACACGAATTTGACGGGGCAGGACTCCCAAAAACAGAACTGTTGGCAGCTATGCTCCTATGTAATTTTTTAGAAAAACTAGGCATTGTGGTATAATTTAACATAACACCCACAAGTGGTAAATAAAACAAAAAACATGAATATTTTCTTGGGTAATGGCATCTTGTGACTCTTTGAATGGAATAGTCAAGAATGAAAAAAAAGATACACATAGTGCACACTGTATGATGGATAACACACTCCCACACGGTTCTAGGTAATTGACTCACATCCGCTGGTGCATTACCTAAGAAGATATTCCCACTATATGTCCCATGTTCTTTTAATATAAGTTTATTTATTTTTTTTTATAGGGTGTTTAAGGGGACTTACACTTTAACTGTTAAAACAGCTCCATTGTTGATTGTATATGTTCTATAGTGCCTGAAACACATTTTATCTTTATACACTTTCATGTTGCAGCATTGCCAGGCTATGAGACTATAAGAAAATTAAGGAGCAATGCCTTGTGTTTAGTGTCTCTTCTGGCAAAACCTTTAGAGATGAAAATACAAAAAGTGCAAATATGGTTTAAATAAAAACTAAAGAAGTCAGCAAAGGTGAACACAGAAAATAGTCACTGGGAAACAAAATCTGCTTGTTACTCTTGTGTAAAAAATTAATAAATGTAAAAAAAAAAATAGTTCAGCCTCTCACAAATCCTCTTTCCGAGATTCTGCTTATCAAGACATAGGCATAAAAAAAAAAACATTTGAAGTGATTTTCCAATTTTGCTTCAAAAGGCAAAAATATATTTGACTTCAAGGTGTTAATCGGATTTCTTTCGAGATCAGCATTTTTAGTTTTTTTTATTAATGTTGCGATAAAGACACACTGTCCTTTCTTCACGTTAAGGCTGAATGAGCAAATCCTTGCAACTTTTGGGATATCAGTTCATTGTTTTTTTTATTTATTTTTTAAAATGTTGTACTTTACTGTTTTTTGTTGCTCACTCCCCTGATATTGAAATGGTGTGGGCATCTGGCACACATGTTAAAGTAATAATAATGGAGAGTATGAAATGTACAATGTTACACTGACAAACTTTGCATCTTTAGATTTGCTGAATGCTCATACTATTCTAGGTAGCATTAATCTGAATTATGTCAAGCATGGTACCCTTGCCTGATCATGGTTATTATCATACCAAGTTCTTGTGATACCAGTTATATTGTACATTGTGTGCCAATAACTCTCCCTCCTTCATTTTATTTTGTCATACTTTTTTGCATTACCTAGCAAACATTTGATGTTGCTGCCATTCCTAGGCAGGTCACATAACGGAAAAAAACTATTTGTTTAATGTTAGGTATCATCTATGCAAGTGATTGTCAAAGGGCTTTTTAAACGGATTAATGGATTGCAGGTAAAACTTACCAGGAAAGGTTAAAGCATCTTAACATGTATAGCTTGGAGGAAAGACGTAACAGGGGGAATGTGATAGAAACTTTTAAATACATAAAGGGAATCAACACAGTAAAGAAGGAGAGTATATTTAAAAGAAGAAAAACTACCACAACTAGAGGACATAGTCTTAACCCCTTCATGACCAGACTGTTTTTGGAATGTTGTGCGTTAGTGACCGAGGCTGTTTTAACACTTCTGAGGTGTTTGTGTTTAGCTTTAATTTTCTTCTTTGTCAGTTGCTGTACCCACACATATTATATATTGTTTTTTTCAGGACAAGAAGGGCTTTCTTTTCATGACATTATTTTGTTCATATCATTTATTGTATTGTGTAAAAAATAGTAAAATATGGTTAAAATTAAAAAAAATAAACACTTTTCCTGACTTTTCTTTGTAAATTCTTTTACTAAGCTTCAAAAGCTAATGAAAAAACGTGCTAAATAGATTCGACTATAGGTCCTGAGTTCAGAAATACCCAATGTTTATATGTTTTTTTGCTTTTTTTGCATGTTTTAGGTTAATAAACACAAGTAGCATTTAGCTGTTTCAAAACCATTTTTTTTTTAAATTAACGTTAGTGACACTGTAACACCGATATCTGATATAAATCACTGAATAACCCCCCACATGTACACATTTTTATAAAGTAGACATCCCAGGGCATTCAACTTGGGGTAATTTGACACTTTTCACTCTGTCATTTTACCACCAATCTTTGACAAGTTTTGGCGTAGTAATTTTGTGTGTGTTTTATTTCCACACACTTTGAAACTTAGGTATGAATTTAAAGGGACTGTTCTATTTTATTGCCAAACAAAACCCCAATATATGTTCAGCAACTTCCCCTGAGTATAGCGGTACCCCACATGTATAGGTCTGCTAGGTTTATGTGGCAGGTACAGGGCAAAATTTAGGATATGGTTATTGCAGCTTTAAAACGTGTATTTATTATGTAATACTTGTGACTACATTTCCTATCATGCTCAGCCAGCCAAAAGCTACCGTAGCAGAATAGGAAATGTAGTCTATAGTAGGAAGCACCGATTTTTGCTATCCTGCGGCTGCATGGATCAAATATCCAGCTGCTGCGGGCCCCTATCTACTGCTGGGGGCCAATGCAAAGCACTGGCCCCACTAGCAGTCTTTTTTTTTTACATAAAATATCCCTAGAGGACCACAGACAGACATAACATGTCATTGGTCCTCTACGGAATAACTTCTTATTTGTATACAATTTATTATTATTATTTTGAATTTTTTAATTTATTAAATTTTTTATTTTTTTACATTTTTTTTATTTTTATTTAACTCTAACCTTAACCCTTTGGTTAAGGTTAGTACAAACCCTAATTCTAACTCTAGGATTAGGGTTTTGATGAACTCTAACCCTAACCCAAGAGTTAGGATTAGCACAATAGGGAAAAGAAAAATTAAAAAAAAAAAAACTTTTTTTTTTTTAATTAAAAAAATCCTTTGGGGGGCTGGTTATTACTGGGGGGGACCAGGGGGAGACTTCACACATTATATTTAGTCTCTCTCTGCCCCACGATCACCGTGGAGCAGGGAGAGACTATAGCTGTCAAAGCAGGCACCTGCTTTGACAGCTATTAACATCCGGGCGCTGTGATTGGCTGTCACAGTGCCCGGATGTTTCAGGGGGGGTCCTCAACCGGCATGGCTGAAGTGTCTCGGTACCGAGACACTTAGCCATGCCGTTGGTAGCGCGATCGCGGTATGCCAGCGTGCATACCGCGATCAGACCTGCATGACGGTCCTGGACCGTCATCGGTCACTAAGGGAGTTTTTCCCCATGACGGTCCAGGACCGTCATCGGTCGCGAAGGGGTTAAATTAGAGGGAAAAATATTTAAAAGTAATATCAGGAAGTATTACTTTACTGAGAGGGTAGTGGATGTGTGGAATAGTCTTCCAGAAGAAGTGGTAGAGGTTAATACAGTGCACGAGTTTAACCCATTCCCGACATTGGAAATGTCACTTAGTGACAATGGACGTACCTGGTAGATTTAGGGTTTGGGCAAGCTTTTAGGCGTTGTAACGATTCTGGAAGGAGCTGGAACCCTGAACTGTCAAGCGAGGCGATGGGGAGGGTTTGACCTCTAACCTGCGGTGACAAAAGGTCACTGTAGGAGAAATGGTAAACAAAAAATCCTACTTTTGCTTATTGCCCCATAACTTACAAAAAAACTACAGAAAAATATGGAAATATGTTTTACCATGTGTAATTGTGTAAAAGTCAAAGTTAGAAAGTGTGTTTAATTTACATTTTTTCATCATAATGTATAATATTTTTAAAGTAAATGATATGATGAAAATAATGGTATATTTTTATGGAGATAAAAGCATATACAATCGTATAATATGTGTGGTACATTAAATGAGAAAGAGGATATTGACAGCCATTGTCACAAAGGGTACACAAATTTCCCAACAGTCCTGTCACTAAGGGGATAAGCTTGCATGGGATAGGCATAAGACTATCCTTGACATAAGATAATGAAAAGGGACTAATGAAAGTGTTTGGAAAATTGGGCAGACTAGATGGGCCGACTGGTTCTCATGTGTTTTCACGACCGAATGGTTATTATCTGTTTCGCCTTGAGAAATGCAATACCTGACACCTAATGTGAGATGGGTGGGTGTGGGGGCTGTGATCTGCTCACGCACTCCCCTCTGATTGGATAATACTTCAGCTGCACCCTTCCTCTCATTCATTATTGCCGCCCCCAGTTTCACAGAGTTTCCTGCTTTTGGGAAAACCTCTCTGTTTCCTCTTTTTCTATTGGCCAAAGATTCCCGGCCTCCACCCAACTTTAAAATATTGAGTGTATTCATAATAATTTTAGCAGTTATTTCTCTAAGCCACCGATTCTCAATTGAGTGGCTGTGCTGCAAGAACAATACCTGCCACTTAATGTGCCGTAATATTCCACATGGCGATATTATCCGCCACAAGCTAAAATAGATTGAGAACCACTGATCTACGCTAATACCACAGCACACTGCATCCCCATTCTAAGCATAGCTTCTCATCTACACTAGCCAACCTTTCATCTTTGCATTTTCCCTAACTTATAATTGACAACGCAACCAAGCATTTATGAGTGCAGTCACTAGAGCATTCACAAATAATAAAGGATCATTTTTAATTTGGAGTAATCCTTTATTGATCTATCCAGTGTGATGCCTATGAGCTCATGATGTAAACTTTGGGTAAAAAAATGTGATATGAAATTAAAGAAAACTGTTCACTGAGACTAAAAAATATACCTCACTTTTACCAGTTTCATGCCAAGTTACCTTTAATTAAAGAGTCGGGGTGGCTTCCAGAAATTATCTTTCTTGACTTTATTATTCAGCAAATTAAACATGCTGATCATGGAGCAATCACACCTTCATGCTTTAATTAATAAATTGATTAAAAAAAAAATCTTAATATTGAGCTGAAGTATGCATAAATGAGTTAAATGTTGCTAAATATTATGCTGCTAATTCAGCATTATGTAGGTCTGTTGTAGCATCATAGAACACAATGATAAAAATGTATTTGTTTTTTATTTATTTCTAAAGTGTTTTAGCAGGAAGATTATATTGAGATTTCTCTCATTTTCAAGTATGTCCTGGGGACCATGTCCAGATCTGTATTACACAGAGTTTCAGAGTAACACAGATATACACATTTATATAGGAAAGTTGGGGAGAGAACATACATTGAATTTCAATTAATCATATAGACAAATATAGAAAACAACAATAAACACGTATAGTATACAGAGAAGGTTGTTATCTAATAACAGGTATATTCGTTTTTAAGAAGTCAGTAGACATTCATTTTCAGAGATTCTAGACTAATGGGTGATTTCACGGAATCTGGGAAGCTATTGCTCAATTTTAGGTTAACCAAGGATACTTTATTCACCTAAATAGAACTACAATTAACAACTCAGTTGACTTTCCTGGGTGGCATAAATGGTAACCCCTGGTACTATGACTTGTGTCTCATTAATGTTGACCACCCGTCTGTATTCCTCATCAAGAGTGTGCAAGATAGCACTTAATAGACTGTAGGCTACATATCATAACTGTCCCTGAATAAAACAGAGATGGGGGTCATCCTACCACTGGAAACATTACAAAGAGAAAATATCCTAGAAGATTTTAGACTAACCAAGTCAGAGGTCTAGACTTGAAACATCAGGCAATCTCTGCCTGCATGAAAGACACAGCAACCTCAAAAATATGTTTCGGGCCTATCACAGGGCTAGTCAGTGAGGTACAGCTCTATATTTCTAGACGAAGTGAGAAGTACCAAGTCTGGAGATACCCTTCACTCCCTCAAAAGTATGTACACACAAATAACATTATTTTACCATTCAAACTCTTAGAGAAGACAGTCGAGACTTTCTTGATATGAGCAATAAGGGGCCACTAGTTAATAACTTGTGTTTATCTGTCTTTTAAACCAAGACCAAAATCTATTAACAACAACATCATTGGTGCACTAACAGGGACAAATTAGGTTTTAAAAATACTTTAAACCACACCTAAATGGTCACATGGTAAAGATGATGCTAGAGAGAGCAAGTATGGGCTTTGCCTCCTGGAATCTCTTATCTGGTTTGAAATACCTTCTTAGCTTTATTTCAAGGCAAATGTCTTCTGAAAAAAAAAACAAACACAGCAGCAGACACTGTCATTTTATAATATGTTTAATAAAATCTTATTATGTTTTTATGTATGATGATTTGAGGTTTTTCAAGCACTGATCTAAAGATTATTAACCATTACAATGATATTACAGTGTATGTTTAGTTTGATTAAAGTTGACTTTCTTTGGAACAGCTCTTGAAATTAACCTGTTACCATGTCAGTAAGTGGTGTTATGCAAGTTTTAACCATGTGCAATTGGGTACCAAGCCTATTTTTTTTTTTTTTTTATGTTGTATCTTTTTATTAAATCAACCGGAAAGAATGTTCAGTTGCACATCATGACAGAAATGAAAGTTCAATAGGCATTTGACACATGAGAAGATGTTACATTATTACATTATAAACAGATGCTAACGTTCGCTTCTCAAGTGGAGATAGTGTATTGTCTATCTCAATAACAGATGTGCATTTTGGTATAATTGTAATCAGTTAACATATAACTAGGGGGGAAAAGGGGGGCAAGTGTAACCCTCGGCCACATGGGAGCATTAAGTATATCTTGTTCAAGATATTAGTGGTGATATGAAATATTATCCTTAGGATCTTCTGTTGGTGTGGTAGACCATGTCTCTCTCTGATAATTTTAGCATTCTCTCAGGTTATCTTGTGCCTCAAGCGTTTATTACTGTGAAGGTGTTTTATTTGTGTTTTTGGGTGGGATGCATGCCTTATACTCTTCTGATA
Source organism: Pelodytes ibericus (assembly GCA_036172795.1). Lineage (NCBI taxonomy): Eukaryota > Metazoa > Chordata > Amphibia > Anura > Pelodytidae > Pelodytes > Pelodytes ibericus. The sequence continues at coordinate 75,806,984 of CM069861.1, read as the reverse complement.
ACATATACTCGGACCATAATAGCCATCGTAGTTCGTGGGCCAGTCCTTTACCTTTGGCTGTTTGAGATAAGTTTTCTTGCGTCCGGGTCCTTTCCACCGACTCTACCCATCCAGCAAAGGTTGGGGGTTTGGTTTGTTTCCAATGTAGGGGTATTAACGTTTTGGCAGCGTTCAGGAAATTAATTGTAAGTGATCTTTTGTATTTACCTATTGGATGTGGCGTGTGGTGTAGGAGCATACGTTCTAGGGTAGGTTGAAAGTCTGCTTCTTCTAGGGCTTGGATGGTTTTGGCTATTGCTTCCCAAAATTCTTTTAACAGGTGGCATGACCACCATATATGTCGATATGTGCCTTGGGCTATGTTACATCTCCAACATTTAGGTGATTTGTTGGGAAAGATGCGGTGGAGGTCGGCCGGGGTTTTGTACCATCTTGTCAAGAGCTTATATGCTGATTCTTGGCTTTTGGCTGAGATGGAACATTTTTGTGTTACAGTGAATATTTTGGTCCATTGGTCTTCAGTGAGGGAAATATTGAGGTCTCTTTCCCATTGCCTGGTGAAGTAAAGTCGGGATTGTGTACTTGGTTCTATCAAAATTTGATATGTGGAAGAGATTATTTTACAAGTCTGGAAGGGGGGGACACAAAGGTGTTCGAATTTAGTTGGGTCCGTTGGGAGCGGGCCTTGTTTTTTGAGAGAGTGTACATAGTGTGTTATCTGCTTGTGAGTGAATTCTATGTTGGGGTTGATGTTTGTTTGTACTTCCATATCGTGTAGTTTCTGTATGTCATTGCCTACGAGAATATGACCTAGTCTCGGGAATTTAATTTCGGGGTTAAAGAGCCGGTGTACTATATGATAATGAAGTCCTGGGGGGAAATCATGGTTGTGTGTTAAGGGTAGTAGAGGTGACGGGGATTGTGTTATGTTCCGGTCGTGTCTAAGGCTGTTCCAGACTCGGAGTGTGGGAGGGATAGTGGGGTGGTTGGGTGCTGTGCACCAGCAATGTGATTTAGGTAGCCAGGCTACAATGGGTACTGGGCTTGAAAGACTGCCTTGTTCTATGGGTATCCAAAGCTTGTGTGCCGGTCTCGACCATTCGATTATTCTGGTGAGGTGTATGGCTTTATAATATTTTGCTAGGTCTGGGAGACTCAGCCCTCCTCTGATTCGTGTTCGGGTAAGTAGGTCATATGCTAGTCTAGGTTTAGAATTATTCCAAATAAATTTGAGAAACATTGTTTTCATTTTGGAAAACCATAGTCTAGGAATATGTATTGGGAGTGTTTGTAGCAAATACATTATTCTGGGTAGGATGTTCATTTTTAGTATGCTTATTCTCCCAAACCAGGAGAAGGGTTTATTGGACCAAGATGTCAGGTCGCGTTGGATGGTTGTGAGAAGAGGGTGGATGTTTTTGTGGTAGAGGTCTTGGAGGTTGGAGGTTAAAGAGACGCCTAGGTATTTAATAGTGTTGTTTTGGGCCCATTTGTATGGGCTAATTAGCTGGAGGTCTGGGATCTCTCCTGGTGGTATCGATACATTAAGGATTTCTGACTTAGTTGGGTTTATTTTGAAGTAACTTAGGATGCTGAATTCATCTAATTCTGTGGTAATGGCTTGAAGGGATGTGTCTGGTTTCGTTACAATAAAAAGTAGATCGTCAGCGAATGCTGCTAGTTTGTGTTGCGTGGTTCCTACTTGTAAGCCGTGAATATTGGGATTTGCTCTGATTGCGTTAGATAGGGGTTCCATGAGTAATATAAAGAGGAGGGGGGATAGGGGGCAGCCCTGTCTTGTCCCGTTTGACAGGGTCAGCTGGCCTGAGAGTCCCCCGTTTATTCGAATCCTTGCTGATGGGCGGTCATATAGTGCACCAATGTATTTCAGGAAGTTGGGGCCAATTCCCATGTGTTGTAGGGTTAAGAACATGAAGGGCCAGCTGACCCTGTCAAATGCCTTCTCGGCGTCTGTTGAGAGGAGTAGTGTAGGGGTTTTGTCTGTTTGGGCTCTGTGTATGAGGTTTAACAGTTTTGTGGTGTTGTCTCTCGCCTCTTGTCGAGGGACGAACCCTACTTGATCTCTGTGGATAGCATCCGGGAGGATTATCCTGAGGCGGTTGGCCAATATTTTTGCGAATAGTTTAAGGTCAACATTCAATAGTGATATGGCTCTATAGTTTTGGCAGGATTCGGGATCTTTGCCAGGTTTGGGAATGATTGTTATAAAGGCTTCTTGGGCTTGGGGAGGTAATTTTGTGGTTTGATCTAGGGAGTTGAAGGCTGATAGAAAGTGGGGGGTTAGGATTTTTTCGAATAATTTGTAATATTGGATGGTGAACCCATCAGGTCCTGGGCTTTTGCCCCCTGGGGAGGACCTAATCGCTTCATGTAGTTCTACTTCGCTTAAGGGGTTTTCAAAAAGGTGTTGCATATCATCTGGTAGGCGGTATTTTAGATGTTTGGATAGGTAATTTTGTATTTTTGTCTTGTGGGAATCGTGGCTCGATTTCATTGCGGAGGGGAGGTTATATAATTTGGAATAGTAGTCAACACAGCAGGTTGAAATCTGGTCCGTAGTGTTAGCAGCCTGTCCGTTGGGGTTTTTAATTTTGGTTATATATGTGCGTTGGTGTTTCTGTTTGAGTGCCCTGGCTAATAATTTGCCCGGTTTGTTGGAGTGTTCGTAATATTTGTTTTGGGTGAGCAGCAGGGATTTGTGTATGCCTTTGGTGACTAAGTCTTGTAGTTGTGAGCGTTTGGCTAGTAGGGTTTGGTAGGTGTCTCTGTCCATATTGGATTTGTGTGTTTGTTCCAGCTTAAATATTTCAGTCGTTAGACGTTGTATGTCCGCTGTTCTTTGTTTTTTAGCTTGTGTGCCCATACTGATGAGTTGGCCTCTAATGTACGCCTTGTGTGCTTCCCATAGGATGGGTTGTGAGATATCATCTGTATTGTTTAGCCTAAAATAGTCAGTCAGGGCGAGTTCTAGTTTGTTGGTTATGTCTGGGTTGGTTAGGAGTGTTTCATTAAGTCGCCATGTAGTGAATGGTTTATTGTGAAGCGGGATTATAATGGAGAGGATCACTGGGGCGTGATCGCTCCAGGTGATTATGCCAATAGTGGCCTTTGTTACCTGGTGGAGGTGTCTGTGGGATATATAGATCTGATCAATACGGGTGTAGCGGTTGTGAATGTTAGAGTAGTAGGTGAAGTCTTTTTGGGAAGGATGTGTGGTTCTCCAGGTATCTATGAGCTGGAGTGTGTGTAGGGCTTTCCTTACCCGCCTTTGTTGTGATTCTCTGAGATGGGTAGAGCCGGTGGAGGAGTCCAGGTGGGTGTTTAACCCCTTAGTGACATGACTTTTTTGGCTTGTCCGACGCTTGGTGACATGGGCTGTTTTAACATTTCTGAGCAGTTTGTGTTTTGCTGTAATTTATTTCTGTCTCATTTAGTGTACCCGCACAAACTATATATCGTTTTTATCGTCATAAGAAGGGCTTTCTTTTGATACCATTATTTTGATAATAGCATATAATTTGATGTAAAAAAAATAATAAAATATGGCAAAAAAATTGAAAAAATTATTTTTTTATGACTTTTATTTGAAAAATCGTATACTCATGTACAAGAGACAACAAAAAAACACTGCTAAAAAGTTTCTAATATATGTCCTGAGTTCAGAAATAGCCCATGTTTTTATGTTTTTGTGCTTTTTTATTCATGTTACAGGGCCAGAACTATAAGTGGTGCAAAGCTATTTTAAAATCCCTTCTTTCAAAATTAGCGATAGTGACATTGTAACACTGATTTCTGTACTAAATCCATGAATGACCCCCAACATGTACATATTTTTGAAAACTAGACAACTCAGGGCATTTAACTTGGGGTATTTTGACACATTTCATGTAGCCATTTTACCACCAATCTATGCCAAAGTTTGCAGCAAAAAATCTTTTTTTTTAATTTTTCACATATATTGCAATTTAGGTAAACATTACCTTAAAATGTGAAGGGGTATTTCCAAATAACACCTCAATATGTGTTCAGCAACATCTCCTGAGTACAGGGATACCACCCATGCATAGGTTTGTTGGTTTGTTTTGGGGCTAAAAGGCCACATTTAGGGGGTGCGCATTTTGGTTTTCCAACTTGGAATTCTGACATGCAGAAAACTTGTGCCCATGTCCCATTTGGGACATTTTTGAAGCCAGAAAGTGTATTCTACCCCACAAAACCATATATTTTTTTAAACTAGACACCCTAGGGTATTTCAAATGGTAGTATTTTAACACTTTCCATGCACTAATTATACTACCAGCCTATGTCAATGTTTTGGGTAGTAATTTTTTTTCACATACATTGAACTTTGGGCATGAATTCACAGATCCTGTTATATGTCAGTGCCAAACAACACCTCAATATGTGTTCAGCAACATCTCCTGAGTACAGGGATACCACCCATGTATAGGTTGGTTAGGTTATTTGGGGGTTAAAAGGCCACATTTGAGAGGTGCGCTTTTTGGTTTTCCAACTTGGAATTCTGACGTGCAGAAAACCTGCGCCCATGTCCCATTTGGGACATTTTTGAAGCCAAAAAGTGTATTCTATCCCACAAAACCATATATTTTTGAAAACTAGACACCCTAGGGTATTTCAAATGGTAGTATTTTAACACTTTCCATGCACTAATTATACTACCAGCCTATGTCAATGTTATGGATAGTAATTTTTTTTCACATACATAGTACTTTGGGCATGAATTCACAGATCCTGTTATATGTCAGTGCCAAACAACACCTCAATATGTGTTCAGCAACATCTCCTGAGTACAGGGATACCACCCATGTATAGGTTGGTTAGGTTATTTGGGGGTTAAAAGGCCACATTTGAGAGGTGCGCTTTTTGGTTTTCCAACTTGGAATTCTGACGTGCAGAAAACCTGCGCCCATGTCCCATTTGGGACATTTTTGAAGCCAAAAAGTGTATTCTACCCCACAAAACCATATATTTTTGAAAACTAGACACCCTAGGGTATTTCAAATGGTAGTATTTTAACACTTTTCATGCACTAATTCTACCACCAGCCTATGTCAATGTTATGGATAGTAATTTGTTTTTCACATTCATTGTACATCGGGCATGAATTCACAGATCCTATTATGTGTCAGTGCCAAACAACACCTTAATATGTGTTTAGCAACATCTCCTGAGTACAGGGATACCACCCATGTGTAGGTTAGTTAGATTATTTGGGGGCTAAAAGGCCACGATTAGGGGGGGGTGCATTTCCAACTTGGAATTTTGACATGTAGTCAGCCTGCGCCCATGTTCCATTTGGGACACTTTTGAAGCCTGTCAAAGTATTTTACCCCATAAAACCATATATTTTGGAAAACTAGACATCCTAGGGTATTTAAAATTGTGGTATTTTAACACTTTCCAAGTGCTAATTCTACCACCAACCTATGTCAAAGGGATGGGATGTCATTTTTTCCCCACACACATTGTAGTTCAGGCAGGAATTTTCAGATTCTGGTATTTGCCACTGCCAACCAACACCTCAATATGTGTTCAGGAACATCTCCTGAGTACAGGGATACCCCCCATGCATAGGTTTGTTGGTTTGTATTGGGTCTAAAATTCCACATTTAGGGGGTGCGCAATTCCAACCTGGAATTTTGACATGTAGTCAGCCTGCGCCCATGTTCCATTTGGAACATTTTTGAAGCCGTCCAATGAATTTTACCCCATCAAACCATATATTTTTGGAAAATAGACATCCTAAGGTATTTCAAATGGTGGTATTTTAATACTGTATAGGTACTAATTCTACCACCAGCCTTTGTAAAAGTTTGTGGTAGTACTTTTTTGGGAGTTTTATTTCCCACATGCATTGTACTTCAGGCATGAATTCACAGATTCTGGTATATGTCACTGCCAAACAACAACCCAATATGTGTTCAGCAACATCTCCCGAGTACAGGGATAGCACCCATGCATAGGTTTGTTGGTTTGTTTTTGGCTAGAAGGCAACATTTGTGAGATGCGCATCTCAAAATTCCAACTTGGAATTTTGACATGTAGTCAACCTGCGTCCGTGTCCTTTATGGGATATATCTTTGAAGCCAGCCAATGTAATTTACCCCCACCAAACCATATATTTTTTTATCGGTAGACCCCCATCACTACTTGTGGCAAGGGCTCAGCAGCCACCGATACATCGCTAGATGATGTATCAGAAAGCTGAATAGGGTCAAAATCGAACCCTGAGTCCGCGGCCTCAGAATCAGTGCGTAAGCAGTGATCTCGAGCAAAGAAGGGGTTAATAGCTCTTAGAAGAGCCTATCTAGTACTGTAATACATTACAGTACAAAGAAATTAATCCATAAAACAGTGCAGACAGCAAAACATACTGTTGCTGTGCAGGATTACTGCTTACACAGTGATGAATGGCAGGGAAGGGGTTAATACACAGTGAAAGACTTTCATAAAACCTGCTAATTTTATAAAATGTTATTTTATATCACTAATACTGATCTGTCTCTTTCCGTCACAAAAATGTAAGTGAGGAGAGGGAGGCAGATCAATATTTGTGAATATTGATCCGATTAATTTTGATCTGACCAGGGCGAATGGTGAGCTTAATTGAGAAATCACCAAACCGCCTTTGCCACTAATTCGCTGTTACTGATCGCTATGCGCTCAGGCAGCTTAAAAAAAAAAACTCAAATATTTTTACTTTACATGTAATCCCCTAGCGGGTATGTGTAAAAAAAAAAAAAATTTGCAGACAGATAAAAATTGCTTTGGCGTCAATATCATTGCGTAAGCAGTGATCGACGGCAAATAAGGGGTTAATAACTCTTAGAAGAGCCTTTTTAGTACTGTAATAAATTACAGTACAAAAAAATTAACCCCTAAAAAATGCACAAACAGCAAAAATAAATGCGCTGATGTGCACGATCACTGCTTATGCAAGATCAGTGGCAGGGAAGGGGTTAAACGCAGGGAATTGCTTTAATAAATTTTTTTTTATTGTTTTATTATTTGTGTGTTGTGTATTTATTGTTTTTTTTAACTTTTACTTACTTTTAGAACTTTGATCTGTCTCTCTCCCTCACTAAAAAAAATGTGAGGAGAGGGAGACAGATCATAACTGGTCAGATCAATATAGAGTTAATATTGATCTGACCAGTCAGTGGGGATGTTCAGGAGAGCATCCCCACTGCCTGTCAGTGTGCCTGGCAGTCACTGATTGCCTCTGTGAAGAGGCAATCGTGTGACAGCCAGAGAGCACAGGAAGCAGGTACTTCCTGCCTCCTGTGCTCTTGCCCTTAGAAGGGCAGCGCCATCTTGGTCACTTAGTGACCAAGATCGTGCATTTTTTTTTTGTGTTTCTGATTGCCTCGACTTGCGAGGCAATCAGGAACACTTTCTGAGCATAGGAAGCGAAAAATTCGCTTCCTATGCTCATTTTTTAAATGCCCGCGTTTTAAAGGCACTGTGCCTTTAAAACCGGCATTTCGATCGCTCTCCGGAGCGATCGAAATGCCGACGGGCATTTTTTTTAGCATTGTACGATGCTTCCACACGGAAGCATCGTTACAATGCCCTTAGAGCACTGAAAGCGGAAAAACTCCGCTTTCAGTGCTCGTTTTGACACAGGACGGACTAGGTCCGTCCTGTGTCACTAACGCCTCGGCACACAGGACGGACCTAGTCCGTCCTGTGTCGCCAAGGGGTTAAGATCATGTTGAAGTCACCTCCGAGTATGAGCATGCCTTCTGCAAAAGAATCGAGTTTAGTGAGCATATCACATATGTACATGTGTTGTTTTATATTCGGGGCATATATATTTGCCAGTGTAATAGAGGTTTGGGCTATCTTCCCTTTGATAAAGATGGTTCTACCTTCGTTATCAGACCAAAGGTCCTGTAAAACAAACGGAACGTTGTCATTAATGAAAATTGCTACCCCTTTGTTTTTCTGGAGAGGGGAGTGTGAGTAGAAGGCCTGTGTGTATCTAGGTAGGGTGAATCTTGGCACTTTATCAAGTTTAAAGTGAGTCTCCTGTATTAATGCGATACTAACTTTTTTGGCCCACAAATCTCTCTGCAGCTTAGAGCGCTTGAAGGGAGAGTTAAGGCCTCTTGTGTTCAGTGAGAGTATGGTCAGAGGAGTCGTATTCGACATGCTAAGTAATTGCTTGGGCATTTTGGTCTATTATGTAAGTGGCGGAATACACTTCAGTGGTGGGGGGCATAACCAATAACTGTACAACACAAAACTTGTGCAACAAGCATAACAGTTCTATGGAGGTGAAACTCTTTGTGTGCTTATTCTTCCCTGCAACAGGGAGCAGCGGGTGGCCGAAGATGCGTGGGCAGGACGGGGTCCCCATTTGCCTAGGGGATCGCGTCCTGTCCAGGGATATACAGGGCATCGGGTCGGGGGGTCTAGCCTGGTTCGTCAGGTCTGGAAGGATAGTCTCAGTATGTCTTATGACAAAAATGAGGGGGGGAGGTAGCAGTGGTTCGGTTTGCACCGCTCAGCAGATGGGCCTCTGAAATGGGTGACCGAAGAGAAAAAAGGGGAGCCAGTTAAGATGGGTAAAAGAGTAGAAAAGGGGACCAAGGGGGGGGTGGGGGCCCGCTGTTCGCAGCGGGATGCCAAAAGGAAAAAGAGAGTGAAAACGAAGACAGGGGAGGAGGGGGTGGGGGTAAGATGAGTTTGAATTGGGTTCCAACCAGCCAGTTAGGTTGGGAACATAGCATAAGTCCACAAAGTTCTGTGTATGGTTGTCCGGACAGGCTGGTAGTCTTTACTTTTCTTCCCTCCGTCCTTCTTTCCCCCTGTGTGTTGTGGGCCAGTTAACGGTCTTCTAGTGGTTGTATTCTGGGGTGGCGGTTTGTTCGGTTGTTTATTTTCGGTTTTCTTTTGCGTTGGGGCCTTGGGAGCCATACATTGCGTGTTGTTTGGGGGATTATGTTTTGTAAATTGTTATGGGATGTCCAGTCTTGGATTTGGACTTCAGGTATCTGGAGTTTTGCACAGAAATCTGGGACATCTGCGGCTGTTTGGACTGTGAATCTCTCCCCGTTTCTGCGCACCGATAGGCTCAACGGGAAGCCCCACAGGTACGGTAAGTCGGCTTGCCGAAGAGCTTCTGTGAGTGGTTTAAATGTTTTCCTGGCCTGAAGTGTCATCCACGATATATCTTGGAGGATTTGGATATTGGAACCTTCGTATGTTACGAATTTGATGGCTCTAGCTGATGCTAGGATTGCCTCCTTCTGCAGGTAAGAATGTATACAGCATATAATGTCGCGTGGTGCGCTGTCAGGAGGGCCTTTAGGTCTCAGGGCTCGGTGTGCACGATCGAAGACGATTGGGCTTGCATCTCCGCCATGGAGGAGAGGTTGTAGTATTTCTGACAGAATGTGTTTAACATCTTCGTTGTCAGCAGGTTCAGGCACTCCTCTGATTCGAAGATTGTTTCGTCTCCCCCTGTTATCTAGGTCCATCATTTGCCTCATCAGGAAGGCAGTCATGTGTGTTTGGGAGTTTAATCGCGACTCAAGCACCACCGTGGCTTCCTGTATTCGTTCTATGTCTCCTTCAATCGATTGTATAGCTTGTCCCTGCGTCTGGAGGTCAGTTTTTATTATGGAAATTTCCTCCTTGATCGTTAGTTGTATGCTGGTGACCGCCTCCGTTAGGTCCAGTTTCATTTGCGTGGCTATTGTTGTGAGGTCCTCTCTAGTTAGTGCTGGTTGGGATTGTGGAGGTGCCTCTGGGAAGCTGGGCCTAATGCATGGGTCGTCTGACTCTGAGTCTGAGTCTATTTGTGGGCTCTGCGATGCAGGCGCCATTTTGGTTTGGTTTCCCGCCGAATCTCTCGGTTTGTATAAAAAGTCTTTTAACGTGGACGACGGTCCCGTTTTAAGGTGTTGGGGCGTGGAGCAGGTGTTTGGGTACCTTTTGTTGTTTTTCCCCATGGTTCAACGGTGTCTAAGCCTATTTTATTTATTCATTGTCAGCGCTTTATGCAGCACTGCACAATGTAGTAAACAAACATAAAAAGGCACAACAAATGGGGTGAACTCTGCTTCAGTGGGCTAGGTGTCTGAAGGAGTGTGGAGTTTTTTTTACTCAAGAAACATAATTGTTATAAGGTAGTGTAGTGTGTTACTACAAGTGGCATGTAGAAGGCGGTCACTGCCATTCATTTTTGGTTCTTCGATAAGTACAGGCACAAACTGGTGTTACTTATGTCATTTTGATATATGAAAAGTTAAGGTCAATTTACCATTTAAGAGTTCATGTGCAATAGATGAATCAACGTTCAGGGGCCAAGCATGTATTTCTGCCTAGGCAAGAGGGCGTTGTTGCTGGCCCACATCCCCCATCCTCTCTCCTCACTCCCATGGTATTACTAGTTTTGTGCCACCCAATGCGTTACCGCTACAATGAGGTGGAAGATTGAATGAATGCCATTTCAGAGCACTCAAAATGGAGCAAACCAAATCGACTTTATGCTGCTTTGGGGGAATGCACCTACAATGGTTCACAGCTGCTCAGATGACTCTTCAGTGTCATAGCTGAAAGGGATTTTGGCGCACTATGGCACTGTGGAAAATTACTTGCGGTACAACGTGGCATTGTGTAAAGGTTTATTGCACACCCTGTGGCATTGTTGAAGGGGATTTGGTTAACAATGGCAATGTGGGAACATTGATTTGAGATTTAGGGAATAAATGCCCAAGTCTTGAGATTTGGGGAACATTGTGGCATTTCTGAAATGGATTTGGAGCAAACTGTGCGATAACTGAACAGTAAGGGTACAGCAAAAAAAATCTGAATACACCACTGAATCAAACACAACCTGTTTAGCGCATTTATGATCGATGATCAGATTCACCTTTAAACATTTAATTGCATGTATTTATACATTCCAACAATCCCTCAACCCCCACCATGAAAATTACCTTAATATAGTGTTTCTGTTTCTTCATTGATAGACGTATTATCACCATGACTCTACTTTATATTATTAATGGGTTTATTCATTTTTCCGCTATGAATAAAATGGGATTAGAGATAAAGTTGGTCTTTTGTGGCTGTTAAAAGGTTTTAATATTGGTGCACTATCATACTGTGGCAGCTGCTATTTTAGCTGGTTATGAGTTAATTGAATAAAAAAAAAGAAAACAAAGTTTGTTCAGAATACATTTAAGATAATCCAATTCTGTCATTAAATCTTTATAGATCAGATTATATGTTACGCCATGTGTGAGAATTAATTCATTTTCTTTAGATAATTGTCTAATTTTACTTTTAAGCATTTGAATCATTGATGAATATCTTATTAATATTATTTCATTTCCTGAAGCCTAAGTACTGAAACTTTTAATACTTTCATACTTTTTGTGCTATATCTATGTTTATATACACTAGTGATATAATACAGAATTTTTTTCTTAAAATGAATTAGCTATTTTTTTTCTTGCTATCCATGCAGGCTGGTCTGGTTATAATTTTCTTTGGATGTTTAAATATTTGCTCAGTTAAAATAAACCTGCTATAGATTTTTTACAAAAGACTACATTGAACAATTAAATACTCTGCTTTGTTATCTGTTATACAGTGTGTGCACTGTAATTGATTAAGCAATCCTATCATGCTTACTCTGTTGCAGATGGAAACAACTGGGATTTATCCAACAAACTCTGGATGTAATATCTGATCTGTGAATGCCCTTTTCTGCTCACTTTCTAGCCCTTTCCCCTTGTTTTTTAGCCTCAGTATTTGTTCCGGCCAAGTACAGAATCTCTCCTTTTGTTCACCCACACCCCTTGCCATAGTACCACCTTGCTGCACCCATGACATTTGAAACAGCACCTAGCTTGCATCTACAGGTCTCGCCAGAGCACCAAGATTGCAATTACAGCTCTCATCAGAGCACCTAGATTGCATTTACAGCTCTTACCAGAGCACCTAGATTGCACCCAAAGGTCTTGTCAGAGCACCCAGATTGCACACCCAGGAAATGCCAGAGCCAGCACCCAGATTACATCCACAGGATATGCCCCAGCACCCACATTGCACACCCAGAACATACCCCAGCCAGCACCCATATTGAACACCCAAGATATTCCCAAGCCAGCACCCAGATTGTACCCCCAGTACATACCCCAGCCAGACCCCAGATTGGACACCCAGGACATACCCCAGCTAGCAAGCACCTAGATTGCACACCCAGGACATGCTCCAGAAAGCACCCAGACTGCACAATCAGGACATTTGCCAGCCAGCACCCAGATTGCACCCACAGGATAGGCCCCAGCACCCACATTGCACACCTAGAACATACCTCAGCCAGAATCCAGATTGCACACCCAGCCAGCACCCTGATTGCATGCCAAGGACATCCCCAGCCAGGACCCATATTGCACAATCAAGACATGCCCTAAACAGCAACCAGACTGCACACCCAGTACATGCCCCAGCAACCAACCAGATTTTTTCTAATATTAAATTCTTACCCTGAATTGGTTTTATAGACAACTATCTAATGACTTCATTATGTCTGAAAAAGTCCTGCCATTATTGTCTCTAGATGGTTCCACTTTTCCTTAACCAGGTCCCAGCTGCTGATGCCATGCAAAACAAGGGTCTTTATAGACTTTCAGCTTATGGAATACATGTAATACTATTGGCTTTCTATAAAGCGAAATAGAGTCCCCATTCATAAGAATTTCTTATGAATGGGGACTCTATTTCGGTTTATAGAAAGCCAATGGCATTACATACAATGTAATCGCCGAACCCCGAACTCCAACACGGACATACAGTGAAATGTCCGTGTTCGGGTCCAGGGTCCAAAAAACGTAAAGTTCGGTACAAACCCGAACACTGTGGTTCGGGTTCGCTAAACACTACTTGCAATGTGATTAATATACCATTCATTTTGTGGGGGGGGGAAAAAAACAGTTTTTTGTTTGTTTCATGTTTTGAAAAATGTATACATACATTGTGGAATACTGTACAAATTGCTTTGTGGAATCAATTATGATTGGGAAATTAATTTTTTTTTGAATAGGGGTCCTGAGGTTAGACAGGTTGAGGACCGCCTGTCTAGGAGACATTCAGGTTCAGCAACAGTTTTTCTTGAAAAAAGAACAAAAACTGCTTGGGAGGAAGGGTGATAGTTCAATGAGTAAAAAATGTACCTTCCATTAATGGATCGCTTCTCTGGAGCTAGTTATTGTTGAAATGTCTTATGTCTGAATGAGAACTCCATACTGAGGTGTTGACCTAACAGTCATTTGCAGTAGATTTGGCATTTTTATCATTACCCGATTCTGCTTTTTAGCCTTTCCCGAGTGGTATTCCCAGTTACTCCCCTTTCCCTGGTGTTAGTTTTCATCTCCAACATCCAAGCTTATCAAGGGAAAATTAGAGCAATTGTATTGCAAAGTGCTGCACTTAAAGCGATCACAGGGGAAAATAAATATTCTACAAATTCTAATACAATAAAATGCTCAAAATGATCGCTCCTAATTTAGCACTTCACCGATGGATTGGTGCAATCCTGCTTTAATAAATATGACCAGCTATCTATCTTAATTATCAATATGTCATTCACTGATGACTTTCTTGTGGATTTCAGTTGGTTCGAACAGAACAGCTTCCTTCCTGCACATCGTTTTTGTTATTCAAGAAATGTCCTGGAGGTTATGGAAGAGGCATTCTGGGAAAATGTTCAAACAGAGCAGCATTCAGAACACTCTTATATTGGTTTCTATGGTGATTACGTCACTTTTAGGCCTTAGCCCCAAATTTACTTTTTATATATAACCCTTAATGTATCTGTGTAACTACATTTCTGGGTTTACTCAATATGCACCAAACTGGATTTGGATCGGGCATAATAGCAAAATCGGAATGCAGCTACTCAACATTTTAGCTCCGAATTGGCTCTCTGGCAGTTAAGAAACCGAAGCATCATAGGCCTTCAGATCAGGACATTTTCGCTATTAAAAACATACAATTTCAGCTCCCCAATACGCAATGATCACCCCCGAATTTCGGATTTGGGTATGATAGACGCATTTCGGGTATTTCAATTCTTCTATCCTGAGAAGGAGAATTGAAATTAAAATATTATAAATAAATTTATTATAGAGCACTGGCTACCTGTGAGGAGGGTCCAGGTCCCCTGCAGCTCTGCGGTGGATGTGGCTCTTAGCCAAAGTCAGGAGAGCCCCTACCGGCGGAACCCCAGTTGAGAAAAGATGGACTAGACACTTGCACAGAATGTAACTTTTTTTTTATGTTTGTCATAGGACATACAATTGGTTTAGTGGTAGCTCAATCACTTGAACTAACCTACTTGGGTTACATTTCTCCAAAACACAAAGGTCTATAATAAATAAATATTGAAATTCTCGTTTCAGCAGAGGAAGAGAAGGTTACCCATAGCTTCTCTGGGATGCTAGGCTGTCCTTGCACACAGTACAGAGGTAAGAGAGAGCAATAGAGATAAACACAGATGTAACATTCATTGAGGCATAAGCTAAAGACAGACTCTGACTCTTTTGAAGTCATTACTGCAGCTTCAAAAGTAACATTTAGTTTAACTCTTCTTGATTCCACATGTGCTGCTGTCTTTCTTTTTCACTACTTAAACGGATTAACTGTGGCAAGGAGTTTTCATGCTGATATTTTGATTTTCATAAATAATTTTCTTCAAAAGCTTATTTTTTTACTTTTATATGATTTTTATATTTTCTTGCATCCTGTTATTTACAACAGGTGCCAGGATTCCAAGAAGAAAAACCTGATTAGTTTAAGTGAAGACATACCTGTATTGCTGTGACCCACGTTAAGATTACAATCAAGTCATTTCAATGTACTGTGATGTTATTTCAGGGACAAAAACTCTTTAAATTCAGATAAAAAAAAAGAAACATACCTTTTTTTGTAGAAACATGTAGATTTTCTAGCTAGGATTAATCTAACTGTGACAATGAGCAAAATATTCCCTCCATAGTGTTTGACTCTTAAATGCTTATGTTATTCTGTAGTCATTAATCTTGGAGAAATCAGGCTTTTTTTTCCCCCATATTGGTTAGCAGGTGAAAACAAATACGTTTTCATGATACATGGCACATACTCATTTGTATATACTGTTCGAGGAGTTACGTATGTCTCTGTGTTATTGTTTTTTAAATAAGTTTTGCTCTAATTCAGCACTCCACAACTGACCCAGTTCTGCTTTAATAAATATGACCAGCTATCTATCTTAATTATCAGTATATCGTCCACTGATGACTTCCTTGTGGATTTCAGGTGGTTCATACAGAACAGGTTCCTTCCTGCACATGGTTTTTGTTTGTCAAAAATGTCACTATGCAATGGAGGTTTTTTAAGGGGGGAAATGTTCAAACAGAGCAGCATTATAAATGACTCTTCCATTGGTTTCTATGATGATTACTTCACTTTTAGGACTTTGGCCCAAAATTACTCTTTATGCTTATTTACAGCAGATTGGTCAAAAAGTATTTATACTTGGATAGAAGGATACATTACATAGTGTGTCTGTAAATGGCAGATTATCTAGTGCAGTGCTTCTCAAACCGGGCCTCAAGGACCCCCAATGGTTCAGGATTTAGGGATTACTCAGTTGTATTTAAATATGAATATATATAACATCTGGTGTTGTTCCCTAAGCATTAAGGAACCATACCTGGTGTTATACATATTCGTATTCAAACATAACTGAGTAATGACTAAGTCCTGGACTGTTGGGGTCCTTGATGATAGGTTTGAGAAGCACTGGTCTAGTGGACATTGGTCTGAATCAGTGGAGTCCCGAGGGAGAGGGGGGGGCACACCAGGTGACACCTCCAGGGGGGGTGACACCCGTGCTGCCGGCATCCCCCCGCAGCGAAGTTAAGCATTGCTTAGAAACATTTTTTTTTTAAATCACCGCGACCGGATGTGACGTTGCGTCACAACCGGTGTCAGTGTTTCCCTCCTCGGTGCAGGAGGGAACACTGCACGGAGACATCCAGCGGGGGACACGGAGCAGCAGCCAGGCGGTAAGTACTGGGGACGGGGGGAGGAGGGAGGAATGGGCAAATTGGCTGGGGCATCTGAATGGCACAATATTACTGGTATCTGACTGGCACAATATTACTGGGCTCTCAGTGGCACAATATTACTGGTATCTGACTGGCACAATATTACTGGGCTCTGAGTGGCACAATATTACAGGTATCTGACTGGCACAATATTACTGGGCTCTGAGTGGCACAATATTACTGGTCTCTGAATGGCACAATATTACTGGCATCTGAAAAGCACAATATTACAGGCATCTGACTGGCACAATATTACTGGGCTCTGAGTGGCCCAATATTACTGGTATCTGAATGGCATAATATTACTGGGCTCTCAATGGCATAATATTACTGGGCTCTGAATGGCACAATATTACTGGTATTTTAATGGCACAATATTACTGGTCTCTGAATGGCACAATATTACTGGCATATGAATGGCACAATAATACTGGCATCTTAATGGCACAATAATACTGGCATCTGAATGGCACAATGGTATTGGCATCTTAATGGCACAATGGTATTGGCTTCTGAATGGCACAATAATACTGGCATATTAATGGCAAATTGGCTGTGGCTTATTAATGACAAAATGATACTGGCATATAATTGGGCAAATTGGCTGTTATAGAGAGAGAGAGATGTCTGTATGTATTGTACAATTGTCACCTCGTGGGGCGCTTGTGTGTGGTATATTTATTGGGCCCCATGTGTGGCATAATTAAGGGGCTCTTTTGTGTGGCATAAATATGGGGCACCTGTGTGTGTGTGTGCCATAATTAATTGGGAAGAGGTGAGGGATAAATAGTGGGGCTCTGGTGTGCCATAATTTATGGGGCTCTGGTGTGGAATAATTATGGGGCACTTGTGTTTGTGTGGCATAATTAACTGGGCAGAGGTGAGGCATAAATAGTGGGGCTCTGGTGTGGCATAATTTATGGGGCTCTGGTGTGGCATAATTTATGGGGCTCCTGTGTGTGTCATAGTTATGGGGCTCCTGTGTGTGGCATGGTTAATAGGCCATCTAACTGGCATTACTAAGGAATCTGTTTGGAATTGTATTGGAGGAAATCCAGGGGGGTGACACCATGAGTTTCCGAACCGGGTGACACCAACCCTAGTGACGCCTCTGGTCTGAATTGCTAGGTTTCAAGAGTCCATCCTTAGTGCAACTAGGAAAATAGTGGACACTGTGTGAGGTGTTTGTTTTTGGATTGTTTTGCACATTAAAGCACTTTATTCATTTATTGCCTGGCGAGTGGAGTGCACACTTCTTTCTATTTTTGATATTGAATTATGGTGCCTAATCAGCATTGTGTAGCACCCATCCTGCCTTTTGCATTTTTGTTCCTGTGACTAGAGCCGGTATTGCTTTCCTTTTTATTCAGAATTACTGTGTGAGTGCACCTTTAATATTTAATGACCAATAGGAAAAATGTAATTAACCTACCTCACAATTAACACCTGGACAGCAAGTTTCCACAGTCTAAAATGCCTTAAATGTAATCTGATGCCTACTAAACAAGTATGACAGTTTTGAAAGTACAGTATGATCAGCTATATAATGTTTATCAAATCAAAAACACTGCATTTCCCAGCTTTTCTTTTCCCAAAATATCCTATCACCTAATTGGGATTTGCCAATGCATAGATCAGTTAAAATTAGTCATAACATTACCATGGCAGATCATGAACTAATGAATACGCACTATACCAAATCATAACATTATACTGAGCGACATTATACTGATTGTAATATCATCTTGATTTCTAGATGATCTAATGTTCATTTGGTTTATGTTAATTTGATTTCAGATTAGATGCCGTCAGACAAAAAATCCGTTTTAAACCTCTTTCTATTTTGAATGGTTATCTTGTGTACAATTTCTACATAGTCTGTAAGATTTCAGGTTATTATACACCATATAATATGACAAGATAAACATGAATCTAACCACAGACTCATTGCAATGAGACAACAAATAAAGACTAAGGAACTGCTCACCGGAGGATGGAACGCCTTATTGATACGGTGAGTTGACGGTGAATGTAGTGTCCGGACCTGTAGAAAAAATATACTGTAGCAATCCAAGGAAACCAGCTACCATGGACTAGAGCTCCAGCCAGGAATCATTTAAAATCTTCCCCTTTATTATTTCACAAATATTTCAAGCATATCAGTGGAGGAGACAAAACACAAACATAGCAGTAATCCACCTAACGCGTTTTGTGCCCCAGCATGGGCACTTAGTCATAGGATATGAGACAAAATTGCAAGTCATGTGTTAGAAGAATACACTCATACTTTGGGACTATAAGGGATAAACCCTATATGCACATGTAAGCATATGTAGGAACTGCTGTACCTGCGTGTAGTAGTGTATTTTGGTTTAGTGCTGTCCTAGGCTCAAGTAAATGTGGCCACCCCTCTCCCCTATTGCCCACCCAGGATATAGCCCAGCACCCACACTGCACACCCAACGTTTTAAGCCACCCCTACACTCAAGTGCCTGCCTAGATTGCCTCCCGCTGAATGTAGTGCTGCAGCATATGTGTAAGTGCTTGTATCTACAATTTTACGGTGTTATGCTTGAGTTCTTTCAGCAAGTCATAATTTCATATATTAGAATTTGTCGATTAGTTGTGTTGGTATTTCACAATTATTGACACAAAGCAAAGGTTTGTTTTTTTATTTGAAGCACAATTTAAAACATTTTAGCACTTCAACATACAAAACAGTGGGGTTTGCTACAAATAACATCCATTTGCATCTTTGATCTAAGCATACATGGTAAGTGATAGTATAATTACACCTAATTATCAGCTGAAAAGTGCAAGCAACTATTGGATAAAATGATATAAAAGATGAATTTACCCAATTATAAAAAATGAAACATACAAGGGAACAGCTTTTTCAGTGTAAAACTATTTGAACATATATAAACAGAAATCTATTCCAGGACATAACGACAGGACATCAATGCCTAATATATGGGTGCAAAAATACTATGGACTATACTATTGTAAGTGAAATCTGGTCACATGCTTAGCAACAGCCTGTCTTTTATCTGGCCTAGGAAAAGTGGCAAAGTTCTTTTGTAAGCTGCCAACTGTGATTACCACGGGTTATATTGACTATATCATACAGGAGTGGATCAATGCCTTGATGTAGGAGGAGTATAAAGCTTCTTGCTAAGCTACAATTTTGAAGATTTTGAGAACACAAACGTATTTCTCAGGATGTCTTACAATAGCTTGTTGATGATTTGAATTATGTGCTAGAATAGCCAGTGTGGTCCTCGCCTCCATACCATCCATGGTAAAATGTACTTTCTTAGGACGATACTTCTGTTTGGGATATATGTTCTAAGTCCTTGAGCAGTCTATTATCAAATACCAGTTTCTTCAGTTAGTAATATGCTTCAGATTCTATTTCCATAGAATCCAGAAAGAAATTGAAGCACTGGTGCACCTCCTCTGATGTGAGTCAAAAAATGTTTAGGGCAGATATCTTCCGATTAAAACATAGTCAATTTTATTTCCAAATTGGTAAAACCACAGGACCAAGCACAGTCTCACGCGTTTCGCCGTGAGGCTTAATCATAGACTAATTAACAGTATTCCACTCAGGAATCCACTCACACTACAACTTCTTTTTTGTTTACTAGCTGCTATAAGTTTTTTTTCTAACGTTCTTACCATAAGGCCAAACATAACATTCATGACAAATGTCACTATACTCTTCAAACATAATTTTTTTTATCCCAGCATGCCTGTCTGTTGCTATTATTTGTATATAAAGGTGATCTGTAAGCGTTTTTTCAAGACAAGTTTTGAATGCAAGTTTTTCCATTGCCACAGAGGATGTGGTCTCCTATTTCTGGGCAATATGAAAGTCTACTATTTTATCAGTTTTCATGTCAAGGAAAGTATTAACCAGTGCTGTCACACTGCCCATCTCCAGACAGACACACTGCCATATCATTCAGGCTTTCAAGTGCAGATTGACATTCTTGTTGCCATTGAAGATCTGTTGTGGCATATCAGGTATCTCTAATAGGCTGTTTTGAAAACAAAAGCCAACACCAACAGACTTTATTGAAATGTCCACCACTGAAGAGAATAGCACTGCTTAGAAGATTTCCAGTAGTGATTTATCCCTTCTTTGGTTGACTGTTCCACAGCTGGCATGTGTGTCCAGAAAGAGAACTGCCATGGACCAAAAGAAAAGTTCCTTGTATGGTTTTCTGAAGACTGTCAATAGTTCCACAACAAGATGAGCATTTCAGTTTCATCAAAATACTATCTCGACAGGACTCAAACACTATACATGTCCTCTCTTTTGCCTATTCTTCAACTGTTTTTGGCTTCACAAAAGAAAGCTAGGTAGTAGTACCCAAAGAAGATTCTGGGTTATACCCTGGACCTTTATTTGTAGTAACATGATGGGCTGAGAATCAGTGCCTGTGTTGTCAAGATTATAAGATGTATTTGAAGAAATGAATGTGTGATGGTACTAATGTTTTATAGTTTCATCTTCTGCATATCCGCTGTCACATCCTGGACTTCAAGCCACTGACAAGCTTTATCCTCAGTTTGTGCCCGTGGTTCTGTGGTTGTAGACGCATCAGCCTTGTCAAGGCATCCTTTGTATTCTGTCGTGGGTCTGTGCTTGTGGTGGAAAGTTTTTTCACAAATTTTGGATCAGTGTTTGTTTTCACATTTCTAGCACCATGGAAAGGATCTGCACTTATTATTTACAAACTGATATGGGATTGTCCACGTGCTTATGGTTTTCATGGACACAGGTGCAGGCATCCACAAAACAGCTTAGTGGTGTTCCTGGCTGCACTGTATAACTTGGCACTGCATCAGTACACACTCATTTTGTTGTGGGGTATTCTCTAAATCCAAGTTTCCTCTATCCATATCTTTATTCTGTCCAGGCCTCCAGAAGTTGTAACCTTGAGAGTAGAATTCTTACAGTTGTTGACAATGCATGCAGGCATGGTTTCATATGTGATTTGTTATGTCCCACACAAATGTGTTTATTCCCTGTTGGACTTTCACCGCCTATCCACTCCCCGTTGCTGGCCTTCCGCCTCCGATCTGCTCCCTGCTGCTGGCCTCCCACCGCCCGTCTTCCAACAACCCCAAACCAGCAAATACATAAAAAAATATATAGATTTTATGTTACATGATAAACTACGATTCTATATTATTTCCAGGTTTAGGGGTTGCATGAGCATTGTAGCGGGGAG
This sequence comes from Pelodytes ibericus, assembly GCA_036172795.1. Classification (NCBI taxonomy): domain Eukaryota; kingdom Metazoa; phylum Chordata; class Amphibia; order Anura; family Pelodytidae; genus Pelodytes; species Pelodytes ibericus. The sequence continues at coordinate 75,785,590 of CM069861.1, read as the reverse complement.
GGAGATAGTGCCGGCCCAACAATGGGGCAGGCTGGGGCCATTGCCCCAGTTCTCTCTTTGTCTATATACTTTAGTGCTCCATATGATATTATACTTTAAGAATTAAACAAAAATAATTGGTTTACTCCTAATTTTTTTTTGTTCATTTTTCATCACTTTTGTGCGTTATGGACCTTTTGCACATCTAGACTACCTCTTTGGTGCTGTTACATTTTTTGGTGTGGGTTTTTCGTTTCTCAGATGAAACAAGTAAATGCAAGGAATGTAATTTCATTTCTATGGGGCCTTTCTTCTAACCAATAAGTAATCATTGGACAAGACCAAGCATTTGTTAAAAGCTGAAGAAAACAATATCACCTAATTATTTTAGGACCTGCAAGTGCTCACTATATGTTGGATCTTATATCTTATATATGCACACATCTACATGCATAATTTGCCTCTTACTGGCGTTGAATAGGCTCAAAAACAAAACACCTATCACTTTGATAACAACTTTTTGTTTATTGTGGTGTGAATTACCAAGTAGAGAATTACTTCATGAGATTTATACTGGTTGTACAGTAGTTCTGTAGCCTGGTATTATACAGACGTTTCACATATCTGCTGTGCAGTGTTCCCTTTGGGAATAATTATTTTGATGAATTCTGCCCATAGTGTTAAATTAGACAAATCTATGCTGGTTCTGTATCTTCAATTCATGAATATGCCAACATTACATAAACTAAGGTGCACTTTGCATTTACACTAGGCAAACCAATGCATCAGTAACCTTACATGTCAGAGATACCCATATGCCCCACTCTGCAGTTCTTAGGATATTTCAATGTCAGCTATATAAAAGATGGTATAATTTACTTTACAGGTTTATGAGGCAATAAATGTCTGCTGCAAATGGAGGCCGAGGTGTTTATTCAGCAGTTTTCTGGGAGATTTGAACTTGCTGCATTTGCTTCCAAGAACACTTAAAGTGCTATGTGTAGTTTTAACAAATGTAACATTTTTCATATGTAATTATACACTATATGGACAAAAGTATAGGGACACACCTCTTAATTATTGAATTCAGGTGTTTTAATCAGACCCATTGCCACAGCACCATGCAAACCCCAAAAATGGGTTATTCTGAAGAACTCTGTGAATTCAAGCGTGGCACTGTGACATGATGCTACTTTCGCAATAAGTTAGTTTATGAAATGTCATCCCTGCTAGTAAGTCTTATTATTGGAACCATTTAGGAACAGCAGCAACCCAGTGACGAAACAGAAGACTACATAAAGTCACAGAGCGCTAAGGAGAGTAAAAGTCACCAATGCTCTGCTGATCCATAGCTAGATAGTTCCAAACTTCCACTGGCATTAATATCACCACAAACACTGTGCAGTGGGGGAAGGGGGGTCTCTATAATCAATAAGAGACTATAAGGTGCTTGAAATGTGGCATATAATTCCCACCAAATCCATATTATCAGAGGTGCTAATATTCCCACCCACGAAAGTATCACTATGTGTAAAAAAGGCGCAATTGCCGTTATACATAACCCCCCACAGAGTTAGAAGGTAGAATTGCATACTGTAATATTGCTAGGGATGAGTCTTCTGTGTGAGTAGAGGAATGGGAATTGTTTTCCTGTTTATTATTCTGTTGGCAAATTTGTTAGTAACAGGCAATAACGTGTCAGAATGTGGCACTTCAGTTTTTAGATATAATAATACTCACACAAATAAAAGCAGCTGCTCCCAGTAAGCCTCAATGTACTTGGGTAGAAAATCAGTATATAATTGGAGTAGCGCAAAAAAAAAAAAAACCCCAGCACATCATAGTGCAATATATCTGTGGAAACAATGAATGAAAATGAAATTTCCAAATAATATTCTGCTTTGAAATAAGACAATGGATCGCCAAAAGTATTTCTTCCAGTATGTCTTCACTCTCTACAACGAGAAATGAATTTTCATAGAGTATACAGTACTGCAAAAAAGGGGGTAAGCAGTAGAGCAACTTACAAAATTGATGGCTCCCTGGGGGGCTAAAACAGCAAACACAAAAAAAACACTCCGAAGCAGCGGTATGTGATGGCTTCTCAACACGTTTCACAGGCTGGCATCCCCCCCCATGTCCTCATTTAGAATTGCAGGTTGCCTGCTTAGGTTTCCACCTTAAATAAGTTATCTAATTTCTATGCCATAGCAGAAAAAACTAAAACAAAATTTGAGTAAACCAGACACTAGCACCGTAGGACTTAAATAAATCCTGCCAATATATAGAAACATAGAATGTGTCGGCAGATAAGAACCATTCGGTCTATCTAGTCTGCCCAATTTTTTTTTTGAGTACTTTTATTAGTCCCCCGTTCCCGGTCTTATAGCTAGGATAGCCTTGTGTCTATCCCACGCATGCTTAAAATCCTTGACTGTGTTTACCTCTACCACTTCTGCTGGCAGGCTATTCCATACATCCACTACCCTCTCAGTAAAGTAATACTTCCTTTATATATATATATATATATATATAGATCAAGAACAGGCTTATCCAGATTCTGCTCAGGATGTTTGAGAACTCTTATTAGCAATAAAGTCGTTAAAGCAAGATTAACAGCTTCATTCAGATGAAGGATTAATTTTACAGCTGGATTCCTGCTGTGACAAAGTGCCCTTCGCCACTTGCTCCTGGAGAGGCCTGCTTGCCAGCCTCCTCCCCTGTGACTATGGCCCTGGGGTGTATGGCCCTTTAAAAATGCTATTTGGGCCTATGGACTTGTATTGGACGGTGTATGGCCCTTTAAGAAGCTGTATTGGGGCTTATGGACTTTTATGGGACTGGTGCTGGCCCTTTAAGCACATTTTTGGGGCATGGTGAAAATCGGAACAATGCCCCTTTAAGACGGTGTCTCCAGAGTACCCCGACTAGGAAAATGTGCTTGCGGTCGGTCATAAAGGACTTCCAGCTAACTTTTGAACTACTGGGTGGAATTGTCTGATTTTTAGTTATGTTCATATTTAAAGTATGCTGATTCTGAAAATGTATGTTTTATGCAATGCTTACTTTGAAAGTTATTAACATTGTGTAAAAACTGTATATTTTCTGCCTGTGATAATTAAGTTAGTCTATTGTGTGGAGATAATTGTATCACAGGCAGAGGGGGGGATTTTTCTGTAATTGCTGGGAGTGTCTGATTGTATTGTACATATTGATTGGTTGTTATTCAAAACCCTGTGGGTGGTCCTAGGTGTGGAAAATGGGCATAAAAACAGAGTGTTTGATTAAAATCCAGAGATCTTCTTGACCCTCAACATGTAGTCCTATCTCGTGATTGGAGGGGACAGCTATACTCATACTGGGGATTGCTATGTTCTGCATACTCCCTTGAGCTTTAATCACTTAGCTCTTTTAAGAGCTTGTTCCTGATACGCTGTCCTGCAGGAGAGGTCTTCCCCACATGGTCTTGGAGGACAGAAGCTGATCCAGGGTGGACAGAAGATGGCGAGGCTTCCGTTTAAGCTACGGCGGTTGTGGAGTCTGCGGTGGTTGTGGTGTGCGGTGCTTGTGGTCCTCGGCGCAAGCTAGGAAGCGTCCATCAACGGAAGGTACTCGGTCAGAGTACGGGGAGTTCCGTTACACCTGCGTTGTAGGAATGTTTTTCCAAAATGAAGGGTCTTCCTCATTATTCTACTCTGCCACGTGGCCCCACCAAGCACCACCTCCTTTCCCCAATCATCCAGGGACTCTACTATCTCCTATTTTAGCTGCCAAATCAGCCACAGATCATGGACCCTGCTCTGTCCGCCAAAAAGAGGGGTGGTAATCACCAACCCCAAAAAAACAGATTCTCTGGTCTCTTTTGTTCAAGCCAGCGTTTGTCTCCTGTTTTGAAAGTGAACCCACCTGCAAATCACCCCAATTCACAGAGCGTGCATGACATCAAGTTCCCTGGAAAATGTATCTTAATGATGCTGTTGGCAGTATTGTGTACGGAATCTCATCCTATTTACATCATTTACATTTTGAATCTGATTTCCTCCCATATTCCTCAGTAATTATAGGAATAAGAGAACACAAAACAAAAGTAGGCAACAAGTGGGGAAAACTGTAGATGTGGGGTCGGATGTATTTGTTGCTTTGTAAAACAAACAAAATAATCTCAATCCTCAATTACAGGAGAACAATTTAAGATAAATCAGTTAACTTAAACACATAATATGCCATTTATCTTATAAAATTTCATTGCAAGACACAATATGCAGTCCGGACTACAAGATCCCTAGAATAGAGTATAAGGGAGCATCTTAATGATGTGATAATTAATGAAAAAAGCAGATACCCGCTCTATGCGTTAGTCTACTATTAAGCGCCAGAACAAGGCGTGAAACACGTAAGGCAGAGTCTATTTGTTGGGTGGAGGTCTTCCACTGTATGTTTGCACAATGCATGGATTAAAGTGGCAATTTATAGCAATCTCCTTTGTTGCCTGAATATTTTCAGAGCCAAGCGGATCTGATACCTTCATTTCTCAGATTTACCCTATCTTTATGATCCTTTGTAAAATAGGTAAAATAGGTAATTCACCATTTTCCCTATGTTCCAAATTCCAAACAACTATTTTGGCCTGATTTCTGTAATTTACACAGTGCACCATTTAGTGTGGTAAGAGCACACCAGTGTGGTAAGATCCTGAAAAAACAGACTATCAAACAATAGGTCATCACTTTTTTAAGTTAATAAATCCACAATATTTTAAGTCTTAAAAAATTATGCTTAAACTTTTATGGGCAGAAAGAGATTTCCTTAAAATTAGATGGTTAAGTCACCTGTTATTAGGTTTCACAGCCTTTAGCACTGAAAAGGATGTATATGTAAACTGGCATTATTATAGTATATCTCAGGTAGAGACAAAACAAAGAAATTCATATAGTAGTAAAAGTAAAACTAAAGATGTAATTTTTAAAACAAGACAATGCTATAATTCAGCTTCTTAGAAAACATCATAATAATATTCCTTCTTCACATAATTTCAAAGCCCCCAGAAATATTTAACACCCCTTCCCCCACATGATAAAGAGGACCTGCCATGTATCTTTCATAAATGGTTCGCAAGCTGCTTAGATACAGGAGTGTTGACTTGTAAAACTGGGTCGGTCTTAAATGTCTTGTTGCTTGGCAACAGATCTTCACAGCACTTAGACTAAAGCTATTCAATCAACATAAAATAGAAAAGGTAAGGTAATAATCCAAGATTTGTGATAAAAATAAATGAAGTTAGCACAGACAGAGATGTGTTATGGCCACAGACATCATGTAAAGGATTGTGGTCTGGCAGAAGGCTAGTGGTTTTACCTTTAAGTGTTTTTGATCTCAAGCCACCCTTAATAGCCAGTAGGTTTTAATTGCATGTTGGACAACTAGTTTAAATATGATAGCTAACACATGGGAGTTTTTCAGATAGTTTTCACCTATAAAAAGATACCATAGTGTCTACTCAATATACACAAATTTTTGGCACTGAAATCATGCCTCCAAAGTCCAGAATGATTCGAGGAACATCAGTTACAGATCGGGATATGAAGTACGAGCTAGTCAATATGCCCTGATATCTCCCCGAATCCAGTTGCAATTCAGACATTATTGCAGAAGTGGTAGCCTCTAAATCGCCATTATATCCTAATGGAGATTTTGGACATTAAAAAAATAACCTGGAAATATCTCAAAAGAAGCCGAAATGCAACCGAACAAACACTGACCGAAAAACCCCACCCGTAGGTTCATGAAATCAATACAAATGATAGGTGAAATTAACTCAAGTCCAATCATGCTCGAGGAATGTTGTTTGCATATATTGAACACATGTCCACACCACCATTTTAGAGCAGGATTCACAGCCAGCAGACTGCACAAAATACCTTTTTTTTAAAACGAAAAAGAAAAATTGTCCATGGCAAGCCAGGATCAAGGGCAGGGAGGGGACTGGGGCAGTGACAGCAGGGGGGGGGGGGGGGAGGTAAAGGTCTACAAGGTACCAGCAGAGGAGAACTCAGCAATGGTACATAAATTGTGCCAACATTAGAACCGGGTGATAGGGGCAGCAACTAAGAGGAAAAGCCAGAGGAAGAAGAACAAACTCTGGCAGCAGATTATCGAGGGCATAATAGGTCCGAGATGGTGGTGAAGAAAAGGTAAGTGCATTTAAAATACTCATACCCCACAGCATGTTACATTACACTGAACTCACACCTGTACTTCATGTAACACATGCATTTGCTGTGTTAAGCATAGCTAGCAATGTACACTCATGGGGAATATTGCATGTGGCTGCACACGTGTTTAGTGAACTGTAGCTGTGAAGAGCATATAAGCATGGGTGGAGGGGGCAAGCAGCACTTTGCAGCAATTTACATGTATAAATGAATGAGAGTCAATGAGAGTTTTATGCAGTGCATGTCAATGCCTGTTTAGCAATAAAACTGGATATCGGTTGGTAACATATGTACATGTTTTTTGTTTTTTTTCCTTTAATCTTACATTTTTATTTAAATTATTTTTCATAAATTCTGGCACATGTTCATTTTCTATGGATTGAACAGCATGCAGGATATCACAGGTCCGTTATTTACAAATAAATAATCAGGGGCTACACTTCGTAAGCAGTAGATTCTGGCTGACATTGATTTTCATTCACGCTGGCAGCCTGTGAACCACTACAGTGTACAGTGAGGGAAAAACGTATTTGATCCCCTGCTGAGTTTGAACATTTGCCCACTGACAAAGAAATGATCAGTCTATAATTTCAATGGTAGGTGTATATTAACAGTGAGAGACAGAATAAAACAAAAAGAAACCCAAAAAAAAAACCACGCATGTCAAAAAAGTTATAAATTGATTTGCACGTCAATGAGTGAAATAAGTATTTGAATCCCTATCAATCAGCAAGATTTCTGGCTCCTGGGTGTCTTTTATATAGGTAACGAGCTGAGATTAGGAGCACTCTCTTGAAGGCAGAAGCAATCAATCAATCAGATTCCACACTCTCCACCATGGCCAAGATTAAAGAGCTGTCCAAGGATGTCAGGGACAAGATTGTACACCTACACAAGGCTGGAATGGGCTACCAGACCATTCGCAAATGGAAGAAACACAAAATAACTGTCAGTCTCCCTCTGTATGGTGCTCCATGCAAGAGCTCACCTCATGGAGTTTCAGTGATCATGAGAACGGTGAAGAATCAGTCCAGAAGTACACAGGAGGATCTTGTTTATGATCTGAAGGCAGCTGGGACCATAGTCACCAAGAAAACAATTGGTAACACACAACACACTTTGTGAAGGGCTGAAATCCTGCAGTGCCTGCAAGGTCCCCCTGCTCAAGAAAGCACATGTACAGGCCCATCTGAAGTGTGCCAATGAATGTTTCTAATCTGAATGATTCAGAGGAGAACTGGGTGAAAGTGTTGTGGTCAGATGAGACTGAAATCGAGCTCTTTGGCATCAACTCAACTCGCCATGTTTGGGCGATGAGGAATGCTGCCTATGACCCCAAGAACACCAATCCCCCAAACATGGAGAGGGAAACATAATGCTTTGGGGGCGTTTATCTGCTAAGGGGACAGGACAACTGCACCGCTTCAAAGGAATGATGAACAGGGCCATGTACCGATGAGAACCATCTTCCCTCAGCCAGGGCATTGAAAATGGGTCGTGGATGGGTTTTCCAGCATGACAATGACCCAAAACACACAGCCAAGGCAACAAAGGAGTGGCTCAAGAAGAAGCACATTAAGGTCCTGGAGTGGCCTAGCCAGTCTCCAGACCTTAATCCCACAGAAAATCTGTGGAGAGAGCTGAAGATTCGAGTTACCGTACGTCAGCCTCAAAACCTTAATGACTTGGAGAGGATCTGCAAAGAGGAGTGGGACAAAATCCCTCCTGAGATGTGTGCAAACCTGGTGGCCAACTACAAGAAACGTCTGACCTCTGTTTTTTTTTATTCTGTCTCTCACTATTACAATGTTTACCCACTGACAAAGAATGATCAGTCTATAATTGTAATGTAGGTGTATTTTTACAGTGAGAGAAAAAGCAAAAAATCTTAAACTAGAAAAAACAATAAGTGCCTATTGTTTGCCAAAAAATTAGCCTGATGTACTTGACTTATCATCAAGGACATCTCCAAAACAAAATCTGGATACTAGATCGTTTGATCAAACACCCCCAGTAACCCAAGCAAATCTGTCTGTATGTCTGGGTAACCTGTACGATAGAATTAAAGCTGACCTGGATAAGAATCTAGGAATGTATAGGAAGAGGAACTCCTCCAAATACAGTCTTCCCTAACAACCCATAAGGAGGAAATTCTTCACCTACAGCAAACAAATAAAGAAATATTACTTTAGAAACTCAAAATTGCACATTTACAGATCTTTTGGTGGTAACTAGGGTAAATCGAAAGAAAATTCAATGAATCAACAACAATTTTAAGGGAAAACAAGATCCCATATAGATGGGGCTTCCCTACCTGAATGTGTATAAACTATCAGGATCAGACTTGCATTTGTACAAGCTCAGACACGGCCATGGAGAAGTTAAATGGGGTCTGGTAATCTAGGAATAGAGACTTGAAACAGAGACATGAACGTATAAGAATTTTTTTTTTTATATAACGTATAGCTGTAAAGCTGCACTCAGAATTTGTAATGTAATAGTACTATTGATATCATTTTTAAGGCATTCTGTTAGAATGAGCACAAGCCATTTCTGCATTTTCTAGAAAGGGAAAAAGGAGAGAAGGGATTGAAAGTCATTTACACTAATTTAACTCAAGATTGTTTAAATGGAGGATTCCTCCCCCCCCCCCATATTTTTGTAATAAGAGTGACACAAGAGTTTTGATACACACGCAATCGAGAATTTAAAATAACTTATGGATTTAAAGCAGCACTTAAAGATTGTAATATAATTACACTATCCCCCACTTTTTTTTTAAGGGTGACACGTTAGTCTTGAAGTAAGTAACTGAGGATTATATGGATGTAGAGTTGCACTTAAAAATATTGATACATTTCTGAAAATACTTATTAGAATTAGTAAAAAAAATGTTCTAGTTTCTGATTTACGCACGGTGGAGAATTTAAAATTTAAAATAATATATGGATCTAAAGTCATACTTAAAGATTGTAACGTAACAGTAATATTAATATAATTTTAAAGCACTTTGTAAGAATGAGCACAAGCTGTTTTTGCACTCTCTATAAAGGGAAAAGAACAGAAGCCCATCTTTCTCTCTCTCTCTCTCACACACACACACACCCTGAGAAACACTCACACACATACACTTACGCAAACACCCTAACATACATACACCTAGACACACACACACATATACACTTACGCAAACACCCTGACACACACTTACACATATTGAGACACCCACACACAGTCACACTTACACGCAGACACTTACACACTTTTTTTTTACTTTTACTGTTGGTACCCCTTCCTGCTAAGTTACCTTGATGCAGGGAGGAGGACATTTCCATTGGTATCTGCAGCTGCCTGAATGTCCTCATGTAATGCTGTACTGTAAATACATTCAGTACTTTTTTTGATTGGAAGCTGTCAGTGGGACATGTTGAATGTGATTAAAGATCTAACTCAAAAAGGTGTTTTGTAATTACAAAGCATTTTGGGAAACACATAAGTTAATCAAGCTAAAAGGTTTTGTGCCTCCTATAGATATATAATATATACTTTAATAAACCGAGTACTTTCACATTTAGTTCACATGATTGCAAATTAGCCAGCAAAATAAATGGAGTGCAAATCATGTGCTATTTACAGAACCCATTATGAGTCATTAGTGCTTACGTCTACCTCTGTGTTTTAATAAATATAGGTTTTATCCATGAGAACCAAAATTAGTAATTGCAACATGCTATTCACAAATTGCTTTGCGCACAACGGGGTATGTATTAAACCGGTGCGCTTGCAAATAGTGGCATAAAGTGGCACTATTGCCCTGTGGATCAATGTATGATGCTAACTCTTTTAGTGCCCGCGCACCCTATGTATAAAATACATTTTCATTTTGTCTGAAGGTGTCAGGATGTGTACTTTTGTGTGTAGTACTTTTTATAACTAACCTTGAATATATGTTGGTCGGTGGATATTGTGATATAAAAAACCTTAGAAGGTAATTTTGTTTTGTTTTTTATGTATAATCGCCAAACATTGTTAATTAAATTCTGTTCAGAAATTAGCACATTTTACATTTTTGTGTTTTTTTGTCATACATGCCTCGAGTTTATTCAATGGACCCAAGAACAGAAACACACTGACCCTTAATCTACCAAACTCTGCCCCCCGTGGTGTTCCGCATTGCTGGGGGGCAGATGTTTTGAGTTATGTCTTCATGTGTCTTTGGCGCTGTTTGCAGGTGCAAATTTAGGCTATAAATAGAGTCGCGCTGGTGAGGCACTTGGGGGGAGCTGATCGGCAAGGCACTCTAGCTAAAGCAAAAGAGCTTCAAAGAGCTATCACTACTGTGTTGCCTTGCTGGGAAGTATCCCTTGCTTTGCCTACCATGTAGGTCTCCATAGAAAGACTGGAGAAGGCAGCCACAGAGGCAAACGGAATAGAGTGCCTGCAACAGTTCCTGGGGTCTGCACCGTCGACTTCCAGGTGGGCAGAATTGGAAGCTGAACTTCAGCTGCAATTAGCCGGACAATGCTTTTGGAGGTGAAGAGGAGGTTCTGGCTGATGTCTCATGGCAGGAAGCTGTCACCTCTGTGAGAAAGAAACAGGCATGGTTGCAGTGGTCCAGTGTCTGTTTTTGCTTTAGTTTTATCTGATGTATTATCTTGTGTTTTTCGGAGTCAGTCTAGATCTGATGATGGAATTAATGAGGTAAATTCATCATAAAAGAAGAGCAATTTAGGCTTTGAGTTAACTCTATTATGGAGAAGTATAGGTGGTAAATCCTTTTATGTGCCAAACATATGTATTATGTACTGTATTCATGTTTTTATACTTAAGTCATTTTTAGAAGATCTTTTTCTGTAAAAAAAAAAATGTATAAAATACATTGGAAACAAAATAAACAATAAAACCTTCATATCAATCCCTTCAAATTCATCAATATAAGTTGCCATACTCTTTTGTTTAGCAATAATCTTCCCAATCCCTGGAGAGGTCTTATCTACCTGCCTGGTAGCTGCTGTCAAACAGCTCAACCATCGAAAAAAATGTTGCTCCCCTCCCTGTAGGCTGATGTTGAGTGGGAGACGTATGACAGATGAACATATTTAACATTTAATACAGAATATCCAACCATAAAGGGGAAGAAGTTAAGAGGTATGGCTTAACCACCCTCTGACAGAGAGGCTGTTGGAATCTATTCCTACATCTTGTAGATTAGAGCTTGACTGCTCTTACTGTCCATTTAGCAAGTACAATCAACCTAACAAAATGTTTCTCAAGGAATCTTTTCAGTCTTGGGCCGAAACGTTGGAGGATTGAATGGGTCTGCTTACATGCCAGTATTTCTAAGTGTATTCTGTATATTGCTATGCTGTTAGCACATGCCATTTTTTGGTTTGCCACATGCATACTGAAATTGTACACTACTGTGTGTGAATAAATCACATTCTATTTTACATTATTGAGGTATTTTCTATAGTTTTTTCTGTACGCCTTCTACAGTCTATTTTTGCCTGTTGGGCAATCCCATTTGTGTGTATTGCATCACATTTGTTTATTAGTTACTCAAAGGAATGTCAGCACTGTAAATAGTTTATTTACTCTTATTATATGCATTCTCATGTAGGGTGTTGTTTCTAAAGGTCTTCTCTGAAGCAAAGTTCTAAAAGAAGAGCAGTCTGTAGGATCAGCCGAATGGTTTCCATGACAACTGCTCCACTTTTATAGCCTTGCCCCAGAACTGATCTTTTTGTTACCAATGCATTTTCACCATTATTTAACTCAATCAGTTATAGGAATAAGTGACCCATAACATATCCCTGAATTGTTGAACAATCAAAACTGTGTTCATTATAAACATTATAAGCAAAATCACTATATTCGATTCATGTTTAGGCTGCTGCAGTATTGGAATAAACTGTACATCCATAAAAATGTATGTTTGTGAAAGTTTAATAGAATCCATTTGAAGCAGGTATAATGGCAGGTTGGTTGTAGATGTGTTCATGTAAAATTAATGTTGGTGTGAGTTTATGCATGTGGTTTTAGAGTTATTTAGTTCAATAGGTAATAATTCTATCCCTAGCAAATGTAATGGGTATAAAACCACCACTTTTATTTACATCTAACAAGCTGTGCTGCTTGTATATAAGAAGAGCGCAAAATGCAAATACCTGAATTATGAACCAATTAGGGCTGTATGTACCAAAGTGAAAAATTTGAGATATATTGACCAAACAAATAATGAGTAAAATAGGAATATATTGGATTTTCAGCATTTGGGACAAATAAAAAAAAAATATATATTTTTTTTAAATCAAAAGTAAATGAGAAGTTGTTTGCGTAAATTGTGATCCTTTTTGTTTTGGTAACATGAATGTGTGAAGGTTGGAACTTTATTAAATTAAGTCTTATTATGTTACTCTTTTATTTGTTTATTTATTGGGATATCGGGATTATCATTATATATCATAAAGACAAGACAGAGCAAGATTTGTTATATGTTCCCTGTGCTGGCCAAGTCACTAACACAGAGTAGTAACTAGGACTAAGTTAATGAGACAGGATTAGGGGGCACAAGTGTTACGTTGTACCAGTGACAACCAGGAGGAGGGTGACAAATATGTACCCGAAGGTTGAGCCCAGGGTAATGTTTTGCCAGGGGCTTGTGCGGCACAAGTACAACCTAGAGGTAACCAGGAATGGGTTGCTGGAGTACTCTGAGCAGCACAGGAGACAAGACAGACTGGAACAGGTTGATGATATAAATAGGCTGAGATCAAGCGGAGTCGAGGAACAAGCCAGGGGGTCGAGGCAGGCAGAAGTCAAGCAAAGTCAAAAACAGGCTGAGGATTCGAGGCAGGCAGAGATCAAACGAAGTCAAGGTACTATCCGGGGTCGATGCAGGCGGAGATCAAAAACAGAGTAAAAAAACAAGCCAAGGGTCAATATCAGAAGTCAGACGAAATATAACAATAGCCCAAAAATAGAGAGAACTCTTTGCACAGGCAACTAGAAAACGAATGAACAGGTGAATAAATATAGGAAGTAATTAGCATAGACCAATGGAGAAGGAGATGGGTGTGTCAGGAGGGAGGAACAGGAAAAAACAAAAAGAATACAGAACACTAAAATATATATGCATATATATTATAATAGAATAGGTTTCCAAGTAATAGAAAGAAATTAAAACAGAAAATAAAACAAAAATGAATGCATCTATATGAAGTCTGTATAGAGAGCAAACAGACTCCAAAAACATGGCCACCGTAGATGAAAAACGTCTCCAGAAGTCACTAGTGACTTCCTGACTCCAAAAACATGGCTGCCGTAACAACACGAGAGCTATGACGGCGTGAGGAAGGAGGTGACAAGCGATGTGAGGGGATCAGGTGAGTGACAACAAGGTCTGTGCTATGCGAGCCCCGTATCACAGATTACCTCTATAGTGCTTCTTTTCAATAATCACCTTACACTATAGACACCAGTGTACTGCATTATGGGGCGACAGGTAGCACAAAGGAGCAGTATAAAGGTTATATCTGCTTCCAGTGCGCAGACCTCCTGTTCCCTCAAATACATCACCACGTTCAGAACACTATACTGGTGAGGGTCAACATGTATCATGGTAAATCTACCCCATTGTGTCTAAGAAGTCATACAACTATTTTAAATGAGAAGTTGCATTTTCTTCAGTATTAGAGGATTCTTCTTTTCCATCAAACAGAAGTCATCAATAACATGTTTAGTCATACAAATCCGGAGCAGTTTCAATGGACACAGAAAGTTGTTTCCTAAAAAAAGAGATTTAACGGAGATTGGTGCTTGGGCACATGTACTAAACCCCAGAACAATTTTTTTTATTTTGCATTGTTGATTTCAGATATGTATTTTGATTTTTTCTATGCGAGTTTATTTTATTAAATATTTTACTAAACAAGTGTGACTGGGCGCCGCCATTTTGCGAAATATAGTGTTTTGGATGCCACCCCCCAGAGAATTTACAGCACTAGTACCTCACTTTGGGACCGGGGACACAGAATGCAGTCTATAAGTCAGAATTCTGATCACAGACTTACATTGAATGGGAGTGTAATGTAACTATACATCACAAGGGGTCGGAGTTATGATCAAAATGACCTAATTTTATTTTTACTTTTTATGCAATTAATTCAAACATTGAAGAAGAAAAAACAGTGGCATATGTCTTATATATGTGTTTGTTTTAAATGCACAGGTAATCTAGTTACATCTTAAGTAAGTGGTAGTGTCCCTTTAAGATGCATTTTGTCATATAAGATAGTCCAAGAATGATATGAAAAAACTAGGTTGCCCACAAAGAAACCCAATGCTTAATGCTAAAGATACCTCTGTGGCGGTTGGCCCCATTTAAAAAAAATCATCTTTAAATCTCTCTCACACATTATACCAGACATAGTCTTGTCTCAGATTTAAAATCTGTTAATTGATGAGCAGATGAAACCAGAATCTGCTGAAGCTTCCATCAATCAAGTCACAAGATTCAATGAGGATTCCCACTAGGGATGTGAATGTCAGGATTTCAAGGCCTAAACACACACAACTGACTCCAATTCTGATGGCAACACATTCTTCGTTAACAACAGCTTAGTTAACAGTTACAAGAGTCAGAGCTTTTAACCACCAAGTATTTGCTGTCCATTCTGAATCCTGAAAAAAGAAATTTCAGCATTTTAAAGTCTGAATGACTTTCTCCTGACCAGTTTTCCAATGACGTTATCAACAGTCAAGCAGAGAATACTCCTCTGTCTGAGGATGATCAAAGCATCCTAGAATCTGACATGTTTTAAGATAATCCTTCTGAAGCTTCTTCAGACATTGTTGAAGAAACCACACGTGCATCAAAATGAGCCATGTATCCTGGTAGAAACTAATTCTGCTGCTAAGATACAATAATCGGAGATGCTGGACACTGATGATTTAGTCTCCATTGTGAATCCAGATGATACAAATTCCTATACAGTAAAGTCTGAAAGACTTTCTCCTGACCAGTTTTTGAATGAAGATCTAGATTGCAGAGAGGGAACTCTTGAAGATGACGAGCTTTTTTAATTGCTTCAAACTCCATCAGAAGATGCTGATGACACCTCCTTGTAGCAAAATGAACCATGTGTCCCAGTGTAAACTAATTCTGCTATTATGTTTTCAGAATCTCCCCAAGCGTTTCCTAAAAATTCTGAGGAAACTCCTGAGCAGCAAAATTAACGATGTGTCCCAGGAGAAAGTATTACTGCTATTAAGGTTACTGAAGTCATATCAGTCAATCCACGCAAAATTGGAAGATGAATATACACGTGGCTGCTTTAGCAGATTTTGAAAGCATAGAATTGCATCAACCATTATCACCGGTCAAACATGGCACCATTTTTAAAGCAGTGAGAACATGGTTTATGCAGAAGAGAGGATGGGTAGTGACTTTGTGTTAAGGGATGATGTCATTTTGCATAGGCATAAGTTGGAACAGATGACAATCCTAATCCTAATTTGGGACCCTTGTCTGTTGTTCCATTTTCTTTTACTGGTTTTCCAATATTAAAACTGGTAAATGTGCATGCATCAGCATATAATGGAATGCACTCATGGTTGAAAAACGGGGTTGAAATGCCCATACCATTCCATTTATGTGCTGGCAACAACTCTTCACGTTGTGGTCAACGTTGCATGGCCACTGACCTGTGTTCCGGCTTGAGGCCTCCCATAGCTGAGAGGTTTGAAGGAAAGATGATGTAGTGCTTTGTATTGGCTGAGAGAAATTTTATATAGCTAAAAGTTAAAATAAACTTGTGTTTTACCTTGCTTACCATCTCAAAAAACATATTTATTGCAGAAAGTCTAAAACAATAATTTCAATATATGAAGACACAATTTCCCACTGAAACGCTAGAAGTAACAGGCAAACCTGTCACGTTTCGTTCTCATGTTACATTGAGACAAATTAATACAGTAATATTGTCTGCTTTTGATATATTAGCCTATACTCTTGTTTAGGCTACCTATATTAGTAGCCTAGTCATATCTCAATACATAATCATGAGTTTGCGATAACAACACAATCTCATTTTCATGACAGCTCTGTAGTCAGCTTAGTGTGAATAGACCCAACTAATTAAAGAAGATTCCTCTCTCTAGATGTACCCACAGAATAGGACACTGATTATATTGTGGGGTATGATTCCTACTAATCCGTGGAGGACTCTGATAATCACATATTATGAACTGTTTGGAGAGAAACCTGCATCCCATGTTCCATGGAGAATTGCTGGTCACATGAAGATCCACAGTCAAGCTACATCTTCTGGGTCTTAGGGAGGTGGATATCAAAGCAGCAAGGTCATCTGCTGTCATTCGACATACAAACTAGGCATGATTGTCCTGGAAAGTCAGTTGGTAGAGGTACTTTTAGAGGAGAGAAAAGTTGGCAAAGCAGTTGATACCAGAAGAGAAGTAGTGTTAAAAAAGAGACATGGGAGCTATAACTCACTTTTACAGGAGTAGTTAAGCCCACACTCTTAGCACTTAGAGGTGCTGCATACACATCGTCATGAGTTTGATACTTTCAACGTAAGTGACACCAAAATATGCACCATGTTCATTATAACTGGAAAGGTGTAACCATTAATCTATGATATGTATAGTATAGCAGTTATCCTGCAGATTTTGGAAGATTATAAATTAATTACCTACAGCCTTTTAGTCTACCCTTTACATTTAATTATATAAAATTAAAATACTGGTGCAAAACTAATGATTGATTTATTTAAAAACATCATTTTACACTTAACCCAGGCTGTACAACCTATATGCTACAAAAGCAAAATACTTTATTTTTGCTGTTGCTTTGCATCTCCCAAACTTAATACACTTGTGTCCTACAGGTTCAGAGCTAGTTATAATGCTTGAAATATTGTAATGTATAATGCAAGTCAGTGAGAAGTCACAAATATATATAAATCTTAAGTGGATAATAGACAACATTAAAAAGAAGAAGGTATTGTCCTGAACCGCTATATTAAATAAAGTATATCCTATTCCACTCACAGACTTGGTGAGGGGGTCTCCCATAGAAAACGCTTCGAGCATACCACATTATGGCTGTCTGTCTTTGTAAATATGTATGACCCCTGTAAATATTATGATGGCCAATTCATTTCTAGCAACCCGGCAAGATGCTCTGCTCCACCAATAATTTAACATCTTGTTAAACAGGACATAACCCTATTCATTGCTTTATGCTGGTCAAAACTAATTGTAGGGGACGCATAGTTCAAAGGACAACTTTTTATTTTAATCTACACTATAAAGGCCTTCAACTATTATTATTAACCTGTCTTGTAAGGCAAAGTTAAATGAATAATTACTTTCTAAGACCAGGAGTACATATTGGCATAGACAAGCATGACTTTGCTCAAGTGAGTCAAAAATCCAAGTTTTAATAACTGCAGCTGAAATTCAAAGTAAATGAGTTACACCAGTTCACTTTGTGTTTATATATTAGGGGGAAAAAAACAACCTAAAAGTACATCTTTGCCAATATATACCTTCCTATCAAATATAATTACTATTGAAGATATTAAAGAGGGTGTGATGCAAAAATGTTAAATATTGAAGATATTAAAGAGGGTGTGATGCAAAAATGTTAAAATTGTCAATAAATTGTCCCCCTTTGCTGAATGTCTTCCTATCTTGTTTTGTTTATTCAATATATAACTTACATAGGGAGTTACAAAGGATTTTTCTCTAGTGTCAGTTGGTAGGTGTGGCCTGTCCGACTAACAACCTGCCAGACCAATACAGGCAATAGCAGGAGCTTGTGTGTCAGACTGACAGCTTAATAGGCCAATAAGGGAACTTGTCAGTTGAATATAGAATGCAAATCTCCCACTCAATTTTTACCCTACATAACTAGTAATATCATCTAAATAAAATCTGATAGAATGATAATTTAAAAAGTGACTAAATCAGCAGAACATAGCAATTTGCTTGAAGGCTTTCTTCTACCATAAGATAGGCTCACTTCCCCACTCAAATTATGGACTTTAAAATGGCTGCTAAAATTTACCTTCCCCCTCACTGTCCAATATAAATACACACCACGCTCAGGTTGACCATTCTGGGACCTGACTGTTTTACACTTTGTAGTTACAAAGTTTTCTCAGACATTCTCACTCCAAACCTGGTCTTGGCCTATACCTCCATACGTATCACCTCGCCGCCCATAGATTAAAAGAGGGCAAGTATTCAGACGTATGCTTAAGTTATAGTTTGACATCACTGTTCAATACACCTAATCCATTGTTTAAAAAGAGGTGTATTTCAGGTTGTTTGTATACATATTATATGTATACATGATGTCATAAACAGGAGACTCCACAGATACAGTATAAACACATTTTCCTCCTAGTTTAGGCATTTGCTTGCAAATTTGCTAACACACTTTATAGAAAATTTTCACTATTTTTTTATTCTCTAAATTTGTATGCACTAAAGAAACGGCATCTTAGAGGGGATATGAAAACATTATATAAATATGGTCATGGGCCATTCAAAGGGCTCACCAAAGACCTGCTCATTAACAGAATGGTAAAACACTTGAAGAAAGGAGATTTTGTTTACGACGGCCGATGGGATTCTCCACTTTAAAGGGACACTAAACTTTTTTTTTCACTTGTGCTTCTAATATAGAAGCACAAGTGAAAAGTTAGTTGCCCCTAGTATGAGGATGAACTGGTGTGTACTTTTGATACTACATGCCAGTTTCTCCTCTGACCGACAGCTGCCATGCTTCCATTGGAAGAAGGCAGTCGTCTGGTCGGCGACTGGCTCTCTCAGCTAGCGCAGAGAGAGACCCTCGTTTTTGTATGAGATCAGCAGGGAGGAGCTTAACTAGGTCCCCCCTGCTGATCCCATACATGCAAAAAACTAGGGTCTCTCGCTGTGCTAGCAGCGAGAGACCCTCGCATTCAGCTGTCAGAGTGGCTGTGCGCGTGCTGACACCTGCAGTGTATCTATTATGATACACGTCGGGTTTACTTCAATTACCGGGAAATGTATTGTTTAACCCTTGCTTCCTTTAAGGACAATAAAGAGATGGAATTAACTGCCTGAAGCAGTGGTGCTAATACATTAGATCACTTTAATATGGACCTAGATACTTTTTTTTTTTTAAAAGAGCAGAACATAGAGGGCTGTGTAAGTTAGTATAGACATTAATATTTATTTAGTGCTTGTTGGTCCAAGGAGCAATCTGATTGCCATGTTGAGTCAAGAAGGAATTTTTTCCCCATTGAAAGCATAATTTGAAATTAGGTTATTTTTTTTTAACTTCTTTTGGATCAACAGCCATAAACAAGAATAGGAAAAGGGTTGAACATGATGGACACAATTCTTTTTTCAACCAAAACTACTATGTAATTGTATATTCAAGAGTAAAAACAATGTTTAGGTGATAGAGTCCCTTTAACCAATTTGGCCCTATCATAACACTTGCGTCCAGTTAATAAATTATTAACTTTTAACACATTGATCCCATAATATGTCAACTCTGCTTAGGTATTCTGTAAGAAATATCTATTCAGGCTGGTCTGCTTCCTAAACATACTGCTAGGCTGCAATAACTACAGGCTGTAGGACAATTCTTTTGTTAGCCCCAAAGTTTGTCCATTTGCTTTCATCTTCTGTTTTTGAAACATGGCTTGCTTATGACTTAATGCTTTCACTGATGTATAATTAAGGAAAATGTAAAATTCAGGTCCCAATTAATATCACTGTTGTCCTGTTTCTTTTATAAGCATCTTTAATTAACGGGGTAGACAATTTTTTTTTATTTTGCCACCTACTACATATTCTTTCAATTTTCATTTTGCAAATCTTTATTTCTTGCTATATTCTTGGATTTTGCAATACATAACATTTTGCAGTACGTAACAACTCTGAAGTTCTGCCAGGTGCATAATCATACATTATTATGGGGGCTTATTCTATTCTCATAGTGTTTGATGGCTTTATATATGAAACTATACTCTGTAGACCAGGGGTGTTTCTGTAAAGGGACGCATGTCCAGAAATGCATATTTGTTTTGGGTAGCATTAATTTTTTTTTACCAATAGCAAGAGTGAAGCGTAGCTTGTTAGCCATAGAAAAATGTTTGGTTATTTAGCAGTAATAAAAAAACCAGACCAAAAAACGATTTAAATCAACTATATTCCAACAAATGTACATATTTATAGGGTTAATGAGTATACAGATAGCTAAATCAGTTGGGCCACACCTTACAATCAGAGAGGCCGTATTTGGCCCACAAGCTCAACGCTGAAACACCCTTGCTGTTGACGCTGAAGTGGCCAATAAAACTTTCCCAGGGGAGAAAAAACCACCACCAAAAAATACAACAGAAGCAGCAGAGTTAATGTTTTAAGCTAAATGGGGAACACTGCATGAGAATTCTAAATATTTGCAATAGAGAAAATGTGTGTTATTAGCAGGTACGTGCAAATGGTTTCCACAAGCAGGGGGGAAATGCTTCACAGTATGCACTAGTCTGTCTTTTGCTTAAATTTTATTAAAATGTCACACAGTTACAATTTCAACTTTAATCACTTCAGTGTCCAGCAAGCTAATTTTGTGGAATTGGCTCACTGTCATTAGCAGAGGCAGTGAAATAAAAATAGACCCCGGGAACTGAGAAACTACATATATTGCTTGTAACTTGAAATTTTGTAATGTGAGTGCTAGTCACTGAAAAAAAGTAATTGTGTAATCTAATGAAGTGAAATGTTTTTTTAATTTAATTTTACTTTTGTCATCAGAGTCAACCAGTCCAGGTGTCAAGCTAATAGCAAGGTTTAAACTATTTTTATGATCTCATCATTGACTTTTAAGTACTCTTGTATTTTCTTTTTATTTATTTTTTCTTTTACTTCTTTTTGTGCTTTTCTATAGTATTTATGTATACAATTATTATATTACATTACCATTTATTTATATAGCGTCAACAATTTACGTAACGCTAGGTACATAGCATAGAAGGGAACTACATACTAAGTTAGACAAACTAGAAACAGACTGGTACATGAGGTAGAGAACCCTGCTCACAAGCTTAGAGGGAATGGGTTCCATAAGACACATAAGGGGTTGAAGAGGCCAGAGGGATTGAAGTTGTAATAACAGTAGTGTGGATGGGTGGCACTAGGTGGGATTGGCCAAAGATGAATAGTGTGTGTTTCAGCTAGGTGGGAACTGCTAGAGGTAAAGTGACAGGTTTTCTAGTGGGTTGGGTAGTAAGCTTCTTTAAAGAGGTGGGTTTTGAGGGACTTTTTAAAATTTGAAAAGGAGAGAGAGAGCTGGATGCTCTGCAGAAAGGGAGTTCCAGAGAGAGGGGGCAGCTCGGGCAAAATCTTGCAGTCATGAGTGAGAAGTGGTGATTAGGTTGGAGGAGAATTTTAGTCCCAGTGAGGAGCGCAAAGGTTGTGCAGGGAGGTATCGGTTAACAAGTGAGGCAATGTACGGAGGGGCAGAGGAGTGGAGGGCTTTGTAGGTTAAAGACAGAATTTTAAATTTTATCCTTGAGCAGACGGGGAGCCAGTGGAGGATAATCTGTTGAGAAGGAGGCGGTGGTCAACGGTGTCAAAGGCAGCAGAGAGATCTAAGAGGATCATCACTGAGAAGTGGCCTTTAGTTTTGGCAGAAAGGAGGTCATTTGATACAATCTTATCAATTACATGGTGACAAAGCATACTTGAAGATATCGTAAACAAGAATTAATTTGCTAATTTATAGTGTATTCTCTTATACTATATATTAAAATGCATGTGATTACATAAACGATCATCCATAAACTTCCATACCTATAAGATCCAGGGTGAGAGGAAGAACAGGGATAATGTCCCTAATAACCAAAAAGAAGAATATAGAATATTTTGATACAGTCCTAACAACATCTGAGGAAAGGGATTTAGGAGGTAGACATACAATGTAATAGAGCAGCAGGAAATGCTAGCAGAATGCTTGGTTGCATGGGGAGAAGTATTAGAGGTTGCAGTAGAAAGAAGGAAGTGCTCATGCCATTGTACAGAGCACTAGTGAGACCACACTTAGAATCATAGAAACATAGAATGTGTCGGCAGATAAGAACCATTCGGTCCATTTAGTCTGCCCAATTTTTTTTTTTTTGAGAACTTTTATTAGTCCCCCATTCCCGGTCTTATAGCTAGGATAGCCTTGTGTCTATCCCACGCATGTTTAAAATCCTTGACTGTGTTTACCTCTACCACTTCTGCTGGAAGGCTATTCCATACATCCACTACCCTCTCAGTAAAGTAATACTTCCTGATATTACTTTTAAACCGTTGGCCCTCTAATTTAAGACTATGTCCTCTAGTTGTGGTAGTTTTTCTTCTTTTAAATATACTCTCTTCCTTTACTGTGTTGATTCCCTTTATGTATTTAAATGTTTCTATCATATCCCCCCTGTTACGTCTTTCCTCCAAGCTATACATGTTAAGATGCTTTAACCTTTCCTGGTAAGTTTTATCCTTCAACCCATGAACACTTGGAGTATTGTACTGGAGACCGTATCTCCCAAAGGATATTGATAGTTTGGAGAAAGTTCAGAAAAGGGCTACTAAACTGGTTCATGGGTTGAAGGATAAAACATACCAGGAAAGGTAAACGCTAAACATGTATAGCTTGGAGGAAATACATAACAGGGGGGATATGATATTCACCTTTTCTGTTATAGTATGTCTCCCCACCCAGATCTGTACCCTCCTTTGGTTTAACCATGACAAAATGAATAAAAAACTAATTTACAAAAAAAAGAAACACTTAAATACATAAAGGGAATCAACACGGTAAAGGAAAAACTACCACAGCTAGAGAACAAAGTCTTAAATTAGAGGGGCAAAGATTTAAAAGTAATTTCAGAAAGTATTACTTTACTGAGAGGGTAGTGGATGTATGGAATAGCCTTCTAGCAAAAGTGGTAGGGGTAAACGCAGTCAAAGACATTAAGCCTGTGTGGGATAGGCAAAAGGCTATCCTAGATATAAGATAGGATAATGGGGACTAATAAAGGTATTTAGAAAATTTGGCAGAATGGACCAAATGGTTCATATCTGCTGACACATTCTATATTTATATGTTTCTATGTCCTGAATGTAATCAGCTAGCGGTTTCCAGGGTTGATAAATTTCCAAGTAGATCTCGTCTTTGTCCAAGTTTACAAAAATTGCCTCTTCCATATATCTCTGATAGTTGATCTCAGATATTATTTCAACCCAGCATGGCAGATGTTTTGTTTTTCAAGACATAGTTTTACTGCCATCAATATATAGATGATTAGCATTTTAAGTGGTTTATTTATAGGAGGAAATTTTATGTGGAACAAGAATAATTGAGGTGATTTGGCCTTTATAGGAGATAGAAATTTACAGTGCCACTAGCTATGCCGTTATGTACTGATTTCACTCCTGCATCTCCAACAGCTGTTTTCAGAATTGGTCTAATATTTAACTAGTACTACAGGGACCCGGTCTCATCTGTAAATGATTTTTAAAAAAACCCTCTACCTATAACTATATTACAAATGGTCTTTCTAGTTACCGTATATACTCGAATATAAGCCGAGTTTTTCAGCACATTGTTTGTGCTGAAAAATGCCCCCCTCGGCTTATACTCGAGTCGGTGTCTGGGGAAAAAAAAATCTAAAACTTACCTCGTTCCTGCTCTGTCCCCCGGTGCTCTGAAGGTGCGTGGCTGTGAGGGAAGCGTTGTTTTTTAAACAAACTTTATTGTTCCGCGCGGCTGGAGGGGAGTTAACAACGCTTCCCTCACAGCCACGCACCTTCAGAGCACCGGGAGACGGAGCAGGAACGAGGTAAGTATTGGGGTCTGGGGAAGGGGGGGAGGAGGGTGGCATAACGAGCATACTAAGGGGCAATATCCTGGCATATTAAATGGCATATTGGGGGCAATATCCTGGCATATTAAATGGCATATTGGGGGCAATTTCCTGGCATATTAAAATGGCATATTGGGGGCAAAATCCTGGCATATTAAATGGCATATTGGGGGCAATATCCTGGCATATTAAAATGCATATTGGGGGCAAAATCATGGCATATTAAATGGCATATTGGGGGCAAAATCCTGGCATATTAAATGGCATATTGGGGGCAATATCCTGGCATATTAAATGGCATATTGGGGGCAATATCCTGGAATATTAAATGGCATATTGGGAGCAATATCCTGGCATATTAAATGGCATATTGGGGGCAATATCCTGGCATATTAAATGGCATATTGGGGGCAATATCCTGGAATATTAAATGGCAGATTCGGGGCAATATTTACCAGAAGCTGCCTCATTTCCCATCCAAGGCTTATACTCGAGTCAATTTTTTCCCCCAGTTCTTTGTGGTAAAATTAGGTGCCTCGGCTTATATTCGGGTCGGCTTATACTCGAGTATATACGGTATGTTAAATGAAGATGACCACTCTATCATTGGACATTCGAAGTTCAATTCTTCCTCCCATCTTCTAATCCCAATCATTTTTCCTTTCGATTTGTACTCATAAAGGATAATCTTAAACTTAGAAAACAGCTTTTGTTTATTGCCTGGTTTTTATATTTTGTTTAAGTAAGAAATGGTTCAGCAAGTTATTCTTCCTACAGAGGTTGTGAAAAGGGTTTAAACAAGATCCCTCAAATAGGTTAACAATTTTTGTGATATTTGCTCCCAGCCAATTTTTCCTGTATTTATTCCATCTAGATATAAAGATAATATTTCAATAGGTGAACTACCTGTGATGCGTTGTTTATCTTTAAGAAATATAAAAAAGTGATGGGCGCTTATAAAAAGAGATAAATATATGTGAAAAAAAATGCAGCATACACAAGTGTAGTTCCTCCAAAAACAAACACAGCAAACAGTGATACAAAAGTGAAAAAAATGTGTTGCGCAAAGAAACTCTACTTATCTGGAGAAAACTGATAATATCTCAGGAAAGTACATATGAAAGAAACAGAAAAAAAACAAACAACAATGTGTAGTAGTATATGAGTAATATACAATATGGAGATATGTCCCCCAATGGAAATGCACTCACATATTCAAGAGACTGAAAACCGGCTCTGAGTGTGGAAAACTTTAAAGGACTCTGAGTCCTATCATTCACAGCCAAGTGTAGTGATTTGGTAATAGATAGATGTAGACCCAGTTAGGAAATGTAGACTTATAGTGGGAAGTCAGATGTGATTTAGGGTACAATATAAATCTTTGATTTCCTCTGGATAGAAAACTGGAATAAAAAGCTCATATAGAGTAAAAACAGAATCGAAAATATCACCAGTCCGTCCAGTATATACGTAGTCCAAAACCGGCAGTAGTGGATAACGAAGGACGTCAAGTGAAAGCAAACTCCATTGTTGGAGACAAAGCAATTCCGCAATTGAAGTCTCGTGCAGCGTCACCAAAATCTCGCGACGCGTTTCGCCCAATAGGGCTTCTTCAAGGCGATGACATCTGCACGGGACATTTGAAGATTATATAGAACTAATCCAAGGGTGTTGCCACGAAGACCAATAGGCGTCTAAGTGGAAAATGGGAGGAACACACACGGGTGGGAGGTGCACGCTCTGCTGATCCTTGTTGAACAAATGTCTTTCCTAAAAACAATGTCTCTCAACACAGTGATGGTTAACCACCAACAATATATATAAAAATACAGCATAATCTAATTAAAATTAAAATAACAGTATAATCTTATTAAAAAGTAAATCATAAGGACAAAATGGGAGCATAACGGACAGATATTATAACCAGCAGACTAAAAACAGCTTCTAATAAAAAGAAGAAACACAGTCAGAGTTACATCTCAAATCAAGTGTAATCATTAGGTTTTAGCAACGTTAATATAAACCACAAGGGGGGTTATCAATAAAAAATTTATATTACAAAACAGGTGTTAAAAACAGGGGTATAGTGGATAGCAATAAAAAACCATAAACAGGCAGCTCAATTTGTTTGCACATAGAGTTTAAAGAGACAGATACCTTAAATAGGAAAAAAATATATATAGAGATAAAAATCCTATATGGAGAGGTCTTCAAACCCCCGGACATCATGGTCTTTAAAAAATCTTATTCTTCAGTGGACACAAAAAAATAAATAAATAACAATGAGTCTGGTATATATAGATTATAAAAAATGACAAAGCTCAAAATCTGCATTAAGACCTCTAGGGGTTAAAGTATCCAACTCAAAAATCCATTTCATTTCGGCCTGTCCCAAATTTCTTATTCGATCTCCTCCTGGCCACTGGATTCTTGGATTATCTATGGCCAGAAAATGGAGGTGGGAGGGAACTTTTTGGTGTGTGTTTAAAAAATGTTGGGAGACGGTATGTTTTTCAAATCCATTTTTTTATGTTTCTAATGTGCTCCCCTATGCAAATTTTTAAATGTCTTAAATGTCACAGTTTTATTTTGGGTTTGGTTGGTTTCCTTGCAGGCTTGGCACATCCTACATCTATGGAAGCCAATAAGCTCTCCAAAGAAATTTTGGGGGTTTTCAATGCGCTTGATTTTTGATGTCTTTAGGAAACTCTGGCTGATGTGATTTTTAATTGAGGAGACTCCTCTAAATATAATACGTGGATGCGGGCTTAAAAAAGTTTGTAAAGTAGGGTCTTGGAGTAAAATTGGCCAATATTTGTTTATGATTTTACGGATATATTTATTGTTACCACTATATTGGGTGATTAATGGAATCTCTTGAGGTTTTTTAATTATAGTTTTAGATTTGACCGCTAGAAGTTTTAGTCTATCCAGCAATCTTACTTCCTCTATGGTTTTGTTAATTGAATAACTGTCGTAATTTTTATTTACAAACTTTTCTTTTAACGTCTCTGCTTGTGTCTGAAAATCTAAAATGTCACTACAGTTTCTTCTTATTCTAAGTAATTGGCTTTTTGGTACATTTAGAAGCCAGGGGAGATAATGACAACTGTCCGATTCTATAAAACTGTTCGTGTCCACTTTTTAAAAAAAAGGTTCGGAATTTAAGTGTATGATGGTCATGAAATATTTCAAGATCTAAAAAGTTAACTATCTCTTCGCTAGAAACCGTTGTTAAAATAATCCCCCATTTATTGGAATTCAGGAATGTTAGGAATGACTTTAAAGTGGTCGAATCTCCCTTCCAAATAAAAAATAAGTCATCAATATACCTTTTATAGGTAACCAAGTTTGCAGCCCAGTTATGTTGACCATGAATATAAGTTTTCTCCCAAAATGCCATAAACAGGTTCGCATAACTGGGGGCAAACTTGGTGCACATGGCTGTCCCGGTTCGTTGTAAATAAAATTGATCCTCGTACCAGAAAAAATTGTTTTCTAATATAAGAAGGATACCTTCCAAAACAAAATTGATCTGTGACTGAGGCATCTTCGGTTCTTTTTTTAAAAATAATTCTACTGCCTTACATCCCATTTCATGTTGGATAATAGTGTAAAGGGAGCTAACATCACAAGTAACTAACAAATAATCATCTTGCCATGAAAAACCATCCAGCTCGCGTATCAGGCTGGCCGAGTCCTTCAGATATGATTTCGTTTGAATTACATATGGTTGAAGGAGTTTATCAATATACTCTGATAAGTGAGAGAGGAGTGAATTCACTCCTGCCACTATTGGTCTACCTGGAGGGCAGGTAGGGTTTTTATGGATTTTTGGCAGTACATAGAAAACGGGAATCTTAGGATATAGTGGATTTAAATATTTATATTCTTTCTTATTAAGAATACTAAGGAGAAGACCCTGATCTAAAAATGTGGTTAATTTATTTTTAATGCCTTGGGTGGGGTTTGTTTTCAAAAGTTGGTACGTATCATTATCCCTCAGCTGTCGGTCTATCTTGGAACAATATTGTTCCCTATCTAATAAAACTATACCCCCCCCCCTTTGTCTGCTGGTTTCACAATTAGTTGGTCGTTACTTTCAAGATCCTTGAGGGCCAAAATTTCTCTCCTCGATAAATTGTGCTGGAATTTATTAAGCTGTTTAACATTTTTGAGCTCATGTAGAACCATTTTTTCGAAAGTTTTCATTTCATCTGATCTCATAAATCTCGGAAAAAAGGTTGATCGTTCCTTTAAATTCGTATGAATATATGGGTCTTCATCAGTCTGAGGGGCATTTTCCATAGGATTTTTAATAAAATATTTCTTTAAGCAAAGACTACGTATGAATTTTTGTATATCGATATATGTATTGAATTTATTTATTCCAGCAGTGGGGGCAAATTTCAGTCCTCTATTTAACACTCTAATTTCATCCTGAGTTAAAGTATGTGAACTGAGATTAAAAATTCCAACTGGTTTTACATCCTCCCTCTTTTTTCTCTTTTGGATTCTAAACCCTGCTCTGTTTCCTCTAGGTCTGGGCACCTGGATCTCTTTTGGGGGGACATGATAGGGTATATTTCTTGTCTCCTGAATCCTCTTTGGCCCTGGCCTAAAAAATTGTTATTATCAGAACTATGAGGGTGCATGGCAAGGGCTTCAAAGCGATTTTTTAGAGGGATAAGATTTGGGTTGTTATAGGACATCTGTGCTTTCTTAATAGGTTTCCTAACTGGTTGCCACTCTGATTCAAATCTAATTTGTTTATTATAATTTTGAGTATTATAATTTTGAGTATTGTAATTTTGAGTATTTTTTTTTTTTATAATCTATATATACCAGACTCATCGTTATTTATTTATTTTTTTGTGTCCACTGAAGAATAAGATTTTTTAAAGACCATGATGTCCGGTGGTTTGAAGACCTCTCCATATAGGATTTTTATCTCTATATATATTTTTTTCCTATTTAAGGTATCTGTCTCTTTAAACTCTATGTGCAAACAAATTGAGCTGCCTGTTTATGGTTTTTTATTGCTATCCACTATACCCCTGTTTTTAACACCTGTTTTGTAATATAAATTTTTTATTTATAACCCCCCTTGTGGTTTATATTAACTTTGCTAAAACCTAATGATTACACTTGATTTGAGATGTAACTCTGACTGTGTTTCTTCTTTTTATTAGAAGCCGTTTTTAGTCTGCTGGTTATAATATCTGTCCGTTATGCTCCCATTTTGTCCTTATGATTTACTTTTTAATAAGATTATACTGTTATTTTAATTTTAATTAGATTATGCTGTATTTTTATATATATTGTTGGTGGCTAACCATCACTGTGTTGAGAGACATTGTTTTTAGGAAAGACATTTGTTCAACAAGGATCAGCAGAGCGTGCAGCTCCCACCCGTGTGTGTTCCTCCCATTTTCCACTTAGATGCCTATTGGTCTTCGTGGCAACACCCTTGGATTAGTTCTATATAATCTTCAAATGTCCCGTGCAGACGTCATCGCCTTGAAGAAGCCCTATTGGGCGAAACGCGTCGCGAGATTTTGGTGACGCTGCACGAGACTTCAATTGCGGAATTGCTTTGTCTCCAACAACGGAGTTTGCTTTCACTTGACGTCCTTCGTTATCCACTACTGCCGGTTTTGGACTACGTATATACTGGACGGACTGGTGATATTTTCGATTCTGTTTTTACTCTATATGAGCTTTTTATTCCAGTTTTCTATCCAGAGGAAATTAAAGATTTATATTGTACCCTAAATCACATCTGACTTCCCACTATAAGTCTACATTTCCTAACTGGGTCTACATCTATCTATTACCAAATCACTACACTTGGCTGTGAATGATAGGACTCAGAGTCCTTTAAAGTTTTCCACACTCAGAGCCGGTTTTCAGGCTCTTGAATATGTGAGTGCATTTCCATTGGGGGACATATCTCCATAATGTATATTACTCATATACTACTACACATTGTTGTTTGTTTTTTTTCTGTTTCTTTCATATGTACTTTCCTGAGATATTATCAGTTTTCTCCAGATAAGTAGAGTTTCTTTGCGCAACACGTTGTTTATCTTTATTTTCTTCATAAACCAATACTTCTATTATTACAATTTTTTTTTTTTAAAGACCAATAATGGGAGTACTGAGTTTTTATTTTTAATGGCTTTCTTTTCATAGACAAACCATGAACAATTGTCCTGAACCCTAAATTTGTATGACATTATTTGTGACAACATTATTGGATCATAGGTTTGAAATACATCAGGTAATGCCATTGCACCATCTCTTAAATCCCGAGACAGATTGGAGGAGGAAATACGGGTGCTCCTAAAACGTCATATAAACTTAATAAAAATGTCTTGAAATTCCTGCTGGGTGCTTCTGGGTACTGCTAAAGGGCTAGTTCTCATCAAATTTTGGCATCAGATAAGATCATACAGTGTTAATCCTTCCTGTCCAGTAAATATAGATATTATTCCATTTACCAATAGATGTCCTCATTTCCTGATAAAGGGAACAGTAATTATTATTTACCAACTTATACCAATTAGAATTCTTTCAATAACTTCAGGCAGTCACCTGAAATATTAGAATGGATGAACTGAGTTTTTTTCAAGCTGAGCTTATAACTGGAAATTCTGCCGAATTCTTTAATATATCCTATCACTGCAGGAAGCAATCTTTCCGTATTAGACATAATGAGGATAACATTGTCTGCATAAAGCATAATTTCCCAAGATTTCCTCCTCCTGACTTAAATATTCTGCTAGGGGCTCTAGCAAAAGCACAAATAATTGGTGCTAGAGGACAGCCCTGTCTTGTTTCATTGCAAATGTTAAACCAATCTGAGCTGAACCCGTTTCCCGAGATCCTGGCAGATGGGGAGATATACAAACTCAGGATCATATCTAATATTGGCCCCCCAAACCCGAACGCTTGAAGTCCTCAAACAGGCATTTTTTATATCCATGCACAGCAGAACTATAGGGTGGTAGGTGGTAACAACATTTATTTCATCTTATAAAAACTTGTTGGATACCCATTTAACCCATGGGACGCCCTGTTTAAAAAAAAAAAAAAAAAGCCCAGGAAATCTACTCTTCCACCAATCTAGGAAGGTTGAATTGCCTCACAAACTCCCTCTCTCCCTGGCAGACACTTGTTCTGTGGGGAAATTATAACACTTTTCACAATAAGGTCAAAACCATTTCACATTTACTGTTGGTGCCTCATTTACTTAATCTCCTTTACTTATTTTTCTAATAATCTGAATTATTTTGTTTAAATTTAAGTTTATTTGAAAAAAATGTGAACCTTGCTGTCCCCCCAGTGTTGGTTAATTGTTTACTTTTTTATCCACTTTATTTCTTATTTTTATTTGGAGCAGTCTTTCCACTGTACGACTTCTCCAATTTTGCTAGCTGTATATGAAAATCAGCAGTAGGTTTCCTTTGAGATATCTTATTTTTTACTCCAAGTTTGATAAAAAAAATGCCCTGCATAAAACTTTTAAATGCTCACCATAACGTTCCACATGACACCCCCCATTATCGTTGTTTTGTATAAATCCTTCTGCTTGCCTATGCAAATATTCTCGATTTTCATTACTCTGCAAAAGGTGTTGCATTATCCACTATTTCTAGGAGAATTTGGGTGTAATCAGACCAGGTAATTGAGTCTATTTTAGACCAAATCAAACCATTTGGTACCATCCACGTTTTCATGTGTGCAGCTAAAATTCAAAGTAAACAACTTACACCAGTTCACTTTGTGTTTATATATTAGCGTCAATAACAATCTAAAAGGAAAACTCAGGCCCTTAACTTTAATTTGGGGGTGGAACAACTCCAGACACTGAAAAAAAGATTCCCATTTAAGTGGGAGAATAATGTAATAAGATATCTGGGAGTGAATATTTCGAGAGATATCAGGGACATACTACAGGTGAATTACCCTCTACTAATTAAGGAGCTTCAATACCAGATTGGTCAGTGGAGGGGACTGAACCTATCATGGATGGGGAGAATGAACTTATCTAATGAGAATGATCCCTATTCCTATTCCAGGCTCCTACAATAACATCCTCCAAAGCATGGTGGATAAATTTATATGGAGGGAGAAACGCCCCAGAATCGCTAGACAATGGTTGCAAAAACCAGGAAATAAAGGAGGTTTAGGTTTACCGATTTTCTAACGCATGTATGTTATCCCACATATAAAATCCACTGCCTAGAGTCAAGAAAAGAGGATTGGTATAGGGAACAAGTTATGACTGGGCTGACAGCCCTAGGAAATATTCTATGGTTAAACAGAAAGATGACACTAGATCTTATAGGGTCTTCAGGCAGCACTATACTGAAAGGCATTATGGCCAATTGGTTAACCTTCAAAAAAAGTCTGGCCTGATAAATCGTATTTTAAAATCCTTACCAGTTAATACACGGGGATTAATTTTGAAAGACCTGAAATTTAGCGAAGATTTTAAAAACCTAAATCGAAAATACTCCAATTTGATGCATGGGGAAAGGGTTAAAACATTAAACCAGGTTATGGAGGAATTCGGGCTACAGTACAGAGATTCATTCGCAGTATTAAGAACCCTTAACTGCTTAAAATACCATATTTTTAATTCGAACAATAAGTGTCTTCAAAGGCAAATAGGAAAGATGTTCGAGGTAAATTTCAGAGGAGGGATTATGAGGAAATACTAGAATCTACATCTTTGCTAAATGTTCCTGCAGCATGGACCAAATGGAATGCGGAATTGAATCTACTAAGAGACTCTGAAGTATGGGAGAGGGAATGGATGCTAACAAAAAAGTCAACTCACTGCCTGAACCTGCAAGAGCTACAGTTTAAGTTGGTGTTTAGGTGGTACCTGGTCCCTACCTCGATGGCCAAATTTAATTCCCAGGCTGACCACAAATGCTGGAGATGTCAGAGAGCGGAAGGCAATTATACTCACATTTGGTGGGAGTGCCCAGATATCAAACATACATGGGGGAAAATCTTCACGGTCTTAACTGAATCACTTCAGAGCCCAATAACTATGGCAGCAGATAGAGCTCTCTTACATGGGGACCTAGACTGTATACAGGGAGTAAGAAGAAACTGACCATCCAATTATTTCTAGCAATGAAACTATGTATTGCACGAAACTGGAGAAGGCCAGGTCCTATCGGTTGGAATGAGGTTATGAATTTAATGAATCATTTTGGGGAGATGGAAAAAGGGTACTATCTGGCCAAAAAGAAAAGGAGCAGTTACTATAAAGTATGGCAGCCTTGGCTAGACACATATGCCCCAACTCGATAAAGTAACATAAGGGGAATTAGTTGGAACCATAAGAAGCCCCACCAGACCCATTAATAAGAAAGGCGGCTTAGGGCAGTTTGCCAAAGCAGTAACTACTAGGGCAGACAGAAAGTCTTAGTCTTCGTGTTCATTATTAAATGTTGTTATGTGGGATATGTTTCGGCTAGGTAGACCAAGAGAAAATAGGCCCGAATGAAATGAGGGGCCCACAACATATCATGTTAAATGTGATTTTATGTTTTATATTTTGTAGCACTTAATATTGATTGACACAATGATGAAACAAACAGAATTACTGGATTGATACGTACTAGCTCTGAGTGACAAAAAAAAAAAAACAACTAAAAAAATAAATAAATAACAACCTAAAAGTACATTTTTGCCAGTATATACCTTGTGGTGTGTGGTTCAAAAATGTTAAAATTGACCCTGTTTGCTGACTTTCTTACTTTTTAAAATTCTTATCTTGTTTTGTTTATTCTATATAACTGACGTAGCGAATTACAAATTAACCCCTTCCCGAACCTTATGACGAGTTAACTCGTCATAAGAGCCGCCGCATTAGCGACCTTATGACGAGTTAACTCGTCATGCAGTCTAGCCGGCGGTGCGCTCCGTGGGCACCGCCAGCTAGTCTGCAACGGGTCCAGGGCTAAGCCTCGCACCCGAGGCAAAGCTCCTGGACCCGATCGGTCAATTTCCGGGCATGTGATCGCGGTGATAACGTGATCACCGCTATAACATGCAAATTAGATGGCAAAGTCAGTGTGTTCACACACTGACTTTGCCTCTAATTCACTCCCTGTGCTTCACATTCTTATAGTGAAGTACAGAGAGTGACCTGTAAGTAAAAATAAATTAATTACATACACATAGGTTAAAAAATTTTTTTTTTAAAAAATTAACCCTTTCATTGCTGATCACAGTTTTTAACTGTGATCAGTTTCCTTCCACTTTATGGCCCTCATTTAGTTTTTTTTTTAACAGATTTTTTTATTTTTACAATTTATAAAGTTTTTTTTAATAAATAAAGGTAATTTTAATATATTTATTTAATAAAATTTAACCCCTGCATGCCTGTTGCATGATTTTTACTGATCTGACATTGGGAACCAATATTTTTATTTTTTATTAGTTAGTTAATTAGGGGGGATAAGTGGGTTAGTGTTGCACTAGTTATGTAGCTTATTATTGGGAAAATAATGGGGAAAAACTTTTTTTTCCTCAAAAATTTCCTCTTTTATATGTATTTTTTAATACTAAAATGTAAATCATTTTTATGTATAGGGTATCAAAAGAAAGCTCTAACTGTCCTCTAAAAAACAACGTATAACTTGTATGGGTACGTTAAATGAGAGAGAGGAAATTAATGTTTCAAAAACCGCGTATTAAAAATTGAAAAACGCTCTGGTCCTTGGCCCAGGAAAATCCCTGGTCCTTAAAGGGTTAAGCTCTCAGACAATCACTTTTCTCCAGTCTGAGTTGTTGGGTGTGGCCTGTCAGACTAACATTCTGCCAGACCAATACAGGCAAAAGCAGGGGATTTGTGTGTCAGACTGACAGCTTTATAGGCCAATAAGTGCACTTCTTAGTTGAATACAGGAAGAAGCCTCCTACTTCTTTTATCCCCTTCATAACTCATTTCTTTTATATAAAGTCTGAAAGATAATTTTAGATAAGTGACTAAATAAGCAAAACATAGCAATGTGCTTGAGCATTTTCATATACCATAAGACAGGCTCATATCCCCACTGAAATAAGGACTTTAAAATGGCTGCTCCAAGCTATACAATTTACCTTCCCCGTCACTGGTAAACATAAATATACACCATGGTCAAGTTTACTGTACTGGAACCTGACTGTTTTACACTTTGTAGTTGCAAAGTTTTCTCAGACATTTTCACTCCAAACCTGGTCTTGGCCTATAACTCCATACTTCTCCCCTCAAAACCCACATTTTAAAAGAGGTCAAGGACTCAGACTTATACTTAATTATAGTTTGATGTTGTTTGTATATGCTATACAAGGTTTTGAAGTATTTACGCCTATATTTGTAATTTACAATTTGCGCCTTATAATTTATTCAACTATTTTGCTGGAAACATCCAAAAAGGGAGTTAAGGGAAGAAAATTGAATCATTAAGCATTATTTGCAGCAGAAATAAATTGTCTGTAAGTTAATGAATAACTATTGCAATGCATTAAAACAAAAGTCATACCATATACTATGTGTCAGTAGGTAAATTTAACGAGACAAAACAAAATCCAAAGACGACAGGTGCATTTTTAATTTATTATTGGTAAATTCAATGGTTCTTCAGATTTTATAGCAAGCAAGTCTTTCCCCCTATTAAATAATTTCTGTATGTTTTACTGCTGATGCAACAGCCTTCAGACAAACCAGCTCTGACACTGCCACCATCTTAAATGATTGTACATATTGATCCTGTGCCCTCTACTTATTTTGGTTTGGCAGACTTTTGCCTTTTTTTCCTTCTCGCTGTCATTCCCAATACATTCAAATGGTCTAATTGTTTTCAGTAATAGTAAATGCTGACTAGCACTTCCTTCACGTCATGGAGTGACAGAAAAAGGCTACCACTCAGGATGAAGAAAAAAATAAAAAAATTCTGGCATCTTTACAGGAGAGAAAACCCTATGTTTGTATAGGCATGCAGTGCTTATCTAAGGGGAAAAAAACAAATACAACATGGTTTAATTATCACATATGTATAATAATTTGGATCCTTGAATAAACCAATTCAAGTGCATTTTGGCTGGTATTGTTGCCATTCTCGAGTTTATTGTGAATTTCTGGATGCTTCTGGATTTCCTTAGAGACTGGACGTGTTTTTTAACCAGCTGACAGTGTTCATTACTGGCTACATGCAGGATACACATTACTGAATTTTACACAGGCTTCTTAATTGAATATCCTTGTCTGGCTCCACAAGCCTAGCTCTGCTTGTACAAGTAAAGAAACTAAATGGCCTCATTTCTCATTACTGAGTTAATCCATTAGCCTGACAGTTCCTCTGATTGGGATTGAAATTCAATTCCTACCCACAATTTCAGGTGCTTAGGACAGGGGATGGAGTGTTTTATTTTGCTTTCCCAGCAGTCTTAACGATGCTATGTCTTTACCGACTTAGCAAAGAGGGGGGGGGGGGGGGGGAAACAAAGATAAAAGTCAGTTCACATAGGGAAAAGATAATAATTCTCTCCCATTTAATAATAGGTATTCATGAGTGCTCTGTCTGCTATTACCAAGTGTCCTTAGAGCTCTAAAAATAAATTTCTGTGACTGGAACTGGAACACAGCCATTTATATATCATATATTGGAAAAAACATTATCAACAATCAGTAAACTTGCCTCACAAATCCTGTGTCATGCGTCGCATTCATATTTCAGATTAAGGAGGTTAAAGTGGTAATAAAGGTCAGAATATATCTAGACTACTGCTATGTGAAAGGAATAACAAATTAAAAAAAAAAAAAAGTGTTGAATTTCTGTTATGCACACCACAAACTTCATACACCGAGATTTAGAGAGCTATTAGATTTTTTTTTGAAGTAGTTTAAAATGGCCGCATCATAGTCCAGTGTTATAGCAAACATTAATGTCAGTGTTATGTCTCTTGAACATTTTATGGACCTGAAACCCCTGCTGGTATCAATACAAGCTGTCTTTAATGCATCACAGTAAGAGATTGCTTTCTAACCATACACTTGTGAAATCGAGGAGTGCTTACTGATTGCAATGGTATATGCAACTCAATGGAGTGTCATTGGAGCCCAGAAATTGCATGACCCCTTCTGACCACAAAGGGAACCGTGTTTATAGCAGTAACGTGCATTATCAATTTCAGAGGGCACCTTAAACCTATATTGTTTGGAATATTTTTTCCAGCTTAAGGAAACGTAGCACCTATAAATATTTACACATGACCGAAAGAAGGTAACATCAATCAGTGGCATGATGTATAGAATTTAAAAAGGATTGAGCCTTACAGGAACCTAACAGGAAAAAAAACTGAAGACTATAATAAAATTATTTTTCACAAACAAATTCAGAAATACAGATCTCCTTTATTTTACCCCCCATTTATGTTACCCCATTTCATCTCTGACCTGTAATAATATTAATACTTAATTTGTATACTTAATTTGTAACAGTGTTATGTTTTCTATAAAACATCTGGACTGAATGTAATGTATTAGCAGTGGTTTTATGGTACACTATTTTTTCTTTTTTTGTAAATGTTTTAGTTTTCAAATTTGTAATTAGTTATAAAAAAATAAATGAAAAAATATATATATAACAAAATAAGTAGCATAAAATAAAGTATTACAGGGCCAAAATGTAAACAAGTTAATGTAATACAATATTAAAAAAAAAAACTTATAATAAGGATACAAAAAGTTGTTAACAAGCCAAGAGTATAGAAGAAAAATTGGTTAGTTTATATTGGTCCAAAACAACCATATGTTATCACATGTTTTAAAGTTTTCATGTATAATGGCTATTAAACGCCCCATTTCTTTTATATCCTTAACTGTATACTTAAATAGTATCTAACGTTGGAGTTGTTATGCACCGTCTAGTTATGGTTAATTATTTTTAACATTTATTTGGTCATATATTGTACAGAAATGGATGGGTTGCACATTTGGCAACACAAGTTCGTTACCCGGAATAAAATATATATCTTGACTGTAGAAGCAGGAAGTTTATGATTTTGAATTGTGGCGGTAAAGGCCTGCCATCATAAAACTATTGTTACAGGGACTGTCTGGTGCCCAAATGCATATTCCAAATATTAGTAAGAGATCCTACTATTAATCTGCATTTTTTACTTTAAAATGCATGTTTTACATTTTGCATTGCTTAATTTAAAATACTTACAGCTAGATGAATTTGTGAAATTACAGCAGTTTGAAATAGGATTGCCTATATTAGCTGAGTAAAAGTCAATTTCCTTTTTATTATTTGCTCCAAGAACCAATAATAATGATTTCATTAAAATGAATGGACTTTCATGTCTACCTAGTGATCTTATTCGACAATGTGTTGCACTGTTAAGAGATCCTACTGTGTACAAGAGCACGTTTATCACAGCCCACCCAATGTATTCTATTCCAGCAGCACAGAAAATGACTAAATCAAACAAAACATTATATCTTCAGTGTCTATACAATCATTGCTGCTGCACCTGTAGTAAACATGCAGAGTACATCAAATCACACTGGGAAAAAAGCCTGTGCACTCTGCAAGCAGAAGTCTGCAACATGTACCAGAGTGAGTTTGGGGACTAGACTGCCCCATTAATGTAACCCACACTACTTTCAGGTGCATTTGTTTACTACATCAGCTCAGCTAGAATGTCAACCACCGGGGGGGCGTGGCCAACCACCGACAGAGATGGTCGCATGCTAGCTCAGCTCCTGCTCCCTCACGCCGCTCCAACGCAATAACGATTACATGGATCGAGATACAGACATGGGAAAACCTAATTAGATCCACTATCCGGGACGAATTAACGGAAGTAAAAGAAGACATCCGTCAGCAAGGCCAGCATCTCCAGGCTGTGGAAACACAGAACACTATCCAAGACACAATAGGGTTACTTACGAGACAACTGACGGCCCAACAACATATCATCAAGCAAATGTCCAACCACCTGGAGGATATGGACAACAGAGCCCTGCGCCCCAAAAATGTAAATGCGACATCCCACAGAGATGTAATATGCTGCCTACACTCATATTCCCTGAAGGAACAAATACTCTGAATGGCACAGAAAGCCAGGCCCATTCTATTCATGGAAACGCAAATCCAAATTTTGCCAGACCTGGCGGGGGCCACACTACTCCAGCGCAAAATGCTGAAGCCCTTAACAAATGCCTTAAAGGAAGCAACAGTCACGTTCAAGAGTGAGGTTGGAACCGCTATGCAGAGAACTAGAGGTTAGTGCAACGAATCCCGGTAATAAACAGATTTCTTCCGCCTGAAGGAAGTCCACCTTATGGTTGAGCCTCAGGTTTCGTTCCCCCAGGTCTTTTGCACTCTGCACTACTACCAGAGACTTGAAGCTGAAACCAAGGTACTGGACTGGAAGCTGTAACAGGACCGAAGTGGAGGTACAGGATAGGAAGCTGAAACAGGACCGAGGCGGAGGTAACAGGACTGGAAGCTGCAACAGGACCGAGGCGAAGGTAACAGGGACACAGGCAAAAGAGTAGTCAGGCAGGCGATAAGTCGAGGCTGGCAGAGATCAGGCGAAGTCAAAACAGGCAACAGGTCAGGACAGGCGGCAAACAGGCAAGGTCAGGTAGCAAAGTTCGGCAACAGTAATATAGAATAGGAAGTACAAAAACGCTAGTAAAGGCTCAAGGCACTATCACAGGCAAAGGTTGAATGCAGACTGAGACCTATAAATATCCCTCCAAGGCAAGTCTCCGCCTCTGGGATGAAAATGAGGCTTGGAAAGCAAACTAGGAAGTAGTGTAACGGTCGTGTTCAGGAGATGGACCACAAGTGTAGATGAGGCTATAGGGACACTCACTAAGTACCGTAGGTAGCAAGTATTGGTCTTCACCTTAATGACTACACACCCTTGGTTGAGCCGCCGGTGGTATGTCACCAAGGATTTTGCTGGAACACTTACTACCGGATACTCAGCAAGTGGAGCCCGTATAGGATCGTACAGGAATACAGGCAAACGGAGAGTCAGGAGACAGGCCGGGTCACGGACAGGAGAGATACGGATAAACAGGTCACTAGCAGAAATCGAGGCAGGCGGCGGACGGAGAATAGTCAGGAACAGCAGGGTCATACACAGAATAATCAGGAATGCAGGAACAAACGGATGGAGTATATAGGGACGAACCGGGTCAGCAACAGATAAACGGAGTCAATCAGGAGTCAAAACGCTAGTGAGATACACAAGGCACTATCACAGGCAAAGGTAACCTGTGAAATGACCGTTTAAATACACTACCAATTGAT
Organism: Pelodytes ibericus; assembly: GCA_036172795.1. Lineage (NCBI taxonomy): Eukaryota > Metazoa > Chordata > Amphibia > Anura > Pelodytidae > Pelodytes > Pelodytes ibericus. Next base: position 75,745,126 of record CM069861.1, on the reverse strand, counting down.
CAGGACACACCTCTGATCAATTGGCAAGGGAGGGGTTAATTTAATAAATAGCCCTTTAACTGGGCTCATGAATATTCATGAAAATCCCGTTCGCGCATGCGTGACGTCACTGAGCGCGCGTCTTACTGGACGCGCGTCTCAGCATCAAGGGATGCTGGGGCTCTCACTCTGAGCCCCAGCCGACGGGATGGCGTCCTCCTGATCCGCGATGGCGGCGGATCAGGAGGTGAAACAAGGTAGGTGACACTACCCCTCCCCCGACGGGAGACATACTGGCTACCAAGACCCGGCTTGAGAGGAAACTTGGAGTGAAAAGATCGGAGTTTCACAGGAGCATGAACATCCCTAGCCGGTACCCAGGAATTCTCCTCAGGACCATAACCCTTCCATCTAATTAGATATTGCAAGGAGCCCTGCTGGAACCGAGAATCCAAGATAGACTGAACTTCGTATTCTTCATCCCCCTGGAATAAAACGGATTCGGGAACTTTGAGCATATGAGAGTATTTGTTAGTAATGGCAGGTTTCAATAAGGACACATGGAAAGAGTTGTTAATGCGTAACGATTTGGGAAGACACAAAGAGAAAGAAACGTCGTTGAGTCGAGATTGAATCTTATAGGGTCCTATATACCTTGGCCCCAATGTTTTGGCAGCCTGACGAAGGCTGAGATGTTTTGTAGACAGCCAGACCAGTGTACCAGGTGTAAGGACAGGACCCACCGACCTGTGTTTATCTGCGGCTGTCTTCTGTTTGACCTTGGCTTGACGCAAAATATTGGCCAGGCGAGACCAATGGTCTCGGATAGATAAAACTTGGAGGTCAGCGGCAGGAACCTCAGTGAGAATGCGATCCTGAGGCCATAAGGTGGGTTCATATCCATGAACGGCCTTGAAAGGGGACATCCGGAGAGATTCATGGTAAGAGCTGTTATAGGACCACTCGGCTAGGTATAAAAGGTCAGACCAGTCAGATTGGTCGGCAGACACATACATTCTCAGATATTGTTTAAGAGCTTGATTTGTACGTTCAGCCTGACCGTTGGATTGAGGGTGGTGAGAAGAAGAAAAATGAAGTTCGATATGTAGAAGTTTGCATAACGCCCTCCAAAATTTTGAGACAAACTGAGGACCTCTGTCAGAGACAATCGATTGCGGGACTCCGTGCAGACGAATGATTTCTTTAAGAAAAATATTAGCAAGGGTGCTGGAGTTGGGTAACTTGGGGAGTGCGATAAAATGAGCCTGTTTGCTAAATAAGTCGACGATGACCAGGACAGTAGTGTACCCATGAGATATAGGTAAATCGGTAATAAAGTCCATGGCTATATTAGTCCACGGTCTGTCGGGTACAGGTAAAGGGTGTAGTAATCCAGAAGGACGAGTACGAGGAATTTTGTAACGAGCACAAACAGGACATGAGTGGATGAAAAGAGAAATATCCTTCAACATAGAGGGCCACCAAAAATATCTCTGAAGTAAGAATCGTACATTCTGTTTGCCCCTATGACCTGCCACAGGGGATTTATGACCCCAGGATAGTACTCTTTTTCTGAAGCGGAGCGGAACGAATAATCTGCCAGGAGGTGATTGACAGTTCTTTGGTTTATTTCCTTGTGACTTGGATATCCACCATATTAAGGAACTTTGTACAGTAGCTACCATCTTGGACGAGGGTATGATGGTTTCTACAGGATGCTCGGTTAACGGAGTCTCAAATTGTCTGGATAAGGCATCTGCCTTAGTATTTTTTAAACCAGGACGGAAAGAAATTATGAAGTTAAAACGAGTAAAAAATAGAGCCCATCTAGCTTGACGTGGGTTTAGTCTTTTGGCCTTTTCAATATAAAGCAAATTCTTATGATCAGTGAGGATGGTGATGGGGATTTCTGTACCTTCAAGTAAGTGACGCCATTCCTCCAAAGCTAATTTAATGGCTAACAATTCCCGATTACCTACATCATAGTTCCTCTCTGCGGAAGAAAATGACCTTGAAAAATAGGAACAAGGGTGGAGTTTATTGGTTTTCTGATTCCTTTGTGACAATATAGCTCCTGCTGCAATTTCCGAAGCATCGACTTCCAATACAAATGGATGGTTGGTTTCTGGTCGTTTAAGTATGGGTGCAGAGGTAAAAGCCAATTTCAATTTTTTGAAGGCGGCAGTAGCTTCGGGTGTCCAATGTTTGGGGTTGGCTCCCTTTTTGGTTAGTGCAATGATGGGGGCTATGACACGAGAGAAGTTATGGATAAATCGTCTGTAGTAATTGGCAAAACCTACGAATCTTTGTACCCCTTTGAGGTCAGTGGGTTCCTTCCAATCATTAATAGCTGAAAGCTTGTCTGGATCCATCTCTAATTGACCAGCAGAGATAATGTAGCCTAAAAATTTTATTCGGTTGGATTCAAATTCGCATTTCTCTGCCTTGGCGAAAAGGGAGTGATCCCTAAGACGTTGCAACACTTGTCTGACATGACTGCGATGTTCTTCAAGGTTTTTGGAATATATTAAAATGTCATCCAAATAAATCATTACGTGGGACAGAAGTAAGTCCCTGAAGATATCATTCATGAAAGTTTGGAATACAGCTGGCGCATTACACAACCCAAACGGCATTACCAGGTACTCATAGTGGCCGTATCGGGTATTAAATGCCGTCTTCCATTCATCCCCTTCCTTTATGCGGATCAAGTTATAGGCCCCCCGAAGATCTAATTTAGTGAAAATCGTGGCATCCCTTAATTGATCATACAGTTCAGTGATGAGCGGTAGAGGGTATTTGTTCTTGACTGTGATCTTGTTAAGTCCCCTGTAATCAATACAGGGACGGAGGGATCCCTCTTTTTTAGCCACAAAGAAAAAACCTGCTCCTGCTGGGGATGCTGAGGGTCTGATAAATCCTTTATTTAGATTTTCTTCTATGTATTGGGCTAAAGCCTGATTTTCTGGACTTGATAAAGGATAAGTATGACCTGTGGGAGGACTGGATCCACATAATAATTCAATAGCACAGTCATATGCCCGATGTGGAGGTAAGGACTCTGCTTTCTTTTTAGAAAATACATCTAAGAAATCCCAATATGGAGATGGTACAATTTTCCGGGGATCTTCGGTAGGTAAATCAAGAACAAGATTGACTTTATGGAGGGTTATACAACAGGATGTTTTACTCCGATTGCTCCAGGAAGTAATTTGTTTGTTTTCCCAATCAATACAAGGATTATGGAGTTGTAACCATGGCATCCCTAAAATGATATGTATGTGAGGACTCTGCAATATATCAAAATGTAATTCTTCAGTATGACATATTCCTACTACAACTCCCAGAGGTTCAGTCTGTAAAGAAATAATTCCTGTACCCAGCGGAGTCCCATCTAATGTGGCGACAGCTGTCTTTTGGGTTTTGTTATTTAGATGGATCCCCTGACGAAGAGCCCATGTCTCATCAATAAAATTCCCAGCGGCCCCTGAATCTATGAAGGCTTGTGTGGCCATTTGGTGGCCTCTCCACTGGAGAGTAATGGGTACATACATTCTTTGGTTGTCTGGAGGCATGATCATAGAAACGCTCAGTGGAGAACCTCCTGACTCCACCAAGCTTAGGCATTTCCCGATTTTTTAGGACAGAGAGCTACCAAGTGACCTTTTTGGCCACAATACATACACAACCCTAGAGATCGTCGGCGTTGTTTTTCTTCTGGAGTTAACCGAAGGACTGGGCCTATCTCCATAGGTTCTGCACCGGGAACGTTACTTTCGGTTGTGGGTTTGGGGTAAGGTGAACGAAATGGACGAGAAGGTTTTCTCTCTCTGTCTCTATCTTTCTCCAATCTTCTTTCTTGATCTCTAGCTTCTAATCTTAGGCATAAGGCAATCAGGTTTTCTAGATCGTGTGGTATATCTCTATATGTGAGAGCATCTTTGATGGATTCATTTAAACCTCTGCGAAATGCAGCCCGTAAAGCGCTAGCATTCCAGTCGGTCTCGTAGGCCAAGGTGCGGAACTCCACTGCATATTGAGCTACAGTTCTTCTCCCTTGGAGAAGTTCCATCAGATTTGATTCTGCAGCTTCACGTCGACCAGGGGCGTCAAATACCGAGCGAAAGGCAGCTGTAAATTCATCTGCATCTTCCAGAAGTATAGAGTTCTGTTCCATAAGTGGGGTGGCCCAGGCAAGAGCTTCTCCCTTTAACAGGTTGATAATAAAGGAAACTCTGTTGAAGTGTGAAGAAAAGGTCTGTGGTTGTGTCCAAAAATGTAAAGAACATTGATTTAGAAAACCCCGACATAATTGAGGTTCACCAGAATACTTCTCAGGAAGTGGCATTTTTGGTGGTTTCACCAAAGAAGCAGAATGAGTAGCGGTCTCGGCCATGGTTCTGGAGGACGTAGACGGACCAGTCATTTGACGTAGAAGATCTGCAACTTCATCCACTTTCCTCTCAAGAGACTGGAGATGTGTAGCATGGGTCATCAGGACTTGATCATGCGTGTCCTGTCTGGACGAAATCCTTGCCATATCTACGGGATCCATATTTAAAGGCCTGTGATAAATGTAACGGTCGTGTTCAGGAGATGGACCACAAGTGTAGATGAGGCTATAGGGACACTCACTAAGTACCGTAGGTAGCAAGTATTGGTCTTCACCTTAATGACTACACACCCTTGGTTGAGCCGCCGGTGGTATGTCACCAAGGATTTTGCTGGAACACTTACTACCGGATACTCAGCAAGTGGAGCCCGTATTGGATCGTACAGGAATACAGGCAAACGGAGAGTCAGGAGACAGGCCGGGTCACGGACAGGAGAGATACGGATAAACAGGTCACTAGCAGAAATCGAGGCAGGCGGCGGACGGAGAATAGTCAGGAACAGCAGGGTCATACACAGAATAATCAGGAATGCAGGAACAAACGGATGGAGTATATAGGGACGAACCGGGTCAGCAACAGATAAACGGAGTCAATCAGGAGTCAAAACGCTAGTGAGATACACAAGGCACTATCACAGGCAAAGGTAACCTGTGAAATGACCGTTTAAATACACTACCAATTGATCAGGACACACCTCTGATCAATTGGCAAGGGAGGGGTTAATTTAATAAATAGCCCTTTAACTGGGCTCATGAATATTCATGAAACACCCGTTCGCGCATGCGTGACGTCACTGAGCGCGCGTCTTACTGGACGCGCGTCTCAGCATCAAGGGATGCTGGGGCTCTCACTCTGAGCCCCAGCCAACGGGATGGCGTCCTCCTGATCCGCGATGGCGGCGGATCAGGAGGTGAAACAAGGTAGGTGACAAGTAGCATATAAAACCAAGAAGTCTCCGCCTCTGGGATGAAAATGAGGCTTGGAAAGCAAACTAGGAAGTTGCATAAAAAACCAAGATGGCGCCGCCGTGTGGAAGGGACTTCTATGGCAATAGCTAATTCTTAGGCAGCGTATAGTGTGGAGGAGTATGCGCTGCACTGCGTAAGCGCATGCGTACATTTTCTGGAATCATAGCAGCGGATCCGGGACAGGACGCAGAAGAAGCGCGTGTCAAGCGGCGGCTAAGGTAAGCAGGACGTGTCCTGCAGCGTGACGGCACTGTTGTGACACTACCCCCCTCCCGACGGGCGCAGTACGGGCGCCCGGAAACCCGGTTTATCAGGGAAACGAGCGCACCCTAGAAGGAGCATGGACATCAGTAGAATCAACCCATGATCTCTCTTCAGGGCCATAACCCTGCCAGTGAACAAGATACTGCAAACGACCCCTGTAATGTCTAGAATCGAGGATAGAGGACACCAAATATTCTTCTTGACCTTGCACCAGAACAGGATCAGGAGGACGAACAGGAGGGGAGAATTGATTAGAAACCACAGGTTTAAGCAAGGAGACATGGAAGGTATCATGGATGCGCATGGAAGGAGGCAGTTCAAGCGTATACGAGACATCGTTGACCCAAGAGCGAATCTTATAAGGTCCAATATATTTAGGACCGAGAGTATAGGAGGATTGTCGAAGATGGAGATTCTTAGTGGACAACCAAACCAAATCACCAGGCTTGAAAGAGGAAATACGAGACCTCTTTCTATCGGCAAAGGATTTCTGTGTTTGCTTTACAGCAAGCAATTGTCTGGATAAGGCAGTCCAATGAGAAGTGAGATCAGCAATAGCGTGGTCCGCGGCCGGGATGTTCGATGGACTAGGTTCCAGAGGCCAAAGGGAGGGTTCAACTCCGTACATGGCACGGAAGGGTGACATTTTCAAGGAACTATGATATGCACAATTGTAAGAGAGTTCCGCAAGGTATAAAAAATCAACCCAATCAGACTGGTCGTTGTCAACATAAGACCTGAGATATTGCTTCAAAACCTAATTCGTTCTCTCAGTTTGTCCATTGGTTTGGGGATGGTACGCAGAGGAGAATTTCAGAGAAATACCAAGCAGACGACAAAGTGTTCTCCAAAATCTAGAGACAAATTGAGTACCACGATCAGAGACAATGGATTGAGGAACCCCGTGGATCCGCACTACCTCTTTTAAAAAGACTTGAGCAAGGGTAGCTGCGGAGGGTAATTTCTTCAACGCAATGAAGTGGGACAATTTAGAAAAGAGATCCACAACTACGAGGATAGTAGTATTACCCCGAGACTGCGGGAGGTCGGTAATGAAATCCATAGCTATATGGGACCAGGGTTGTTTAGGAACAGGCAATGGACATAAGAAACCATAGGGCTTGGTTCTGAGTGTCTTACATCGAGCACATTTAGCACAAGCAGTAACGTAATCACGGGAGAGGGTAGGCCACCAAAAATATCTATGGAGAAGAAATTTAGTGTTGGCGACTCCCCTATGTCCGGCGATGGGAGAGTCATGCGCCCAGGACAGTACAGTCGTTCTGAATCTAGGTTGGACAAAATAACGGCATGGGGGGCATCGCAGGCCCTTCGGTCTAGGATATTGAGTTCTGGAAATCCGTTGTAACAGTACTGGAGAGACTACCGCAATGATCTGAGTGGAAGGGAGAATCGTGTCCTCCTTAGGAATGTAGGTAGCCCGTTCATGTATTCGTGACAAGGCATCTGCTTTTTTATTTTTGGAGCCGGGACGGTAGGTCAGTACAAAATTGAATCGGGTAAAAAATAATGCCCATCTGGCCTGTCGGGGATTAAGTCTTTTAGCCTTCTCAATGTAAAGGAGATTCTTGTGATCGGTCAGAATGGTAATAGGAATAATTGTGCCTTCCAATAAATGTCTCCATTCTTCCAGGGCCATTTTAATGGCTAGTAGTTCCCTATTACCGACATCGTAATTACATTCAGCAGATGTGAACATTTTAGAAAAATAAGAGCAAGGATGAATACGATTGGTTGTTTGACCTCTCTGTGACAAAATAGCTCCAGCACCGAATTCTGATGCATCAACCTCCAAAATAAAAGGTAATTTAGGATCTGGGCGATGAAGTATAGGAGCTGTAATAAAAGCTTTTTTGAGTTTTTTTGAAGGCTTGGGTGGCTTGGAGAGGCCAGGCCTTAGGATTAGCACCTTTTCTGGTGAGCGCTGTTATGGGTGATACTATTTTAGAGAAGTCTCTGATAAATTTTCTGTAGTAGTTGGCGAACCCTAAAAAGCGTTGGATGCCTTTTAGGTTGGTGGGAGGTGGCCAGTCTTCAATAGCCCGAACTTTGTCAGGGTCCATCTCGAGGCCGTTTTCTGTAATGATGTAGCCCAGAAACTTGATTTTATTCTTTTCAAATTCGCATTTCTCAGCTTTGGCGAATAACGTATGTTCTCTCAAGCGTTGGAGTACTTGTCTTACTTGAATCCTGTGTTCTTGGATATCTCGGGAGTAGATTAGAATATCGTCCAAGTATATCATGACATGGGACAATAACATATCACGGAAGATATCATTCATGAAATTCTGAAACACTGCGGGGGCGTTACATAGGCCGAAAGGCATCACTAAGTATTCGTAGTGGCCATATCTGGTATTGAATGCCGTCTTCCATACGTCATTCTCGCGGATACGGATGAGATTGTATGCCCCACGCAGGTCTAATTTGGTAAACACCGTAGCTTCCCTGAGTTGATCATGTAATTCAACTATCAAAGGTAGAGGGCATTTATTTTTTACAGTGATTTTGTTTAATCCTCGATAGTCGATACATGGTCTGAGTGAGCCTTCCTTTTTAGCTACGAAGAAAAACGTCAATGTATTGTGCTAATGCTTGATTTTCTGGTTCAGAGAGGGGATAAGTACGTCCAGAAGGAGGCGAAGTGCCGGGCAAGATTTCGATAGCACAATCATAGCTTCTATGAGGAGGGAGAGTTTCAGCATGTTCTTTAGAGTTCTTTGTCTAGTTTCTGATCAAGACTCTGGAGCTGTGATGCATGGGAAGCCAAGATCTGGTCCTGATGGTTTTGTCTGGAAGACACTCGGGCTAAATCTGCGGGTTCCATAGTAAAGGCCTGTGATAACTGTCACGTTCAGGAGCGAGGTTGGAACCGCTATGCAGAGAACTAGAGGTTAGTGCAACGAATCCCGGTAATAAACAGAATTCTTCCGCCTGAAGGAAGTCCACCTTATGGTTGAGCCTCAGGTTTCGTTCCCCCAGGTCTTTTGCACTCTGCACTACTACCAGAGACTTGAAGCTGAAACCAAGGTACTGGAGTGGAAGCTGTAACAGGACCGAAGTGGAGGTACAGGATAGGAAGCTGAAACAGGACCGAGGCGGAGGTAACAGGACTGGAAGCTGCAACAGGACCGAGGCGAAGGTAACAGGGACACAGGCAAAAGAGTAGTCAGGCAGGCGATAAGTCGAGGCTGGCAGAGATCAGGCGAAGTCAAAACAGGCAACAGGTCAGGACAGGCGGCAAACAGGCAAGGTCAGGTAGCAAAGTTCGGCAACAGTAATATAGAATAGGAAGTACAAAAACGCTAGTAAAGGCTCAAGGCACTATCACAGGCAAAGGTTGAATGCAGACTGAGCCTTTAAATATCCCTCCAAGGCAAGTCTCCGCCTCTGGGATGAAAATGAGGCTTGGAAAGCAAACTAGGAAGTAGCATATAAATCCAAGAAGTCTTCGCCTCTGGGATGAAAATGAGCCTTGGAAAGCAAACTAGGAAGTTGCATAAAAACAAAGATGGCGCCGCCGTGTGGAAGGGACTTCTATGGCAATAGCTAATTCTTAGGCAGCGTATAGTGTGGAGGAGTATGCGCTGCACTGCGTAAGCGCATGCGTACATTTTCTGGAATCATAGCAGCGGATCCGGGACAGGACGCAGAAGAAGCGCGTGTCAAGCTGCGGCTAAGGTAAGCAGGACGTGTCCTGCAGCGTGACGGCACTGATGTGACAGCATCAATCCAATTCACCTGGGGCTTCCCATTGTCCATCATAGTACGCCGGGACGATAAATCCCACATACTAAGACACCCGGAAGACCTACACGGATTCTGCGAGGCCCTACAAGTGCATAAACCAGACTTGCAGGAATGGATCACCTCACTAGAGACACCCCTGCCCCACCAACAAATGCACCTACTGAACCAATCATGGCAAGCAAGACCGCAGAGGCGCCGGAGGGCAGGCCCCTTCAGGGAAGGCGATCGGGCACCGGGCCCTGACAAACCTCTAGCCAGAGCCTCCACCTAAAGCTACACCTAAATTTTAAAAATACAAACTTAAAAACGACAGCTTAAAAATTAAAGGACTTCCTATGCTCTACCTAAATTTCCCAAGTGCAAAGGCCACAACGAACCGGCTCACACTGCAACAACAAACCAGGGTCATGCACCAGCGTAGACTTTGGGGACTGTTCTTAAACCACCTCTCCATGCTCCTGGCCACGAAAATAACCTACCACAATGACATCCTGAACGGCAAGCCAGATGACGCCCTATAGAGCTGACCCAGTGAAAGCTGGAAACAGAAGAGGCCCCCCTATTCTACATAGAACATTGCACCCCTGACCTCGCGTCACCCAACACGACCCGTGCAAATGGACAAAGGTTGCACGAACAGATTGGGCCAGCACGACTTGTTCAAATATGACTATCTGTTTTTTCGTTAATCGTTTATAATGTTTATAACAGTTTAATAGGAGCGGGTGGGGGGCAGTGGCTTCATCTGAGTTCAGATGCTGTCACATGCCACTTACAACCCCCGCTGCAGATGTATACCTTTGTATATCAGGCCGCATTCATTTCAGCCGTTTTAGGGGAAGGAAACTGCGGCCTACATATGTCTGCGTATTCCGACATTGGTCAGGAGGGGACACCTGTCACCCATCCTAGACCAACAACTTGTTCACATTTGTATGTCTCCCCCCTTCCCCTCAACCCCAGGTTATCCACATACTCACCCCCAAAGTACCCCCTAGAGCCCCCCATAATGCACCCTAACATAGTTTATTCTCACATCCATTATCCTCGCGACCACGCTAAATGGTCAGTCGCACAAATTTGGCAACAATACAACAACCTAGATAGAGAAGAAAACACCACATGTAACATATACCCCTTATGGCTACTCTAACTAAGTCACTTAAACTAAATATCCTATCAATCAACGCAAAAGGGCTTAATTCACCCAACAAAAGATACAGATTGTTTAATGAAATGAAGGCCAAAAAAGGTGACATATTTCTGGTTCAAGAAACGCATTTCTGCAGAACCAAACTCCCCTCACTTGCCAATCATCATTATCCCATGAGCTACTTTTCGCACTCACCGTTCCAAAAAACCAAAGGTACAGCTATTTACATAGCACGTTCACTACCCCTAACGAATGTTACCTCATGGTCGGATAATGATGGCAGAGCAGTTTTCATAAAAGGAAATTTAGGTACAGAACGCATATCGATAGCTAATGTATATACACCAAATTCTAACCAATCTTCTTTTCTCACTTCCATCCTGGAGGAATTTGAAGAATTTGCCGAAGGGATCACCATCCTTGGTGGAGATATGAACGTAGTACTGGACCCCAAGCTGGACTCCTCCACCGGGACCTCCGCTCTCTCCCGGTGCAAAACCAGAAAAATTAGAAAGGTACTATCACAAATGCAACTGGCAGACATTTGGAGACTATATAACCCTACACGCAAAGACTACACCTTTTACTCGATCCCACACAACAGGTACTCACGCATAGACATGTTTTTCATCTCCCACCGACACATACACCTGACATCAGACCCAGACATAGGCACCGCAACATGGATCGATCAAGCACCGATAATTTTTTCTTTAACAATACCAACAATTCCACAAAGGCAATATAACTGGCGATTAAACGAGCAATTGCTTAAAGACCCATCCTCCGAGTCCAAAATCACCGACACACTCACATCTTATTTTGAAAACAATACCACCCCCGATATATCCCCCCAAATCATCTGGGAGGCACACAAATCTGTTATGAGGGGACAATTCATGAGCCTAGGCGCCCACCTCAAAAAACAGAGAAGCCAAAACATTGTAAACATCATAGGGAAAATCTCAACCATAGAAACAACGCACAAACAATCCCTTTCCAATGATTTATTCATTGAACTGACCAGACTTAAAGCTGAACTAGCGGCCATATGCAACCAAAAACTCCAGGCCACAATACAACGAGTCAAAGGTATATATTATGCTCAATACAACAAACCAGGCAAAATGCTGGCCAGGGCACTAAGAGCAAAACGGACACAAACTTTTATAGCACAAATCACTGACAAACACAAAGTAACTAAATTCCAGACAGCACAAATAGCGGAAACCTTTAGACAATACTACAAGGAATTATACAATATCCCTTCACACCAGGAAATCCCAGAAACACAAACCAAAATACACACTTACCTGGAAAAACACATGAAACGAAAACTAGACCCAACATTTGATAATTCACTAAACTCCCCAATTACTGCCGAAGAGCTGGCAAATGCCATTAATACCTCCCCGTCGGGGAAAAGCCCCGGTCCAGATGGATACACCATTACCTATTACAAAAAATTCCAAACTATCCTGATACCCCATCTATTAAGATCCCTAAACAATCTAACATCAGGAGAACGTCTTCCATCACAAGCACAGGAAGCCCACATTACTGTGATACACAAACAAGGCAAAAACCCTGACCTATGCGCTAGCTATAGACCAATTTCCCGCCTTTAATCCGACAGTTATCTGAATACAGCGATATATCTAACTTTAAGGTAAATATGGACAAATCAGAAGCACTAAACCTCACACTAGCCCCAGAGACACTGATCCCTATCCAACGCACTTTCCCATTCACCTGGGCCCCCACATCAATCAGATACTTAGGCATCCAAATTACACCAAACAGTAAAGATCTTTTCCCAAACAACTACACCAAACTAGTCAAAAACATTAAAGGAGATATTAATAAATGGATGAACACCCACATCTCCTGGTTTGGACGAGTATCAGCTGCCAAAATGAATATTTTACCCAGACTCCTATATGTCCTTCAGGCTATACCGATCTACATACCCAAAGCTTTTTTTTAAAAAGATCAAAAGCATGATCGTAAGATATATCTGGAACACCAAACCTCCTAGACTAGGCTACCAATATCTGATTAGAACTAAGGAACGGGGAGGACTGGGATTACCCGATATTGAAACATACTACAAATCTATCATGCTAGCTAGGGTAGTGGAATGGACCAGACCAGCTCCCAAGGAATGGATATCAATAGAACAGGACTCCCTTCCAATCCCAATCCCAATGGTAGCATGGACCCCACCCACACAGACGATACAGATAGACCCTACACACCCCACGATACCCCCAACACTGAGAACATGGAGACAGATACGCCCCTCACCTACGCTCCTGAACACACCCTCACCATTACTCTCCATGATAGCCATAAAAGATTTCCCCCCCAGTAACGAATATCACTCAATTCAAACCCTGTTCTCCAAACAGGTCACCTACCCCAGGCTTGGCCATTTTATCCAAGATGGCAACCTAAAAACATTAAATACCCTGATGGGTAACCGGACCCCGACCCAGCTGAACAAATTCCTATACGCACAGATCCAACACTACATAAACACCATACCTAACATACACACACCAATTCCAACACTAACACAGTATGAGTCCCTATGCATGTCCAAAGACCCACCTTCGAAACTGATTTCAACAATACAAAGTATTCTAACCAACTTAAAATCCCCCCAAAAACCATATTTTATACTGGCTTGGGAGACAGACTGTAAAGTAATTTTTACACAATCCCAATGGACCAAAATCACCCTCTTATCCACGAGAATCCAAGAAAATGCATACAAGCTTCTGACGAGATGGTATAAGGTCCCATCAGACATACACCGCTTTGCCCCAAAAATACCAGACACATGCTGGAGGTGCAGGAAAAAGAGGGGAGACCTAATTCACATATTGTGGTCTTGCCCCATCATAGCCCCTTTCTGGATCGCCATAGCAGACCTGATAGAAATGCTAACAGACGAACGCTTACCATTCGACCCACAAACATTTTTGCTTCACCACACCAAACACCCAGTCAAACAGTACAAAAATTCCTTGACAATACACCTCCTGAACGCCGCCAAACTTCTAATACCTAAACTGTGGAAAAAACCCTACGCACCCACACTGAGGGAGTGGATAGTTTCGGTGGAGGAGATCAGAAAGGCAGAAGATCTTCTAATGTCCTCGCAAGGAAGAGGAGACAAACACCTCCTGCAATGGTTCTACTGGTCGGAGTTTCTTGCTTCAGACAAAAGCGAAGAAATGCTACTCAAATATATTTAATGCCCCCAACCCAAATTACTCCGACACACAATACACAGCGCCTGACCAGGTCGGCAGCTGATACAGCCCCGAAAGATCTGGTATCATCCAAAGGGTATATGCACACCCAAGTGTCCTCAAGGAGACTGAAACAGAACATAGCCATAGCCATCTAATTGGCAGTTGTAAGTTGTACAGAATGGAACGATAATAATGTGTGGTATTACCGGTGTAGTAGAATACCTTAAAATGTACGACTATCCCATACCCCTCCCCCTTTTCCTATCCTCATGTGACTCCCTGGTTCCTCATCCGATTCAATCTGTATTTTGTATCTGTATTTATAATTTTATTTCTCTTTTTCTTTTTCCTGTATCGCATTTATTTCAATCTCAAAAATCAATAAAAAAGAAATTAACAAAAAAAAAAAAAGAATGTCAACCACCTAAGCCTCAGCAAGTAACCAGCAAATGAGACTTAAAGTATTGTAATACGGACTCCCAATTTATATTTGTATCTTGAGGTAGGAATTAATTTGATCTAACCAATTCCTCACATAGACATTCTAGCTGATGTGGATACAGCTTTAGAAATAAAGGGGGGGAAATCTGTGGAGTTTGAAAATACATCAGACTCAGTAAAGAGAAAAATTAGAGAAGTTTAAGAAAAATATTCATGGAGTCATTTAAGCAGAAACATTTTTGTAAGGGTCAACACGACAATACAAAACAGCCACAAAATACAAAACAAAAGCTTTTATGCCTCAAACGCGTGCATAAACATTTTGGATCACAACTGTGGAGCAAAAGGGCATTGAGAATAACGATAGAGATATTTTTTTCTTGTTAAATGCTGTATATTCTGTTCACTGTTCAGAGGAATCGCTATGGAGAACAGACTAGGCCTGGTGCGTGGGAAAATTCTTTGAACAGAGGCATTCATGTAAGAACAATTCTCCACTTAATGATAGGTGATGCATTCATGCATTAGTGGATGGCTGCAATCTTCGATAATGGAAACTGTCCATTCGCAAAGACATTTTTTTAAAGTAGGTGACTAAAATCATAGTGAGACTATACTTTCTGATAAATTTGAAAATGTGCTGAAAGGTTTTTTTTTTAAACACATCTAATTATTAAACACCAGTGCTAACTGCTTTATTTAAAAAAAAAACTTTAAAAGTATTATCTTATTGTATGTTAAGAGCCTGTTTTATCTTGCCAAACTCTTCTTAGTGTTCTGGGAACATTAACATTTGTACATGCTAGAGAAACATCTAAGAGGGTATATGATAATGGCAATAGGCAATAGCCATCACCAAAATTTGGCCTCTGGAACACCCACAATTGCCCCACGGAGCGATCGTGGGCACCATATTGACGGAGCAGCATGCTTTGCCCTCTTGTGGTCAAAGCTTCGGGAGTGAAAATAAATTAACTTCCGTTGCTCTGAATATGTTGCTTGACTGCCCCTAGAGGCAGTCAGCAACATTGCAATGGAAAAAAAACAACAATGCAGAAAAACATGGAAACATGCATATTTATGAACTCGGGACAACATTTAGAAACTATTTAGACGGGGTCTTTTTTAATGATTGTATTTGTGTAAATTATATTTTAGGTCATAGTTAGAAAAAGTGCTTTTTTATCATGTTTTATGATTTTTTTGTAGTAAATTATAAGATAAGATGAACATAATGGTATCTAATGAAAGCCCTTCTTATGACGATAAAAACAACATATAATTGGTGTGGGTACAGTATGTGGGAGAGAAGAAAATTACAGCTAAACACAAACACCCCAGATGTAAAACCAGCCCTTGTCACCAAGGGAAAGTCAAGGTCAAAATGTCTTGTCACTAAGGGGTTAATAATGTAAGCCAGTGTCCTTTCATCCACTTTGGCAAGTGAGAATGTGAAGTAAAAGAGGCAGAAACTATAGGACTCAAGTAGCAGGCTCAGTGGGCCCCTGCAGTGTGTTTAGACACAGGGCAGCTGCCCCCTTTGCCTTGTGTTAAAGACAGCCCTGAAGTCAAGTATTGTTGCCAGCACTTTCCTGAGCAAAAAAGTGCAGAAAATATTGAGGCTGCGAGTGACAAAATTCTTACAGAAGTTGAGTGTGACATCAAAGATATACTTGTTACAACAGACATGGAAGCAATATTGTTGCTGCAACCAGACAAAAAATGCGAATTGACTGTGCATGCCACAGGTTGAATACTGTAATATCAACTGCCTGGGAAACCTGCACATTAGCTTTGACTTTAATCGAAGAATTGCACGATCACTGTAATGCACTTCTTACCTTTGTTAAGAAAACTACTGACGTGCAATCTGAATTGCCAATGACTTTAAAACATGGAGGCAAAACTCGCCCATGGCGCTCCCTAGGAAACATGTTTGGGTCCATAAAACAAAACATCATGGAGAAGATATTGACGAAACTCTCTTAAGCGACATTGTTGTATTTCTGGAAAGTGTGAATGCCGTTTTTGATCTGTTAGAGTATTCACATTGCACAATGTCGCCTCAGCGTAGTATTTGTTGAGCAATAACTGTAAAAACAATTGAAACCTCTAAATTCACTGGAAATTCGAAAGTTGAATTACTGAAGTCGTTAGATTTTGGACATCCATTAAAGCAATTCACATTGCAGCTACTTTCCTGGATGTGACACTGAAGGAATTCAGTTTCGTGAATGACGCTAAGAACAAGGAATCCCTTCTCAACCAAGCGCGAGAAGCGGTGAAAGAATATGCAGTAAGTGTAGTGGAAGATGTTCGTGTTCGTGAACAGCAAAAACAAAATCAACCAGTTACAGAAGCAGAGGTAGCTCGGGTAGGTCTTTGACTTTCTTTGCATTCAGTACTCACTATATTAGCTACACAGTGCACAACACAATGTTGAGTGCTGAATCTTAATTAACATGTAAGACAAATGAAATTAAGATCCGTAACTTTATTTTAGATTGTTACATGTATTTTATACAGGCGATACGACAACATGAGGCTTTTTCTGCAAAAAGACGAAAAGGGCGATTCACTTGCCGTATTCTGAGCAAAGACTACTGATAGAGAAAACACACCATCTTCAGAGTCTCTCAGTAGAGGCAGAAGATGTGGAACACAAGATTGCTTCTGAAATTATTACCAAAACAATGAGGCTATTGATGTAAGTGACAGTCATAATTACAATGAAGGCTCACATTTATTTGATCCTCTGAAGTGGTGGGGATACAACAGATTTAAATTTCCAATTCTGAATCTAGTGGCAAAAAGAATTCTGGTTATCCAAGCATCATCTGCACAACCAGAGTGGAATTTTTTTGATGCTGGTAAGATAACCAGGACTGATCGGGCTAGTTTGAAGCCTGTCGGGGTGCAAGTCATTGTGCGAGAAGCAATTAAAGCCAACATCATAAGTTAGTTTCTGTTCTCTGTTATCTACTAAAAAATGTTTTTTTTTGTTGTTTTTTAATTCGTTTTTTTTCTCTCCTCTTATTTTATCAATAATTTTTATTTTTTTCAGTGTCTATCTATCTGAATGTCAAAACCCCATGAACAGTAAAATCCTGAATTAAACTTTACAGAAAACGTTGGCTTTATTTTTTTAATATACCGTATATACTCGAGTATAAGCCGAGTTTTTCAGCCCATTTTTTGTGCTGAAAAATGCCCCCTCGGCTTATACTCGAGTCAGCGTCGAAAGTCAGCGTTGAAACTATTTTTTTAAACAAACTTTATTGATCCGCGCGGCTGGAGGGGAGCTCACAACGCTTCCCTCACATCCACGGTCCTTCAGAGCACCGGGAGACGGAGCAGCAAAGAGGTAAGTACTGGGGTCTGGGGAAGGGGGGGGAGGAGGGTGGCATAACGAGCATACTAAGGGGCAATATCCTGGAATATTAAATGGCATATTGGGGGCAATATCCTGGAATAATAAATGGCATATTGGGGGCAAAATCCTGGCATATTGAGAGCAAAATCCTGTAATATTAAATGACATATTGGGGGCAATATCTTGGAATATTAAATGGCATATTGGGGGCAATATCCTGGAATATTAAATGGCATATTGTGGGCAAAATCCTAGCATATTGAGAGCAAAATCCTGTAATATTAAATGACATATTGGGGGCAATATCCTGGACTATTAAATTACATATTGGGGCAATATCCTGGAATATTGAATGGCATATTGGGGGCAATATCCTGGAATATTAAATGGCATATTGGGGGCAATATCCTGGAATATTAAATGACATATTGGGGGCAATATCCTGGAATATTAAATGGCATATTGGGGGCAATATTTACCAGTAGCTGCCTTATTTCCCACCCATGGCTTATACTCGAGTCAATATTTTTTCCCAGTTCTTTGTGGTAAAATTAGGTGCCTCGGCTTATATTCGGGTCGGCTTATTCTCGAGTATATACGGTAACTTTTTTTTTAATCCTTTTTTTTTTTAAAAACCACACCCCACTAAATTAAAAGATACACCAAACATTATTTCTATAGGGGGATTTGTTGCATGACCACTTGTATCTAAAAAAAAACAATTTCTACATGTCACACGTACGTCTGTGGTTGCTGTATTCTTCGTGCAGAGGAGACCTGCCAGGCTATTTGGATCTGGACTGCCCTTATGGGTGTGACCAGTCTGATATGCTAATGGAGAGGTTTCCTTTGTAATGGTGCAAGCGAGCAAAAAACGGTGATTCCTCTCCCAAGTAGGTTACAACCTATAGGGTCGACTATTTCAGCTTTTGCCCGTTCTCGCTGAGAGGGATCCCACACCTTTGTTTTTTTGTCTCCATGAGTTAACAGGGTATGCCCAGATGTGGGTCCCTAGCTCGCTGGACCTAAAGGGATACCAGCCGTACCACACTGACGAGGCCAATGAAGGATGAAACTTATGTCTGTGGTTGCTGTATTTTTCGTGCAGAGGAGACCTGCCAGGCTATTTGGATCTGGACTGCCATTATGGGTGGGACCAGCATGATATGCTAATAGAGAGGTTTCCTTTGTAATGGTGCAAGCGAGCAAAAAACGATGATTCCTTCCCGAGTAGGTTACAACCTATAGGGCCGGCTATTTCAGCTTTTGCCTGTTCTCGCTGAAAGGGACCCCACACCTTTGTTTTTTGTCTATTTTTATTTTTGCCAGATCTCATCTGAGTTACGCTTTATGAGTTACAGCAAGCGTTAGGGTTAGTCAAAGTTTTCCAGCTCCAATGGTAGTGCACATTGAATTGTTGGCTCTCTCCTTCTCGACTGGTGGACTAAAAAAGATGACTGGTTCTGATCTGACTCAGGCTGGGTGACACATTGGCTGTGTTGTAAGGATAAGTTAGACTGTTACACTATATGGAACTAGGCAGTATGGGTCACTGGGTCAGACTCGGTCACTGGTACTCAGACTGGGTTAAACTGGGTCAGACTGGGTCCGACTGCCAGCTAATGGTTCACTGGGTCACAAAAGTGTGACCAAGTCCAACTCTGGTCCTAAGCAAGAGTGCAAGAGGTTTATTTCTTCAGTGTTCCATTAACAAGCTGGCAAACAATGTGGGCTTATACCACGTTACAATGCTTAAACCTATTGATAGAAGGTATCTAATACCTAAGTCACTGCTGACTAAGAGCTAAAAGAGGAGAAAAGCCTGACAAATGTTAGGAACCCCTGATCTATCCTTCAACTTTCAATGGGAAACCAACTTAGACTTGATTGAGCATTGCAGGTCTTTGGTCAAATTGGTGAGTAGCACTCTAACTAAGGATTTGGGAAAAGAGTTACCTATTCAAAAGACCTATTTTGAAAAAGAAAAATATACCGTATATACTCGAATAATGCACCATTGAATCTAATGTGCACTTCAAATTTTGACACCTTGAAGCCAAAAAATGTTTTCACCAGCGAATGTAATGTGCATTTGTACAAGAAGTATTTTTTTTTTTTTTATAACATTTAGTTTATGCTACCAATTTACGATACTTTTATTATGAATGACACTGCTATACAAGAATATGATGGAGTTTCCATAAGTATGAGGATAGAACGCATGCGCAGTTTGTCTTTATTGCGTTGTGCTTTTATTTTTGTTAATAGCAAAATAAAGTTTTTTTGGTTTAAGTTGCAACATAAAACATACGCGAATCTAATGCGCCATCAATTCTAATGCGCACTCAAATTTTGGAAACACACTTTGGTGAAAAAAGGTGAGCATTAGATTTTGAGTAAATTATTCATGACAATTGCAATTTTTTTGCATGTTTTATCACAAATATTGATTTGGCTTATTTTACAAAAATAAATAACTGTTAATCACAAATGTTCATTTTATTCATTATGGTGTAGAAATAATAATATAAAATGTGTTATTTAACAGGGTCTTTTTTAAATGTTTTATAGTGTGATATAACATGTCATGGATAGTTAAGTATTCTTGCTGGAAAACTTCATTATCAAGTTGATGTGTAAAAGTAGCTCCACTTTTCTAGAGGTTCTCCTTTTCTTTCAGCTATTAACTCTGTAATAGAACAGTAGATTATGATGAAGTGCGGCAAGGAAGATGATCTCATTATCCCGTTAAGTGCTTTATATAAGCCACATGATACATTGCTTTCTGGTTGTGCTGCATTAATGCCAAGAATTATTCAGGCAGACAGAATGCAAATGTAGCTTTAGTGGTTAAAAATGGAATTTTGGCGAATAGGCCAATCCAAGCATGCACTGCATGTAATTACCTTTTATAACGCCTGCATTATTTCCCCTCGGTTTTTGCCACCAAGTAATGGTCAGTTTCTAATGGATGATGAAACATTCTTGACGGAATTTGTACAAACTCATATATTAAAAAAAGTAATACTCAAAACTATTAAAAGGATTGTATATGTTTTTAATAAACATGTTTATTAAACATGTTTCCTGCACTTTGTTGTTTGTCTTTCCTTTTCCTATAGTGTGGTTGATGGAAATGTAAAGAGACTGTCTATATCTAATCTCTAGTCGTTTAATTAAATGTACATATACAAAGGTTTATCTTATTATTTTCTATGTTTACTACATTTTATTACCATTGATTTATGTCATTACTTTTTAGTAAATGTTTGTTGGCTTTTTGACCCAAATTAAGGAAAGTCTGACCCAAGATTGTGAATGTCAGTCCCATAATATATTGCATTATTTCATTAAAACATTTCAATTGCAATATTTCCTATCTATTTTTTTCTTACAGTTGTCCTTTAATACTTATATTACAATGTATTTACTGCCTAAGATGAATTGAGTTCTCTAATTGTCAGGAGTTCTTCATACAGCATGAGGTTTCCCTGGGAAACGGTTTAGCATTGCAGGATGTACTGGTAGACCTAGATGTATTCATATAGCGAATGGGTAATGTTCCTTATTTGTTTATGTTCTCTATATAACCTAAGGTATCCCGAGGCAGGGTCATAAATAAGTAATTTGCCAGTGGATGTTATTGTAGGTAAATATCCATTTTTTTTCTTACTGCATGACATTATACTCAGTTTGACCTTTTAATTCAGTCACACTCATGCATACTGGCTAGACATGTAGAGCTCTAACACATTATATGGATACGTGGGTGATACCCTGTTACCTGTGTAAAGCCAGTAAAAATGCTCCCATTATTTGAGAGCAATCTTTCAAGTCCACTTAAAGTTCCTTCTTCAGACATAATGGACTCTATTCAATGACCTTAGAAATGTGTATGTGTACATTAAATACCATACACTGCAATAGAGCATTTGACGACTACAAACAGCATATGTAATAGCAAAGATCATTAAATATAGTTACCTTTCAACACTGATTTTTCTGTTAATCATTGGTTTGAGATTGGCGAAAGATACCCCACAACAGGTCACTCTCAATCTTGTTCTGTAATGGGACTAGATCACTGTATTGTGCAAAGTCTAGATGATTGGTTTAGAATTTGATATATTGCACTTCTTTTCCTCATTGTAGACAAGCTAGGGTTAAGACAATGTGTTCTCAACATGCCAGGAAAGATTAGGGAATTACTGTTTCTCAATTGAGAGAACTACTTACTGAGCTGTAATCAAGGTTTCTATTAGTGCCAATATTCATGTAGAAAGCACAGGCAACATTGTACAGATCTTTGGTAGAATATAACTGGAATCCGTCTCAGAAGGACAGGATAGACTTGAAAGTTTCCAGTCCAACAATACTTTCCTTTTAGCATGAACAAAACATTTTTCGGTGTACCAATGAATTTGCAAAATCAGAGAAATTTTGATTTAATCAAATATCATACTACCCCATAATAACCCGTTTAATGGCTACCCAAGTAGATGTACAACACTACTTCAAGCATACATTCTTTAAACATTACTGCATATTTATTGTATATTCTATTTTGTGGAGCAATACATTGCATTAACATTTATTTATATAGCGCCAAGATACACAGAAACTTGTACAGAGTATAAAAAAGAATTACAGACAGATCTTAGATGAACAAAGACAGAGTTATATATTCAACATGGGGCCCTGCTCACCAGTTTACAATCTAGATGGAGTGGCTGACAGGAGACACATAAGAAGAAAGAGAGAGTGAAAAAGAAGGAAGTAAAGGTTGTGGCAGTAGTTGTGCATTATGGGGACTCTAACGACTAGGTGGGTCTGGTCTTAGGTTACGTAGCAAGTATTCTAATTAGATGAGTTGTAAGCTTTGTTGAAGAGCTGAGTTCTGGGCGACGATTTATAGCTTAAGAGCGAGGGAGATAGCTTTAACTACCACAGCATAATATAATAATATAAATGTTTTATTAAATAGTTTACTTGTAATCTATGACATCATATGGCTTTATTTCTTTGCAACATAGTTATCTTTAGAGATACATAGGGGCAGCTATCAGAAAATTACTATCTACAAGTGTTTCAATTCATGTTTGGTCATCTCAGAACATAAAAATGAAACAATATTTTTTTTTTTTCTATTATATTATACTTTATTAATTTATCTTAAAATATATACATACAAAATTCATCAAACAACAATACAGTGGACATTACATTAATTTCTGTGGGAATACCATTTTTACGTAGGTCTACTTAGGTTTGTTCCACAAAGGATAAATTTGTAGAGAAATTATAACAATTATTCTATTCTATCCACCATTGTGAGACCCTGATGTACCACGTATCAATACAATTGACCACCCAGATAACAGCCAGACAGACAACGAACATACAGATAGACAAACAGGCCAAACACACAGGCATCCACGGAAAGAAAAAGAAAAAGGAAAAAAGATAGGTTACATCCTGTCCCCTTTCATGTCAACATTCATCTCGTAACCACAGGGAATGTATCAGTTTGTTTTAGTTTATTTGGGCTAAGGCAGGGGGGCTGGGCGGCAAGGTATCCTTAATTATAGCCTAGGGAGACGTTGATCACTTATAACACAAGAACATGCTTAATGAAATAGAGTGTACTCGCAGGATAGGCGAACGGAAATTTTAATATCAAGATTCCAGTTAAGTCCCCTTACCATCGGCTATGGGTGATCGTTTGAGAGTTCCCTCCACTTTACCCATATTTCCTCGTAGGTTTCTTTATTTTGTATGTTTTAAGCTTTTAAAAAGAAATATTTTTCAGCTGTGGCTTGGAGACTTATCTGGGACTTGATTTCATGCCAGGGAGGTATCTCTACTCGCCTCCAGTATCTTGACAGGCATATCTTAAAAGCTGAGAGGATATTAATGCAGAGGGCCCTTCGGTTTTTGTTGGATTCTATTAGGTCTAGATGGAATAGGAATGCCTGCGGAGTCAGTTGACCTTGGTTCGGGGTCACCTCTTCTATGAGAGATGATGCCTTCTGTCTTATCGTTGCAAGTTCAGTACAATCCCACCATATGTGGCGTTGTGATCCAATTGCTTGTTGGCATCGCCAACATAAATCGTTTGCATTTGGATCGAATTTAGCCAGCCTCTTGGGGACCAGGTACCATCTATGGAGCAATTTATAAAACTGCTGGTGAATATTAATACAATGAATTGCTCTCCTGACTTCCTGCCAAATCCGAAACCAATCCTGCAAAGGGAACGATTTGCCCAGATCCATCTCCCATTGAATGATCGCCGACGACTTCCCGAGCGTCAACCCCGATTCGAGAAATCGTCAGGATCTTGATATTATATTCCCACTACCAACAGTAATCAGGAATCTATCCCAGTCTGTGGCGACTGTGGGTGAATTGTCTCTAAAGAGAGATCTGAGTCTCAGGTAATTATACCGTTCAGTGTCTGGTAAGTTATAGTTCTTAATGTCTCAAAAGGGATCAGATTGTTATCCCTAAAGAGGTCTCCCACTGTATTAATCCCGATCTCATTCCATCTCTGTAATCTAATATTTTCTATACACAATGTGACAATCTGTAGCGGAGCAGCTTTTGATATCGTATCTGATATTCTTAATGATCTTTTTAAATTATATAGCGAGGACATCAGTTCTGTGACTGCTTTAAGGGAGAGATCCAAGTTTTTGTAAAGATTTCTGGGCAGCCAGACCAATAAGGCCGGATCTTTATTATCGCAGGCCGTTTTTTTCTAATCTATACCAGCAGGGATTATATCTTTGATTCTTCCAGGCCAGTACCTGTGCAAGCTGACATGCCTCATAGATCCTACGGAGGTCTGGATATCCCATATCGTCATGTTGCATTCCCCGCTTCAGGGTTTGACTGGGGATACGCGGCTTTTTGGCTAACCACACATACCTAGAAAAAAGTAAATCATACTCTCTAAGGATTTTACTTGGAACTTTATACGGTATAGTACGAAACAGATAGATAAGCTTTGGTAGAATGTATGCTTTTAAGATGTTAATCCGGCCCAGCCAGGATGTTTCCAGCTTTGCCCATTGTGAGGTAAGTTTTTGAAGGTCAATCAGTAGCGACCCATGGTTCCTCGGGACAGTTTTATCGGTTTGACTGAATATTTTGATCCCCAGATAATCAATTTTCTCCGATACCACCCCATTTTCCCTGAATGCCTGCCACATCGGGGAGTTGGGTATAGACATATAAAGGGTAATTATCTGTGTCTTCAGAAGGTTCACTTTATAATTGGAATATAAACCATAAAGCTCTAAGGCTTCCAGGAGTGCTGGTACTAAAGTCAGTGGGTGAGTCATAGTCAGTAGAACGTCGTCCGCATAAAGGGTTATTAGGTGTTCCTCCGACCCTATCTGTACCCCTACAACCTCTTGTGATTTTCTCAAATACTGAGCCAGAGGTTCGATGGTAAGTGCGTACAAGAGAGGGAAAATGAAACAATATTTCATTTACAGCAGATCAATATTTTTCGAACTTGGCCTGTTAGTGTAATAGTGTAATATTTGTCCACAGGTTTTCTGATGAGTTCAGCTTCAAAGGATACAAGCCATAGTAATATTACAAGGTGTTCAAGATATTAAAACCCCAAGGGAAGAAGACAGTGTAAAGGAACAGGCATTATTTAATTAGTATGGTATTCTGTCTAACTCCTTGTTTGTAAGCCAACAATCAACTATTTGTATAACAGATGTTCCTTATGGAGAGGTGCATGATACAAATTTGTATATAAACATACACACAAGCAAAATAATGTAAAAGACGCTGTAGAAGTTAACATCTAATCATAAATGAATAAGTGAATAAACACCTTTTAGTTATCTGCTATAAAAATGTTGTAAGTGTTCCAGTGGGAAATACAAAGAGAGCTCTCTTAAAAATAAATAATAAAACTTCTTGTTCTGCTGGACATCCATTGCTAACTAAACATCCGAGGAAACCTTGTGCGGGTTTAGTATTTGGAGTATTGAGCAGAAAGTAGAAGAAAGGTTGTGACTGGTTGTAGGTTACATCCAGTAGCTCACAGATACACTGTTGCTGACTGCAGTGAAACCAGTTGTAAACAATCCACTTCATAAATGTTATTCTGGAGAGTGTAAGGAAGCTCCAAACTTCAAAGAACCAGCACCCTGTGGCAACGGGTTGTTGCCAGAGCCAAAATTAAACTCTTACAAGATTGATAGCTTTACATCTCAGGAACACCAATAAACATGAAGCAAATAGAAGTGTAGGCGAAAAATTTGAACAAGCCAAATGAGGTTCATCCTGTATCAGGACTTTATCAAAGGCATATAGTGCTGATCAATCAATTAAAGTCTTGAAAACATTGGTTTAATTGGCTAGTGTAAAATTAAAATAGAATGACCTGGTTGGAGATGACGTAGGACTTGATAGGAGGAGTGTCAGAGTGTGTGTGACGGAGGTAGAAGGATGCCGCTAGATCCCTCTTGGATGGAGCCACCTGAACCCGTTTGAACACGGGAGTGCATTCGGCTTGTTCTGGGGTTGGAGGCTCTTTGGATAAAGAAATCACTTGGTGCCTTGGAGCAACTAGGAGCCCGGCACCTGACTCGAAGGAGAGCACGTGGGGAATATTCAGGACAAGTCTGAGCTGCGCTAGTCCGTAAATTTTTCTTCGGAAAAGATAAAACGCACACCGGCTTTAGGTTGTATATATAAATTTATTTTCTTCTGTGCCAAAAAGAATAGAGGGTATTCTCTGCAAAGCTCTAGTGAAACAAGGGTATATCTGATGAATCTCTCACTGTATTGTAACCGCCAAAACTTCTTGGGCTTATTTATATCATATCCCCTGGAGGGGAAATTGTGCAAAAGTCTAGAGAGATAAGGCACTGCTGGACAGGCACTGGATTTATTTGTGGGATTTATCCTATCCTTGCCAGCTTCATCTTTACAACATCGGAATCCGTAGAGCCCTTATAATAGGATAATTAGCATTAATTTAATACTTCACAGAGGGAAGGCGGCGTGCAGCGCTATAAGAATCTTGCCTGATATTATAATTTGTCTAGTAAGACGAAAGAACTTACTGTCATTCATTTTTCCCTGCCTTGTCCTTCACAACCTGTGGGGGCCTATTGCATTTTTTTTATTTCCTGTCTCTGAGGCATCTGAAGTGACGGACCATTTGAAAGCCATCAAAATAATAATACAAATACCATAACTTTTGGATGGACTCTCCTGTGCTTAGTGTCCCCATTATCCATCCGTGTTGGGGAGGTTCAGGTGGGAACTGCCTAAAGGTGTCCGAGCTAGTAGAACTGTGCCCAGTAAGGGTGGAATACAATGGCGGCTAAAAGAGGCCAGCAGGCCAAGGATGCAAGAGAAACTAAGGAAATCAAAGAAGCCAAAAAGAAAGATAAAAAGAGAGAATCAGATCATGGCAAGGAGAAGAAAATGGCTTCTCTGTTCTCTCCGCAAGTCACTCAAAAAAGTGAATATCTGAAATCCCCAAGCCAAGATGTTTCTGCTCTGAATGACACAGAGCAGGATACCAGTAGACCTCAGCCACACCCAGTGCAGAATGAGAGTATATACTTAATCAGGATCAGCTCCAGAAAGGGCTTAATACACAGTTTTTACACTTTAAGTCACTAATGGAATGTCATTTTGAAGCACTGAACAAAAATCTGCTAGCACTGGGCTCAAGATTAAAAATAAATGAGCAAAACATGTAGGGTCTGGAGTTCGAGATCGACAGCGCTAAGGAGGAGAGAATATTGCTGAAAGCTCAAACAGACAAATTGGACCTAAAGATAATAGATAACAAGTACAGAGCCAGAAGGAAAAACATCAGAATAAGGGGACTACCGGAGAAAATCGATCAAGTCAATTCAAGACCTTTTATTTTGGAATTATTCCAAGTAATGGGAATCCAGGAGGCCCAAGGCAAGGGGATCATAGAAAGGGTCCACAGGACTTTTAAACCCAGTAACATACCAGAGCAACTCTCTAGGGACATTATAATCTGTTTTTCATCCTATCATGTTAAACAAAAGTTGTTAAATGCCTCTAGAGACTGGGTCTCAATAGATGCTCGATTCCAAAACTTTATTTTTTTCCAGGACCTCTCGGCTGCAACTAGAGCGAAAAGGAGATCAATCAAGTTCCTAACAGAAAAACTAAGGCACAGACATATTCATTACAACTTTCCTGTGAAAATGTTCGTAAGTGAGCTCCATAGATGAGGCAAAAGGGTGGCTAGATAAAAAATTTAGATTTTTCAGAGAGGGATCGGCACCCTTAGTAAGCAATAAGATGAGGACAGAAGACGAGGAGGG
This sequence comes from Pelodytes ibericus, assembly GCA_036172795.1. Taxonomy (NCBI): domain Eukaryota; kingdom Metazoa; phylum Chordata; class Amphibia; order Anura; family Pelodytidae; genus Pelodytes; species Pelodytes ibericus. Next base: position 75,717,174 of record CM069861.1, on the reverse strand, counting down.
TTTTTGTCTCTCTTTGAAAGATAGGATAAGAGAATGCATTCACTCTTAATTGTTATAAAAAATTGATTTTTTTTCTTTTTTGGGTCATTTTTTCAATTAGGGTCAAAGGGAAGCACATTAGGCTTGGAAGATAGTAGGCATAATAAGGAGTAACACCCAGCACTAGAGACAAAGTGGGTATATTGTCTGAGGATGATACCTTTGCAGAAGGGGATAGAGGGGCGCTGGGATTCCCTAGGCTGAGTAGTTATATTTTGGTTAGTAGTTTGGAGCATGTACATAGAATGCAATATATCTCAACTAGAGGATTGTATCGGATTGAACAGGCCCTGATAGGGAAAAGAAATCAGCCTTAGTAGGGGCGTAGTCAGCATCCCTAAGGAAGATAGTTGGAGACTAACTTAGTCGTATCCCAGGCAAATTATTAAATGGTTTGGTCAGGTTTTAAAAAGCAAAATCGTTTGGATGGGCTGATCCTTAAAGCAGTACCAGTGGAGATACTTAAGGAGTTGATATCAGTTCTGAAGATAGATTCATTGCCCGAAAAAAAGATCAATAAGAGCCACAGATTTATTCAAGAATATCAATCAGCTTAATCAGGAGTGGGGTATACCACTGGGGGATTATTTCAATGTATATAGAGTACAAAGATACATCAGAAAGCATGCCCCTAGAGATAAGGATATTTTGTTTACTCAATTAGAATTTTTTTTAGCTCCCCCTCTCCAAAAGGCGCATTGGGGAAATGGCATTGGCTGGTAGAAGGCCTAACTCCAGAAAGCTATCCAATACCCTGGGCTACTAGGAACTAGGGTTGGCAAACAACTGGGAGAAGCTGGAGACAGACAAAGAAAGCCTCACACTATTTAAACTTTCATGAGTTATAATATATATAAACTATTATATAGAACCCACTTAGTACCAGTCATGGTGAATACATTTTCCCCGAATATCCCTAAAGTTTGTTGGCGGTGTAATGAGGAGGATGGAAATTGTTTACATATTTGGTGGAATTATAAAAACATACCTGCCACACAGTATTTGCTGTAGTCACAGACATAATGGAATGGGACATCTCTCCAAACCCTCGAATAGCTCTGTTACATTTTGGGCTAGAAGGGCTGTCCAAAAATAAAAAACAACTAGTAATACAGATCTTTTTGGCGATGAAACTCCTCATTGCACGCAAGTGGAAAAATGTGAGCACTATAAGTTGGGAGGAAGTAAGGAATCCAGTCCAGCACATGGCTCTTATGGAGTGTCAGAGGTATTGATCAGTAATCTCGAGATTGGTACATATGAATAAAGCAGAAGCAAAGTATAACAAGATGGATGCCAGCAGCCTGCATTTTGTGACAGTTGTTGGACATCCTTCTGTGTGTTAAAATCTTATTCTGTGTCCCTGAGGATAAAAGGAAAGTCTTCCACATTCCTAACTCTGTTATCTGTAACCAAATATTTTACTGATAAGTTCATAGTATCACCGGAGCAGATAAGGTGGCCATTGTTGTGCAAGGTTTATTACATCTCATTGTACTGATGCAGACACAGCTGTGTACATACTAGAGGAGAAGGGGGGCTTCTCTGCAACTTGCTAGCCCACCCAAACTGGCAGAAACTGACAGACACAGACACACTGAGATTATTGGGATTTTTGATTTGTAAAATCTAATAAGGGTTATTATAAATAGACCTAGTTGATTCAAATCACCCAATAAAATATATACTTATATCACACCTTCACTAATTAAAATGTAAAGTATTATTAATCCTACATACTAATTAGAATATTGTTTTTATTGTTTTATTAGTGTGGTATATATTTTATTATACTTTTTTATTTAATGTGCAATGATAAGAATAAGAATATGATACATATTTACTCTAATTTCAAATTGTATTAACACTTTTAGACATTTAAACATATATTGTCTTATATTATACTCACAATCCAGGTGTAGCTATAAACCATGACATCATCTCATTTAAATTAAATACACCCATCCATTCAATTGGCTAGAAGTTACAGAAACAGGGTGTGAATCTGAGATAAGGGTTGGTTGATAAGTTGATAGAGGGGGGTGTAAAAGAAAGACCTGATATACCTGAAAAGACCCGGGGAGACTGATTTGGGGAGAGCTGCCACTAGTGGGGTGAGAGATGGGAATGTTTTAGAAACGGGCTGAGTCTCTCTCCTTTTGGGGAGAACTCAGGAATATGAGGCTTTTAATAGCACATGTTCACTATAACAATAGAAATCTCCATACCCATAGTATTTAGCTAAGTCCCAGGAGTAACTCCCATCACTCAATTCTTCAATGGAAGGAGTCTCCACTGCAAACCAACCTCTGCCGGTAATGTATAAATGTGGTACTTTGTTTCTAGCATAATCTCATTTTTATGGATGTCATTAGCATATATATTTGGGTAAATTTAACTTAAATCCCACAATTTCTGGGATCTATATGTTTTAGCCTGGTGTTTATCTGTCATCCTTTCTGCAGAAGGAAGCCAGAGGGATATCCTAGAGATATTACCAAGAACCACAAGTTCTTATAGTCTAGCTATTTACCCAAATATGTCATATCTAATCTCCAGAGATTATCTAAGATTCTTAAAGTCTAAAGCTAGAATACACACATTATCATTTACCGAGCAGATTAAGAAATAGCCACCTTGAGTAGTTATATGATTTAGTAATATTACCTTACCTAAGCAGAGTATATGTTGGTAATTTGTAGGTAATTATGGTGTATTATCATTAACCATTTCAAATACTAATCATTGTAAGTTGTATCTAAATAAAATGCATGGTCATCTTACGGTCAGAAACGTACTGCATAATAAATTATTCTACATGCATGTTGATATAGGTACAGAGCTGCATAATTAATGTTTTGTCCTACTTACTTATGTTATAAGTCATACATGTGAATTATGATTAACATCTATTGATACTGTATTTTGTTGTTATGCTATTTTGCTTACCATTTGATCTTTATTCTATATTCAATAAATTAATTATTATTTTATTAACCCCTTCCCGTCCTTATGACGAGTTAACTCGTCATAAGAGCCGCCGCGTTAGCGACCTTATGACGAGTTAACTCGTCATGCAGTCTAGCTGGCGGTGCGCTCCGTGGGCACCGCCAGCTAGTCTGCAACGGGTCCAGGACTAAGCCTCGCACCCGAGGCAAAGCTCCTGGACCCGATCGGTCGATTTCCGGGCATGTGATCGCGGTGATTGAGTCATCACCGCGATAACATGCAAATTAGATGGCAAAGTCAGTGTGTTCACACACTGACTTTGCCTCTAATTCACTCCCTGTGCTTCACATTCTTATAGTGAAGCACAGAGAGTGACCTGTAAGTAAAAATAAATTAATTAAATACAAAGGTAAAAAATTTTTTTTTAAAAATTAACCCTATCATTGCTGATCACAGTTTTTAACTGTGATCAGTTTCCTTCCACTTTATGGCACTCATTTAGTTTTTTTTTTTAACAGATTTTTTTATTTTTACAATTTATAAAGTTTTTTTTAATAAATAAAGGTAATTTTAATATATTTATTTAATAAAATTTAACCCCTGCATGCCTGTTGCATGATTTTTACTGATCTGACATCGCACTCTTCAGAGTTTTTTTCTGTCTTTTTTGTTATGGGGGGTTTGGGAACCAATATTTTTCTTTTTTATTAGTTAGTTAATTAGGGGGGATAAGTGGGTTAGTGTTGCACTAGTTATGTAGGTTATTACTGGGAAAATAATGGGGGAAAACTTTTTTTTCCTAAAAAATTTCCTCTTTTATATTAATTTTTTAATACTAAAATGTAAATCATTTTTATGTATAGGGTATCAAAAGAAAGCTCTAACTGTCCTTTAAAAAACAACATATAACTTGTATGTGTACGTTAAATGAGAGAGAGGAAAATTATGTTTCAAAAACCGCGTATTAAAAATTGAAAAACGCTCTGGTCCTTGGCCCAGGAAAATCCCTGGTCCTTAAAGGGTTAATAATTGTTGCATTGTATTTACTTTTGTAAAAACGTCATCCAAACTCTCACATACATAACGAATTCTTGATATGGGTATTTTTAGTCGGACCCATATATATGAATCATCAATTTCCATATATTTTTATGATTCATAATTAATAACTCATATTCATATTTTTATGGTTATTAATAATCCGACAGGAGAAGGGTTATTTTCAGGCCCAGAGGAACCTGGGGATTTATTATCAGATTTGTCAACCTTGGCTGCAGCAGGATAATCTGTAAGGGGAGTAGGGAACCTGGAGTGAAAGAATCAGTAAGGAAGGGCCAGGTGGGCAAAAAAATCTTGTTTTTGGTGGAGAACAAAGTGAGGATGAAGATTGTGCAACTTATATGTTTTTATGTAGTGTGTTCTTTTTCAAGATTGTATCACTATATTTATTTTAAGATGGATTATGGGAAATCATGGCATTTTTGTATGGAAAAAAAAAGTTTTTTTTAAAATAAAAAATAAAAAATAGAATGACCTACAGAAATTTGATTTCAAATATCAACTTTTATAGTGATCCTACAGTAATGAAGAACAGTAGAGAGAAGAAGAGAGAAGTATTGACATGGAGTGGGTAAACAACTTCTACTATTCCAAGAGCAAGGCTTGGTAGAATCTGGTTTAGGGTGCCTGAATTTCTGAGATAACAGCTCTATAAAATTGAAAGCAATGCATGGGGCTGACTTATGGTGGCAGAGCCAACCAAGGCAGTTATATTTTAGAAGAGCTCCCATATCTCAGTTCTATATATTGCCAACCAGGCTATTTATTCATCTAATCTGACTATACTGCTTGTGGTTAAGCTTGGTATAAGTTGCTAGTCAAGTTGCTGAAACATCAAGCCTATGGCGCACTATCTCAGTGCCCCTGGGCATTACCCTCCCATTCAATTGCATTAAATGGGAGGGTAAGGTAACTATTACATCACAAGGGGGCAAAGTTATGATCCTGTTTGATCAGGTAAATCCCTCTCTTTGTTTTGGAAGGCAGGTACAAAAACGTTGTAGACAGCCACTTAGTCCTGCCCACCATGATACACAGGATCCAGTAAGAGAGCAGGGTGTATCTTATGACATCATCATGCAGGCTTTGGCCACAGTAGTAAAGTGAGACTGGCTAGAAGATTTTGGAGAATGTTGCATCATGGGAAATATTCACAAAATGGAGTGAGGAGTTAAACACTGAATTTTGTTTTCAATTCAATCACATAAAAGAAAAACCCAGTGGTATATGATTTATATATGTGTTTGTTTTAAATGACCAGGCTATCTAGTTACATCTTATGTACTATCTTTCGTATTCCATGAATATCAACATGTTTAGAGTTGCAATAGTTCAACATTGTGAATTGGGCAGATAAATCCCATCTTGGCATTTCTCACTTATCAATAACTGCATCAGTCCATACTTTTTAGAATTTTAACCCCTTAGTGACAAGACATTTTCACCTTGACTTTCCCTTGGTGACAATGGCTGTTTTGACATTTCTGGAGTGTTTGTGTTTAGCTGCAATTTTCTTCTCTCACATACTGTACCCACACAAATTTTATGTTGTTTTTATCATCATAAGAAGGGCTTTCATTAGATACTATTATGTTCATCATATCTTATAATTTACTACCAAAAAAAAATCATAAAATATGATAAAACATTTTAAAAAACCCACTTTTTCTAACTTTGACCTAAAATATAATTTACACAAATACAATCATTAAAGAATACCCAGTCTAAATAGTTTCTAAATGTTTTCCCGAGTTAAGAAATATGCATGTTTCCATATTTTTCGGTGAGTTATGGGGCAAAAACCAAAAATAGTGTTTTTTTCCTATATAGACCTTTTGACCCCAACCCGAACCCAAAGTTTAACCCTAACACTAAATTTAACCCCAACTCTAACCCTTATGCTATCCCTTAATATATTTTAATTCAATTTTAACCCTATCCCTTATGCTAAAAATTCTTTAATTTTAACCCTATAGGCTAATCTAACTATATAACCAGTTTTTAGCTCCGTGGGGCGTTCATGGGTGCCCCAGATTGGAAATTATAAAAAAAAAAAACATCAAGGCAATAGACCAGCACCGTTAAAGCGGTTTTCGCGATCATTGATTGGGAAAATAGCTTGATTCACCGCAGGATGTGCCAGGCACGTCCTTTGTCTGGAACGGAGTTAAAAGGGGAAGGGGTTAAAAGGTATGGAGCTTTTTATACAAAATACATGGATGACAGGACATCTCTTTCTTTTTCATCATATATTGTTTCATTTACTATATAGATATGCATTCTTTATATTGTGCTATACTTTATTTCTTCTTGTTATGTGTTTAACTGTGATGTTTTCACTTATTGTCTTGGTTTCCCTGCAAAAGTGAATAAAATAATTTGATATAAAAGCAATAAATTGCTGCCTACTAATGCTAAAAGTAATTTGTTAATAATTTATCATTAATCAGTGTTGTGACAATGGCAATCACAATTAAATATTTGTCTGGAATAAAAGCTTTCTCCAGATTTTGTAACAAACATAAAAAATATGGGGAGAAAAATGTTGGAAGAGAAGGTTTCCAAGGTGGCCCTACTTTTGTGTATCAATCAGCTGTGGAAGAAACTGGAAACAAATGTCTCCCTCTTGGCAACCAGTGTAAAAGCAGATGAAGAAATACAAAGAAATGGATGCTTCATCTCATAAAAATAAATTAAAAAGTTAGGATAGTTAAGATTACTTGCTTTAAACTGCAGTCTTGTTTATTAGTGGAAGGGGAGTTGGAGACCGGAATGTTATGGTACCTTGGATAAATATTTTCTCTCTACCTTCCCCTGTGCTAAAATTTATTTGATTTAATGATTGTTTTATTTTTTTTTTTCCTTTGGTAAAGGAATGTAGAGGTTTTATTAGCAGAGAATAATGTACCTATCATGTAAAAACAACATGGCATCAAACTACAGAACATAAAAAGACGCCCGTATATCATGCTAGCGGAAGGCCTAGCGGACAAAAACTGCAAATATGACCACAGGCCTGTTTGCAAGCTTTGCACTAACACGCTAAGCAATGTTGGATTGCAACGTCAACATTTGTGTACTTCCAAAGAGTTTAATATCAGCACACAATGCTTTTTTGGGTTGGAGTGTACATATGAAGCCACACAGTGATGTCATAAATATTTTTTCCATGTAATTCTCCTAACACAATATATAAATAATTTTTTCAAGTATTTACATGATGTATATTTTCTTCTCCCATACATCTCAAGGCTACAGAACTGCAATAAGTCTATACAGATGGAAAGCGGAAATTCTTCACCTGTGGTCAAGTAACCCTGATAATCCTATGATAAAACTGTACGTTTGAGTGTTTTTTACCTATTGCACTTAATCCAACTGATTTGCAATACTTCACTTTCAGAATACATAATTTTTTCATCTGTGATTTTTTTTGCCTGAATAGATCATATTACTTTGGAATGACCATGATTATTATTCTTGATCTAGATGTTTATCTATAGGCTTCTTTCAAATGACTAACTCCTTTATATTGGTTTACTTGTAAAACTTTTTTTTTCTTTCAAAGAGAAAACAATATTACTTACATTTAAGTATGTTTCAAGATGCCTTGATTTTGTTTGCTTATGCTGTAATTTATTCCAGACTATATATATATTCAATGTAAACGTATATATAACGTTGTGTCTCAGGCAACTCCCTAAAACAAAAATATCTTGCAGGCTACAGGTGACCTTCATGAAAAATATAAAAAAAATACTATTGCTATAACACAGGATTTAAACACTGAAGAAAATATACACCAAACACGTATTAACCAAGGTTAGTCATTTGTATTGAAGTTGGTTTAAGACTAAGTCCTAACAAACACACATTCTATTTTTGATTTTTACGCTGACGTGACTAGCAATTACCTATTTTGTTCAGAGTTCCACAGAGATCTTTGCTTCGTAGGTCCAAGATGAGTACGTCAAGACACCATGGAAGTCAGCAAAATGCATGTAGGTCATAATGGGGAACAGAGCATAATACATTTGTCTTGTTTTGCTTCAGATGAAAGTATGTTGAATATTGCTGTGAATGTTTATAAAATAAGGAGCTCAAAGAAGCGTCCTGACTCCAAGCGCGCTGACATTAGAAAGTGCTTTAGTAAAATGTGAGGTAACACTTACTTTGATCTAAATAATCTGGGTGTTGAGGTGGTCAACAACGACATCACACAACCCAGCATCCACTGCCAACATATAGGCAGGGAATATTTGTACCTCCCCTACACAAATCACTGATTAATGCACGATTGGTGAGTTAAACTATGGTTTTAAATCCCCAACGTAGGATTTTCCTTTTCCCTTTCATGCATCCTTTCATACTTGTTCCGCTACTTGGGGTACTGGGGGTGGTGGGTGGACCTAAGGTTATATTTGTACAAACTTAGTAGTATTTATATAACACATAATAAGAAAACAGGGAAAATAGAAGGGGAGAAAGAGAAGAAAATTTGGAGGAAAAGAAAGAGGGGGAGGGAGAGAAAAGGGAATAAGGGTATTTATAAAAAAAAAGCACATTGGGAAATTAAAACTGATAAAATACGATAGGGAAAGGGTGATTGAAAAACACAACATAGGAAGAATAATGAGGGGGGGGGGGGGGAAATCCTCCTAACCAGCGTGTTCGAAATCTGAGCCATAAAAAATAAAAATTAAATCAAGAATTATTCATAAACACAAATGTCACATGCTAAAAGAGTGCTTATAGAAGCGTGGGTCTCATATCTATTGCCGTGTTACTCCAGCTTTAATTGGAAGTCTTAATTTATTTATCTATTATGGATCACTTCAACTGTGGATGCTTTTAATTTTGGATCAAGATCCCTGATAAATTGTTTTTTTTGTACTTTGGAACATACAGAGTGTCAGACCATTTTTCTTTTTTTGTTTGTTTATGAAATTGGGGGTCATCCTTAGGCTCTGAGCACCTTATTTGTTCCTAGTATGGAGGCTATATTATAGCTATTTTATTTATATATAGATATTTTGGATGGATTTGGAGTGCGAGGAGAGCCAGCATCTCTTTTGTATGCAATGGAAATACACAATAAGATTTTCTTTACATTAGTAACCTCTGCACAGTATATAATGGTTATTAACAGTGGACATGCTAGCTGCAAAAGAGATTGTTCAGTATTGTGTTCATGAAATACTTTGCACACAAAGCCACTCTTCATTTATAGGCAGAGCCCAGGAAATTCTTTCTGAAAGGTCCACAGTTCTTTAAAAGGGCACCATCAACCCCTGAAGGTATGAATGGAATCAATAGTTAGTAATTTAACGGTTATGCTTTTTATGGGCATCTCTCACTGTTGCAAGATGTAAACCTAACTGAGCTTATTTCTCTGAAGTGGTCTCCCTGCTGAGCTGCATAGCACATAACTATTAGTTTATAAAGATTGTTTTATTGGATTTGACCTTCTGTCCCTCATCTCTTTGCTAAGCGAACACTTGCCACAAAACACATGAGGCCCTGCAAGCATTACTTATTTGAAGCAGCTTGCGGAGTAACAAATTCTGTTTTTGTTACTGGTTAATAATGCAATGTTTATACTCAGCTAAAAAAAAAAAGGCTTCAAAGAAATTGGTCTGTGACTGGGAAGCACGGAATTTCACAATTGCTCAGTATTTTCATTGGTTTGGTTATGGGGAGAATAAAAAAAGATTATTTAAAATTCAACAATGACCTGTTTCTGCATCCTAATAAAGCAACTTGCGTTTTGAACCTGACATGGTTTTGAGGAAAAAAAAAGGAGTGCTGCTGAAATTACCTATATTTATTAAACAAATGGCAAACACTTAACGGTATAGTTTTCATTAAAGCTACTTATTGCCTATATCTGGCAATCTAGTCACATTACATGGTTATACTATGTTTTGCTTAGTCCTGATATTTTCACTTGCCAAGGTGGATGAAATTATGTGGATTTATATTAGTATTTGTTCCTCACTTACCATTACACCACTTTCATTGCCCAGGTTCCCTTAGCTTCTTAAAACTACCATTACTTATCCTTCACTCTATTGACCATTAACTTTGTCTGTCTTTCATCCTATTGGCCTCTCGCTCATATATGATTAAGTGCCGTTTAGGCACGAAACACGTAAGGCGTACTCCCTCGTCTGTATCCCTGCTTTGTTTCTTTTTTACGGATCCGATGCAATAAATCCATCATTTATTTTCTACTGGACTGAGGAGTGCTAGCATCTTTCTTCTCCAGTGTACTTCATTCAGCTGCCTTCACAGCGTGACCCAGCACCGGTAAATCTACATATGGGAGGTTAATTCTCATTTCTGAGTGGAGCCAGCTTGTCCCTCGGGATATTGCTCTCTCTCTCATACACTCTGACTTCCTTTACTTAGGGCTGGCTGGCTTCTGTTTCCTCCCCTTTATTCATGTTTCCTCTAGCTGAGCCGGAACTGCTACACTGATAAGAAAATCTTTATTTTTCAACCATTTCAATGATAGAGGAGCACTACATTACACACTCTTCTGGCACTGAAAAAATGTAATTCTGCTATTAGAAATAAATTCAATATGCAGTGTTTGATTATCACAAATGTGCTGCAGTGTGTGATAAGTATTAAAGTACAGCGGGCTGCAGTGTGATAGCATTAATGTGGTGCAATGTGTGCAGCCCTGTCTGAGGGTGATGACATATTGGTGCAAGGTGTACTGCACATTGGCAGGGAGGTAATTCTTTTGCACATTTGATTTAGGAGGTTTGGCAGGATGCAGGCGGCGGCGTTCATTGCAAAGGTGGCAAGGGTAATACTTCGGCTACACTTTGGCTGGTGCATTAATATGTAATAGGTAAGATTATACATTATCAACATTGTCAACAGTACTGAATTTGCAGTGACAGTCCTGTTTTTTGGGATCCTATCCTGTCAAATTTAGGTCTGTCCTTGAATTAATAATGTCAATGCACAGTGCATAGAGAGCATTGTGTTTAAGCTGTGTATGTCTGACAGATATACACACAGCCTAAACACCAGATAATAAGCTCCAGCCACCCGGGTTACCTGGAGCTCAATGATGCATGGTTGGTCAATTCTGTGTGACAGTACGTACTCTGCCCTTTGCCCATGACCTCAAAAAATAAAGTTGGCAAGCATGCATTATGGTGCTTTGTTATAGAAAGTGGTCATTGGTGGGTTTGAAAGATACTGGATTTTGTGTGACTTATTTAGAGGTTTGGCAGCACTTATGACCTAGGAATTATTTTAAGTTATACTCTGAATGTAGAATGCTGAAACCATTTATAGTGCAAGTGCAATGTTATGATGCTTCATGTCAAACCAACAGTGAGGGCTGAAACCAAAATCTCAGTGTATAATGCTTTAAAGGACAACTGTAGCAAAAAATGAACTCCTGTTTAATTGAAAGATTGCATCAAGTGTTGATGGTTTATGAAGGAATTATTTAAAGAAAGAATACAAATAATCTAGCTTATTGAGAACAACTTACTCCAAACAGCTCTAACAGGGGGCAGACATGTTGTTGTTATAGTCTTGGGTCAGATTCTTATGAATGAAGATCTAACCCAACATTCTTAAAACATGTCTGCCCCCTGATAGAGAAGTGTGGAGCAAAGAGGACCAAAAAAGGTACTTTATTTGTATTCTTTCATTAACACATTTCTAAACACCTATACTTTATGCCATCTTTCAATTAAACAGAACTTAATTTGTTTCCTACAACTGTCCTTTAAGGATAGTGAGAAAGGGGGCCCACATATAAATCAGGGCTCGACAAACCCCAGACGCCAGGTCGCCCAGGTGCCGTTAGCCTTGTGGTCCCCTTGCTGCTGCCATCTGATTTTTTTTGCAATGCAGCACGAGGGGGTAAAGTCTGTGCGGATGGCACAGACTGAAAGCCCCGCCCCCTTCGTGCAACAGTTGTCTGAGTCCCGGGTATCGTCATTTGACATCGGCTGCAGCACAAATGTCCTCCTCCCCTGCAATGAGATAAAGCAGCAGGGAGGGGGGGACATGTTAAGAAATTTTTTTTTACATTAAAGATAGTCGACTAAGGAAGCAGGAAAAAAAACTATACTAATTATATTGGTTATGTATGTATAGCAGTTTTTTTTTATTTTTATATATCCCAACAATTTACAGTACTGGAGCACAGAGGTGCGGAACTGGCAGAGATGGCGCAGACTGCCGACTACTTTATACATAGGCGCACAAACAGATAGTGCAAGTATTTGGCACCATCTGCACATGCGCCATGTTTAATCACCCCCATTATGTACATATATACAATTACAAACTCACATACATAAATATAAAAACAAAAAGGTATACATTTTCTGAAGAAGGTTTTGGAGAAAACAGAGTATTTACATTTAGACTAAACCTAACCTACCCAAAGTATATATGATGACTGATTTACTGGCCTCCTTTGTAATCAAAAGCTCTTATAGCAGCAGCATGTATACTGAAATTGGTACATAATGTCACTGTGATACTAAGCAGGAAACAAGTGGCTTAAATAGTGAAAAAAAGTCAATTTATACAAAATAGAATATACACTGGGCAGTATTATCTCCTTTAGCAACCACTCGTTACATGTGGCATCAGAGTTGGCATGTCTTACATTGCAAGTCGGATAGAAACATAAGCAAGACAACCACTTACCAAAACAACTAAAATGCTTATTGAACAAAATATTATGCATATAATAAATACTCACAAAAAGTGAAGTAGAAAAAGGAGGTCACAGATCTATAAATATATTTAATCCCAAAAACAAGAATGTGGTTTCATGTATGAAATATCCCCCAGCAGGATATGTTTAACAACTTATCTTCACTGGCATAAGTCAGCTATGCAATGCCATATTCTCTTTCCAAGCTCCACCTAAGCACCAGCATTGTTATTCTTCAGAGATAGCCTATTGGAGAAACCTAAACATTTTGGGAATGGAAATGGAACTTTGTATTCTCTTCATTCCCCCACCCCCTCCGTTATTCTTCTTCACGGTCTGTTATTACATGAGGAGAAAACCCATGTTAACCATTCCTTAGCAAATTCATGTAAAAAATAAGGCCGAAGTGTTTGCACTGTTGTTCTCAGATGGATCATACATTCCCATGCTAACAACCATCACCATCACATGATTGGCCACTGTGTGCAGTATGGGATATGATTAAGTTTACTTCACATGCATATTGTAGGTAATTTTGCCTCTGAGAGCTATATTTTTGCCTTTGTTTGTCCATCCTAGAACCTGAAGTCACTTATTTATTAAAGCATTCATATACCATACATTTAATTAATGGTATAACACATGTAACACATAGAGAAAAAATAAAAATGTATTTCCTGATGGTGCAGTGAAGTGAAGTATAATATGTCATGACACAGATAGCATGCCTCACAATGTGTGGTAACAAAAACATTGTTTTCAAAGTAGCACCAACATAATATAATTTTGCACTAGAACTCATGTTCATGTGACCTTTTTAGTCAGGATTGGAGCTGTGCCAAATCCATTGGTATTACATCATGCCCACAGGCCACCGTTTGGTTAACAGTTATTTGTTTTTGAAGGTCCATTCATAAAAAATAATAATTTGCTAGATCAGCAGAATTAACCAATATATTACAATAATGGGTTTAGATGTTGTTTTGCAGAACTAATGTTTCAATGCAGGTGGTAAAAAAAAAAAATATCGAATGACATCCGTTGGACTTTGAACGGATCCTGCACACCCAGTTCTATATGCAAGAATTAATGAGCCAATAGTGGTTCAACATATTATCGATTTTATGAGAAACTTTAGTATGCTTTTGTTTCTGTTTAATCATTTTGCTTCTTTGGGACTTTCCATAAACTAGAAGGTTTTTAACCTGAATGTAGGTTGGTCCAACCATCTTACCTACCTGTGAAGTCCATCCTTACTTTATAAGCTGTGATCATCATTAATGTAGTTCCAGCATTAGACCCACTTACAATGTAAATATCCATGTTTCATAATATTTTATCTTTTGAATACAACAGTATGGTCAAACAAACAGATAAGGGTGTAGTTTGTGAGAGTCGGTGTGTGTAAAACATTCACCCAAAGGAGAAAAAAAAAGGATTCACCAGAAGTGATCTCTGTATATATTGCCCTGATGGCTTGCTTTAATCAGACAAGCACTTGGCAGTGTATTCTAGAATATCAACATTTCAGTGCAGCAATGTGTGAGGTAAAACCTGTTTTTTTTTAATTTTTTATTTTTGTCTGCGTTGATTGCTTTGACCATCTTAGAGCCAGTGTTTGGTTAATGTAGGACAACTTGAGCAAGGCCTTTGAAGTAACTTCCTGTTCCTAAATGTTTTTTTAAAATTAACAGTAATGGTGAAGAATAGCTTGCATCGATTTAAATTAATTGTATTCAAACTAAACCACATATTGAAAGGGCTAATAAGAATATGGACACATTTTGCCCATGATTAGTAGCTGACTTTCAAGCAAGCCTCCCTTTTTTGCGAGATTATTGCTCATGCCAATAATTAATCATTCTGTGGGCCAATGTAGATAAGCACAGTATAGATAGTGGTTATAGATTTAAAGGTCCCTTTAAGCTAGAATAAGAGAAAAACATTTGTGCTGTGGGGGGCCCAGAATTTATTCCTGCACCAGGGCCCCATTAATGGTCTTGTTTTGCCATTGCACATACCACTTGTTTAATAAGGATTCACCTCTCCACAGAAACCCTTCACGAATTTAGTCCTATCTAATAATTGCCATATTTGACATAGTAACTAAACAGAATATATATGCATACAATACAAATATCCTATATAGTAAGCTTTCTTTCTCTGAGAACCTTTGGAAGTACCGTATTTGCCTGATTATAAGACGACCCCCCAAACTTTGGATATTCCATTAGGAAAAAAACTAAAAGCCTGAATAAAAGACTACCCTATAGGAAAAAAGTTCAACTTGTATATATTCACATGTAAATTGCTTTTTTAATAAAAAAAATTATGATATCAAAAAATGCATTTCTTGTTTTTATTTCCTTTTACGTGCCAATGCTGCCTCTCTCTTTCCCTTGCCCCCAGCTTTCTCTCTCCCCCCCACCTTAGTGTTGTCTCTCTCTCCCCCTCCCTCTGTCTCTTCCCCCCCTTTGTTTCTCTCTGCCCACCCCTCCCTCTGTCTCTTCCCCCCTCCCTCCCCCTGTTTCTCTCTGCCCCCCCTCACTCCCCTTGTTGCTCTGGTTCCCACTTCCCTCCCCTTGTTGCTCTGGTTCCCCCCTCCCTCCCCTTGTTGCTCTGGTTCCCCCCTCCCTCCCCTTTGTTGCTCTGGTCCCACCCCCCTCCCCTGTTTCTTGGTCCCTGGTGGTTAGTGGGGGCAGCCGGGGGATGTCTGCACGATCCGTGCAGACATCCTCCATGCTGCCCGACACCGCCGTCTATTATGACGGCGGTGTCCTGGATCCCAGTCTCATAGCCTGACCTCAATTTGAGGTCAGATTATAAGACGACCTTGATTATAAGACGAGGGGTAGTTTTCAGAATTTTTTTTCTGAAAAAAACCTTGTCTTATAATCGAGCAAATACGGTATAATGCCTATTTTGGATAAAACCATTAAGTTGTGGAAGAAAGTAAATAACACCAAGATTAAGTTACTATGTGGCTTCATGTAATAAAAATGTCACTATGGCCCTGTGTAGCAATCACCAGGAGTACAATTGAATACGAAAAATAACTGATGTAAGACTCACTTTACGTTTGTTCAATTGAGGGCACTGAGTCAATAACTGTGCTGGCTACGAAATTTTTTCTATACTTTCAATTTCTGAAACCGATATTAAAGTAAAAAGCAAAAAACTGAACATTATTCAAAAACACCCATCACAGTGCTTAACAAGATTTAATGTACATTTATTCTTAACATGTGGAACATATAGTATAAAGATTTTATACTGAATAAATGATATTCATTAAGCCAGAGGAAAAGGAGGAATTTACAACAAGTTTTTTTCATTTTCTTTTTTTTTTTTTTACTACATTTTCTTGAAATACAAATATGCTGAATCTCGTCACTGAAAAACCTCAGAAGTTGTTGTGTTGCTTCATCCGTAATATTATATTAATTGTCTGTATTATATAACCATTGTCTAATTCAGTTGGCAGGCAACTATTACCACATTGTGACCAAAAGCAAAGTGTCCAGCTGCTAACCCAAAGTAGAACATGAATTTATACATACAGAAATTGTACATTACCCTCTTGGGTTGAGATATGGCCAATAGAGAACATTTTTTCATCAGTGTCATAAAAAAGAAACTAAATTAAAAAATAAAATATAATAAATCCTGTCACATTAACCACATCATAGGGGGAAATAGTTAACTGGTCAACTAAATTAAAAACAAATAACCAAAAAAATGTGAAGGCCTGTACAACTTGTATATACATCACAGCCACTGGGCAGTAAAAAAAATAAAAATAAAAATAGAAATAGAAAAACAAAAGATATGTAATGACATACTTAAAGACTGTCATAATGTGGCAGGGCAAACAAATTTCAGATGTGATTATAAAAGAACGGATTCATTTTTAATTATTTTCAACGTTCTGTTTTTCTTTTTTATTATATTCTGTTTACTTTGAATAATTCATTTCCACTGTATACTTATCCTGTTTCTATCCTAATACAACCATATTCTTCATAGAGAAAATAAAATAAATACATTTTCCTGTAACTGGGGCCCCTTTTCTGTACTTCGTTATTGTCATTAGACCTTTTATTGCACACAGGTCTGGGTCTGATATCATACTTTTCTGGAGCAAAAAAAAACAAACAAACCAACAAACTGAAGTAATCTATACTCTTCTAATAGTGATGCTGTATACTCTGCTTTCAAAAGGGTACCAATCAGCGCCAAAAAATGATATGACCAAGTGAAATAACTAAATAAACAATCTTTTTAAAAAACAAAATGACCTTTCAATGGAACAATCACCAACTTTGGTTACACAAAGAAATAAAATCAAAACATAACATGAATGTATACACAAACAGCAAATATTTATTTCCTTAACTCACTGACTGTTTCTTAGAATTTCCAATTAGTAAATAGTGGCTGGATATTAGGAGCAAAGACTTGTTCTGGTTTCTTCTTTTAACAAATAATTATTTTCCTCTTCTTCTTTCTAACCTTAATAAAAGGAACAGAAAAATAGCCAGCTATATGTGACTTCCTACTCCACTTTTCACACATTTTTGGCTTCCCACTGGTGTCATAACTGCCCTATTTGAAATAGTACATCACAGATGACAGAGGCAACCATAGAGTTCAGGACAACCGATATGGAGATATCCAAAAGACGGCCTTCGTGCAAAAGAAATTCAGACCGGTTTTCTTCCACCCTGGCCATGGCCAGTAAAGCCTTGGCAGCCCTACACATCATGTCTACACTAGGTGGCTCCAAATGAGGAGGCTGCATGTGCATGAGGTTATGCTGGCTCTGCTGGTACTGGGCCATAGTGACTCCATCTTCCATAAAGCTTATTAAGTTCCCAATACTTCCTTTCTGCACAGCTATGGCCCTTGCTACTAATGTATCACCCTGAGCAAGGTTTGAAAGCAGTGCCACAGACATTTCTCGACAAACTGGATTTTTCCGGTCCCCGACGAACCTAACTAAAGTGGCATACAGTTTTTCTTGGCGGCTGAAAGGTGGGGTAGCCAGAATTAGGTCCACGTTGTTGTCTTGTATACTGAGTTTACACAAGGTTTCCAATACAAGTCTCTGAGGGGAAAGAATTGAATTTTGTCCTACTGTTGGGAAGGGATCCTGTGCCTCTGCAGATGGGCACACCATCCAGTGTAGCAAGCCATCTAAAATTGGCAAACAGATACTTTCTGTGTAAACAGACAAGTCTAACTGTCCAGAGATATTGGCTAATGTCACCAGAGTATTTTCCCTCAGCACTTCGAGACAGTCCCACCACCACTCGTCCTTGCTACAGCTTACCCCCTTGTCTTCACCATCCTCTTTTTCATAGGTCTGTGGCGATCGCTTTCTCTCTGGATGTTCATGGTGAAGAAGGATCAGTTTCCCAAGGATCAAAACCAAGCCTGGGTGTTTTGACATCTCAGTGTCGTTGCCCGGCACAAAAGATAAACTACGGATAATATTTGACACACAAATGCAGCGCCTGGCTAATGAGTCTTGCCACTGAGCTATAGTACACAAGGGAGTCTCATCTCTGCTTTTGGGTTCATCTTCCAATAATGTAATATTCCTATGACTTTTGGCTTGATGAATTCCTAGAGAAAGTTTGCTGTTCTCTGCCTGTAAGCATGGGTTATTTGAGTCTTCTGGTAATGCTCCTGGCCTGGCAGAGAGGACATCATCAATTGTAGCAGTTATACTTTTTTCTGGTTGATCGTCAGTCTCATCACAAACTTGATCTTCTTGTTCTTTTTTCTTTTTACTTGGTGGACCAGCCGAAGAAGAGCTTCTTCTACAAGATGGGATCTCCATTTTGCTTTCAAAGTGAGTTTGGATGTGTTCAGTTGTATCACCTCCACCAAGCTGCCAATGAAGAAGCCCACTTATGAATTCTTGCACACGTCCAAGCTTGTCAGATCGATCAATGACATAAAGATTATTTTTCTTCACAACTTTGATTGGCAATTTATCAAATTTACTAGCTTGTTTTGGCCTCTCACTGGTACCAGTACATGCTTCAGGAATATCAAAGGGAGAACTTGTCTCCTTAGCTTTTAAGTCATCCTTTCCTCCTTCACCATTACATCTATCCTGATAAAGTTTTTCAGCATCGTCACCCGCCTCCTCCTCTTCATCATCTTCATCATCATAATCCAGCTCCATATCCTCCTCTACTGTAGATGGACTGTCTTCTGAGCAGTGTTGAAGAGCTTTCCTGACTGGTTCACCAACTTCATATTCTTTTAGTATCCCAAATATATCAATTAGACATTTTCTGAAATATTCCACCAAAAGTTCAAGAAATCCAGACAGCTGCAGAACACAAAAAATACATGAATTGTAGATATATATTTATAATATACAGTATCATAATATTGTTTATATAAAAAGTAATTCGATCAGTGCCTTTCTACTTCTAAAGCGGACACCACACTTTGGGTATTATTCATGAAAGAGAGAATTACATGGAACTGACAAGGGAATTGCAAGCTTAAGGTCAAAGTAGCAGCATTTGAAAATGTTTCCAAATCAGCTATTCTTCAGCTTCTGCTATTGTGGCTTTAATTGTGCAATTCCCTTGTCAATTTCCTCTCATCAATAAAGCCCTTTGTCAATGCACTGTATACCATTATATTAAGAGTAAAAACAATATTGTAACAAACAATGTACAGATTACATTAGACAACCACACTTGGTATAGAACAGTGATGGCTAATCTTGCTACTAGGAATATCCCATGATTCTCAGTCAGTCAGTCTTAAGGTAGTTCCCAAACATGTGTGGGGCCAAGATTAGCCATCACTGGTCAAGAGTACTTTATTTCTATTGTACCCATTAATCCTGCTATTAAGGAAGTACTTAACTCCATCTTATAATCTTATTACTATGTCTCACATCTAGTGAGACACAGTAATTAGTTAAGGAGAGAGAGACAAGAGAGCTGGTCGCCGACCAGACACCTGCCTGCTTTCTATGGAAGCATGGCAGCTGTTGGTCAGAGGAAAAACATGTACCATCAAAAGTAGGAAAAACTAACATTTCACTTGTGCTTCTATACTAGATGCACAAGTGAATTATAAAGTTTAATGTTCCTTTAATGAGGCAGATCATTATATGTGTTGCAATGCTCTGTACAGTATTTTACATAGAAAAGTTCTAGCAGCTTCTTCTTGCGTCCTGGATTACAGGAACAGAAACTAATGCAGAACCCAGACATATACGTGGCTACATGGATCAAAATCTCATTTTAATTCATGCTGCCATACAAAATAAATGTTCTTTTGATGTTATCAATGTATTGTGTATAAATTTAGAAATGCCTTTCAGAACATTATAGTCCATTGTGTGTGAATAAGCAGCAACCATGACCAAGTCACTGATATAAACCAATGACATTCTTTGTAGTGACAGTGCAAGACCACACATTATGGCATTTTAACAGGTGTGTTGGCACGTAAATAACAATATTGATATATCCTAAAATGCGCTTACCTGGGAGAGATTGAAGGTAGCCACAGTGCTATCATCATAAAGTAGTATGTTAATAGTGTCTAAAGCCCACGTACTTTCAGCCAAGAGACCAGATTTCAGAGACATCATTACTCTCCAAGCCTCGGGTGTTACTATTAATAACAAAAGGAGCAAAACAAAAATTATAAAATTATATTTTTTTATGGAGCAAACATTACAAAGCAGAATTATTTTGCTTGGTATGGCTTAACCAACACAAAGCAATTAATGCAGGCGTATAATACATTTTACAACATATCCAAAATGATCATTCTCAAATATGTTTCTGCCAATTACCATATTATGTTATGGGTCTACACAGATCAATTTGCAAGTTACAAAGTTATCAATTACATTCAGCAGCGTATAGGAATCACTGCTGATTAAATGATTTCTGCAATAAGATGTAACTTTGATAACATGATGCACCCACTTTATTAAAGCTTTTTCGACACTTGCCATTATCACAGGAATTTAGCAAATACTATACATCCAAATAGTTTCACATTTACAAAACTTGTCTAATGTTTTGGGGCTCATCATTTTAAGACCTGAATTGTACCTGTTCTTGATCGTACATATTTATATATATATACTATATATATCTATATCTATATATATAAAATAACATCTTAAAACAATATAAACTGACTGAAGGCAAAAATGTGCTTTTGTTATTGCCTCTTTAGAATAAGAGGATTATTTTGAGTACAAACTAGTTCTCTGTATTAGATTTACAAAGCTCAGACTCGGGTATATAAAAATTGGGAAAAAAAGCATTACCTCACAGTACATCACTGAACACAATCTAGGAGATAGGTGAGCAAGCTTGTGATGTGCAGTATTATTTTTACATATAGCAGCGGGCACATCACACCACAATTATGATTACGTTCAATCAAAACATTTTCACAAAGTAAAATACTGATTGACAGCTCTGCTAAATATAAAGGTATGCATCTGATGTGGTCTTTAAAGCATTGGTCTAGGTCTTGTACCACATGATCTTCATACATTTCATCATGTGTAAAAATTTTAATTAGTTGGTTTATAGTATTGGTCATACATTTGAAGGAAGCCTATGGAATGATTCCATGCACTGTAAACATTTTATGTGTAAAATACAACTACAGAATGTTCTATAGTCATCACTGAAATCTCAAATGCTGAAAAAATGCATCTGTTTATGAATTTTAAACACATCAAAAATCTCAAATCATCTACTAAAATAATTTATATATTATATATAGTCTTATGCAGTATTTTAACTTACCAATATCCTTTGAAGTAATCTTTCGTCTTGCCTTTAAGACAGGCTGAGTGGCTTCAACAGATCCTGGAGGAAAGGTAATTTCCCGTCTAACAGGAGATGCTTGAGCTGATGGTGGCCCTGTGGTTGGGGTAACTGGAACCGTTGGCATTACTTTCTGTAATTTCATGGAAGGCAGAAAAGGAGATTTGCTCGGTGACATACGGTTTTCTAGTGAACGTTGGAAAGAGGCTGGGCTGGGTGCTCTGGAAATATGATTTGGCATGGATGGTGGTGTCTGATAAGATGATGGAGGTGCTCTTGTAATTGGCTGCATGGGTGTTGAGGGGGACATGTAAGAAGGCTGACGTTGGTTAGCGTGCGATGGCCATTGGCCCTCATGATTCATCCTTTGATCAGGTCCCAAAATATCATCAGTGCGGCTCATGGCTTGATACGATCCTTGCGGTGTGGCACCTCCAGGTCCTTGTCTGCCTTGATATGGATAAGGTATGTCACTACGTGATGTCCACATGTTTTGCTGGGAGCCATCACTAGTGGATGACTGCATGGGTCCTCCCATTATCTGAGGTCCCATGCCTGTATGTTGCAGTTGTCCGGGTCCCTGAATTCTCTCTCTGTTGTAAGGATATGGATACTGTCCTTGAATGGGCCTTCTGTCAGGTCCAGAATATGCATTGCCATACTGGTTATACATTTCTTGCTGTTGACTACTGTACTGCATATTGTATATCTCCCCATCATGCCGTTTGGCTGGCGGACCATACATACCATCCATATGGCGTTTGTAATTCTAAAATATCAATGAAAAATATTCATTTTTTCAAACTGTACTCAGAATGGTTTTGTAATCCATAAATGTCTACATTTTAAACCTCCATAAAACCAGTATATTTTTTAAAACTATTATAACTATGACTTAATTACAGCAGGTACTTATTTTAAATCATTTAAACATGAGGATAGCACACCTGTATATTAAAAAGGGAGGTAAATAATAGGGAATAGTGAGGAATCAACAAGGATATAGGTAAATGTTGTCTGCATGAAGACTCTGTATAGTAGTCTGTACAGTAAACAGATGCACATCGTAAGTCTTTCCACAAATGTAAAAAAAAACCTGCTTCTTTCCAAATATAAGAACTTTTGAACACAGCAGCAGTGATTGGTGTTTAGCATCTGACATTTCCTCCCCTGCTTATAGCTGTGTGCTGCATGATTGACACACACAGACCAATTGCTCTATCAAATGGTAAAATGCAAAGAGTAGGAGGCCATATATTTTAAATGTAGCACAATCGTTATACTTCTGATAACTTTAACCCCTTAAAACTCATGATTTTAATGCGTCAAAGAACGGAGCAACCAATCCACTTATAATATGTGGTTGTTTACATGTAATTTATCCAATGCACCCATGCAAGTTATTTGTTGTTTTAAAAAGGAAAGCTTTCTTTGAATACCTTATACATATATACAATCTACACTTTAGTATTAAAAATATATATATAAAAGGAGGAACATTCTTCCCAATAACATCCTGCACAACTAGCACCACACTAACTCTAACCCACTTAAAAACAAGGTTCAGAAAATCTACAATGTAAATTAGATCTACTGCACAGGCCTGCAGGGGGTCAACTTAACTTAAAGTAATATTTATTTTACAGGAACTGTTCTGTCAATTTTTGTACTTCACACTCAGTGCGAGAGGTACACAGAGTGACTTGGAGTCAATGTGAATATTTATTTAATCATCGCGGCGATCACATGACCCCCAGAGTCCTGGAACTATGATTTCTGAACCTGAGAAATGCCAGGTAGTGTTGAGCGCATGGTACACTGCGATCTTTAATAGGGGACGGGTTATCCCTTCACAAGGTCGAGAAGGGGTTAACCCCAAAATAACAGAAACAGAATGCGTTACAAACATCACTTGCTGCTTCTCAAAACCTAATTGTCTAGAGGTGTACATATATAAGGAGGTCTTACTTGTTGTTGATACACTCCCGGCTGGTGTCCTCCATAAGCTTGTTGTCCTGAAGGAGGTCCTTGACCTGGATACTGTTGCCCATAGGATTCATGCCTATTGCAAACAAATCACAGAAATTGTCAGAAACATTCTTCAGGTAGCACTGCAAAATCAAAATATCAGTAATTGTTTTATCTAAAAAAAAAAGCACACTAAAATAAGCCCAAATATGCATGTCAAAACTTTTGGGGCTTGCCAAAATCAACATAAGGATGGCCAAAACATTTGAAATTAATGATGCATTTGAACAGGTTTTATGGGTGCTTTGATCTAATCAGAATAATAATATAATTTAAAACATGATCATTGACCACTGAATAATTTACAGTAATGGTGATCCACAGTCTGTTTTATTGTGAACAATTCCTGGAGCAAAATATGGCAGTTCCCACAGCTGTAACAAATACATTTCAACATTAAGCATCCTGAAACTGTTATTACAATCAATATGTTTACTTCAAACTGTGTTCCACAAGTATGTTTTGCAATATTTGAAAACTCAATAGTCATTAAAAAAAAAAAAACAATTCAGCTTTGATCAGCGCTCAGTTTAAGACCTTTCAGAAGTTTGATTATCGCAAAATTTTGAAACTATTAAAAAAATGCATGCAGAAAAGGGAATAAGCCGGCTCCACTGGTGGCTGTAAGTAATTCTCCTGTATATGATATACCGGCTGTTGGGTGCTTCGTCTGGGCTGTAGAAGCAGCCCTATCCAAACAGAAAAAAGGTGAAGGCGCATGCACTCCAGGTTCCGGTGAACCAATGTAACTTCAAAATTTATTCGTAAGGATCCATAAAAAAAACTAACAAACACAGACACAAACACTAGTGCGAGACACAAAAGGGGAAAACGATATGCCTTACGCGTTTCACGTGAACACACGCTTATTCATAGGCTAGACATCCAGTGGATGTTGGTATTACCCAATTTCAATGGTACTAATTTTATCTAGCTCAGAAAGATAAAGGGCTGAGTCAATCCTGCCAGGAATTGAACCTGTGACTTCAAGTGTTCAAAAGATTCCACAGATGATTCATTAGCCCACTGTGCTATGTCATTGGCTTTTTATTATTGTATTAAACTATTTTTTTTTTATGTTTACCGGGGAACTTCTCATTTACATTTTTGACAATTAGATGACAGGCACAGAAGTACCTCAAATAGACGTCTGACCGTAAGACTAAGATTCAGGTCCTTTGCAGAGCTGCAGGGAACCTGCAACCCCTCATAGGATGTCAGTGGATGTCTGTGCACTGTGCACAGACATCCTCCGATGCTGGCCGACACTTCCGCCTGGATTTTTTTGGGCTGGAGTCACACATTTTAACAGGACCAGCACCGGGTTTTCAAAGTCCCCTATTGTTGGCCCTATTATCCATCACCACCACCTTCATGACCCCAGGGGACGAGGAAGATTTCTGGGTTGCTGCCTCATCAGTGTAACCAAGTACTGGTAACAACAAAACTGCACAGTAAAGAAGTATAGTGCACATTGTCCAATAAATAAATAGTTTGCTAGCTGCTGAACAGGATGAATGTGAAAAGGCCGGACAAAAATGTGCCTATCATAAATGATAGATTTACCAAAGCAGACTGAATGCACTTCTCCTTCTGAGGTGTAATTTACAGAGAAATAATTAATATTGTTTAAGATCTGAATTTGTATAATTGAATGTACCATACTTCAAACGAATGTAAACCAGTTATGATCCATTTTGTCCAGCGTAACTTAAAGTAGGTTTTAAATAGTCATATATAAGATAGATTTTCTCAAACAGTTTTTTTTTTAATATTAGTGATCTTGCAAAAACCATGTTAAAGACGAACTCAAAAGACAACATGTCTTTTTTTTGTCTAAATTTTTTTTCAATGCCGATATTTTGGCTTCTTTCTTATCCTTCATTTTTCCCAAAAATTTACTTTTTTTTATTTTACATTCATAAATTAGGATCTGTTCACCTTTGTTGTGTTGGGTAGCGGTTAGGGGAGTACATGCTGGGATCACTGTTAGAAGGCACCATGTTGTTTTGACCTGGGGGCCCCATACTGCCTTCCGTACCTATTCCATATTCTGACCTAAACGAGCAAGAAGAAATACAGAGAAATCAAGAGATGAAGAGTAAAACAGAGAATTTGCTTGTATTCCATAAGGTTCATAAGATGTGACCTATTTTAAAGTTGCATACATTCCAATTATACTACACCCACTGCTTAATAATACATATTATGTGAACTTTGAAGGCTGGACTTTGAGCTTCTTAGTAAACCTGTTAAATAACTGAGGTCTGGATCATAAGTAACATGGCTAAGAAAAGGCATATCAATTGACCGTGTTCCCAGTATTTGTGACTTAAAAAGTGTGCAGATCATGTAAAGGACACGCTGTAGCATGTATATGATCTCTATGTGTATATGTCTACACATACAATTTTATATATATATACCGTATTTGCTCAAATATAAGACAAGGTTTTTTTCAGAGGAAATGCTCTGAAAAATACCCCTCGTCTTATATTCGAGGTCAGATTATAAGACCTGGATCCCCCTCGTTAACAGCAGGGGAGGATACGTGCAGACATCCTCCATGCTGCCCGTCCGGACAGCCGGTCCGTCATAATAGACGGAAGTGTCGGGCAGCATGGAGGATGTCTGCAGACATCCCCCGGCTGCCCAAATATCATTGGTGGCCAGTGGGGACAGCCGGAGGATGATGTGCGCAGACATCCTTCCCTGCTGCTCGGCACGACCTTCATCATAAAAGAAGTGCCGGGCAGCAGCGGAGTATGTCTGTGCGTATCGTCTGCGTGACATCCCCCGGCTGCCCCCACTAGCCACCAGGGAGATATGGGTAGCCGGGGGGTGTCTGCACATATCATGCAGACATCCCCCAGTTGCCCCCGCTAGCCAACAGGGAAGCTATGTTAGGGGGGAGCCAGACATCATTGGGGGGAGGGTGGGGGGGAAGACAGACAACCATGGGGGGAGGGTGGGGGAGAGAGACAGACAACCATGGGGGGAGGGTGGGGGAGAGAGACAGACACTGTTGGGGGGAGCATTGGCACAAAAAAGGTAAATAAAACCAAGAAATGCATTTTTTAAAATATCATACGTTTTTATTAAATATGAAAAAGCTATTTACATGTGAATATATACAAGTTAAACTTTTTTCCTATAGGGTAGTCTTATATTCAGGCTTTTAGTTTTTTTCCTAAAGGAATATCCATAGTTTGGGGGGTCATCTTTTAATCAGGGTCGTCTTATATTCGAGCAAATACGGTATATAAAAATAACATTTCTTTAGCCACTGCAAAATTAAAGTAAGATCAACAAAATAAACCTATTAAGAAGCCTTGAAAAGGGTGAAGGATAAAGCAAGCACCAAAAATATATTTATTTAAAATCAGATCACTTACGAAGACATTCAAAATTATAGATTTCTAGTGTCATTAAAATCAAAGAGATTTTGGAGTTGTAGAATTGTAAAATTAAAGAGCTAGTCTGCTTCTCTCAATCACCACTGCTGTGTGCTCTAAACAGCATGAGTTCCTATAATGACAGTAAACGGCATACTAGTGTGGTGTCGTAGCATGCATCTGTGACAGTAAATGTGAGAATAACTGTTCTTCGCACCATGGCTTTTAAATTACACTCACCTCCTATCATAGCCTCCAGGTCCGTAAGAGAATTGCTGTCGCTGACTCATACTCATATTGGACATAACTCCAGAGGGATTCTGGGTGTATATATCCTGCATGCCGCTGTTGGGCATTTGGCCAGGGGGCATGAAAGGCTCATTGCTTCCAGGCACTAAAATAATAAAATAAGAAAAAGTGCAAATTAAACATTTTCCTCGGTGCCTTGAAACAGAGATATCAATTGTCCATAAAGTCTCTTAATGACCAGGCTGTAACCATGTCATTTGGAGTTATACAAGCCTCTGGCAAATGGAGAAGCACTGAAAAAGATTGCTTGTAAAAATGTGCATGAATGCAACATCACAGAAAAACAAGATCTATGTGGTGTATATAAAGCTGTACTCTTAATTTTGCAAACCTTGACATTCTGTTATCAAGATTTCAAGCATCTTGGGTAAAGGGAGGAACTACTTCTCTAATGAATGTGTGCGCTATTGTTTACTTCGATTTATACTGCTTATACTGGATAATGTCTAATACTGTTTTCAAATATGAAAGAGGAATTGTAATGATGCTTAAAAAGTAATTTCTGAATTATAATATATAAAAAAACACTTTATTTTAAAATGCACAGAACAAATAAGTAATACAATTTATAATGTAACCCTAATACATTAAAATAGCACTTAAGCCTGAGTCATGGAGATTTACATTCCTAACATGTTTCACCGTGATCATCTTCTTCAGAGAAAAACCAAAGGTGAAATAAGTTTACCCATTCCCATGGGTCAGCGACCTCAGAAAAAGGTCTACTAACCGAATAATAATAATTTTAGCAAGTTCTATTTAGTAATGTATTATTATATTTTATATTATAGACTTCTAATGATAGTTATATTATTATAAATGTATATTCCTAATTACACTAGAGTGATCCCCTTATGTATTCTTCCTATGCGATTTTGAATCATATAAAATGAAGTCAATAAAGCTTTTTTTCTAGTTAACCAAAAGTGCAGTAGCTGAACAGACAATTTTCTTGGTGCTGATATGTCGAGTAATTCAAGTGCAACTTTTGATTGTTGCACCTCAAGTAAATTAGAAAATCTGTGTGCTCAATCAACATTTGCTGATTACTTACTCTTGCTATCATAGCAATTGGAATAACATTGATTAAAAGGAGCATTTTGAGCTCAAAGAGGTGGGGTGATCATCTTTAATCTGACAATCATGCGGCTAGATTTAGCCCAGAAAAACTATACAAACCCTTGCCAGATATCAAGATTCTTACAAACATTGCTTTTGAAAACATTTTTTGTAGTGATGAAATGCTAGTGCTGAAGTACCTTCTCCCATGAAGTAACACTATGGAGGAGAGGAAACAGACTTCCTTCAATCTCTAGGAATTTTTACTATGGGAGGCAGGGGCGTATCGTGCCCGAGTGACAGGCGTGCTGCTAGCCCGGAGCACATCTGTCACTCGGAGGCACGATGTCTCTCGTGTATTTCCGAGGGTTTGTGTGCTGAGAACAGCCAGCACACAAACCCCCGGAAATACACGAGTTACCTCTGAAAGGCGACGCCAGCTACGAATTCGACCACAGGGTCACTCACTCTGTTGCCAATTCGACAAGCTTGAAAAGTTATGAAAATTTTGAACAACTTACACTTACTATACCTGCTTTTGGAAATGCGATTTCTATACGGTACTGAAATGTGAAAAATCATGATTTATACCAGTATTGGCAAACCTTTGGCATCACAGCTGTTGGGGTTGAAAATTATGTGCATCCTGCCATACGCATCATGGGAAATGTAGTCCACAACAGCTGCAGTGACAAAGGTTAGCTATCCTTAAATACAAACAAGTATAGTGAGTTTGTAAAGTACAGTCTATGATCTTCAATAAAAACATGTATCTTACAAAGTCTGCAAAAGAAAATCATCTCAAAACAACCTACCTTTTCTCATTGCACCAAAGGGATCTTTGTTAGGCTCGTAGGGCATCCGGCCCATCATGTCTGGCACATTCATCCCTTGTTGGTAAGGAGCATTAGGAGTCATAGAGTTGCGTTTCGGGTAAGCCGACTCGCTAACATCCGAAAAAGGATCCTGGACGCTGACTGCACTGTTTCTACAAAGAGTTCAATTAATTTGTAATAAAAGTCAAAATATGAGAACAAATATACTGTTCAATGTGAAAAATGGCTTCCATGTCTTTTTTGGTCTTCCTACAATGTCCAAATGTGGTCAAATCTATGACTATGAATGTTCCCACCTTTCTAGGAACAAAATACCAGGCATGCCATTCCTTCCACAGGATGACTACCAAGGTGACTCCATGTTATGGTTAGCAGGAAGGTGTCTCTCTCTCCCCGCTACTATCCTGTCTCTTAAAAATGCACTTCATGATCACTGGCTAAGGTAATTTAGCACAAATAAATCCCCCACAATCTCTATGCCTAACCATATAGTTTGTCCTAGTGTTTACATTGTAGTGAAAGGTTGTAAGCTATTTATTTGCCTTCAACTTTTTATGGTGCTCAGAAGAGAAGGTAACGTTGAAGGTTTTTGAACAAGAAGTGTATAGGTTTGCAGATACAGAATGAAGAAAACATATGTTTTTGGTGTGGTTACATGCTGTGTGACAGAAAACATTACAACATTGTGCCCACAAATGCACCTACCTGCCACCAGTCATGGGTTGCATCTGACCGTGTGGTGTTGAAGCGGGCGTCGGAGGCTTTAGATCTCCTGGCATCTCTGCCATGGAATTACTACCAGTGGACTGTGGGGTATGTGGGCCCTGGAAGGATCCAGAGTTTGCTGTATAGGAAAGAAACAAACAAAATAAGACAGAATACCAGGAAAAAATCATTTTTAATTAGTCTATCTATACCACATGTTAGGATCACAGCTAGTGTATGTACTATCTGCTGTTATGTACACAAAATCTACAATGCCATCTACAGTCTCCTAGTTTAACAGAACTATAAATCAAGAGCATGCAAATGTGTCAAACCAAAGTGGAAAATTAAAATGACATAAAAACATCTTAATTCTCTATTTAACTTAGAGAACAGTCTAAATTATTATAAACTTTTTTTGGGGAATATAGACTCCAGATTTCTTACAATTACAAAGAAAACATAATTCATAGACTTACAATTAGTGTTGCATTTAGATTCCTTTATCTTTTTCACTTTTGCTAAAAAACAGAAGCAAGATCTTAGTCTATGGCTTTCATCATGCAGAGCTTTTAAAACAGATGTTAATGGGTCAGACAGGTGGTCTGGCCGACACATTCACTCATTGTATTATCATTAGGATCCTGATGGTAAGGCTACTGTGTCCAGCAAGTAGTCAGATATGGTTTGAATGGCTTTTCTTGGCAAGCGCAAGAGCTAAACATAATTTATAACGAATATCACATTGAAAAAGTTCTAATGTTATGAAATCTGCTCTACATTGCTCCAAAAACTACTTGACCATAATTTAGACTGTGCTTAATGTTGAATAGAATAAAAAAATTAATTGGTGTTGGCTCTTTTTACGGCAAATAAATTCACTATAAACAAGAACAAAACTATATTGTGTGAATTGACACAGTCAGAAATCACAATAATAAAAAAAAATATTGCAAAATACATAAAACCGACCACAGCACATAAAGCTGAAGAATATGATATTGGATTTCATTGAGGACCTCGGGATCTGCATTGTAGCTAACCTTGATCACTTATTCTTCTCCTATTGAATGTGAATTAGTGAGAGCATGGCCGTAATGCTTCATCAATCGTTATGACGCCAGTGAATAATTAACTCAATTACACACAAAAATGTAAACAACAAATGCATGAAACCTTTTGGGGAAAAAACAAAGATTGACACAGGAAACAAGATAAAAGGACAGTAGCTAACAACCACTTTGCTTTGCAAAGGGGAAATGTGTCATTGAAACAGTATTTCCAAATATGAGACAAGAGTATGGATATATATGATCATATATGTGATTACATTTTAAGCTGCATTACTACATGTAATTAGAGTTCCATCCAGATAAAGACTGGGTAACCTGTGGTCCCCAAATGTGTTAATGGACATCTCCTATCACGGTCATCAGACAATGTCATAATATCTGGCGAACGCTATCTAGCTACTGACCAATTGCACCCACTTTCCACATTCTTCATCTCAATGGTTACTAAAACTGAACGGACAAGCGAACTGCACGTATCAGGTGCTTATGAAGTTGGAAAACTGGGAAAGTTGGTGTATTTTTCTAACTTGGCTATTAATGGCTGGTTATCGCACTTCAGTGGTGAATAGGCCCCAATAAGTTGTAAGCCTGTCGATCATACACTGCATCCTGCACCACTCCTACTCTCTTGTGATGACAATGTTATTAATATAATTGTTATTTAATTAGAGTTAAAGGACTGTCAAACTAATCACTGCTTCTTTCTAATAATGATAGTGCCACATTAAGGCAGTAGTACGGCCAGTATTTTTTTTTGAAGAAAAGGTACAATTGCTGGAATCCACATGTTGCTCAACAATGGTATTTTTTTATATATATATTAATTCACACACACTAAAAATGTGCAGTCTGTACACCTGCAGATATTCACTGGGTGTTACATCAAGGCCTATAAAATGTCATTATTATTAATTCCATACTTTAAGATACTTTTATATCAAGTACATGAAGAAGGCATTTCTAAGGAAAACAACAAATGCACCAATACTAAAATACAGACACTTTATAACAGCTCAATATACCAAATGTGTTATTTATGTCAGGTAACGCATGTGTAATAAAACACTTTCCGTTACCAATCATTTAATAGAGATTAAACACTGGCACACATCACGACCTTTCATAAAATGCAATACTCCCTGGCATGAAATTCAATGCAGACCTTCTGCCAGGAGTTTGAAATACATAATATAAAAGTAAACAAAAGAAAAGGTTATTACAGGATAAGCGCGCTGCATTTTTCAGACTATGCAGGCAGACAGCATGCTGGGAAGATAATTTACACAGCATGAACCTACTGGCCTAATTCTGGCTGAGGTAGAGGGATGGGGTGGGGTGGGAGGAAATTGTGAAAGCTTCAGTACGTCACCGGTTGGGCTGTGAACAGAGGTCAGGATAAGGACATCTTTGTTTACTAACCCAGGGAAACCCATTCAGCCCCCGACTCCCCCCCCCCCCCACTCTTCCTCTGGGGAAACCCTGTTGGCTCCTTGACAGATTCTGTGACATCACCTGTCAGCTAATAATAGAATATCTAGCCAGCAGCATGCCAGAGAAGATGGATGGCTTTTTGGTAGCAGGCGTACTAATTATGACCAGGCTTCTCAGCTGTGCTAAGAATGTTTTCCTTTTTTTTTTTTTCTTTCTCCTCAGCACTTTTTTCTGTGAATTTACTCTCCTAATCCATTATATAAAGCTGAACAAATACTAAGCTAGCACATTCAGTCACAGGAATACTAGTACAATAGGTCATGTTTTGAAAGAAAAGATTGACTGGTTCAGGGGAAAATGTGAAAAAGCCTCATTAGTACAAACACAGAGCTGTACATAAGTACTTTGGGCACATACACACGGGCATTCTAAATATGCAAAAAGCAAAATGCCCAAGCGTGTATTTGTATGTCTTCTGCGGGTCCCCAAACCATTCTGTGCATTTTTCATATTCAGTTACACAGAATGTCTGTATAATGATATGTAAATCAGCATTTGGCTCCCTATCCATTTTTTAACATTACTGCAAAAAAACATTTATACTTTAAAGATTGAATAAAAGAATACTGAAATGGGTAGAAACACTCAAGCCCTCTGTCTCTCCCATTGACATTTCTTATGAAAGTGAAGCTGGTAACTGTGATGTAGTTATTTGCTGACCAAATAGACATTGTGTGTACCACGCGTGCCACCGATTTGGCATCCCTGAAGGCATTGCCATCCTTGCCACAAAGCGTGTTATTAATAAAACTCAATTCTGTGGTAATTTCTGAAAGTGAGACAACCAGAAGGAATATTCCATTGGTTTCCCTGGTAACTGCTCCACTTTTAGAACATTAGCCTTGCGCTTTATAAGTATGCTGAATGCAAGATATTCTCATTTTGGAACACATTTGCACATGCAATATAATCTTCTTTGAATTTAGCACGCCGCCATCTATAAAAAAAAAAAAAAAATGAAAAAAAAAAATCGCCATAATTCCTAAAAGGTGAGATGAGCTAAAATGAAAGAAGGACCAAGTCGTTGTAATGGCAGTGACACTAAGGAACGTGGCCAAGACTGCATTCTGGTGAGGCATACTAACATATGGATCAGCTTTTTGAGAAGCCACTTTAGATTTGGACAGTCTCATAAGTTGGCAATATGACTATTTTTAATCATTACAGGCCTGTACTTTGAGCCACGTGACCTATTAAAGGTCATTTATGTGCCCCTAATAAAAGCAGACATGTAGCAAGTCACTGTACCCTGGTACAGAATAATTTAATTGGTTAGGGGAGGCACAATTAACTTTGTAGCATCTGTTTTGCACAGCATAGATTGATTGTTCCTTAATAACTGCATGTTCCTTTATTATAGATGCTACCTTTCATAGCCATTTAGAACAGTCGTTTGAATACACAGACTAAACATCTCTAATTGTTGACCCCATGGCCGTCACACGGACCAGAAAAACGGCGCTAGTGGCATGAAAGGGATTAATTAACTGTACTTTGTGGGAATCTGACTGCAATAGCTCCTCATAAATAGCAAACCTGAACTTCAAGTCTACCCAACAGCCTTCAAACAAGAAATACACTCTACAGTATTTGAAACCAGTAAACACAAAGCATCATTACAAACCATGTTATGAATGCGGCCTAATTAACCACCACACTTCCTATCAGGAAAGGTAAGGACTAGAGAATAATTTCTTTGGTTTGTTTGTTTCATTTAGAACTGGTACTTGTGACATCTGTTTCACCTACACTGTACAGAGAATTACATCAATAAATAAAATGCCTCACTTATAATATCTGCACACTAAAGGGGCAGCTTATTTTCTGTATGTTTTTAGCATAAGTGAAGCGCTCTTATATTACACTTCTCCTGTAGTTCTACATAGTAAGCAATTTTACAAGGCCTCTAAATCTGGGGATATCTTATAAGGAGGGCTTGGAGAGAGGGCCAATAA
The DNA here is from genome assembly GCA_036172795.1 of Pelodytes ibericus. Taxonomy (NCBI): domain Eukaryota; kingdom Metazoa; phylum Chordata; class Amphibia; order Anura; family Pelodytidae; genus Pelodytes; species Pelodytes ibericus. The sequence goes on along the minus strand of CM069861.1, from coordinate 75,682,735 downwards.
CTCTATTCCACTTTATGTACAGTTTTCAAAAGACAGGAAGTGAGGAAAACATGATAGATCTGTCTCATTTATTTACAATACATGCAATATTTAGCTGTAATTATTCTTTTTGGACATTGCAGGTTTTATATAAATGTGTATACATACATTGTAAAGTAATTGAAGAATGCTTAGGGTTAGCATGCATTGGATAATAAACCTGAGCTTTTTGATTGATCAACTTTTCTTTACATGTTGTTATAATCTATGTTGATAAGAACGGCTTCCCTTTGTTATACTTTTACCCTAAACATTTCCACGACTCCCTATTGACTGTCTAATTATATTCTAGATATTTTTAGGTATTTATTTCACAACAGCTTGTTAAAGGATCAATAAGAGGAGGTTTAAAATGTACAATCCAGTGATTATTTTTGCTTTGGCTAAATATTGTTATGTCTCTTGACTGCTACACTGAATGTGGAATGAATACTCTCTATAGAAGCACTGTATTCAGGGCCGTCTCTAATGTTAATGGGACCCAGGACAAGCATCAATTTGTTCCCCCTTCCCGTAGTACCACCTAATAGTCCATTGTCCACACACAGCTAATTTTTTTGAATGCTACCTAAGCCTTATAAGTCACCCAAACATTGAAATATGTCAAGAAAATCCTGTCTTATTTAAGCTAGAAAACTTAACGCTCTCCCCCCCCCCACACTTATCTTATACAGTCTACAAATAATGTCTATATTACAAATGTCTTAATAGACAACATGATGCTCAATGAGTCTGTAGTGGTCACACAAGGAGAAGCACTGTACTGTAGTGTAGTCTCATAGTGATGTCGCAGCAACATTAAAGGAGAAGCACGAGGGCCTATAACCATGAATGGTTTTACTGTAAGGACATCCTTACTCGTGAATGTCCTTATCTCTCTTCCCACTTGTAGGACGTGCCCAAAACCCTGTAGGACAGCACAGAACGTCCTTAGTGTAACAGCTCATTGCGGACTCCCGCAATAAGCTGTGAAGAGGATCACGCTGCAGGAACTTGTGCTTTGAGTGGCCTCAGTCAGCTACATTTCATGGAGAGACACTGCATGCCCGAACTTCTGTGTTTTGGCACGCCTCTGTGACGTCACAAAGTGTTGCAGCATTTCGGCAGGGATCCACAGGGTCTATTAATTGGGTCTTTCACTGTATCACTCTGTGGGGCCAGTATCACAAAGACACTGGTTTGTCGTTAAGGACTAAAGCACCATCCAGCACGAAGGGGTTAAAGCGATGGCCATTAAATCAAGGTATGCCTGGACAGCACCCAATTCCTTTATTAATTCTTACCCCACAAACTAAGTAATAGCAAAATGGACAATATCGGCTGATTTCCATATTAACCTCTGTGATAATGATTTGTAGAACTACAAAGCCAAAAATCCTATATAGTTGGCACCAAATATATTAATGGAAACCAAATAAAAAACATTTTATGCTCCCTATGAAGATACCGTTTCATCCCTATCTGCAGTGCATTGGTATCAGCTTCACAGTGTAAACAATACTCCATTACAGTGGTGTAGAGCACTGTCTTCCCTATCACCTATAATTTTTCATGTCTATAAATCCTTTCCAGCTGAAAAGAGAAATACTAAGCAAAATGTTACGTCACATTTAGGGTTGCCACAAGTCAGTATTTTAATGCCAGGCCACCACATCCTTGGCTTGACATCAGTGTTAAGTATATGAGGGAAATAGCAAGGCCAGTACTTTTTTGGGAGAACTGTGGCTACCCTATGTTCAGTCCTAATAAGTGGGTCAAACAAGATGTATATTAGTTAGAAAGTAATTTGTATTAATTAAAAGTAATTTGTATTAAGAATACACTAGATTACAGTCAAACACATTATCCTGCTTTTGTTCTTCGTGGAAGGAGCAAAAAAATTTAATATTCTTTAATATAGCAACCCCAAATATGATATAAAGCCTGCTATATAAACAATGGTTGTGTAACTTGCCATCTCAAATTGCAACTACAGGAAAATGTACTTCTTCAGTTATTCACATAGCTAACACTTCAAATCTATCACCAATGCTCAGCATGTATAAAAGGTGGAGAATAATGAAACACACGTTATAAAAAAAATATAAAAAATTTAAAGCAGCAAAGTAAACAATTAGGGAATTTTTTTCTTCTTCTGGTTTTACAAATGAACATATGGGGTTGCACCGTTACATTTTAGAAAACCACTGTTTTGCTTGCAACTTGGGTGCATTCCCTCCACTTACCAGGAGATGGCGGTTGAATCTTAGCCTGTTTCTTAGACTCTCCGGGATTGAAGATTTCAGGAGGAGGCTCCTCCCCTCTTTCTATCTTGCATTCGAAGGCAAACAGGTACTGTATGTACTGTTTTTTCAGGGAACTGGCTGCGCTGCTGGAGGTGCCAACGTTCAGATTGGTCGCCAGCTCTCGCCACTTCTTGTTTTTATTAACCTAAATATAAAAATAAAAAAATAATGCCATTGCTGTTAAACAAATCATTTTTGCTGTCAACAGTTGTAGGTGGGGAGGAAAGAAACACACTTTATTCTTTGCTTTACCTTTTTTTTTTTTTAATGTGCCTCTTTTAACTAACGTTCATTACACCCACTCAGTAATGCAAAGCCGGCACTTGCAGTTATAAAGCCATTAAAGAACCTGCTGATAGCAACATAAAAGGCGTCGGAGGCTTCTGTACGTCGCATCCCCTAATGCTAAGCACATTTCAGAAGGGATGTGCGGCAGAAAGCTGGCAATTTGCATCTAGTCAATGCACAAAAGCACACACAAGCTCCCGTTTCAATTAAAAAAAGGCCTCACTGCTAAGAACTCATTTAAAAACCAATAAAAATAACAGCAACTGTGTTATTCCACAATTTAGTGTAATTGTGGGAGCTGTAAATGTGGAACAAAAACATGCTTATTTTGTGTAGGCTCCAAAGGGTAAAGACTTGTGCCAGGCAACCAATATCACTCTACTGCTAAATGCCTATGAAGTTCCAGTATGGGGGGGCTAGGCCTGTTTAACTACTGGTCCATTGTTCTGGCTAAGCCAAACATAGCAAGAGCCAGCCTACTTATTTTTAGGAGCCAGGGAAGTTCTTCTTCTTTAGAGTTCTATATAAAATAATAAAACCGACAACAGTCACTGGCTCACTGATAGCACTAGAGCACAATGGAAGTTTTGTTCGTTCATCTATGCATGAAGCAGATACAAAAATTGGCAATGTAAAGAGGGACTGTATCACCTAAACATTAATTTTACTGTAAAAGTAGAGAATGCAAATTACTGAAAATGAACGATACCTTGTAAATGTGTATTAAGCCACAGGTGATGTCATAAACAGAAGACACATTAAAAACACATTTTCTTCAAAGTTTGGCTTTTGCATGCAATTTTGCTAACACAATCATTTTTTATTCTTTACATTCACAGTAAAAACAATGTGTAGGTGATACAGTCCCTTTAAGTGCATGGAGGCAATAGCATGGCTGTTTTTTTTTTTTTGTTTTTTTTTAAAGAAAAGGTGGCAACCTTATTTTGGTAGTGGGCAAATAATGTAGAATTATTGAAAAATGGCTTGATACACTAATGCATGAAGTAAGAAATTAGATTAAAATATTTAATCTGACCTTTTCAGACAGGCAACTGACAGACGAGACACCATAACTGGTTCATCTCTATTTTCAAATAATAAGTATCTATGTAACACTATTATGTATCTATGCAATAACTTAAAGGCTTTAAAACTCTAACACATGTTATGCGATTACTATGTGTGTATTGAATTTTAAGAAAACTTAAGGCATTTTTCTTTATCTCTAGGCCCCGCACCCAAATACACTGAACTCTCAGAATACCCTGTACAGCTGGATACATGTCTTGAAGATGTGTTCATACAAGAATTTAAGTAAAAGGAAAACACATCCCCTCTCATTTTGGTACATATATATATATATATATATATTCCTTCTATTATTAACACAGCTGTAGATATATATTTATACACACACACCAATATATATATATATATTGGTGTGTGTGTGTATATATATATATATATATATATATATATATATATATATATATACAGCTGTGATAATAATGATGCCAACAGGGCACAGGAAGCAGACACTGGCTCTGTGATGTAAAATACTGCTTTTTTGTTTGCAATACAAAGCAGATCTCCATATCATTTATATCTCGAGTCTTATTAAAAATAGGGAGCAACCAGTGGATTAAAGTCTTTACAGAGATGCAGACAAGGACAACTGGGAAAGTGTTCGATTGTTTGCTTTCTAACCTAATTTATTATAAAAACAGCAATGCACACTGTAAAACTCCAGCATGGGTTTTATTTCCTGAATCTCACGTGTACATGACTGTTACTCAAAACACAAAGGAACTATGACAAAATCAAGTGAGATCACAGAATTGTTTAGAGGACAATGGCCTAAATTCAATGCTGGCTGTTAACGCCTGCAAAAGTTAATGTTTTGATATCACAGAAACACCAATGGAGACTGCTAAAAAATTGTGCGTTAAAGTACAAGGTCTGCGGTAAGGGAATAACAGCACTTTGTAAAATGGTCACCCGGGTTCCTGTAGTGTCTCCCTTACACTCCAAAAAGCCAAAAGTGGAAAAACAGGGCCAAAACCAACCGAAAATAAATTAAATAAAAATAAAATATTCCCCAACTACTACCCCCACCTCTACCTTAAGGTGCACAGTGAAAAAAAATTGCTGAAATTAAATGTCCAACAATGATCTGTGACACCCTCGATCCTCATCTTTGGCCCAGGGAAAGGGGCCATCCAAAAATAAATGGCACACAATGCATATTTTTTTGTTAGGTATGAGTAAAGGCCCTGTTGCAGAAACAATTTCTGGGCCCTCACTAAGCCCATATGGATGACTGTGGATTTAATACTGGACAGATTGTCTGTCAAGGACCTCTTGAAGAATAGGTGTAGTTGCTGGTAGGATGTTCTGCCCCTGACAAGGCTTGTACTATTTATATTTCTGGGAGCACATATTTGATAAGATTACCTGGGCTAAGCCTCCAATCTCCTTGACACAAAAGTACAGCCTGACCAGATCTAGAGGCTTTTTCCCAACTGCAGGTAGAGTTGCGACAGGTGTTCCTCTTTCCTCCATAAAGGTCAGATACCGGTCTACCCACATCTTGCGCTCTGGTTCACTTCCCAGCTCATACAGCTTTGTTATTTTTTCGCCAGTGGATGTGGAGGAGTGTGCTTTCTGGAATGAGTGGAAAGAAATGGAAAACGTGGACAGTCAGATGCAATAGAATTACATGCACACAGGTATCTCACATGTTAGGCTTTAAGGAATAAAAGGTTTTTGGGTAAGGCACAATGAAGTTGCATATTAACTACATTCTAAGATTCTACACCTAAATGTGAAACAAGCATGATTCATCTTTTACTGGCCATCACACTACTATAGTAGAAAAGGAGTGTGTAGATTTGAATAGTGAAAGGTTCTTTATCCATATAGTGAGATAGTACAGTGTAATAGTTCATGAAATGTATTTGAAGATTTAATTCTGAAGCATTAAGGCATGCAATAAATACTGTAATTTGTGAGATTTTTTTTTTTAATGCCAGTTCTTTTCCTACTTCTGTGACCCTAAAAGTACAAAATGACAGAGAAATGACACCAGTCATGAAAATTTCAGGTTACATCAAATGCCCTGTTTTGTAACATGGTATATCTAGCAAGTGAGGTTGAGATCTCAAAGACACAGATCTCTATTCACTGGTTCCTCAGGAGACTTTTCAGTGGTACAAAACTAGTGGAATCATATCGAGACACCTTCAGTGCTTGTGACAGGCATAGAAGACAAATTGGTACCACTAAGAGCACAGATTTTCCAGTCTCATTATAATAATATTTATTTATATAGCATCAACAATTGATACTACAGAGTTCAGACAGGAGTTCCAAAATCAATCAGATGTAGAGACACATCGATACATAAGGTAGGGAGAGCCCTGATTGCAAGAGAGTGGTAGATAAGCAATACATAAGGGGGGTGCTGGCAAGAGAGAAAGGGAGGTAATTGTTCCCCGAGCTTGGACTGCACCACTTTTCACTTTTAAATGGCCCACTGCATAGCACTTTCCATGTTTCTATTCATTATTCTTGTGTCTATCAATCTCTGTACCTTCTCTCTCTTACTTCTCTGTGTCTATCTCTGTTAACAAGTGAGCTGGTGAAATTGACTCATATGTCACTAAACTGTTTTTGCCTCCTGGCAAAAAGTCACTAGCAATCTTGTGAGTCAAGTTACAGTAGTATTTTTTTTAGAATAGGTGTTATTAGGGCAAATTTAAAGGTTGATTGTATTATTTAAAATGACAGAGAGAGTTTGATCGGGTGGTTTAGAATATAGAATAAGGGAAGAAACAAGGTGAGGTGGGATAGGCTTATGGGTGCAGTTTGTAGACCATGAAGAGTAAAGGAGAGCGGTTACCTTTTCCTCAGGTATAAGATATTGAGTTTAGGGTAAGTTGGTAAGAGGGGACAAAGTGGGTAGTGTTTGTGGTGTGATTTAATGTCATGCCTGAATGTTTCAAAAGTTTTAATGAGAGTGAAATGCTTCACATTAATTACAAAATAAATAAAAATGTCTACAGTATGCAGCTTAGTCATTAATCTTATGCATTACACAGTTCATCTAAATATAAAATATATCCCTGCATTGGTTGCGGTTAGATGTGGTGGAAAATAGAGCGTTTCTGAGTACGAGTAAGCATTATGTCAACTTTTAACTTTAAAAAAAAAAAAAAAGATTGTATCTTTACAAAATATCACTTAAAAACAAAAATGGCCACCCATAATACTTTAGTCATGCAAAGTGTCAGGATGTGCTGAAGTAGCAAAAAAGTGTGCACTCCACGCTCCAGGATGGTGAAAAATACGGTGCTTTATTATCTTTAAAAATTATGCATACAGATGAGATAATTAACATCCATGGACTGGTAAGTCAAAACGCAGCGGGAGGACCACCTGACGCGTTTCGCGTGTTGCCACGCTTAGTCATAGGTGCTACTCCTCTGAAATGGACAACAATCCTCCATACCTGAATTTTGTTACATTGCACCCAAACGCGTGGGGAGACATTTCAATTTGGAAATTCTTATCAGCCACATTCAGCCAACTTTTATTTTTTTTTTGTTAAGTGTTATTTTATATAACAGTTATCAAATTGTTTTATGAACATGTATATATATATTTATAGTGCAATTTAGATATAGATTTTTTGAATAATTCAAATTTTTACTGGTTTTCCAGATTTAAATCCCAATGCACATATGCCATAAATACAACAACCACAGAGCAGATACACAGGTTAAAAATGAGAAAGGAATGACAGGGAAGAGGTAGAATATAAAAAAAAGGTTATGACTGAGAAGGATAAAAGAAGGAAGAAACATGTAGACGTAACACAGAGGACAACAGGAAAAATTTAATTGCAGATTTTAAGGTATTTGGAATGTATGTTGAGGTTCTGGCCCCGCGTTGAAGGGTAAAAAGGGGCCCTAGTGTATTGTCAAGTGGTTAAAGAGTGAGAGCGAATGCCTTAAGCACCTGTGTTTTCACGCTGGCTGTTCTGTGGGGGTCACCATGGAAAATGTGACATTTATTGAACACAGCTCTAAATAACAGAAAGAGTATAAAAAAAAAAAAAAAAAAAAGTGGTCTAGTACAAAGGTCACTATGAAATAACAGTGGATACTGTACTGTAAATATCTGTGTGGTGAACTCAGATCCAAAAATGCTACTAATGGTCTCTCAATTAAGATCAGCATCTGGATACATGAAGGATCCATGTGAATCGGTCCAATCTAGGAGAGAGTATGCAACCACACAGAGCTGGCAGGTAGGGCACAGACCCCTGTTGGTGCATGTTCTGAGGCTGTTGCCGGCTATTGTGGAGACTGGAGAGCACTAATGGGCATTTCTAGGAAAGGGAATGGTAATGGAGGCCTCTTTGGCATAGACAGGTCCAATGCCTGGAGAAAGGAAAGATGCTTCTGAGGCTTGGTACAGCATGTGAATGGTTCCATCTTTCAGTAATTTCATTTGTATTTCACCGTGTTGGAAAACAGAGTGTCCATGACATTTTGCAGGGAGTTTCTTCACTGTAAGAATGAACTGGAGGGTAAAATCTCTGGTCAAATGATTTGTGCCCTACATGGGCGAGTAATGTTGCTCTGTTAATCCTTCATGTGAATTGGATCACCATATACCAGGGAACAGCTGAGGGCAATCTGGATCTCAATGGCATTGTATAGGTCAAAGGACTACAAAGGAAGTTGCGATTGTAATTTCCTCAAATGCAGAGATTGTCCTGTCTTGCACAAACCTCCAAGCAGTCCAGTTGGCTTAGCCATTCAGTATGTGGAACTTGTGACAGTGTGCTGCTCTGGGATTCTTGATGTGTAAAGCATAAACCCTCCTTGCGAGCATGGTAACATCTGCTTTAACCACAGATTTATGTGGAAAAAACATGTCTAACTCCTGGAAGAGGGATTTGATGCTTTATTTAGCGGTAAGTAAATCTTCTCCATTCTTCGTCTGAGAGGGATCCATTTTGTTTGGTATGCGGTTTAAGCAGGACATATTCCATGACTCCAAATTTAATTCGAGACTTTGAGAAATGAATACGCAGTTTTGCCAATGTGCAGTATTGCTGCCGTTTTGCCATTCAGCACTGACACTCTATACAAGCCACAACCCATGACATTTTCCATTTCCAGGGGAACATTTAGCCAGGTATACAGGTTTTCTATTTAACATTCTATGTCCCCAGTAGACAAGGGCTGGTTATGTATGTGATTTAAACCAATGATTTTTTTTTATGTTGTGTCAGTCCGCTATACAGAATATGTCAACTTTCTATAGACAAGGTAACAAGAAAGAGAACAATTTTGATGTTTATGGAAAAACAGGAAAATTAAAAAGAAACAAAATTCTAACAAACACAAAACATTAAACAACATGCAAACAATAACCGAGATATAAAATAAACATAACAGGGCCACTTACAGGGCTTGATGGAGTCTTTGGCCAGCCTGGGCTGTTAATGTTATCACTGTCATCTCCAAGAAAGGAGGAGATGCTAGCAGAGCTTGGGGACAGTGGGGAAGGGACTGGCAGGATGCCTGGGGTTGGGGGGTGTGAAATACACGGGGAACTGTAGCTATCCTGTGGTAGAAGAATACAAAACAAAAAAATATGACAAGAGAAGGGCAAAATGTACTGAAGAGAGACAGAACTGACTGGGAATGCAATATCGCTGCATGTTTGGGTAGACGCAGAAAAAATAGACAAGCATATAAGATGCATTAACTTCTGGTTGTTAATTTGCTAGCAATTAGTGCAAAATTGGCAAAGTCTGCCAGATGCTTGGCCAACGCTATCAAGCCACCATGCTTACTTCAAGCAAACATGAAATGCTTAAGCATGGATTGCTCCGGAATGAAACAAAATAAAAACCCAAAGGAAAGCCGATTGCCTCATGTTTCAAGGAAGAAAAAAAAAGCAACATATTGAATATGTCAATGATGCTTTAGACGGCCAACAACAGAAGCCTGAACCCAAGGCAAGAAGGGGAGAAGGGCAGCAGATCCAACACCAGGTACAGTTAGGTCCTTGCCCAACCCCACCAGCTGTATATCCCCAAGCTCGTGTTCAGTTCTTCGGTCCAACGTTAGATGCCATTTGAACAAGTAATATTCAGATTCAGACCAAGTAAAAATAAAAAGGCCCGCAACACAAATAGAAAAGGCATGCTGAAGAAAACAGAGGGAGGCAAAAAAAAAAAAACACAATGGAAGACAGCATGGCACTGCAAAAGCCAAATCAACACCACATGCAGGAGGAACATACCTTTGGTTTGGGTTCAGGCAGAGGGGGGCCATCTTCTTTGCTGTCAAGTTTCAGTGAAGCAGGAAGTTTGGACTCACCAGGATTCATCATGTCTGCAAGACCAAGATGACCTAAGAAAAGCAACAGTTTAACGTATACCTTGTAGCTTTTGACATGTTTAATTTTTGACATGTTTAATTGAAAATATGTTTTACAGACTTAATAAGTTCTCCTTCAAACATCAGTTCTTGAATTCAGTTAGTACTCTGTTGTCTGTTTCGTATTGTGAAACCCAATTCGGTTATAAAATTACCCACTATTGTTTACATGTTGGATGGTGAGTGGGGAGAGACTGAGTAAGATTTTTATTTGAACAAGTATATTTATTGAGTTACTAGGGAGGTCACTGGAGGTGTGACACTAGTAACAAAACAATATATACATGTAATACAGAGCAAGAGTTTAACTGACAACATTGTGTATGATTGTTATGTCACCACTCAAATAAAAATAAATAGTTTATAAGAAGAAACACAAAAAAGAGACATATAAGTAAATATGGATCTTTGAGAACCCTAAAAACTTTACTATATCAAGCATGTTTCTTACTACCCTGTCCAGAGGTTTCTAGAATAGACTCTAAATAGGGTCCCAGGAATCAGCATAATATAAAAATTCACCAGTGCTAGTTCTATATATATATATACGTGTATATATAGAAACATGTGGCAGCATGTCCCCTAGTCTCAACCATATATTTTACTTTAGGGATATAGTATTATTATTATTATTGTTATAGTGAGCACTATGGGGGTTTTTTGCATTATTTCATGACATTACAATTTTTTACTTTAATTTAATTCATAAATGGTTGCTATTGGTTTGCACTGTCGATCTCTTACATATTTATTTGTTCTATTTATTTACTGATTTGATCATTAGTACTGATAATCATTTAAAAGCATTGTTATCAAAAGAATAAATGAGCTATAGCGACTATATAGACGAAAAGAAGTAACAAACAAGAACATTTTTATAAATGTTGGAAAATAGCAGAAAGGGTGGGTCAAGTGACACTTATCTGCAGTCAAATTCAATGTTTCCAACCTATAATCCTTCCTGCTGTCCAATTCAAGTGAGCAATCATTTGTTTCAATAGCTTTTACACAGCTTTGGTCAGATCTAAAAGCATTCAGAAACCATGCTGAGCAATAATATAACACATTTCTGCAACAGAGGCCTCTGTGTTGGAATATTTCTTCAGCCAGAACTTTCTTTCCTCTAATTCCTATACTGCCTTCTTTTCCTTTGGGACAGATCTGCTGATCCCAAGCAAAAACGAGGGTCTCAGCAGTCGGAGTGGGACAGCCCCTGTTCTGATTGGCTGTGCACAGCACAGAGTAAACCCATGTGTATCGATACAGATCGGGTTTACTCCAAACTCTCGGGACATGTTTTTTTTTTTTTTTTTATAAACCTTTGCTTCCTTCAAAGAAGCAAGGGTTAAAAATGGTTCAGTGTTCTTTTAACTTTTGTTTCCTACACACTTAGCAGATTCAACTTGTGTCTTAGAAGACTATGCGTATGTGAACTGATGCGAGACAACATCAATCTGTCTAAAGAGTAACTAATGTTTAATCAAAAATTGCGCACATCTACTCGCAATCAAACGGGGAACAGTCACAAACCCTATGATATTCTAAAATACTGTACAGCAACGGAGTGTCTACTCCTTTCTTCTGTAGCCACTACCTTAACAATCATTAAGTGCCCCTGCCACACCTCCTGTGACAAGCAGGAGAAATTTGTTGGTGGAGGGGGCATCATGGATGCATTTTCCCCCCTGGCCGACTGTCACACACCCTACCCTTAGTACACCTCTGCTGCATAGTCATAAAACACAGGTGGATATTTCCTAACTTGCCAATCTTTCCAACTCACCTACTAAAGCCTGGTTTTTACAGTTCACTTGATTTTTTATGTGAATATTGCCCTTTAAAAGATAGTTTAGAGGAATCTCTCTTATGTTTTATTAAACCTTATATTGACCCACTGGCGAATGATCAAACATGGTCAGTATAAACTTGTATTGTTAAGATACAAATTTAGTTTTCAGGAAATTAGTTATTTGTGAATAACTAAATGTGAATGAAAATCAGCAAGCATGCAGTCAACAGAGAGGGTAAAAAAAATAAAAAAAAAATAATAATAATAACCCTTAACACACACTTTACAGATAGTCTTCAACAAAATGATTATTGCACATATTCATGTATTACTGTGTTTTAGAAAATAATTACTTCTAATTACAGCAGCGAGAGAATGTGCAGGACTCTGGCGGATAAACTGGCAAGAAGCACAGTGCTAATTTGCTAATATCTGTACCATCACTGCAGGTTCATAATAATCTTGGGTCTGCCAAAATAAAAATAAAAAAAACCTACCCAGTCATGTGCTGTGTACTTTTACAATTATGTGTTGCGTATCAGGCAGGAAACCAATTTTAGCTCATTGTCGAATGAAAAAAAAACGACTGTAGAAATATTGCAGATTTTAAGTGATTTGCATGTGGGGTTTCACAGCATGCTTTTAATCCATAATAGTACTGTGATCAGAGGTGGGTACCACTAAAACCATTACCAATGCTACACTGCAGGTGATGGTACAATTTAGCTCAAGCAATATTCATATAATATTTATTGTACAATGACATAAAATATATATGATGGTAAAGGAGGGTAGTTTGCCGCACCCATGAAGTGTTATTTCCACACCTGCAAAATCATAGCTTCCATCAAACAACTGGCAATTATTTTATATGCCCCATAAAGTAGATTTCGACTTGGATTTGATGGGGTTTTTTGTTGTAAAGTGATTGGCCCCAATTTGGCACGCTGTGAGGATTATATTAAGATGTGGCAACAATGCCAGTCTCTTATATGTGATGTACTGTCCTGTCGAATTATATCCGCCATCCAGCAAATGTGCTATATTCTATGGCTTTATCGTAGTAAAAGCAAAACTCAGTAAGTGCTATAGTACTATATTGCGCAGACAGCATGGATTGCAAGTAAAAAAAATTTAATAAATAGAGAGAGAGAGAGACTTACTTAAAGAAACTCTTACCTATACATTGTTTATCCTGTGAATGTATAGAATGAAAAAAAAATTACAAAAAATATCTATACATTGTGTTAGCTATAGTGAGCAAATGCATAATATAGGAGAAAAACAATGCTTTGAAGGTGCTTTTCGTGTCTTCTGCTTATGACATCACTTTGTGGCTTAATATGCCAATTACACCATTTCAGTAGAAAGTAGTTAATTTGCATATCAAGAGAGAAGGTGTTGTCTTAAATTGGAGATACTACAGACACCTTTAATGAAATTAATTTAAAAAAAAATCTGTGATCACAATACAAACATTATTTATTATAGTGAAGTACAGGACAAGCAGTGTTTAATACATAAAAAGAAAAGGCTTACTTTAAAAAGTTGTGAGTATGATCAGGTAACTCACAAATGACCTGTAAGAGGAAAAAGTAGACTGGCTACAATACGATTAAAGTGCTCGATGGCAATGCAGGCTGCTACAAACATCGAACGTGCACATGAAGAAGCCACGTCTGGTGAAATGCGTCTGACACGCCCCCTCTTCTCTGTGACTTCCCTATTCGAATTTGGATGAACAGCTGTTAAGAAGAATTTATTCTCCGACATTGTTCGGCGTTCGTAGCAGCCTGCATTGCTATCAAGCACTTTAATCGTATAGTAAGCCAGTCGGCTTTTTCCTCTTACAGCGCATTTGTGAGTTACTTGATCCTACTCACAACTTTTTAAAGTAAGCATTTTCTTTTTTATGTATTAAGCACTGCTTGTACTGTACTTCACTATAGTGGAGCTTTTTCTCCACATATACGTGATATACATCGTGAGATGCAGTAACTACACCAATAAAAAGACCCACAGTGTCCATAGTTCCCTGAAAACCTCTGGGGATCTCCTTTTTCACTTGTTAAGAGAGCAGTACACTGCTCCTTCTTTGTGAGTATAACTCCTATCATTAACTACATATGTAGAAGATCTTTTGAAGCAGAGAACACTATTGCCTTCTTTCTGTTTTGTATTCTGGGTACCTCCAAACTCATTTGAGACCTTCAATCAAAATAAACTTGAATCCATCTGTTTTAATTATAAGTATTGTTTTAGAAATCTTCTTTTTTTCATTGAATGATTCATTTTCTCTTATTTAAGTGGAAATAGAGGTAACTTTCCACCTGAAAGTGAGCTGCAAATGGCATTAATTGGGTAATTACAGTGGCGCCTAACACTGTTACGCACTTTATAATACCAGGAAGTAGATCTACTTTCTCTAAGAGGCCCTCAGAAACATTTTAAATATCAATCTCTCTCAAATGTATTTACATATAAAAGAAAATGTCAAAAAAAAAAAATTCCCTTTCTTCTATAAAAACATTTGTAATTTCTTTGGTGACAGAAATGGCTTCCTCGTCATACAGCAGAACACTTTGGAAAAAGTACAAAAAGCCCTATAAACAGCAGGTGACAAAACCCAATAAAGACAGCTGTTATATCAATTTCAATATGGCCATATGCGTAGAATTACAAGAAACACAAGTTATTATAAGCATTTTAATTCATATTTGCGATATAAACAGCTGTCATAAAAAAAAAGCCATGGCATCAACCATATTTTAGTGTTGGGATAAGGACGTGATTGGGGGGGAAGATGGTCAAGGGAATTAACAATAATAATGAACTGCTCTACTTTTTTAATATATTTCATAAACATGCCATAGAAGATAAAATAACAAACCAAATACATGAGACTACATACCACAAGTAGCATAACAAAATAAGGCACAAAAGAAAAAAAAAGAAAGAACTAATTCAAGTAAAAAGGATAAATCAACAGGGTGTAAACTGTCATTATATTCAAGTCATTAAGGTAGCATGATTCTCATAGGTTAACATTTTGGATTTTTATTCACTTGGGTATATATGCCTCCGATCAGGTAAACTGACCCAGGCTAGTCTTTGGATAATAATGCAGTACACAATTCTGTTTTGGAAAAAGCATCCCATTTATTAACCCTAAGTATCCATATGAAAAACTCTGGTTTTGTTTCCATGATAGAGGGATTAATTCTCTTACTATGTTTATAAGGCGAATAGCCAGAGAATGCTAAAAGGCACACTAAATGTTATATTTCATTTGTGCTTCTAACATAGAAGCACAGGTGAAATGTTAGTTTTTCCTAGTGTCATGATAAACTGGCCTGTACTTTTGATAGTACACCCCAGTTTATCCTTTGACCAGCAGCTGCCACGCTTCTATAAGAAGCAGGCAGCCGTCTGGTCAGCGACTGGGAAGCAAAGGTTAAAAAAAGGTTCAGTGCTCCTTTAAAAACTTGAAATTGTAATTTTGTATGAAGCAGGAATATCAATTCTGGTGTAAGTGAAAATTCGACAATCATAATCTGCTTAATCATATTTTCAAATTTTGCCCCCAAACTTTTGTTACGGTAAGTCCACCACACGTGTAGTAGATAGGGTTGCCACCAGGCCGGTATTTTTACCGGCAGGAAGGTAAAAAATTGTCATCTGGCCAATGTTAAGTCTATGGAGACAGTACCAAGGCCGGTATTTTTTTGAAGAAAAGGTGGCAACCCTAGTAGTAGATCTCCCCCTCCACACCTCCAACAATTCTCTGGCTGTGAAGGAAGAAACTTATGTAAATCTACAGGTGTGTGTACGGTACCATCTGGAGATTACATTATATGCAGTCTCTTGGTGTTTGGTTGCTACAGAGCAACTCTTAATTAACTTGAAGCACTTCCTCTATTCATCCCTGGTAAGAGTACCGTATTTGCTCGAATATAAGACAAGGTTTTTTTCAGAGCAAATAGTGCAGACATCCTCCATGCTGCCCGACACTTCCGTCTATTATGACGGACCGGCTGTCCGTCATAATGGACGGAAGTGTCGGGCAGCATGGAGGATGTCTTCATGTATCGTGCAGACATCCCCCGGCTGCCCCGCTAGCCACCAGGGAGGTTACTACGTTGGCGGGAGGGGGGAGAGAGACAGACAACTTGGGGGAGGTTGGGGGAGAAAGAGACAACGCAAGGGGGAGGGAGGGCTGGAGAGACAGTGAACATTGGGGGGAGGGTGGGGGAGAGAGACAGACACCGTTGGGGGGAGCATTGGGTAAGCCTGGGGGGTAGGGGCAGCATTGGCACATAAAAGGTAAATAAAAACAAGAAATTAATTTTTTTATATCTTACGTTTTATTAAATATGAAAAAGCAATTTACATGTGAATATATACAAGTTAAACTTTTTTTTCTATAGGGTAGTCTTATATTCAGGCTCTTAGTTTATTTCTTAAGGAATATCCATAGTTTGGGGGGTCATCTTATAACCAGGGTCGTCTTATATTCGAGCAAATACGCTAATTCCTAAATCTTTGTCCCATAATTTTACATAGAAAGTTAAATCCAAACCATGAACTGAATTTAGTATTTTATACATTTTTGATAAAACATGTTACACATGTGCTTTCTGTGAGCATAGTTTTTTTTTTTTTTAATTCTGAATATTCTAATGGGACATAAAGTTTACCTTTCAAGAAAGATATAAAATGCATCTGGCAATATAAATAAAATTTCCCTGCAGATATAGTTTTTTGGAAATATCAAATCCATAGGGAGCAATTTACCCAAAATATGATCAAACACGTTTCCTAAATTAACATATTTTTCAGTTCCCCCGTACAATATACAAATTCACCTATCCACCCATCTTCTGTTCCTGGCAGGAATTCCTAGTGAGAGATAAAAAAAAAGCAATCCAAGAACCGTCGCTAGCTAACCACTTATTGGAAGCAGGGCCGCCACCAGGAATTTCAGGGACCCTTACTGAACAAATTTTCTGGGCCCCCTAACCCCCCCCCCCCCCCAACAATATCTCCCACTCGCCCCACCTATCCTCACAAGCATGTTATACTGGTCTACTGTAATATGGAGGTTGGTTGTGAGCAGTTGGTCAATATGCCAGTAATATTTTGCAACTCAATATGCTAGAAATATTTTGCCACTCAATATGCTAGTAATATTTTGCCACTCAATATGCAATTCTTTTGCACTCAATATGCTATTCTTTTGCACTCAATATGCCGGTATTTTGCCCCTAAATATGCCCTTCAATGTGCCATTTAATATGCCAGTATTTTGCCCCTCAATGTGCCATTTAATATGCCAGTATTTTGCCCCTCAATATGCCATTCTTTTGCCATTTAATATGACAGTATTTTGCCCCTCAATATGCCATTCTTTTGCCAATTAATATGCCAGGATTTTGCCCCTTAATATGCCAGGAATTTGCCAATTAATATGCCAGGAATTTCGCCTCTCAATATGCCAGGAATTTCGCCTCTCAATATGCCAGGAATTTCGCCTCTCAATATGCCAGGAATTTCGCCTCTCAATATGCCAGGATTTAGCCACTCAATATGCCAGGATTTAGCCACTCAATATGCCAGGATTTAGCCACTCAATATGCCAGGATTATGCCAATAAATATGCCAGGATTTTGTCACTCAATAGGTCAGGATTATACCAATTAATATGCCACGGTTATGCCAATTAATACGCCAGGATTTTGTCACTCAATATGTCAGGATTATGCCAATTAATATGCCATGATTGTTCCCCTCAGTATGCTTGTTATATACCACCCTCCTCCCCCAGTACTCACCTCCTTGCTGCTCTGCAGGTCCGCGGCTGTGAGGGAACCCTCCAGCGGCACGGCTTTAATAAAGTTTGTCAAAAAAATAAATAAATGCCCGCCGGGCCCGGGACACCAGTATTGCCTGACACCCCCTGATGGCGGGCCTGAATGGAAATCAAAAACAAATCTGAAAGGGTTGACATAATTGTTGGATGATCTCTCTAGATTGTATGTATATATATATATATATATATATATATATATATATATATATATATATATATATTGAAATGGCACGAAAATTCTGCTCTATCTGTATTCACATTTTCTGTTGACATTGAGTCCATGTTAAGTGAATTTGATACTACAACAAAAACTTTCAGTAATTTGAATATGGAAAGTTTAAAAGAAACATAAAAACCTAATTAGGCCATTCATGGAAATAAAGTCTACCAAGCATGAGAGGATGACCAACGAAATAAGTCCTTAATGATATTTTCTAGTAGTGTTATAAAGTTAACAGTATAAAGATCTTTATTTTCAGGTGTTAAATATATCCTAAAAGAAATTAAATATTGTATTGAATATTGTCAGGGGAATATCATCTGCCTACGCAGCTAGTATAGGTTAGCCTGTTTTTGTCCGGACTCCCTGTATTTTTGTATTTGCTCTAGAAAGGGTTCCAACGTTAAGACAAATAATAATGGTCACACGGGCAACCTGGCCTGGTGCTATTCGTTAAAAGTAGATGTTGCCTATCCATTTTATGAAATTTCTTATTTTAAACCCATCTGAACCTGGCTTTTCCCCTGTGGTCTTGAAATTATTTTAATTAGAGGTTAAAATTGTTTTGTAATGTTTTCTTAAGTGTCTATTTTCTCCTTCCACTTCATATTCATAAACTGTTCTACTGAATTTAGTTCTTTGTTTTAAGCTGGCTATTCCACAAGTGTGGAATGATTAAACTGAGCTTACAGGGAAACACAAGAAAATGTTTAGGTCATAAGTAAAGACCTTCTATGTTGATATCAATTGCTGTGTTGCTAAATATCTTGTATTGCAAGCAGAAAAACAACACAACTGTCTCACGCTTTATTTGGCAGAGCATTATGAAAGAGAAAATGCACAACAGCCAGCACACAAAACCCCCAGAAATACACGCGTTACATCCAAAAGGCGACACCAGCTACGAATTCGGCAAAATTTGACAAGCACGAAAAGTATACCAAAATTTGTCTACTTTTAGTGCTTGTCGAATTGACAACAGAGTTAGTGCCTCTGTTGCCGAATTCACAGCTGCCGTCTGTCTACTGGATGTATTTCTGGGTTTGTGTGCTCTCTGCTCGGAGCATAACCCCAGAAATACACAGCGCGGCTGCTCTGTGCTAGCACATATGGAGCATCTGCCACTGGTTGCATCCAATGCACTCTCTGTCACTGGAACCAAAAACAAGTGTCACAAAGAATATATATGCCAAAGTGGATTCCTGTTGCTGTTCTACCAGGGTGACCAAGGACAAATGCCCTCCAATCCCTAAGATAGGAAAGCGGGAGGGCAGGAAACTACTTGGAGGAATGACTTTTCCCACAATGCATTGACTGTTGGGATGACAAAGCTCTCAATATTTCCAATGGGTTATGAGGGGGAGTGATTAAAGGTGTAGCTATGGGTGGGGCATTTCTAGGTTACTTTCTGGCCAACTGAGAGCCATCTATGAAATTTGGTAAGCCATTTAGAATAAGAACAATGTCTTCTATTTACAAAAACTAATATATAAACTTATAAAATGTACTGCATTTTAAGCACACTATACGAAGACTTTTATTGCGTTGAAACTCTGTGATACACATCTAAAATACTAAGCTTCTACTAAACAAGCATGCCAGAGAAGAAAAAAGGGATAAAGGGATTTAGGGCAAAAATAAGTACTGTCCCTCCTATATTTCGGATGCATGAAATGGGGATATGGAAGTGGAAAGACAAGTGGTTGCAGATTTAGTCCACCAATACAAGCAACTTCATCCACCTTTTTCTATACTCTCTGCTGGGGAATTTGGTGCTTAGCTACATTGTCTGCTCTTTGACTTATGGGGTACTCGGCATCAGTCGTACCTTTCCAGTCTGCACAATGTATTGTATGAGAACAATGGTATGTTTGGGAAAAAAAGAATCTGTTCTATTCTAGTTCTATTCAAGATCTGTGACAAGAATAAAAGCTATGATTCTGTGGGAATGTACAATTGCATTCTAGAAAAGCAGAAGCTGTTGCATGTCTAAGTGTAACCCTTGCATTTTCTCTTTGATTATTATAAGCATAGCTCTTTTATGAGGTATCCCAATTGGCTTACATGGTATGTCAGACTGGATGGGGGGAGAAGGGGCTGGGAACAAACAGGTGCAACGAGGTATCTTTCCCTTACATGAAATCACAAAGCCAGCAGACTCACCACATGAGTCTCTCAGACAGAAAAAAAAAAAAAAAGAAGAAAGAAAAACAATTAAACAAATTCAGCCTTCAATTAAAACAGATCAGTAGCTAAAGGCAGTAGTAAGAGATCAAAGGACTTTATTTTAAGCGGTGCTAAAATTTTGCATTGGCAGCCAACACACACATTAATGGTATTAAAATTTCCAGTGATTGAAAGGCTTCCTTTTTAACATTAGCACTTTGGTCTTCATCCATTGTACTGCCAAATCCGCAGTTAAGAAAAATATACAATCTCACAATACTATGACCACAATGGATGCATTTAAACGACAAGTGAGATCCAACGACCACAGAGCACATGCATTGATCAATTCAGTATTTAAAAAAAATAATAATATAGCACACATATACATAGAAATACAACTCTTTGTGGCATCTCCTAAAGAAATCTGGCCCATGCCGAGTAGCATCTCGGTACATAATGCATGCATGTCAATGTGTGTGTCTATGTACCATATTGTCCCACTTAATGCCATCTTCTCTCGCAAAACAAATCATGAGAGGTACTTAGATTCTTGTCACAAAGATGCATGAAGAAAATGCAAAAATCCCCAGGAGATACCAAATGTCACCCTATATTTCCTTCCATTCATAGTCATCTTACTGTAGTGTATGGAATTTCCAGGTGCCCATCTATATTAAGTGCTAAATACAGGTTGAGTATCCCGTATACAAAATGCTTAGGACCAGAAGTATTTTGGATAATGGGTCATTTCGGATGAAGGATAATTTTTATTAATAAGATATATCAAAGCCTCTCAACACTCATGAAATACAGTAGTATCAGTGCAAATAATGTATAGAACAAACAAATCACTTTCAGCGTGATGTGATGAGGCATTTTTGGGAACCTGCCATCGACGCTTCAAGTTTGCACACGAGCAGTTGTGTTACCCTTTGTGGGCATCATTTGGGGGGGGGGGGGGGGTGGAGTCAGGGCATGCATGAGAAAGCTATATCAAAGCATAACAGGGCTGAATAAACTGTTGAGCGTTTGTATTCTTATATTATCTACTCTGCACCATACCCGATAAAAGAAAAACTGGTGCTCAGTTGTATGGTGTCACAATTTGCTGTTATTTGTCATGTTGAGACTCTCATGAAATTCAATTTTTATCACAAACTACAGTTGTTGACCCTGATGTAAACTTAATTGTATATGTGTCCTGTTCATTAAACTGTGGTAATCTGACAAATGAGTTGGATTTTTTTTCCATTGGCCATACCACTTTGCCATCATGTATTTACAGTGTGACTGCATGAGCTATTGAAACAATCGTAACAGGTAACTGCTAGTGAAACACCACCATGAAATAAATGTTATAGAGTCTTCTCTGTCCTAAAAGTTGGCACTAGAAAATTCCTCATTTGTAACACTGTATGTACTGCGTTTAAACATCCTTTCTGGGTGTCCATGTGTACAATCTATAATAAGTTGATTACCTGTGGAGCTGTTCATCATGTTGTATGGGGAAGCTTGTGGGTTCATCATTCCACCGCTGTTATTCATGGACTGGCTATATGGGGAATTAGACCCCAGAAGCCCACTCTGATTCATACCGGGAAAACCGCTTTGCCTATTTTAATGGGGGAGGATGAAAAGAGAAGAGAAGACAAATAACAGTGCACCGGTTAATCAATGTCTTCATGTATGTGTTCATATAAGTCACTACATAGTATGCACAGCACATTACTTTTAAAACAAAAGTATCCTTTAGAAACAATGAAATGCGTGGGTAACAAGCACAAGTATTGAAGTCAAAACACTGTCCCTAGAGTCAGAATGATAGAAGGTGTTGATCACTATTGCTATAAAAGGTTCTGCAGCTGTCACATAATGTTTAACAAATGGCGATAGAATAAGATATGTTTGGAGTACCTGTCAAAACAAGAGATGGAGAACAGAAGCAATGTGTTTAGAAATTTACAGTGCAACTAATTCTGCTTCAAATAGAATTCCAATGTATTTTGCTTTGTTTAACAAATGTGTTGATTAGCAATTCTGATCAAGATTAAACAGTGTTCCAAGTCAACTTGCTCATGAATTAAATGCACACTTTCCCTTCAAAATTGCTATTGCGGCCGTATCTTTATCTTGTAGTTGTTCTGCCCTTGAGAGCAGTCGTGCTTCTCCTTCCCTCTAATTCTCACAAGATAGCCATTAATGAAACCATTTTTGCTACAAGGGACTTTAGATTCAAATACATAATACATACAGGCAATAAATAACAATCAAGCGCACAGAGTAACAAGTCTGTTCACCTAAACAAGGCCGATATATTAGAAAAGATGTAGAAACAGATTGGTGCATGAATGAAATAATGGAGGTTAGGAAAATGTAGAAATTGTGAGGCAAAGTCCTAAATGATGAGCAATCACCATAGAAACCGACAGAATGTTCCTGCAGATTGTTCCACTTTGTACAAGAATTTTTATAGATTCTGCATTACAGTCAGAGTATTCTGTCACCTAAATTATTGATAAACAAATATTATGATGAAATGATAGCAAGCAAAACTGCTCCAAACAGCACAAGTGATAACCACTCTAAGTAACACTCCGCAGGGGAAACAAAAGTAATTAAATTATAATAGTCCAAAAATGGACATCCTCAAAGCCACATATAAAATAATCAATAAAAAAAAGAAAGAAAGAAAATGAAAATAGAGTCCTAGAATGCAGCAGGAGTGGAGCCAGAAAGAGGATTGGGTTACGTGACAGGGTTGCGATTGAACTCTAAGTTGCCCGGTACAAACAGAAGGTGTGTGGAGATCACATATTTAGAGCTTAGCCTAATGTCTTTGACAAGACAATCCTAGTTTAAAGAAGATGCTGCATGCATACAGGGCTTTGCATAAACAGCAGTCATCCCAAGACCACCTCAAAATTCACGTGGCAGGTCCCCAAAAAGCAGTGCTGTTAATCGGAACGATGACTTTGCAATGTGAAAATCCTAAGATATATAAGGGAATATTGATGTCTTCCCCGGAGCAAAAATATGGAGAAGGCATCGCCACATCAATAGGTATCTTCCAAAAAGACGTGTGGACTATAAAACATACAAACATGGGGATTATGTAAGCATGCTTCTACATTTTGTCAATAAATAGTGTTTATTTATACTAGGGACCAAGAAGCCACCAAACAGATCATAGGAGAACCCACAACCTTTTATTAGAGACAGTCTTCATGCCATATCTAACCAAGGTGTGCACGGCAGCGAATTCAGCTAAAAAAATAACCATATAAACATTTACATTTTTTAACCGTGAAATCTAAGCAATGTGTTTATTTTTATTTTTTTTACTAATAACATCTAGAATATTCATGCCCTGTCTACTGTGCCCAGCACACATCAGTTAAAACCAATGTGGAAAAACTTTATATAGAGAAACATACATGAGTAATGATGTTAATAATATGTTGTCCATATTTAACTCTAGATCTGAACCCTCAAACATTTTTTAATATTATGTGTGTAAAATGTAGATTATCCATTAATATTCCTTTCACCATTCTACAGTTTTCAGGAAAATTAAAAGTCTCTTCTGTTGGTTACTGATTGTTCAATTATCTTCTAATTTCCATCGCCATGTGTTCCTGCAATTTTCTGCTATGAACTTAAACACTCTTTCCTGACCTGATTTTTAGATTTTTAACACAGCATTTGACAGGTTTTCCATTTTACTTCATCACTCATCAAAAAAGTAAATAATGTGTGATGTATAAAGCAGGGAGTCATTTTTCAGAAGGAGATTGGTTTCCGAACTTCCTTCACAGAAACACTTGTGTGCATCTACCCCTGTATTTATTAGGACCCTGCGTTTACTTATTTGTGATTGTGAGGTTTTATATATCATTATAGTGAAAGTATAAAAATGATAAGAAAAAATAATTTTATGTGGAATCTTCAGACATCTATTATATGTATAACGAAGAGCAAAATGCACGGCCTATATGTCTATCAGCGTAAACATCAATGACAGTTATAATAAGCTCAATATATCATTAAACTATTACTGCAGCCATGTTTGCCATTTTTGTGTGTGTGCTGGTGCTTAGTAAATTAGGAACAAAAAATGACTGAGAGCACAAAACTACATTGAGTTCCTGCACAATCTGCAGTTTCAGAAATAAAAGACAACAACTTGTAGTGCAGATTTAAACAACAGCGCTGTTTGGAAATGTCCCTAATTAAAGTGAGCTGACTAGCCAACTATACCATAGCTGCTTCATTTACTTCTGGCAGAGAACTGGCATCAGCATCCAGCATTTGTTTTTCATCTGTCAGCCCTCACACCGGATGGGCTGGTAATGAGAGTAATTTGAAACTGGAGTTTAAGAGCATGTTTTACTGGAGGGGTTTATATTACAGACACGTGTGCATATCTGTTTTCCCACGTTCACTTGCCAATGCATCGCTTTTTACTTTTGACAATTGAAACCAGTAAATCGCTCTCTGAAAGAGAATTTTCTTCTATGTCCAAAAATTGGACCTTGATTTTATATGGAAAAAAATATATTTGTTTGTCGAAATAAGGTTTATTTACATTCTTTCAAATCAGTCACTAAACTCTATTTTATTTTCTTGTGAATAACATTTTTGGGACGTACATTTTTTTTTTTTTTTTTTTTAAATTGTACATATGCAAGAAAAAAGGGCACACAGGGGAAGAATTGAGAGGAAACACCAGGAATATAATGAATAGTACTTTATTTAATTTCACACTACATTAAATAAACACATACTGCCATTAGTATTGCCCAAAATAGAATTGTAACTATATTATATGGGGATGTGGAAAATATGAACCGGTTTAATTTATTTTACAACTCTAAACCAACATAACTAAATAATAAAAAAATCGACCATTAAAATACTGATCACTATTGGTCATACGTCCACCATATTTAGTGAAAATTTTTGCTTGTGAGGTTTTTTTTTAATTAAAATAAAATAATAATATTCAAAAATGGACCATAGGCACTAAACGTGTATCCTGACAGTAATTTAATATATAACCAATGAAATGCTACCTTTAAAATAAGGAATGCCGCCATTAAATGAGGCAAGCAAAACAAAGGTGAAAGGTCAAACTGGAATGTATACACAACTCTTAAAATGCAACATAAATGCTGTAGTGTCCTTTATAAGGGTTATTTTTATTACCCCATGTTATTGCCCTCTTCTTTTAGACTTCTATAAAGGCTTCTGTGGGAGTTAATAGCATTGACCTGAAGTTATGATTTTTATTTATTTTCTTATATAAAATGTAGCTATCTACAGCAGCAACAAATAAACCTAATAAAATGATAAGGGACTTAAATGGATCTTCAAACCCTTCCAACTGACTCTAGGGATCTGCATAGGATAAAAGTAACATTCCAGCTAAGAAAGAAAAAAGTCTTTGGGGATAAAGGGCCGGATTTACAAAAACAAATGATTTTTTTAATTTTTTTTTTAAAGGCAACACTATATGCATGTGTCCTATATGCATGTTACAATCCATTCCTGTTAGATGAATTAAATAACATACCTGGAGAGGCATGTACTAAAAAAAATGCTAATATATTTTATATGTGCAAAACTATTTTTGAGGTTTGCTCGTATTGCAACGTAGTAAACATTCAACACTCAATAGAGAAGATGACCAAATTGTTAATAAAAACGGGCATAATTGAGAATAAAAACAGGCAATTTTGCAAATATTTTTTCCTACCTCTTTTGATAGCACTTGCTAAAAGCTGGTGTAATTTTCACACGCAAATAAGAATTTTTTTTCACAAGATATTCGTAAAAATATTTATCGCGCAACCGGAAAAATGCACGCTAAATCAAAATAAAATGAAGAGGCGCAAATCGGGAAAAAAAAACGCAGAATGTTACAAATAGTGGCAAATTGCTCCTTAATTCAGGTTTTATCTACTTTTCTTCCCAGTGCACTTTTTTAGTACATGATGTGCTAGAATTCTCTTAATTGGTAAACAATATCGCCTCTTTATGTACACCCACTCTCATTTAAAGTATATGTAAATTAAAAATACACTGTTAATGTCACCTCTTAAAGGTGCAATTCCCCATAAAATAAAATTCTGTTTTTATTTTCTGTTTGTTGAACATATTTTTGTATATGCTTAAAAAAAGTATTTTTACACAAGGTTGATTGGAATACTCTGTAGCAGGTTTCATGCTGCCCTCTAAGAAAGTGCTGTAATTAGTTATTCTATTCTAGTGGAATCAGCCTCTCTCTGTTAAGCTCAGAAGAACACATTAACACACATATACACATGCCCATCTCCACGTTCTTTAAGCTGAGCTTGAGTTAAAATAATATCACCGCCCCCCAACCCAACAGACCCCATTCATCTAGGACATGTGGTCACCATTAACGAGTGAAGCAAGATGGACAATATTTCAATTTCATGGAAAAGTAGGACAAAACAGAAATCATGAAGTATAAATATATAAAATCTGCTACAAAGAAAAATGAAAATCCTGACCTGGCACTGCACAGTCGTAAGAGTTTTAGATGCCTACAAAATCTGTCCTTGCGTAACCACAAGATTGTCCTGCTCTGCAGAATATAAAAGGTAAATGGAACAGCAATAGCATTCGAGGCACCAAGCTTAAGCACGTCCATTAAATGAGATTTCTAGCTCTAATAAAAACATGCTTAAAACCTTGCAGATGGCCGTCTTCCTGGGTTCACATCCAAGTGACATTTTGCTGACCAAAGAAGGTCACAAATAAAAACAACTGCTTTCTTGTTGGGAAGGCAGAAGATGGCAATGTCCTCTGTTTGTAGTTTAAAAGTAGTTTCATGTTTTGAAAATAAATAAAAATTCTTTATAGCATTTCATTTACTGAACCATTCCAAGTATAGAATTTACACTTAAAACAACATTGCATTTTCTTTGTAGTCTATCATACCATTTGTTCCTCTCTAGATAGCTTTTTTTTATACACTGTTGTAAGAATGTTCAAGTAAATTAATATATTTAGCACTCTGGAGGAGCTGGATGATTACGTTAATTTAGACCCATAACATGAGAAATTGTTAGTCTATTCTGAAAGCAAATTAAAGATACTTAATTACCAGCATCAACTAAACATATTGGTAGGCATATTGTGCTGAAACTAAAAAAAATATGTGGCTTTTTAAAAACAAAACATTTTAAAGGTAGTATGTGTAGAAATACAGTATTTGTGAAAAAAACCTTCTGAAGAACAGCTTGTGGAATAATATTTCAAATTAAGGTCTAAAAAACCCAGAAATGGCTTTATGAGAGAGAGAGAGAGAGAAACCAATAATAGCAATGTTTGTGGAAATACTGATGTCTCTTAGCATTAGGGTTGCCACCTTTTCCACACAAAAATACCGGCCTTGCTACTGCCTCCATAGACTTAACATTGGCAGCAAGCCATATTTTTAGCGGCCTGCCGGTTAAATACCGGCTGGGTGGCAACCCTACTTAGCATTGCTTGTAATATTATTCTATATATATATATTTATATATATTTGTATAATATATATTATATAAAATAAATATGAATAAATATAAATAAATGTTATATACATTTATATTTTAAAATGTTTGGTTTATCGATAACTTGCAATAATCATACCCAGTGGTGTATCTTGATTTTGTGCTGCCCTAGGCAGACAAAATCCGGGCACCCCCCTACCCAAGCTGCACACCCACGTTACACACCTAAGACATGCCCCATCATTCAGACTCACATCAAGCTCACACTCCCATCACACTCAGTCACACACTCCTACTCCCATCACACTCAGTCACACACTCCTACTCCCATCACGCACACTCTGACTCCCATCACACTCAGTCACACACACTGTCTCCCATCACACACACTCTGACTCCCATCACACTCAGTCACACACACTGTCTCCCATCTCACACACTCTGACTCCCATCACACTCAGTCACACACTCCTACTCCCATCACACACACTCTGACTCCCATCACACTCAGTCAGTCACTCACACACACACACACACACACACACACACACACACACACACACACACACACACACACACAGTCTCCCATCAGCACTTACCTTTCCCTGGCAGGCAGGCAGCATGGTCCCTCCATGCTGCCTGTTCGGCTTCCCGGCGATTGTGCCGACAGGTCACGTGACTGGGCGCGCGTATGACGTCAGCGCGCCCGTCACGTGACTGTCGGCACTTCCGTGTCGGCACACTGCACGGGGAGCCGAACAGGCAGCACGGAGGTTTCTCTGTGCTGCCTGTTCGGCTCCCCGTGCAGCCTGGCAGGCAGAGCGTTGGTGAGGGGGGATCTTCCGATCCCTTCTCACCTCCGTCTCTGCCTGCAAGCGCGGTGGGGTTTTTTTTTTTTAAAGGGCCGGATTTTTTTTTTTTTTTTTAAAATGTTTTTTACATTTTTTTTTTTCCAGTGCTGGGGGGCGCTGCCGCCCCCCAAAATTTGCCGCCATAGGCATCCGCCTAGGATGCCTCGCGGTAAATACAGCACTGATCATACCCACAGCTGCTGCAGCTGTGTCTACAGTAAAACAAGATGGCTGTTCAAATAAAACACAATGTATAGCTAGATTCCTCGTTTTGAAATCATTTCACAGGCAAGGCAATTTTGTAGCTACCAGTAAGCCTAGAATATATAAGGACTCTATTAATATATTTTGGGGACTTAACCCCTCAGTGACCAAGTTCTATGCTGCATTTGATGTACCTTGAAGACCAGAATTCCATTATTTTTGTCATATGTTTACTGAACTGTGAAATTCTTTCTTTGTGTTCAATCCACCCACACAAATTATATATTATTGTTTAAAGGACGGATAGGGCTTTCATTTGAGACTATTATTTTCATCATATGATATAATTTACTATTAAAAAATATATAAAATATGATGAAAATATGCCATCAAAAACACTTCTTCTAACTTTGACGTGATTTTTTTTAAACAATTACAAATGGTAAAAAAAAAAAAAGTCTTTATATTGCTACTATTTGTCCTGTGTTTAGAAATACCATTCTTTCCATGTTTTTCTATGTTTTATTTCAACTAATAGGGCAATAAACAATATTAGTGTTTTTTTTTTGTTTTCTAACCATTTTCTACAGTGACCTTTTAACCCAAACCCTAAATTTACCCTAAATCTACCCCCACCCATTAATCTAACCCTTGTACTCACCCGAACACCCCGGTAACCTTAATTATAACCCTAATTATGACCCTAACCCTAGATCTAGATTTAGTAGATCAAGGGTTAGCTTTTTCCATTTATTTATTTAATTTATTTATTTAATTTATTTTCTCTTTATAACTGTAGTATTGCTCACTGCCTCTAGGGGCAGTCAAGCAACGGTTTCAGAGCGACGGAAGCGGTTTTTTTTTAATCAGCTTTCACTGCCTATGTGTGTTAAAGCGCATACGATAACATTCGCGGTGATCATATGCACACGGGGGGCGAGGGGGGGTTGAAAGCACTCTCAGAGGCTGATTCAGATCCGGAGGACATATATATATATATATGTCCTCAGGTTCCTCAAGGACCATGCTTTTCAGGACGTATATATACGTCCATATGCGTTAAGGGGTTAAACCCACTTTAACACCCAAAGGTTCAATTGTGTCTAGGTGTTTGGGGGAAG
The DNA here is from genome assembly GCA_036172795.1 of Pelodytes ibericus. Classification (NCBI taxonomy): domain Eukaryota; kingdom Metazoa; phylum Chordata; class Amphibia; order Anura; family Pelodytidae; genus Pelodytes; species Pelodytes ibericus. Next base: position 75,652,917 of record CM069861.1, on the reverse strand, counting down.
CTCAGGATATTTTATGATGTTACACTGATTGGCTCCCATCCAACAGGGTGTTAAGATTATGGTCTTAGACCATGGATACATTATTTAAAACAAATACTGTGTATATATTTATTAGTTGTGTAAAAAATGAATGGAAAGCAACAAACATATTTCCTTTAGTTTTTTCATTCCTTCCTCTGTGCCTTGTGGTCATCTTCCAACTCATGTTAGCGTTCAAAGAATATACAATATTATTCAATGTCTTTACTATCTGGAGCAGCTTCACTGCTTTTACCTACTGATGTTTTTGTCAAAAATAAAAGAACACTTAGTTAAAACTGTATATAGAGGGTGATTTAAAAAAACATATTTTGTAAAATATAAAGTGCAATCCACGTTTTATTTGACACAGCCCTGAAGTATAGTTTTATTTATTTTTAAAAGTATGCCTGACTATAAGGTTATGAATCCATGTCGACATCCAGCACGGTCACGTTTGAAGCACAAAAAATATATCCCTCCCAACTGTCCTGCCTGCTGAGTTCTATCGCTGTACACTTTTAGGAACAGAGATAGAGCGTGGCGAGATTTGGGACCACAACCCTTACTTGTACTTACTATGTTTAGCACAACTGAATATTCAATTTAGCAGTTACAATTGTATGAAGTAATAATGAAGCCAATTTTTCATATCAAAAGAAGCTTGAAACCCCCCCCCCCCCAAAAAAATATCTGTTTTTTATCCACTTCTGCCCAATTAAACTGCCTTTTTGAGTGGTAACACGATTTAGACTTGTTCTCTCCTAACTGGCTGATGGTGTGTATAGCACCTTAAGCACCAAATACTAACCAGTGAAGTCTTGTCATGGAACTGTAGTTCCAAGACATATCTTCCTGTTCATCTGAGACTACCAGAAGCTGAATCACTATCAAATAATGCTCCCTACGAGCATCTTTCCAAATCTCTGCACCGCGATTAGAACATCCATATTATGATGTCCCTTTTCGGCACTTGATGATAGGGTGTTTCAGCATATATTGTATATTTAACTGTAGTATGAATGATCTAGTTCACCTATATGTGCCTGGTATATTGTTTTGAACATTTGTAATAATAGATCTTTCTCGATCTCTCTCTCTCTCGCTCTATATAATTTAAAGTAATATTCCAAGCTGGAATAAATATTTGCAAGTCTGACTAGCTGTAGCCATTTAGCGTTGGTTTAGAAAACATCCATTTCTGCAACAGTGCAATTCATTTTACTCTATTGTGTGCCATTTCAAACTCATTCTGATTGGCTTCCCGAAACACATTGGCAAGTCGCATCCGAACAAGTTTTCTTGACTTTAAAAAGGACTGCTGTGTTAACGAGAACAAGATTACCACCGTGAAACATTCTTTTGATTTTTGTTAAATACAAATCAACAGAAATTGCAAGAAAATGCTTTATTTTTTAAAGAAAAAATGCCAATGACAACAAGCCCATGACAGGGAAAATTACAAAGTCTGATTTACATGGATAAGAACATTTTTTGACAGCAACAACTGAAAAGTTACTTTGTGTTTTATTAGTTTATCTTGAAATTCTTAATAAATAAGAGGGCAAAAATCCCTAATTAATAATAATTCAATTTATGGAGCGTTTTTATCCCTGAGAGGGCTTTAGCTTAGAGTCAGCAGCTGTTATATTATGTTATTTTTACACAGTTTAATAGTGCTCATTTTATAGACTGTGGAAGAATGAAGGCTGAGGTGACCCTGCCTGGAATGTAACCTGTGTCTCTGAAGTGTGAACAAGTACTGCAGGGCATTAAGAAATTGAGCTCTCTCACTTGTCTTTTTTTATGTATAGAAGAACAATATGTTGAAGAACAAATAAATGGAAACAAAAAAAATAAAATAACATATGTATGGAGATCAGGGTTTCGTTGCACGTAAGCATGAAGCTGCATGTACTACCTGCACAGTGGTGGCACTGCCCTACGAGCACATTAAGTGCTACTTAGGACCCCCATATGCACCTGAGAGGACATTGTTATGGAGAAAGGGTTTGGTACATGAGCACCATCTTGTTTTTCCACTTTGGCCCTAAAAAACCAAGAACCATCGCTACGTTTGTATCACCATTGATAGGGAAATAGGACTGCAGAGACTTCTTGTGTGAACGTCCTTGTCTTAACATTTACATCCATCTCAGATTAGCATACAACTATGCTTGTGTGTCCCTTGGTTTTGCCCAAATTAACCCAGACCCTCTTTCTTTTAGTCCATTTCACTGGGTTCAGTAATTGCAGGACTGCACCAGGGAATCTTTACACTGATGCTCCTTGGGCCCATGGATCAGGGTCACACCCCATGGATCAGGGTACATTTTGGACTGGATCATCAGGGGACCCCAAGCTAGCAAGTGGTACCCCGGGATCACTGCCACTTCTTGAGGTTCATCCCGAATCAGTGACATTATGTGCTGTGGATATTTCTGGCTATGGAGACTTGACTGTGGCACCATGCTTTCTGGGCAAGTCAATTATGCGCTTATCTGATTTAGTTTGGTAAATAAACTTGTTTGTCGTTCAATTCAAGAGTGTTGCTGTTTTACGTCAACATCTGTGTTCTCTGGTGATTGGGGTAAATTGCTATATTCAGCTATTGTCTTGGTTCCAGTGCTGAGGAAGCAATGTCTGACAAAGACAACCAGCTGGGGTGTCAGCCAGTACCTTCACAACCCTCATACATGCTTAGAGATTCCCTGGTTATGTTTACGCAGAATTAATGGGCAAGCTCAGTTTTGAGTGTGCAAGTGTTTAATAACTACTCTAAATGACATTATATTAAGATGTATTTACTTGAGGTAGAAAGAGCACTGCACACAAGTTCAGAATCTGAAAGAAACATAAGGGGTAGAGGTGTGGGGCCTGTGTAAAGTACCTCAAGATTGGGATGTTAAAAAGGGGGGGATGTGTGATTGCCAGTGTCCCAATGCAATGCAACTTTAAAATGTGATAAAAAGACTCAGACTGTTCTCCAATAGGGAAAGGTACATTACAATGGGTTTTTTATTTAAATAGTGCGCCAACACAACCTGGAGGTAGAGTATTGGAACACATATGGGTAATTCCTGACTTTTGTTGGGAGTTAGCTTCAGATATTGAACCATGCAGCATTGACCGCACTACTAACGCTATTTCTGCATGTGCCAGTTCCATACATGACAACTAAGATGAGTTAAGAATAAGATCAATAATAAAATGTGTCTCTAGCAAAGAAAGTGGCTAGTGTTGAAAATGGCATGATGTGTATAATGTTGTATGTTGAACCCATAGTATGAGTGGAAAAATGTATGTATATCTCTGGATGACTTATGAGACAATTAGAATCATCATCAAATTAGAAGTGAGTCATTCAATTATTGGATTTCAAGCCAGGATAGTTTCAATAGTTTAGATCCTGTATAGCTTGAACACAAAATAAAATTGTTTCCATTTTTGTCTGGTCCATTAGTCAAAAAAAAAAAAAAAAAAAGAACGGTATGTCTTTTAGAATTCTGCATTTTAAACAGTATTTTGTTATTCACTATGTAGACAGCTGCCAGTGAATTTACTGTTAAATAAGCAATTCCTTTTGTTTGTGAAGGGAATGAATCTGTGTGACCTACAGGAATCCAAAACTGCCAACTACTCCAAAGGTGTGGAGTAAAGACAACAAATCTAAAGACACAACAGAGTTCTTTTCTTTCGCTAAGTCATTATCTGCTAGAAAATTATACTACACACAGGCTTAAGAACTGCCATCCTGCAAGTGAAGAGGTTATTCTTTTTCTCCCCATTATAAGTGACTAGAACAGAGAAAATTGTGTGGATATTATGGCATAACAAAAGCATATTAACCATATATGTTATACTGCACTTTTCCCAGACAAAAAAACAGGACCATCACAAATGAGGACATGTGGAATGCGTGGGTAACTTCTAAAAGGCCATTGGAGCCACCCACACACACATTAAAGGTAGAAGTACCACAAGCCATGCATGAATGTTGTGACAGGTGCTTTGGTCCTGCGGGACATGCTTTTTCTATATCCAGTTAGTAACAATAGTGCATGTTAAGTCTTCAAAAGCAAGATTTGACAATAAGGCATTGTAGGCAGCTACAGGTAGTGAGGGACGCATGCCACAGGAAGGCTAAGCACAAGCTCGCTTGGATTAACCAGTCAGCAGCCATGTAACATGTTCACAAATGGTTAAACAAATAATAAAATAATAACAAATAAACGGCCAAGGTCCCAAAAGCAAGTCCAGTTTGCAATGCTACCTACCCGTACTGATCAGGCTGATGCATCATAGGAACCTGAGCGTTGCCATAGTTGGGGTGCTGTGAGGAATACATGGGGCGTCCGCCAGCCCCAGACTGGCTGGGATAAGCAGGTGACCTAATGTATGGTGGCCTAAAGCAGGACAAAAGAACAGGCTTCTTTCTATTTGAACCATACAAAGCATGAATTACCATGCTAATTTATAACCGCCACCCACAATAGAAAATAAAGAAAAAGAAAAAACTCAAGGATGCTTTCAAATGGTCAAGATAAGGGATTGGCAAACTTTTTTTAAATTAAAACCTGAAATTCAGATACACTTTTGTTTAATTTTGTTATTTTTTTTTTTAATTCAATGTAAAAACTATTTTATCAAAAAAATATAGAAAAATCCTAACCAATCCAACAAAAAAATATAATAAAGTATACAACTTATAAAAATGTAAAATAATGATAAAGCCCTGAGAAAAAATATTTGTATAGTGCAGAATGTCTGCAGTATTTTTGTATCAGTTTTGCCACAAGCTGCAATAAGGAAAATAAAAATCCCTTCCGAATAGTGTTATAATAAAGCGCCACAGAATCAGCTAGTTATATTGTTTAGCAACCTATGGGATGACAGGAAAATTTCCCTACATTTCCTGATACGTATCTGAAGTGGCTTGTAGAAAAATATAACCTAAAACATTCTGCGTTTATTAGTAAAAAAATAAAATAAGAATATTTCCTTAATCTAACCATCTTACATTGTGTATGAGAAATTCAGAAGGAGATCCATTTAAACAAAAGGTAACTTTAAAATGTTCTGCTTATAGAAAACACATGAGGCTTTTTATGGGTAAGAAATATTTGCATTTGCCTTTATAAATCTGCCAACCCCTTTCCACGACCTGGTGCAAGAAGCTTATATACATCTCATTTAAGATGGATCTCTGTAGCTGTAGGCCCGCTTAGAACAAACTCTTGCTGAAATGCTGGAGGGAGTCTTAAAATGGTACATTTTAAACCAAAGCCGAACTTTAAAAATTGAAAGCATGTAGCAGAAATAAATAAGAGAGAGCCTGTGAGAGAAAAGGAGTCTGGGACCACAGTCCATTAAATGTGAGCATCGCTCATAGAAAGTACAGCATATCAAAGATCGAAAATGTTACAAGATATTGTTTTATCAGTTACAACAGTAAATAACTGTCACCCAATTCATTGTTGTGCAGTAGAAAATAATGGAATATCTTCTTCTTTCACAACTTGATTTAGAAATCATTTTCCTCAGAAGTTGCAAATGGCATGTATGTCTGAGGAGTTATTTTCAAGTCTCAGGTGAAAATGGTTTTGGAAGGATTTCGGAGGAGATGGAAGGGTCTGCTACATAATTTAGTGTTCACCCTTCTCTTTTCCACATAAGAAGACTGTTTACTTATTAAAACTTTTCACACAACAGAACATCCATCATTTAAAATTACTAAGAGACCAATAAGACCATTATTAAACAGAGGAGAAATATACAAGGAATTTGATCAACCCAGCATATAAGGGTTACTGTCTGGTGGTCAACCTAATGATCCAAACATACATAATGTAGATTAGAAACAATGCACTTATGGCACTGGTTAATGTTTAAGTCTTGAAGCCAAGCAAACTACTGAGCACAAGTTGTACAAATTTAATTTGCAGATCAGTAAAGTGGATCTGTGGAATGCTGAACTTGATTGAGAGTGTTAAAAAAAAAAATGTTATACCATGCAAAGTATGTTATAAGAATCTCAAATTGAGAGAGTAATATTTGCTCACTGGGATTACAAGAGGGTCATCTAGTTACCATATGTTCTGCTAAAAAAAAATAATGATTAAAGAAATGTAAATAACTAGTGGCAACAATGTGGTTATGTTTAATTGCAAGATTGCAACTGTATGCATTTTACATAGAAATGCTTTTATATACATTACAAATAAAGTAAGTACCTTGTTTAGCCCACATTGTATAACTCAATCAGGAGGCGGACATCTTGGGTCAGATGAAGGAAGAGCTGACCCAAGATTCTAAACAACATGTCCACTCCCTTAATGGAGTGATACAAGAGCTCAATAAGGTATTGTATCTGTATTAGTTCATTAAGAGCATTTCTGGTTAAAATTCCTACACTTTCAGTTAAACATAACTTCATTTTTTATCGACAGTTGTCCTTTAAGAAAATGGGTGACTTTAGCACTTAAATCAAGCAAATCCAAATTCTGCATATAAGTAGGACCTAATACAAATGTTTCCTGGGTTGAGATGGACTACTAAAGAAATGATATTCACATCCTGTTCCCTATAGCAAAGACAATTTGAAATATAGATTCATTCTTCAAGATGTGGGTTGTTTTTGGATGGAACTGGACACCTATTGAGACTTCTTTAGTCAAGATTCTTTGTCGTGAAGATTTGTACACCATTATGACCCAACCCTACCATGACCATGTAAATGCAGAATGGTAATAATAGAGCATATGAACGCATTATTATAGCACACACAAGATAATGATTTTCTCACCAAAAGCATACCTGTTCTGAGCAGAGTTAGCAGCAGCCTGCATCACTGCCGCAGCTGCTTCCTGTGCTTTACGGTTCACAGTAGGCATTGGTGGGCCCATCCCGGGAGCCACCTGCTGTGACATGTTAGGGGAGTTAGGGGTCACGTTGCCTATACTTCCAGGATATGGCCTGTTCTGCATTCCACTTCCAGGCATCCTGCCCATGCTGGTTCCTTGTGGGTGCATTTGGCTGTTTGCATTTATACTCATACCGGGGCCTGGTCCACTATAGTTTGTGTTGGGCACGCCACTATAGGATTGAGGTCTTGAGTAATTGCCTAAAATGAGAAACAATTGCACTGGTAAAAAGTTCAGTTCAATATATGTTTTACATACAATGGTGTCTATTCATTAAAAGGTGAGAGGAACATTTCATCTCGCCACCAACTATACATTGAGCAAGGACAAACCTGGTGTGCATCTCCTGCTACAAGAGCTCAGCCAGCCATCAATAATTCATAGATAACTCTTTACCAACTCTAACTTTGCTCTCCATGCAAGAGACATCCGCAGATTTGTACCAGCACAATGTATAGTTATAGATTTATTACCTTTAGTGAAAAGATCATAATGAAAATTAAGTATGTGGCCTAAAAATGGGAAGAGGAGGACCATGGGAAAAAACCCACAAATCCTGCTTTTCCTATTTTGGAATATGATCAATTTATCTTGAAGACAGATTGTTACCTACATGACTGCAACATTTAAACTTATAAGTTACTACGTAACTTGTAGAGTATGAGAACTATAAGTGGGAAAATATTCACCTTATCTGTTAATATTGACAGGACACAAACAATTTGGCCATGATATTTAACAACCTAACTATACATTATGTAGGGACAACTGATCTCTTCCGGAAAGACAAACTCACTTGGTTAGAAACTGCAGAATGCATTTTTAAGTAAGTGAGAAAATAAATATTCATCTCACCTCAACCCTCCTGCACGTTATGTTCAGTTAATAGCCCTTTAAGTCACAAGAGTTTGAAATGATTATAAAATGATGTGAACGACATACAAACTAGTTAATACTAGTGACATATCATTACACAAAATGGAATGTATATAAAATGGGCAGGTTGTGTTTTGGTGCTACTGCATTTTTGTGCTTATAGTTTAAGGGTTATGGAAGTAATAATGTATAAATAGTGATTCTGGGACTTATCGTACCGATTCATTCAGTTTCATACAATATGCAAAGAAATATCGGAAATAATCTCAACAAAGAACATGCGTTATAAAATTATTAGTTTATTAGTCTCTGTACCACTGTCTAGAACACATTGTGAGAAAAAAGTATAGCATTCTGGGAAAACAGGTCATGCTGGTCAATAGTTTTACTAGCATTCTTTCCTGGTCCACAAAGAAAACAAGCAGAATGTCATCTGTCATAATGATCACTCATTCATTGCCAAGTGACACTATGGTGCTTTAAAACAGAACGTCTTGTAGTTAAGCTAACAAACTGCCCTCAATGAAAATAACCGATTGTGATAATAGAGCTGTATCGTTCTGGCTGGGGCACGCTTCCTAATTTAACAATCATTTTATATTGCATGTGACAAATATCTGATGAAGAAATCTCTGCAGTCTTATTACTGTAGGCATCAGAATAAATTTAGCTAGGTCACTTAAAAGATTTTATAAACGTATTTTTTTATAAAACAGTTGCACAAGCTGTTCCTGTTGGTACTTATCACCTTAAGTACACATAATGAATAAACATGCCAAGAATGTAAGCAAGGGTCAAACATACCAAAAAAATAATAATATTACATTCTGCCTTATAATAAGAAATATGGCATCAAAAGAATGCCAATATATAGTATGAATGAGTGCAATAAATTAGAAAGAGAGAAATTACAGTTAAGCACACATAACAAAAAAATCCCAAGAAAAGTCTTGTCCTTAAGAGGTTAAACAAATCACCCCTCCAGTTTCCAACTATGTATGCATGACACTCCTGTACAAGCGCCATCCCAATTAACCGCACTTTAACTCATCTCTTATTGTAGCAAAAAATTAACATATGTTTAGTGGAAAGATTGCATAAAGTTTAGATGCTTTAAATAGTATTGTGGTAATGAAATAATTCAAATAATGGACCGATAGTGGACTCTGCATAGTGCTATAAGGTAGCCAGGGCCACTCTCAGAAATGCGGAGAACCCTTATAACTATAGTCTGTGCCCCCACATAAATATACTCCCAAACCCTTACCCCATTTCTAATTTGTAGAAGGCTCACACTTATATGAATATAGGGTTGCTACCTTTTCTTTAAAAAAATACCGGCCTTGGTACTGTCTCCATAGACTTAACATTGGCCTGATGTCAATTTTTTACCGGCCTGCCGGTAAAATACCGGCCAGGTGGCAACCCTATATGAATACCTCTCTTTCGGCCGGTGCACTATGCGGAAGTATATGTGCCCATCAGCACCTCCTTCCTCCCGTCTTAGTGGGCTGGATGCAGTCCAAGCTAGACAGTTAGGCATGTTACTGGGTACTGGCTGTACCACCCAGATGGCGACCCTGAAGGTAGCCGTTTCTTAATCCTGGGTCAGATTTCCCTTCATGTGACCCAAGGTGAAGCAATATCTGACCCAAGATTCCAAATATGTCAGCCCCCTAACAGAGCTATACATAGCAAAGAGATCTCAATCAAGCACTTTATTGCTATTCTTTCATTACAATATTTACATGAATTTTTCATTAAGCCCAAGTTGATCAGTTGCCTACAGCCGAGTTGACTCTTCTGGCGCTTGAGCATGCAACCCTTAGATTTTGAACATGTACTACTGTATATTTCAATTGCACTTACTTCACTTTCTTCTGATATTACGGAAACACGCTCATCAACAATTTAGATAGAAAAACAAATTTTACTGCAGCGATGAAGCGCATTTGTGTATTTATACCTTACCAAAATGGCAAACAGCTTGTTAACCTCCCAGAAAAAATGTCTGCTGACACATGTCACTTATGGTACAAGCAGACACACAATACCCAAAACCATAACTGTCCCCATTCTGTGCATGCACAGTGGCACTGTCATGACACTCGCACACACATTCTCCCAAGCCACGCCTCCTAGCATTCCAAGTTGCCAAAGGGCCATGTGGCAATACATCAAAATAGATATTGATTCATACTAATGTATATTTTCTACAATATGTTATTTATTAAAATAACATTTTAATTTAATTATGTATTTAAAGATGTATATATACTGTAATGGAAAATCACAGTATATATGTTTTCAATGTCGTTTAAAAATAGATCAAATATAATTTGCCCACAAAACTCCTAAGTGTGGTGAAAAGGTTAGAATTGTGATAAAATACAGAGAGCTTTTCAGGAAATAAAATGCTGCAGGGTATTAGCTAACCTATATTCATTCTTTTTTCTGTTAGCAACTTACTATTGAACTAAGTAGGGCCTCCTAAGGCAACATGCCAGATCAAAGAGGTTACTGAGCTTTTTAACCGTATTGCTTTTAAATAAAAATATATAACTTATTGTTCGTATGCTTCTTACACTGTGGCAGGCTAAAACATGGATCATGCCACCCCATATTATGCTTTATTCTTTTTTCCAAGATATGCTCAAACTTAATTATGGTTTAACTTGAATTGTTGTTTTAAGAAATGGCAAAAACCCATAATAATAATCAGGTTAAATTAGTGTATATTTTAGTCGTGTACAATAACACTATGCAAATATTGTTTTTTAAACAAAAGATTAAAATTTTTACATTAAGAATCAACCTACATTTTTTTTTAGGAAATTTTTTCTTATACTCAGTCTTATAGAACATTGTTTAGAATCCTTGTTCAAACTATTTACGGAAGGACATTGAAAAACATGGTCAAACCATCAAGACATTTCGAAATAGGCCATGCTGACATGGAGAAAACATCTGTCTTTAAACTTATGTTTAGTTGTAAGATTTCATTACATGTGAATGGTTTATTGAGAAAGTCTTTAATTCATTTATTGAGCCATCTTTGCGCCAAAATAGCTGTAACATGGAGCAGTCATGTTTATAATTGTGGGTCAGACGTTCCTTCCTCTGGCCCACAGTGAATGAAGACCTAAGATACAAATCAAGACAGCAATACAGAGCAAAGAATGTTCAATAAGCTATTTTATTTGTATTCTTACACAAACACATCTCCCTCTAAAACATCTACACTTGGTGTAATCTTTCAATTAAACATAACTACTTTTATTTTACCTACAGTTGTCCCTTAAGCTATCTGTGTGACTTTCTAAATTTCAAGCTGTGAAATAGTTAATTTGTCAATGTTGTACTGCGCTAAATAAAAGCTAAAAAAAAAAAAAACCACAAAGGGAAATCCAGGAATAAGAAAGCCAGTCATCTTCCCATGTTCCACTAATGGATCAGTAATTTGTTGGCAAGGCCTCTGACAAAAAACAGATGGGCCGAAACATTAAAGACAATGAATCCAGCAGCTGCTTGGCTGGCCCATATCAGCTGGACATATCATGCAGCCAAGTCCGGGTGCCCACACACTTGTAGATGTGGGTTGACGCAAGTGCGGCTAATCTAAAAACCAATAGCCAACTCAGCCTCCCAAATGGAATATCCTCGAGATGGGGAAGGATTACTTAACCCTTTTGTTCCTGCAGTAATAAAAAGGCCTATGGGTTGCTCACGGGTTGGCTATGTGATAATTGTGCATGAAGAGTTAATGTATGTCCATGCTCCCCATCAGCAACAAGTGAACCGTTTTACTTTGATAGTAAAGGCATGTTTTTACTTAAATTAATAGTTACTATTTATTACCTTCTTGTGTTACCACTGCCAGCTTACTACAGTTTTCATCTATTTGGAAGGTGTTTTCTGAAAAACTGAACAGCTTTGCTGTCAATAGGCAGTATTGCTCTCCCAGAGACCTTAAATGTTTTAAAAGTCACAATATTAACTGTCACTGCATCCCAAAGTACAATTCTTTATTTTACATTGCACTGTAGCATCCTATAAGATACAAATGTGCCCTGAGCTGAAGTTGTAAATATTGAAACACTGAGAGGTCACAGGGAAATCAGCAAAAAAAATCTCTCCGCAAAACTTTTTAAAATGGAGCCTGCCACAACAGGTTAATGATAGAACACATTTCAGAAAACATTTTTAATATGTCGTTTTCAGAACAAAATAACTTTTATTTTAACTTTACTCCACTTTAAATTGTATGATTAACCAATCCTTTTACATTAACTGCTTTATATTGATTGTTTTAATACTGTGAAGGGAGCCTGCACACTAAGCGTGCTTTTGCTATATTGGATTTCACATTCCACTTCTACAACACAATCTAGACATTTCAGAACAACTATATCTCACCTTGTGGTCCATACTGATTCATTTGAGGCCCATAATTGCCACTAGCATTGCCCTGTGGAAAATTGCCCATGCCAGGATGCATTTGACCCGCAGGTGAAGGGTGAGGAGACATGGAAGGCCCGGTCTGCTGAGGTCCATACTGGGACATTTGGTGATTCCTTTGAACACCAGGCATGAAACCTACAAAAGAAACAAAAGTCATTGAGTAAACAATATATTTTAATGTAATAACTTGGTTTACAGAGAACTTTTGCATACCACAGCTCTAATCGGAAGTATATAAGAAAGAAGAGAATGCACAGTTTGTTGATCAATGCCAAATGCACCACTATATCTAAATGACTGAACCATTTATGTGATGTATAATAATTTTAGTAGTTGGATGTGATATAAATGATAGGATGTCCCAATTGCCCTATTGTACTACCTATTTTTTTCTAACATTGGAAGCCACCATGACTCATGCCAGATACAAACTGGTAACCGTAAACCCACTAAACCTGAAAACAGAGTCAGTTATTATGTTATGGTGTAATAACAGAACATTACCATAGCAGGTAATGCAAGTGTTGAGGGGAAGGGCACATGAAAGGAATCAGGCAAAGGAAACAATAAACAAACAAACATTGCTTTACCTGTACAAGCCAGTAATACTGACTTTAACATTTTCATTATCTAAGATAATTTTAAATCAAAGTTGTATGCTTTTAACTTTTAATTTGCTTTATTTTTCCTCTTCAGAGATATTTAATGTAGAAGCTGAAGACTGTACTAGAAGCTCATGTGTAATTCATATTTCTAAAGCTTATTTGCATTGGTCCTATAACAGATATCATAATGTGTAACTTTGTAATACATGGATATTGTTTTTTCTGCCTCCACAGAAATAACTTGCTTCAAAGCTGCACAACAAGTACTGTGTATTGTATTGCCTTGTGGTTAACATTACGTAAAGAAAATATGGCTGCTGGCTTCATGTAATGTTAGTTCATGGCATTAATTCCCCAGAGGAAATTCCTTTCATTCAGTGCTAATTAAGAGCAACATAAAGGTTTTACATCACATCAATTAGTGTGAGAATTCAAAACGTCTAATAAACTATATACATGCATTATTGATAAGTGCTATTATTGATAGTGACTGATGACATGTTAAAACAAAACACGTATGAAATTTAGAATGCTAAAAACAAATAAAACACTCAAACAGTGATTGGCAGAGGTTTTACAACACTTTCTTACAGGGGTTGCGCTGGCTCAAACTGGAAGTTCAAGATTGGCGCACATAGCACAAACTCCTAACATTTGTTATACATTTGCGCAAAAGAGAATCGCACCACTATATCAATGTGCCAGACAATCTAAAACATTCAAAATTATAGGGTACCATTGACACATCAGGTGTAATTGGGTACTGTCTTGTTAAGGAATAAAAAAGGCACAAAAAATAAAAAAGTGGCAATAAATAGGAAAACCTAAAAGGTGGAGATGATGTACAGTAAACACCAGGATTCAAGACGTGATGTAACACATAGAGCATAGACAAAGATGAGTTGGGATCAGTGTTAATTTAGTCACCTAAACATTTTTGTCATAGTTTTCGTCAACTGGATGTTTTTAGTGACAAAAACGAAACAATATCTAAAAAAAACTAAAGTTAATAGGACTGGAACTATGTCTAAAATACATTGTAATTTAACAATGCCCTGTAAACTGCAGAGGAAGAGGATACTCCTCTATTTGATTTGCCTGGTACTGTTACTTGAGTATGTCCCATCCCATCTCGCTAGAAAGTTAACTTAATTCTGTATAATAGCCTTCTCAGACCTGTTCCCTCCCTGCTGGAGATTTAGTCAATTAATATTTACTGGAGATTTAGTCAACTAAAACTACACTATAACTAAAACAACTAAAATGACAAACATACGAAGTTTTCCGTCAATATTAACACTCGTTGGTATCAGAGAACAAGGTTGTCTATCTTTAGACTCCAATGCAGGTAATAATCAGATTAAATAGGAGTCAACTCCTAGATGACCTATGAAAAGATAATTTATGATACGTGAATATCCTTATTTCACCCAGTCATGATTAGTCTTTTGACTAGATTAACAGAGATTTGTTTTGTATGTAATATGGTGCACGAAGACTACTCTGTCGTAGTGAGTCTGGATATGTTCAATGTTCCAGATTTGACCTTGTCTTTAGCAGAACTTTGTTAGCTACATACATTTTAGATTTGTTACATACTTTTGTATGACTTTCTTAAATACTGCTGTATTGGCATTGAATGACTGTCTTGGTTTTAAACAAGTTCTGCCTCACTGTGAAAACTGTATAGCACAGTGGTTTAAAACCTCCTGTAGTTAAACCAGCTGGGCTTTTTAAGTAGTGAAGAGGAGTCTCCTGTTGTTTCATTAGTAGTGCGAGGCTATCCACATTAACTAAAATAGATTGATGATGATAGCTTGTTAATTCTTTTTCTTGGCAAAAATGTAACTTTAAATATACAGCCGGGGACGTGCTGCTTCCTAGGAACAGATATTGTGGCTATACTAGATATGGCATTATTTATTAGAAAATGCATTTTAATCTTTCTATGAAGTGATGTATAAAATACATAGTGGAAAGCCCTGGTTCAATTGAGGATATTTTAACAGTCTACTAACAAGCTAGTTTTTTCTATGATGCCTAGCACTAGAAGTATTGATCTATCACAGCTTTATGAAATTAAACAATAAATATTTTAAAAGGGCTTGGGGTCAGGCCACAGAGTATGTTTGCAAGTTGAGGTGACCACACTTTCCAGACTGACCAGAACTGAACCCAATGGTCATGTACACTGCAGGCTTAGAAGGGTGGTTGGCCAACTACCACACCTAAGCAGATATTTGCTCTAGTATTTTAGGAATATACAAGTATGCATCAATGGCAAAAGACAGGTCTCTGAATAAATGTGATGGACATGCCTGTAGACTTTAAATACCAGATGACTTTGGGTGCCACACTAGCATTAACCCTAAGATAACCAGTCACAAATATATTATACACGATACACAACGTGTGTTAACCATAATCTTTCTAAATAAGCCGACACTAATAAACTGCTCAAAATATAACCCTTTAACACCTCCCTCTTTCATGCTTAAAGATTCTGTAGAAGCTCTCCCCAGTTGTGATAATTAAATGGTTCTAACAGCGGATATAATGAGAATCCCAAGTTCCACTTTCAGTCTGTGGCCATGTAAACACCATGAGACTCAGATCTGAAATGAGAGTCCCCAAGTTATGTTTCTAACCCGTTAGCTGTGAAACTAGCTTGCAGCAATATGTATTCCTTACACATGATCAACGTTATCTGTAATGTATTAAAGGTTACACATACGAAAAAGATCAGGGGCTAACGCAGTGTATTTTTAGCATCTGCTACTTCGAGTTTTGATCACAAGTAAACAGCACAATGTCAAAGACAGGCGACTGGCTGATTTAGGGAACGCATCAGAACAGATGTATATACCTGTACTACTGACAAATCCAGCTGTACTATGCCAGGTCTTGACATGTATTTATAGAAATTAGGAGGCAGACAGACGTTGTCTAGTTTTAGGAACCATGGCTCCTGGCATTTGTGTAGCTCTGCCCTATCTGGCAAGTGGGACAATGACCCAGACCACGTGATGAAGGGTTGACCTCTTATAGCTTCACCTCAATAGACTGTGTGCTAAATAGACATAATTAACTCTTTGTGACTAAGCACAAGTAACAAATGATGTCAAGCCCCCTAATAGCTATTCTATTAATCTGGAAGCGACACTTGTGACCAGTGTGTGTGTAAGCGCAGGGATAAGGGAATTCCCAATACACTGCTGCAGAAAAAGGTATATCTGCTTAGACACTGTAGTGTAAGATACAAACTTGACACCAATTATAATACCACCGAAAAGAGAGACTGAACGTCTTTGTTTCTTCCTATGAAACTGGGTCACATTCCACCGAGATTACAACATTCCGTCTTTGGCATTTGTTGCAGTGGAAATGGTGTGAAGGAATTGGTGGGCTGATGCATCACAGTCTGAAGTGGGACAGCATTATGCCGGTGAGATATTTATAACGGAGAAGACCAGACTTTCACATATAATGTGCGCCTGGGGATGGAGTGGAAAAAAAAATGTTGGCACGTTACACTCAAATGTTATGTGCTAAAAGTGTCTACATGGTCTAACCACAGAGGAGTGAATCGGAAAGAAAAGCTGACATGCCATTCCAGAGACGCTGGCAACCAGCACGGTTTTAAAACGGACAATTAAACTCTTGCCAGGATGCATAGCAAATACGCTTTTTATAAATTTTATTTCCTCTTCTCTCTTGGCTTAGTGATTATATGACATCAGTCATTGCTAATATGTTGGCTCCAACAAGTCTCCAGTCTTCGTGTACGAGCCTTAACCCCTTAATATAGTCACACACCGTAAAATCCAACAACCATAAAGTAAACGTATTGATATTTGACTATATATGGAATTCACCATTTCGATCAATGCAGGGGGAGCAGCTGAAGGGTGGTACATCTGGTAGGGTTAGCATTCCTCACAAAAAAAAAAACGACATCCAAAACTTATGAACGGCAAACTCCGGATCATGGCTTAACCAGTGGTTCGGTTTGCCACACTGACTCCATGAAAGCTTGGGATTTATGTTTAGAACAGACATTGTATCAATGTACAGAAGTTTTTTTTCTCTTATGTATAAACAAAGATGGAGGTTTAATGAACTAATTGAATTAGTGCCGGATTTGTTTCAAGGCTCCTGACTACAGATGATGCTAACCTACCATGATGCCCTTTTAACATTAATGTGGTAAAAAAAATTGAAAAGAGGCCAAAGTTAAGTCTATGGAGGAAAAACAAGGGCACGATGCCCAAAATCAAGGTTCAAAGCAATTAAAGCTGCCACTTGAAAGAGGTATAACATTATTTTTTTTTCATGCAAAGTTCTTTAACAGAATCTACTTAGCATGAAGGAAGCTGTGCAACCAGACCAGACACATACTGCCAGTCTCTGCATCAGGCATACAAAAAATGGCACACATGTATAGTATGTTAAGCATGTGAACATCCATTTAGACCATTTCCCATCTAAGCTTTCCAGTTATAAAACAGTGCTTGGATACTGCCTCAAAATGTCAGTTTTGTTGCACAGCACTCCATATTGATAGGCTGATAAAAGACCAGTGATGCCCTATGCCACAGGATGCTACAGTAGAACATGAACTTAAACATAAACCATGTGGCTATTTTAAATGTATTGGTCAACCTAGAAAAAGTAGCTCAGTGGAGATTTCCAGGCAGCGCAATCCATGTGCCACATTTACTTTAGTAATGGACGGAAAAACAGCAGCTGCAGGATATATGTGATGAATGTATGCTATCAATTTTCCAACCCTTTAAAAATACATTTGAAGTGATGCATGAATGTTTGTTTCTCTGTTGATATAGGACGACGGTCTAAGTATGATTAAAGCAAAACATGTAAGACATAATGCAGTCCAATCACCATAATAAAAAATAAAAAAAAGACATGATCAATAGTAAAGGAGTCACAGGTACAACTGTTCCTGTCTGTGACCAAACCAGCCTCTAAGGCATCAACTGGTATCCCCAGGGGGTAACAATAACTAATGAAAGGTGTTTCCAGGAGGGAAATTGATGTTAGACACTTACAGTAAAAAAAAAGTAACAGTAGTCCACAAGTCTATCTTGTGAAAAGAAAAAAAAATCAATGGCTTAAAGGAGCAGTTCCACCTACAGTGTCAGAAAGAATATTTGTAGACAAGTGCGGCATTGTGTAAAAAAAAAAGAAAATAAACAGATCAGTCAGTGTTTTCCCTCTCAACATTTCCTATCTTCTAAAAACTGCAAAGAAAATGTAATTGTGTTTTTGTTGTTGCTATAGCAACAACCCTGCCTATCTCTCCAATCCATTTTTATTGGCTGTCTCTGCATTTTGAGGCCCCTGTTTCCAGTTTAAAACAACAGGAGAAGTGTACATTGTTTTAAACTAAAAATAAGTGCATGTCTCATATATTAAACACGTACTATATACAGAAAATAAGCTTGTTGGAACTGCCCCTTTAAGTAGTAACATTTCCCTGCTGACTAGTGATGTTTATTATTCATTGATTAACCACAGTAATATTCCCTTCTGCCGGTTAATCAATCATTTGGGTTCATGTTTCAGTACAATGTGACTATATAGAGTAACCATGCTTGTTCCCATGTATTGTTTATAGTGATGTACAGATAGTATCTGCACTGAAGTAAAACATAAGCAGTGTAAAACGAGCAGCGTTTTGGCTGGACAGCTTTCTATAAGTGGTTCATAATTCTATTTGATATGTCCATACACAGCTAGAAGCAGACTGGTGCTTTGGTGGCTCCTATCCAGGTAAATTCCCAGTGTGACACAGCTCAACAAACCTTGTGTCTGTCACTTCACAGCCTGTTCCCATTCTGTACTTATGCTGAAACAATGCACAACATTCATGGGTTGGCAAAGGCAAATACATGGTGGGTGGCAGGGAGAAAACGGTATAAAACATTACAACAGCTAATACAAAGTGCTGCTTTTCCCAGAGTCCCACTTAGTGTATAATGGAGATTTGACCCTGGCTAAATGGCTATGGTACTTTGTTACCATATTTGTCAGGCACATCACACATAAACATGCCTTTGGTGACAATTGACGTGCCTGCCATATCATGTGGCAAATGTCGCTTAGGCAGAGATCAACAGTTGCTGTCTATGCTATAATGGTAAAGCTATGATGCCTCTCAGTTCTCGCAGGTGCTGTATAGGAGAGGAGCTGGCACGTATCCGGCAAGAGTGACGGAAGTGATAAAAAATCACTTCCGTCGATCTGTGGCTTGATTGCCCTTAGAGGCAGTCTGCAAATTTACATTGAAAAAAAAAGTAAAAAACTACCCCTAGATCTGCTAACCCTAGATGTAGAGTTATACTTAGGGTTAGGGGTATAGATGAGTAAGGGTTAGGATTAGGGTCAAAAGGTCACTGTAGGAGAAAATGGTTTGGAAACAAAAAAACACTACTATTGGATATCGTCCTATATAAAAACAGCAGAAATATATGTAAACAATGAGATTTCGAAGCTCAGGACAAATATTAGAAACAATATAGATGGGGACTATTTTACAGTTTGTGATTGCATAAAAGATTTTTCAGTTCAAAGTTAGAAAAAAGTTTTTTTTATGCATTTTTCACCATATTTTATGATTTTTTTTTAAATAGTAAATTATACAATATGATAAAAAAAAAATTGTTTTTTAACCCCTTCGCGACAATGGACGTGTCAGGCACGTCCAGCCAGGGGAACTGCATTGCGGACAATGGACGTGCCTGACAAGTCATGCGGTGAAAGAGTGGTTTTCACAATCAACGACTGCAAAAACAGCTCTGACGGTGCTGCTCTATTGCCTCGATGTCGAGGCAATAGCCAAACACCAAAATTCCTGCTCTAGGGTGCAGGAGCAGCATGCTTCCCATGCTCTGAATATGTTTCTTGACTGCCCCTAGAGGCAGTCAGCAACACTGCAATAAAAAAAAAAAAGACTTAATTAACTTAAATCTAATGTTAGGGTTAAAATAGCAGCTAGGGTAACAATTAAATTAGGGTTAGCATAAGGGATAGGGTTACAATTAAATCAAAATTAAAATATATTAAAGGTTAGCATAAGGGTTAGAGTTGGGGTTAAATTTAGGGTTAGGGTTAAATTTAGGGTTCGGGTCAAAAGGAAATAATGGAAAAAAACACTATTTTTGGTTTTTGCCCCATAGCTCGCAAAAAAACTGCAGAAAAACATGGAAACAAGCATATTTCTGAACTTGGGACAGCATTTAGAAACTATTTAGACAGGGTCTTTTTTAATGATTGCATTTGTGTAAATTATATTTTAGGTCAAATTTAGAAGAAGTGCTTTTTTTTATCATGTTTTATGATTTTTTTTGTATATAAGATATGATGAACATAATGGTATCTAGTCAAAACCCTTCTTATGATGATAAAAACAACATATAATTTGTGTGGGTACAGTATGTGAGAAAGAAGAAAATTACAGCTAAACACAAACATCCCAGAATTGTAAAAACAGCCCTCGTCACCAAAGGCAAGTCAAGATCAAAATGTCTTGTCACTAAGGGGTTAAGAAAGCCTTATTTGTGGGGATACAACCAGTATATAATATGTGAGAAAGAGGAAAATGACAGCTAAACACGAACACTGCAGAAATGTTAAAACCGCTTTTGTACAAAATGACCAACAATTTCCCAGATGGCCAGTCCTTAAGCGGTTAAAAAGGACAATAAGTGAAAAAAGGTATTTTTACTATACTAAACTAGTGAGGAAAGATAATGCTTACATGAGGTGTGCAAGAAACCAACAAAGGTTAGAAAGTGGGACATGAAACTAACATAAGATACATGTTCAGTGTGTTCGGAAAGAATTGTATTGCTTTGTTGCGCAAGTTTTATGGAAGCAACTTTTGTTAATATTGAATGCTGTTATGGAAGTCACTTTTTTCTGCTTCTCTCTCCATATAAAAAGAAAGGAACCCAACTATATTTTAAAAGTACAAGTGCAGCAGGAATCCTACCTGATGCAAAGCATTGAGTGAAAGTACATTCCATAGTATAACACTGAGATATATAAAAGAACTTGTTAGCTAAGAAGGGACAAAATCCTCAAGAACAACTTTTAATCAGACAGAAAGCTATTTTTGCCTGATTAATATGAGTTCCGAATGACGCTCCTGTGGAGCACTGTTCAGAAGCTGTCCCAGTTCTTTTAAAAGTCTTGTTGGGCCTTCCAGGGCGCTGTAACACAGAGCTGGTTCTCCGTCACTTGGCAGTGCCAATTCGTGCATGATATGGAACATCAATAGAAAAGTGACAGAAACCGCACTTTATTTGGTCAGGCTCCACCAGCCAGCTCCCCAATAGCAAACAAAAAAACCATGCTTGGCACATGAAAGAAAAAGTTAGGTGTTTAATCTACCATAATAATCTAAAGTTTCGATCATGAGGTCTTTCATAGGCTTCAGACAGACCTCACGATCGAAAGGTTGCGACTGGCAGATTTAACACCTCACTTTTTCTTTGATGTCCCGAGCATTGTGTGTGTGATTCTCGTCTCTTCTGCAGTTGGCTCCGTGACACAAGCACATACCAGTGATGGAGAGGGATGTTCGCAGGCAGATGTGGCCTTCAGCATCATTAAAAGAAAAAAATCTGCTTCTCTGCTGACTTTTTAAAGAGGTACTAATTCTGAAAGCTTTACATTTGTGAGTGATGTTTTTTCCCCCCAGACCATGCATGCTTTGGGAACAGATGTATATAACCGAATGTTTTTTTTTTTTTGCATATCACTCTATCAATGAACAGCAATGGATCGTCATGAAAGAACTTGATATTGGGATGTACACTAACATGCGTAATCTATTTTGTTTATCTGTAACATTATAGTTGAATGTGGAATCTGCTGCACCGTTTTTATCGTTTAATCGTTTGTATCTTTCAAACATTAGTTGTCACAAAAGAACTTAAATTTAGGGGTTACAGTAAATATATTCATCTCTAATGTTTGTCTGTAATGTAATAGTTACATGTTGTATTTGTTACATTGTGTACAATCATTGTTTCTCTATAGTTTATTTCCCATGCATATATTGTGACCTTCTGCATTTTAAATGACAAAGTATACATGTATTCAAACTTACAAGTGATGTTGGAATTTCCACATATGTTTGTTGTTATACTTTTATCAATGTATTTTTGACGCAATAGTTACATTTGTAAAAAAAATAAAAATAAAAAAACATAGTAAAGAATAATCTTTTTACTACAATATAATATGTAATAAAGCCTTAGGAAATATAAATATGAATTATTGATTAATTTTCATTTTTAGGAATACCAGCCTACTAACCGCGTTCCTGTGGCATTGGGGACTGGCTCAAGGCAGGATGGGAACTGGATTCCGTTTGACTTCCTGGAGGTTGAGGAGGCATCTGGCTTCCTATAACAATAAAAAAAATATACTTTTACTATAAAAAGAAATAAATGGGTGCTTTAAAAGTTACAATTGTATCAGAGTACAAACTGAGAAAATACACATAAAGACAAACATTAAAGTATGCACACGGTAGCTTGATAATTACTGAACTTCATGTAAATAAAGATAAAAAAATAAAATAAAGATTTGCTGCTTTTATGTTTATTAAAATCTGATTTATTCCAATTTTAACACTTTGGAATACTAGCTCTTAGAGTTTCCACTATATCAATACATCAATGAGTGGAAAACACATTTCATTTTCTATAATATATATGTTGTACACACAACTTGCCTGGAAGATAAGGCTATCTTTTTTCCCTGAAAAAAAATTGGTCAATTCAGTTATAATAAAATGGGGGAAAAGGTGTTTTTTTTTTTTTTTTCTTCTCTCGAGTGAGGGGTGTATTTCTTCTATTAAATGAAAGGGAAGCAATTGTCATACACCAAAATTGTTGTTCATGCACCTTATTGGCTTGTCTCGTGTTTAAGAACTACGGCTTTGGCAGTAGCAGATAAAATAGACCACTTACTGACCAAGATCTCAGTGTGTCTGATGTATGTCTCCAGCTGTGATACTGTGTCCACAGCCATGAGCTGGACAGATGGAGAAAACTCTGTATTATAAATGTAAAAAGTACACTGTGGTTTCTTACAATCTGTTGTGTCAGGGGCACTATTAACAAAGAACCCCGCTTTAAAAAGAAATATTTTTTTCTCCACTTATATCAATGGCAATATGGGAACTACGCACTAAAACTGAACTAAGTGGACTGCAAAAACCAGGCATTAGTAGCAGAGCTAATCTGGCCTCAAAACCTTATATAGAATGTTAAACATGTGTAGCATATGACATTTGTGGTTGGTTCTTTGCTATAGTGAGCTGTGCCAATACAGCAGCTATATTATAATTAACACTTGTACATGTTAAGTGGGAAAAGACCTCACACTTGCTCAAAGGAGTAAACAAATGGCAAAGCCATGTTAACACAAGACACTCCGGTTTAAGATGTATGTATGCCTGAGGCACTGCTATCACCAGCATATTTTATGTGAAGCAAAGGGATGAAGAAAAAAAAAAAAATTATGCATTTTTTAAGAACGATGTTCAACAAACTCTGCTACTCAATGGATATATATATATATATATAATTTTGCTTTAACTTGTGATCAACTAGAGCAAGGCCATACAAGTTTTTTCAGAACTGGGCCACAATTGTCACTAAAGCAGGGTCTATAGGCCAGAGTAATGTATTTTATTTACAGTGGGAAAAATAACATGCTATACATAAATAACCGTTTATTTAGGAGTAATGTAAATTCAGTCTACAACCAGCTTAAATCAACATTATTCAAATAAACGGATACACTTAAAGGGCAAATTAAAAATATATATTTAGCCAATTTGGCCACATTGCATCTTGCTGTTAGACAGGCCACATTTTGGATGGCCACTTTTTTTAAAATTAAGTAATTTCACATGACTATAAACCATAATGATATGGTTTGGACAGTCAACATGTTAATATTAACTCCTTATACCAAACAGAAAATCAGCCAAAAGTGTCTTTGCTTGTACCAAGGATAACAAGAGTTCAATGTATCCCAGTGACATCTGCCTTTCTATATTTGGCTCTATATTCACAACGAATGGTGGTGTGAGCCATTAATTTAGGTAGTGTATTTGTCTCTGCAATAGAGTATTTGTAACGGTCTAGAAAACATGCTAATCAAATGCATTTATTTAATAATAAGAAGTATTGCATTTATCAGAGTCTGAGGTAAAAATGCAACATATGCTGTTCCAGATGTAAAGACTAACCAGAAGCTGATAAAACAGATCTGGGCCCACCTGGTTATTCAATAAAAATACATTGCCTTTATTATATGAGTATCTAACTACAGTCTAAATCGCATGAATCTGATAAGCAAAGATAAATACACACAAAAAAAGGAAGAAGGCAAATAAATACCATGTACAATCTGTCCGCAGTACCCTAAGGTGACCAGATTTAAAAAATGAAATCCAAGGACTTTCTTTTTGTTTAGATTTTTTTATTACAAAGATAATGTATGCACTGTATCTGATTTCAGTTTATGTTATAATTGTAATATGTCAATATATATTACATTATTTCCCACATTCTGTGACATTGGTGATCTAGCATAGAATTTGGGCTGTTGTTAATTAATGTTCTTTCCTATTTCTTGGGTTATATCAGGGCTTGACAAATATCTGTGGACTTGAGTAGCAAGATAGACCAATTCAGGAGCCAGACTGGTTACTCTTAGGAGCCAGGGAAATGGAACTCAATTTAAAACAATCAAAAATGACTGAGCCAGTAGTAGGGATTTTAGGAGCCATTGCACCCTAGCTCCTGGGATTTGTAAGGATTTTACAAATTCCTGAATTATACATTATAGATCCGTGTAGTTAATACTCTGTGTTAGGTTGCTGTGTGCTGCATCTATGAAATGTCAGCCAATCAGAGTTGACAAATTCCTAATTATATTAAGAGAGTAATTAGTATTTTTACAACATTGATTTTCCAGAAGCAGAAGAAACATCGTTTTTCACATCCCGTATTCCTTGTTTTGGCAATGAAGAATGCGTATTGAATTTCCCTGTGAAACTGAACACGGTAAGAAAAAGGGGATGGGACACTTCATCGCGGCTGCATCCGAGCAGCCGCTTCAACGCCGTCTGTTCACCACGCGACATCTCCTCGCGGGACATTTCATCGCTAAAGGCGAGTTTTAATGTTAGAATTAAAGTGTTAGAGTGTTAGAATTAGAATTTTAGTATGGGGTTTAGAATTAGGGTTCGGGGGTTAGTATTAGGGTTCGGGGGTTAGTATTAGGGTTTAGGGGGTTAGTATTAGGGTTTAGGGGGTTAGTACTAGGGTTTAGGGGGTTAGTACTAGGGTTTAGGGGGTTAGTATTAGGGTTCGGGGGTTAGTATTAGGGTTTAGGGGGTTAGTATTAGGGTTTAGGGGGTTAGTATTAGAGTTCGGGGGTTAGTATTAGAGTTCGGGGGTTAATTTTAGTATTGGGGTTTAATTTTAGTACATTGCTGACAGTTCAGCGTTCTAACTGCCGCGCTGAACTATCAGTGATGAAGCTGCGGCGCTGAACTGTCCTAGACCCTAAGAAAAATACCTCTTAAGTTTAACAAGGACCAAGTCTCTTGAACCATTAACAACACTGATATAGTCAGAGTTCCTTTGCAACCTTGTCAAGTGCCAAGAACTAGCTACTCTGCCTTCCATGTCTCTGTGCTTGTTTAATCAAGTTAAAACTTTCATTAGTTTAGCATCCTTAGCAAGGTCACCCAGAACACTTATTTGAATGCCTTTAATGAAGTTTCAGAGCACAGGCTCCTTGTCACATTCCTTTTGGAAAGGAGGGTATCAACATTAACAATCGCTGGTTACACCATTTATAAAACATGCAGATGTGGATTATTAAAGATTAATGCATTTCGGGATTGATGTCGGCATTCCGTTTGTCTCCCGCCGAAACCAATTCTGTTCTTCATTAGTCAACGACAAATCACATCATGAGGATGCGGCAAAGGAAATCAAAGGTGCAAATGGGGAGAGAGAATAAGTAATGAAACTGGTTACCAAGCTACTTAACATGGAAGTTCAAAGCACATATACCGAACTCTACTATGTCAAATGGAGGAGACTAGAATAAAATGAAAAAGGACTGACCAGGAAAATAATACATAGCTAAATACATAGTTTGCTATCTGATTATGTATTAAATTCTCATCCATCGTTAAAAATAATTAAAAATGGAGTTCTATCGGTTTGCATTTTACATTGACTTCATCTATTTGGTAATTATCAGTGGGATATGTCTAAGATAAATCTGTCACAATAAGACATCAAAACCTGTCCAAAGCCGAGATTGAACTGTTATTCCTTAGAAACATAGTTTGGCCATCTGTGCTTATAAAACATAATCTAATAGTAATGAAAACAGTATATTTTTGTTTTTGATCTTCAACCCATCAGTTTTCCTTAGTTATTGCATACATTATGTTTTTTTCAATTTTAGAAATAGTACGGTAATAGATAAATATGAAGACAACTTAAAATGTATGGAATACAAATCTAAAATGGTGAGTGTTGTGATTTAAGATATTTACTACCAAGGAATCCAAAACGTTTGCCCATTTTTATGTTGAAACAACAATACTTGCTATCTAGCCAAGAGTGAAAGTAATTGATTCATACTTAAAAAACAAAACACAAAAAAAACACATACTTTTGTAGTTAGGACTGGGATTATTTAACCAAGGCCTTCAGTGTGAGCGTTAACCTACCGCATTATCTTTAGTATATTTGGCCGGTAAAGGCACAACATAAATTTAATAAGTCACATCTTACATTATTTTTGGATTAAAAGTCTATTATTTTACTGATGTTATGTATATGATATTATTTAGTTGAATGGTAGTCTGTATGGGTAATCCCTATAAGAAGGTGTCTACATATGCCTGACAAAACACTCTATCAATTCAAAAGTCAATTGATGATATCTGGAGTACACACTTTGGTGCATTCATGAGGAAGAGCCCCTTCATGCAAATGTTCTTATTCCATAAAAACTTTCAAAGGAGTACATTTTTCCACTTATAATTACTTCACCACTGCTGTATTTAAAAGTTACAAAATTCCACTTAATTGTAAAAAAAAAAAAAAAAAAAAACCTGGCTATCTTTTGTTTCAATTGTTAATATTTCCTTTTATAAACCTAATTTAGTTTTTGGATGAAAAGTAAATTAGCCAGAAGCTATGTCTTGTATTTTTTTTTAATTTGACATTTTAATTACTTGAACAGTTCTGTAGTTCTGTTCGTTTTGTGAGAGGAATGCAGATGTATGAGCATATGCAGAATAAAAAGCGGTATTTTTATTGTAAAAGTCAGATGTGCTTTTTTCGGCTTATACTCTAACAATTTCAGGTCTTTCTACTGGAAGTAAATACAAAAAAACATTTACTGCAATATATTGGCCTATTTCACTAAGAGAAAATGTGTTTTAAATGTGGCATACAACATGGCAATTTATTTGATCTCAAGTGGGATATTGATACTTTGGAGAGTTTAAAGAAGGTCTACTAAACTGATTCATGGATTACAGCACGAAACTTACTAGGAAAGTTTAAAGGATCTTAACATTTATTGCTTAGAGGAAGATGTGGGCTGGATAGAGGGGATAGGATAGAAACATTTAAATGCATAAAGGGAATATACACGGTAAAGGAGGAGAGCATATTTAAAAGAAGAAAAACCACCTCAACAAGAGGACATAGTCCTACATTAGAGAGCAAAGCTTTAAAAGTAATATCAGGAAGTATTACTGTACAGAGAGAGTACTGGGTGCATGGAATAGTCTTACATCAGAAGTAGTAGAGGTTAACACAGTAAAGAAGTTTAAGTCTGAGTATAAGTCTATTCTACGCATAAGATAAGGCCAGAGAAATACTCAGAAAATTGGGCAGACTAAATGGGCCAAATGGATCTTAACTGCAGACACATTTAAGCTTCTATGTTTCTATGTATTTGTTCCCCAGTGATTTAGTAGTAATAGTTCAAGTTCAGTGGAGTCTAGAGTCTTTGAATAACCCCTATACAAGATCTTAGTCGGTCTGCCCAGTGGGAGAACTCTGCAAGACATAAGGCTAAATTAGATCATTAGCAAGGTGGCGCGATATTTGCATGCATTGTTAAAGGACATTTAAACTTTTTTTTAACCCTTGCTTCCCTATGCCCGTTTTACAGAACCTGTCTTGCGTTATTGGTCTTTAACGTAAATCTCATTTGCAGCAACTCCTTATTATAATTATCTAGTGTTGAAAACTGGTTGGATTACCAGAGGTAAATTCAATTATCCTTATCTGACATAGTGTCTGGCTGTCCAACTACAGTTGTTGCTGGACTGTATCTCCCATTTCTCATAGGCAGGCCAATATAAAAAAAACCTAGACAAAGCATATATGATACAAAGATTAAATTACTAAATAATATATAGGTGAAGTTTCAAAAGTATGAATTAAAAATGTGCCCTTTTAACGTAAATCCTGTGTTAATTACAAGTGCACTAATTGAATTAAAATGGATTAACATTAGAAGAAGTCCAAAATTCCAGAAAAATTACGGAGTCTTTTGCGCCAAATGAACTAAAATGATTAATATCAGAATAATTTTAAAAATCCATAAAAATTCCATAACTTTTTAAGTATAGTGTTTGCTCCATTAACTGTAAATTCCAATGCTCACAAAGCCAGCAATCTTTCAAAAGGTTTTAACAGACAGTCTGTATGTGGAGAATAAGAGGATATTCATGCTGATTTTACAAGGGGCAAGATGTCAAGGTGTATATGTTTTAAATAATAAACGTGTTCCAAAAAATGGATTATTTGATCGTAAATTCATTTTAAAAATTCAGCTCAACTCCATTTCAAAGGCTGTAAAAGCCAAGAGCTGCTAACACAGGAGAGGTGCGAATTGGGTCTCTGGCAGAGAGGTGTTAAGTGTCCAGCTGCTTGAACTGTACGGAAAAAAAAACTGATTAAAAATAGATGCGAGGAAAGCTAAAGCATTTCAAGGAAAATCGTCCAAGAAACACTTAGGACTAGTTAGTTTTGATTTTCACCCTGGCCCTGAATTTTTTGTGGGATTTTATCTCAATCATTGAATTCATATATTTTTTCAGGTTCTAAAGATATTACTAAGCATAAACATCTTGGTTGGGTTTGCAATCACACAGTTAATTACAACGTACTTGCAGAATGCACACACCTGTTTATGGTACATATTACGTAGGGATTTAGTAATGAAAAAGAGAACTGCAGGGAACTGACTAGGGAATTTCCAACTTAAGGCCAATGTAGCAGAGTTGGAAAATGCTCTATTCAGATAACTTTTCCACCTCGGCTACTTTGTCGTGAAGTTTTAATATCCTTTGTTAGTTCCCTGCAATTCCATCTTTCATGCATAAATCCCATAATATTTGAGTCTGTGACAAGTTTAGCCAACATTTTTCCTTTCCCAGTTTGCACATATCTGAGATTGTTGGCTCATCTTAGCTTGGTTGTAGCTTGAGGTCTTGGGATTAAATGGGAAGATGGTCTTTCAATAACAGCATAGATAAACTAATTTATGGATTCACTAGATATTACATGACACTGGTTATGACATGGCCAATAAGCTTATAGAGGTGCTTATTACTAGAAACAACCCCCGTGACAAAGCCTGTCTGGTGAAATGTGCATTGGGCAGCTTGACTGTGTCACTAAGCCCTCTCCTGAGAATATCTAAGCTACGATTAGCTTACATTTCCAAAAAAGGCTTTATAATTACAAATACAAATGTGGTTTATGTGCATTTAGCTTAACTCTTGTGACTTTATTATTGGCCGAATATCAGGGTTATGGACTTACTACTACAGGGTAACCAATTCTTTTGTAATTTAGGTACAATATTGGCACCCCTCTACCACTGGACAGCTATGTTTAATATGTGCTTTGCTTAAAATACTCAGTGTTGTAGTCTTAGTGTGTCTATCTTCTGACTATATGTAAGGCAATTTACCAACAAGTTTATATGTATTAAACTTTATTATTAAAGTTTTGGAAAGGGATGTATATAATGGAGTATATTCTTCTCTCTGACATTGTTCCCAATATCTACTAATCAGTATAACTGGGTATATCTGCGCCAGAAGCTAATTGGGTGGTTATTTGCATATATAAATACATTCTTCTTTATTATAATACATTCCCTCTGACTATGTTTTGGCCAAATCATGCAACCAAAACAAAAATAAACAAAAGCTAGCTTCTAAATATTTCTGTCCAACTCAACATGTTGTATCATAATCTAGGGAGGATAGTATATTTTTTTATTTTAAGATGTATTGATTTGTGTTTGGTATTATTCTTATATTGTTTCAGCTGAGGTGCTAAGAGTTTACAGGTTTTTTTTTTAATTCCTTTTGAGCTCTCCTAAACAAAGGGTTAAGAGGTACCATCTAACATAAAGAGGTACTTTCTATCATAAACCCTTTTGGATTTACATCATCTAACAATAATTCCTAAGGAAGGAAAATGAAACATTATTCCATTATTCCCAGAATATAGAGGAATTTTAAAGAGGGAATAATGTTTAATTTCCCTCTTAAGGCGTATCTTTTTATACATTTTTTTTTACATTTTATTTTCCCCTTTTTATGGCACTTTTACCCAAGTTTTTATTCCTATTTTTATTATTATTTTCATTAATTAGTTATTATGATTATTATCTCATCCAATGTGGATATGTAATTCCATCAGATACTTATCAACGGTTACAGTTAAGTCTTTTGTGAAATTATTGTCATGTCGGTCAGACGGATTATGATTATCTTTTTGTTTTTGGTTGTGTTTGGAGCTCCTTGCATTTACTATTTGTTTCATCTTGCCTTAGACATAGAAGAAAATGGTATTAAATATTTTCTCACAAACGTGAGGGGCCTCAATATGTCTCACAGGAGACGAATGCTATTTTGGAAGTAAAAAAATACCGAGATCTGATGTACTTTTCACACAGAAACACACTTCAAGAAACTTTGTATGCCTCATTGTATGTTAATAGTTTATCCCACCCAATACCACTCAACATTTACAAAGCAATCAAGGGGAGTTTTCATGTTTTTTCACAAAAATGTCATTTGCAATACCGCCAGAATAATTACTGACTGACGGACGCTATATAATTTGTATAGGTACGATTGTTGGTGCGAGTTATACTCTAGGTAAAATGAATACTTCCCTAACTTTGGGTAATACCGTTTTTTGAAAAAAATGATCACAAATATTTTCAAGAATGTCCAGGGAAAATTGATCATTGGAGGAGATATGAACTTTGTGCTGGATTCTGAACAAGATATCGTCAGAGAAACTACAAATACTTTTAGAAATTAAAGAAGCGAATAATTAGCGAATTTATGTTTCAAATTTCTCTCAAGGATTATTTGGTACTTGCAGAATCCAACATGAAAACGAAAAAGATTACACATTTTATACCAAGGGCTTCTCTGAAGTAAAATACAAAATTAACACCTTCCAACTGGAGTAGACAGCCTTGATGCTAAAGAGATGGAAACACATTTTGTATTAAAAAAGTAACAAGGCATCTACATTATTAGCCTCTAAATTGCTGCATAAAATATCTCAATCTGGAATTGAACATCTGATAAATGATGAGGGTGAAAAGATTATATACCATATTAAAATAAGTAATACATTTGCCAAATATTACACAAAATTATATAATTTGGCATTAAATCCTAGTATTGTTCAGCCCTAAACAGAAATAATTAAGTCATTTATGGACAAAGTCCCTGAAAAAAAATCACAGCAGAAAAATTGAATATTCTAAATTCACCCATATCACAAATAGAAATTTTAAAATCTATAAATACAATACCTACTAGTAAAGCTACAGGACCTGATGGCTTTAACATGATATTTTATAGGTCTTTCTCTGCTATATTGATGCATACTTAACTAGATTATTTAATAAATATTGGACTACAGGTGTAATGCCGGAGGAGGCCTTATGTGCACAAATAATAACACTACCCAGACCTGGTAAAAATCCTCCAACTTGACAAAATGTTTGGCCAATGTCTCTGATCAATAATGACACAAAAATGTACTCCAAGATATTGGCAAATAGATTATCTCAAGTTCTTCCATCACTAACTGACTATGATCAGGTGGGTTTTGTTTTAAATTGTCAGGCCCAGATAGTACAATGCTTTATATAAATCTAATTCATCAAATTAAACTAAATCGCACACCTTCTTTGCTCTTATCTTTAGATGCGGAGAAGGCATTTGAGAGGATACATTGGGGCTTTTGAAGAGAAGTTATTTCATAATTTAATATTCCAGGCCCTTTGATCAGGGCTGTGTTTGCTCTATATGGGACCAGACAGGTGTGACCATTGTCACCACTATTATTCGTGTGAGCACTTGGCTGAAAAGATTAGAAACTGTGTAGAGATAAAGGGGATTGCGGTTGGAGACAAAATTCATAACATTGGTCTATTTGCAGATGACATTATGTTATTACTAAAAAACCCAATGTCCTCAATTACACCCTTAATGTTTATCTTGCAATAATTTGGAGAAATCTCTTATTACCAATTAAATACCAAAAAAACGCAAGTACTACCCTTTTTTACACCATGGTTTGAATTGGATATTAAAAAAAAAAAAAAAAAATATTGGACTTTGATTGGAGAAACTCTTACATTTCCTATTTAGGTATCAGTTTGTGCAAAAACCTGGCTAGGATGCATGAAAACAACTTAGGAAAAGTCTGGCCTGCACTTAGGGACAACATGGAGAGATGGTGCAATCTAGAAATTTCATGGTTAGGTAGGATCAATTTGGTTGAATATACTTCCAAAAATATTATATTAGAGCCATACCCCTTACTATTCCTCTATAGAAACGTTCACTCTACCCTTTGGACATTCATTTGGAATTGGAAACCAGCAAGAATAAAGTTATTCATATTGCAGAAACCTAGGGTATGTGGGGGTATGGGTTTGCCAGACTTTGCTCATTATTATCACACTACCAATGCAGCTGCTGCATTAAAATTGAATTTAGATAGTGGACAGCCCAAATGGATCGAGATGGAGACAACAAAATGATTCCCACATCTTATTAAAGAAATAATATGGCTTCCTCCATCTCGACGACCACGTTACATAAATATGTTCCCATCCACCAAAATTACTAAAAAATCATGGAACATATATATATAAAAAATTTAAACCCTTTGCAATTTGATCTATGGCAACTCCATTATCAGTTTTAATTTATGACATCCCCTCAAAAATCACTATCAACCTAGGGCTTAGAAGAGATAAACAGGAACATTT
Source organism: Pelodytes ibericus (assembly GCA_036172795.1). Lineage (NCBI taxonomy): Eukaryota > Metazoa > Chordata > Amphibia > Anura > Pelodytidae > Pelodytes > Pelodytes ibericus. The sequence goes on along the minus strand of CM069861.1, from coordinate 75,619,613 downwards.
CTACAGCAACAGCAATAAAACAAATAACACGTTATTTGTAGTTTACAGAGATAGGAAGAGTTGAGGAAAAAACGGATATGAAATATTTTTTTCAGACAACGTTGGTGGAACTGTCCTTTTAAGATATAGTGTCTTAGAAAATGTCATTTAAAATTTCCCAGTCCCCTCTCTTACACATTTCCTCCTTACCACGACCTTGTGCCCCCTGCTTAATATTTAATGGTCACTACATTGCTGAGGCAACTTGCAGAAAATGCTGACTTTACCCAATGTGGTTGAAGGGGGAGATGGTGTGAGTAAAACAAAAAAAAAAAGGGGGGGGGGGGGAAGCAAGCATTCACAGAGAGAGGAAAAAAAAAGCCTTGAATCGGTTTGCCTTATTTACATTTTTGCTTTGTTAGTAAACTGGTACGATTTGGCACGGAAAGCAAGACAAATGAAATTAGCATTTGCTACGTTGTCTGGCAGCAGCCGTGCATTTTGATGATGTGCTGTGTCAGCTTTCACTGTTGCTTTGGCTGGAATTAGTCACACAGCAATAAATAAATAAATAAATAAATATCATCCCATTTACAAGGAATCTCATTTCTGTATGCTGCTGTGGTATCCGTTCCCGTTCTCAAACGTATCCCTACACCAGTCAATTTCATCATTAAATACTGTGTTGTTTCATTTGTAAAGACAGAGAAAATGTGGATAAATAATGCATAGTACGGTAAACATACTTCTTATTACCTTAATGTAGAAGAAGAAAAATGCAACTCAGTGAAATGGTCTCGGAGGGACTTGGCAGGGCCAGGGAGAGCACAAATCATGTTCTCTCCTGCCCATTGTCTGATAAGGCGGTGGGGAAAATGGAGTTTGGAAATGGTGTAACACTGCAAGGATTTAGTTATTGGAACAAACAGATTTTGAATGATATACTATCATTAGCTGAATTATCAATCAGAGGAAGAAATATAAATGCAGTGTTTCCTTTTAAAGGACAACTGTAGACAAACAATTTACTTGAATGTGTACTTGAAAGACTGTATCAAGTGTACACGGTTTAAAACAAAATACACTTAAAGTACCTTATTGAGCTTTCTTTTCTCTAGATCAGGGCTCAGATATCTTGTTTAGAATCTTGGGTTACATGAATCTGATTCAAGATTCTAAAGAACATGTCTGCTCTTCATAGACCTATACCAAGCAAAAAGGGCTCAACAAGGTACTTTATATGTACTCTTTAACCATTTAAGCCACATGGTGGACCTGGCACATCATGAATATAAACAATAAGTAAGGCCAATTTATAAAAAAAAAATCTTTAAATTCTGGTTGAGAAGGATATATTTGACATCAAAAGAAAGCCACGTTTCCTTAACCCCTTAGCGACCATGTGACGAGTTAACTCGTCATAAGAGCCGCAGCATTAGCGACCTTATGACGAGTTAACTCGTCATGCAGTCTAGCCGGCGGTGCGCTCCGTGTGCACCGCCAGCTAGTCTGCAACAGGTCCAGGGCTAAGCCTCCTGGACCCGATCGGTGGATTTCCGGGCATGGGATCGCAGTGATAACGTGATCACCGCGATAACATGCAAATTAGATGGCAAAGTCAGTGTCTTCACACACTGACTTTGCCTCTAATTCACTCTCTGTGCTTCACGTTCTTATAGTGAAGCACAGAGAGTGACCTGTAAGTAAAAATAAATTAATAAAGAACGTTGCTGAGAAAAAAAAATTAACCCTTTCATTGCTGATCACAGTTTGTAACTGTGATCAGTTTCCTTCCACTTTATGGCCCTCATTTAGTTTTTTTTTTTTTACAAATTTTTTTATTTTTGCAATTTATAAAGTTTTTATTAATAAATAAAGGTAATTTAAATATATTTATTTAATAAAATGTAACCCCTGCATGCCTGTTGCATGATTTTTATGGATCTGACATCGCACTCTTCAGAGTCTTTTTTGTTTAGGGGGGGTTTGGGAACCAATATTTTTCTTTTTTATTAGTTAGTTAATTAGGGGGGATAAGTGGGTTAGTGTTGCACTAGTTGTGTAGCTTATTATTTGGAAAATAATGGGGAAAAACTTTTTTTCCTCCAAAATTTCCTCTTTTATATGTATTTTTTAATACTAAAATGTAAATCATTTTTATGTATGGGGTATCAAAAGAAAGCTCTAACTGTCCTTTAAAAAACAACATATAACTTGTATGGTCCTTAAAGGGTTAAAAAAAACAATACAGTCCACAACATCCTATACAGAGTACTATGATTCACAACCGAAGACAACTGCTGCAAGACTGAACGGGCAACAAACATAGATGTCTGACAGTTTAGCAGTATACTTGTGCTACTTATTTTTTTCAGAGATCTAGAAAAACAAATTAGAGTGACTGGGCTCTAAACGAAAATCTTAACTGCTCCTTTTATCCCCCCCTGCAGTTCTGATGCTACATGATCAGTTAGTTACCAGTCATAGGACTATGAGATGCTTCTCTGCATGCAAAACAACAGGTTTTGGCCTGAACCAATGATGGTGTGAGATTCTCGTGTTTTTAATACCATCAATGTGGCACATGTTCTGCTTAGCAATTCTTTACAGTAAAGAGAAGAGAATTGCATTTTAGTTGCACAACAAATCCAAATATATAGCATTCCATGCTAAAAAATGTACATAGAGATACATATTATTGGCAAATAACTTATTTAATTGTATTTGGTCCTATTGTTGACACTGCTGTTTTGTGCTTTGGTCATTGTCCTCCAACCTGTAGTTCTTTTGCATGTGCATGTCGTTTTTGTGAATGTCTTTTTGGGAGGACTTACCTATACATGTATTGTTTATTTTAGCTCAGAAGCACACCGGATAGGTCATATCAATATGGAAAACAGAGCTAGCTCAGTACCGTTGTCATGCATGATGAGCATTTTCAAAATCATCGAGAGAAGCTCTCGAAACCAATTTTAAAAAATGTAATACAGTGACAAAAACAAAGGTAATCTAAGCAATTGCAAGCAATTGGTAACATCCATCCACAAAGTAAATTATCTTATTATAAAAATATACAACAAACATTTACTGACACGTGACTTTCAAATGCTTACTCATTCGCAAAAGAAAGCACACGACATTGTTCTATTGTATAGTATTGAAAAAAATAAAAAAACTCAAAATGGCCTGACAAAATGCAATTATTTCTAATCTTGCATAGTACAATCATCTTCTAATCTCGCATAAACAGAGTCAAAAATGGACCCATTTTAGACTGACAAATCTCTAACTCATAGTTGACAACAGTCTTGGATTTGAAGGGACAGTCCCAGTTTTTTGGGTTCTATCCCATCAAATTTGAGGCTCTCCCAGCACAAGCAGCTTTATGGAAAAAGCACGATGTGGCTAATGGATGTTCCTGGTGGCCGCTGTGCTGTACATAAAAAAAAAAAAAAAAAAGGTTTTGTGGACAAATATCTTAAATGGCATTGTAAACCTCGGCTGGCTCGGCACTGGCTCTTGCACGCACCAGAGACGCAAAAAATAATGTTACGGAGTGTTAGCATTATTATCATGACACGCAATGAACAACTCCCCTTAAACCCAGCAGAGGAATGTTGTCTAGTATGCTAAATCTAGTATCTTCTAAAAAAGAGCCAACATTATCCTTAAAACACTACATTTGCCAGCCTAACAATTTGAATAAATGTCATCACAATTATTATTGGAGCTGACTGCAGAGTTTCTTTTTGGAGGACTACTATGTGCAAGTAATTGTATTTTTTTCACTAATTTCATTGTTGCAGTACGGAAATGGTTAATATCAACAGTATAAAAAGCACCTGCATTTTTATAGCTTATCATTAAAGCACATTTTTCAGATCCATCCCAGAAATTATTGTTTATTGAATGCAATATCATGTAAAATGGAAATCTGCCAACAGCTTACCAAAGATAAACAGAAATAAAAAAGAATAGGCACAGCGCTGGTGAATATAAAACAGTGCATAAATAAAGTGCAAAAAAAGAAACCCTCAATCCAAGTGTGATAAAAAGCACAATACTAACCAATGCATCAATGTATACGGACACACGCTGTTGGTAGGAGGGGTACGGGTTGTTAATATGAGGGAATGGATATCCCAAAGTAAAAAGAGATTTTTTTGTCTCCCCCTGAATAAAATATTAGCAGCTAGTCTTGAATATAGAATACAATGGAAAAACCACTGTAAAAAAAGAACAAAATATTATAGAATGAGACAGCGCTATAGATACAACTCAATAGACCCCAAAGACAGAGTAAGTATAAAAATATATAAATAATTTTTTTAATAAAAATGATATGTATAAATGACAAAAGAAAAAGAGGATTTATGTAGTCACAGGACACTAGATATACATAGATAAGTGGTCACATGGACAACATACATACAAAATAAAGATAACAGTCATACATGAAAGAGGGTAAAATTACAGAAATAAAATAAACATATATAGCTGTATAAGCATAGCAAATATACAATATATATATATATATATATATATATATATATATATATATATATATATATATATATATATATATATATATATATAGAAAGTCTATACAAAATAATTCCCTTACCAACTGGGTTTGCTCACCTTTCAACTATTTTAACTGTGGCATATTACTGGGTATTTAAACTGGGGCATTTTACTGGGCAATTAAACTGTGGCATATTACTGGGCATTTAATCTGTGGCATATTACTGTGCATTAAAACTGTGGCATATTACTGGGCATTTAAACTGTGGCATATTACTGGGCATTTAAACTGTGGCATATTACTGGGCAATTAAACTGTAGCATATTATTGGGCATTTAAACTGTGGCATATTACTGGGCAATTAAACTGTAGCATATTACTGGGCAATTAAACAGTAGCATATTACTGGGCAATTAACCTGTGGCATATTACTGGGCAATTAGGCTGGGAATATTACTGAGAAATTAAACTGTGGCATATTACTGGGGGATCAGGCTGGGCATATTACTGGGCAATTAAACTGTGGCATATTACTGGGGGATCAGGCTGGGCATTTTACTGGGCAATTAAACTGTGGCATATTACTGGGCAATTAAACTGTGGCATATTACTGGGCATTTAAACTGTGGCATATTACTGCGTGATCAGGCTGGGCATATTACTGGGCAATTAAACTGTGGCATATTACTGGGTGATCAGGCTGGGCATATTACTGGGCTATTAAACTGGCATATTACTGGGCAATTAGGCTGGGCATATTACTGGGCAATTAGGCTGGGCATATTACTGGGCAATTAGGCTGGGCATATTACTAGGCAATTAGACTGCGGCATATTACTGGGCATATTACTGGGCAATTAGACTGCGGCATATTACTGGGCAATTAGACAGTGGCATATTACTGGGCAATTAGACAGTGGCATATTACTGGGCAATTAGGCTGGGCATATTACTGGGCAATTAGGCTGGGCATATTAATGGGCAATTAAACGGTGGCATATTACTGGGGGATCAGACTGTGGCATATTACTGGGCAATTAAACTGTCTAATATCACTTGTGGATCTGGCTGTGGCATATTATTAGGCAATCAGGCTGTGGCATATTAATGGCCAGGCTAATAGTGGCATATTAATGGTCAGGCTAATAGTGGCATATTAATGGGAAAATTGACTCTAGCCATGGTGATGCTGTACTATGAGGCAACGTGTCACTGTGGCATGTTCTGCAGGGGCAAAGTTACATTGTGGTATGTTCTGGGGGGCAAATTGAGAATTGTGGCATGCCAAAACGTGTGGGTGCAAAGTGCTGTGGGTGCTGTATTAAGTTCTTTAGGTGCAGCGTGGGTGCAGAGAAAGGGATACAAATTAAAAATTAACCATTCTTCAATAACAGTTTTATTACATATAAAAATACTTGAAAACAATATTAAAAAGTTCATATAAGTATAAATGCAACTAGTTATATACATATATTTGGGGTCCACCTCAAGCTTTTCAAAAGGTTGGAAATATTTCATATTTTAATGTGGAGTTTAAGCATGCATGGGAAAGGTATAAGGCTATCCTAGATATAAGATAAGGCCAGGCAGTATTACTTTACTGATAGGGGGGTGGATACATGGCATGGCCTCCTAGCAGAAGTGGTAGGTTCATACTAATGTATGTTTTATGGTGTAGACACAGCACTCTGGCTGAAGCACATCTGCACCAGGTCTTACAATATTTCATGTAAAAGTGATAAAATGCACCTGCCTGATGTAGATGTTGTGTTGTGAGTGTAATGTTGGTGGGAACTTGGTGATATAATCAACACTGTGACAAGTAGGCAGAGTTACATTATGCTAATCATATCAAGTGGGCAGAGCTTTTTAAAGGAGGTGTGGTCAATTGGAAGATAAGCCGCAAAGTGTCCCTGGAATGTTTTTTCAAATGTTGGCAACTATGAATTATGGCAAATCTGAAAGTCTTGTATACACAGGAAAACCCATGTCAGCTTGGCCTTGTTTGCTCAATAGATAGCAACCAAAAAAAAATGATTTTTTTTTTAACCAAGTCAAAAAATGACGTTCGGCCAATTTTACAGGCCACATTTTTGTATTGTAAATCCTAGCAATATAAATGATTTGTATGTTTTACTGTATGATACATTTATTACAGTGTAATATATATCTTTTAAAATGGAGGTATCTCTACCATTAAACAGAACATCTGATACCAGAGCCCATGTTGGTAGCATTAAGATTTCACATGGAATATATCCACTCATACAGTTAGTCATGGGCCTTATGTACCAATATATTTATTATACTGTGATAGATGGGAAAAAAGCATTTGTCTCTTGGGGTCTGAAAACAGACTACAAACATTACCCCATTATCTTCCCATAAAAGTGTCCACATGCAGAAACGCAGAGGTGCCAATGTAGTAATCAACTGTGTTTTCATTTCACACCTTGAAATTTCCTTCCTAGATATCATTTGTAAAGCGGCTTAGTGTAGACATATAGAACTAATGTTCAGTTGCACAAGGTCATCAATGTGTTATTAGCAGAAATAAATAGTGTATGCAAAAAGAAAATGATATTTTGCATTTTTTTTATTTTATTTTATCCTTATATCACCATAGTTTTTAGTGAAGCGGGTTTGTTATGAAAGCTGGAAATTCCAATGCTATAATGTTTTCCCTTTATTTTATATAATACATGTAGTACCGCTAGTATGGGGATAAAACTGGCATGTACCTTAGTTAGTATCCTCATGCCGAGTCTTTGTGAAGCAGGAACCCCAGTCTGGTCGGCGACAGACACACGAGGGGGGGTATTTTAATACCTTTGTGACACCTTTCAAAACTCCAATTTTAGTTCCTGGTGATCGGTAGGCCAGGGACACAATGGCAGAGACCCTGTGGGTCCCTGTCAAAAAATTGCAATACCTCTTATGGCGTGCCCTAACCCAGAAGTGCTCGCTTTGAGCACCGGCTACATTTTTCCCCGTCAGACTGAGGCCACTCAAAGTGGTCTCATCTGACAGGTAGGATCCCACTGCAAGTCCCTGCATAAGGATCTGAGCACAGCTCATTGATGGGAGCTGTTAAATTCTGGGTGTTTTATGCCATCCTAGCGTCATTTAGGACCACTAAAATTCGGAAGGAATAAAACGTCAGTAGAAGATCAAGGCATGTTGGGCAACACTACATACTTCTAAAAGTGCACCTTAGTGTATCTACTAAACATACAACATAGTGTATCTACAAGTATACCTTCGATCAACAAGTGGCTGATCAGTATATACATTTCAAGATGGTGTATTTTACTCAAACTTCCTTCTGGGTAATGGCTCGTATGACACTGGGAAATGTTGAATGCGTATTTTACGGTCACATTTCCAAGAGCACTTAACTTATCAGAAAATTAATAACATATATAACATTAACATGTGGCCACATTTTATTCAACCAGTGATCATCAGAATACAGCACAGTGATGTCATCCCCAGGATATTACACTACGCTGTGATCAATACAGTAATAGAAAACACCATGACATATTACAATAAGGTACAATACGGTAAATATAAACATGTAGCACTCACCAGGGATGCTAGCAGGTGATATTGGACCCGATCGTGACTGGTTGCTGCCAACAGGTGAACCCACGGGGGATGGTGAGGGACCTCCACCTTGGATACTGGGGAGATGTGGTGAGGCATGGGGTGAGAAGGGTGACTGCGCTGGATTACTCTGCTCCCCCTGACTGCTTGTAGAACCCGAGGCACTAACAGCAGAACTAAGCGTTGCTTCTGTTCCAGTTGGCAAGTCGTCAATGGAGCCAGATAAATCCTGCATGAGAGAAGTTTAGAAATGGTTAGACTGGCCATCCTACCTTGGTGATTACTAAAAATACAACGCATCTGTCAAACAAGAATAAATGCCCCTGGACTTATATGGATGTCAGATATTAAAAACACAAAGAACATATGGCTGAGCATAATGGGGAACTTATTAAAATTGGCAGGATTTAGTCAAATCAACATGAAACACTTTATGTGACATTTTAACATGGGACAGAGATCAGCCAGCCTTCCAACCTCTAATGTCATATGTATTGCTTACAGAAGTTGTTTAAATACGGTGAAAGCAGCATATGTCAAATATCACATATATTGGTCATCAGTATTGGCATGTGGAAATTGGAATTCATTAAAAATATATTCAACAAGTTTTTGGATATTTAAAATAGAACCTATAAAATGGATAATATTTATGGAACAAAAAAAAAAAAAAAAGTAATATTTAAGAAAATACTTTTAACACTTTATGATTTTGTCATCCAAAAATTATATCAAAATTGCTTTCAATTGCAATAGAACCTATTGCGCTAGAAAACCAAGGTTTCCAATGAAAGAGCTGATAAATAAAGAATCTGGTCCATTAAATGATCAGTTTTATTCCTAAAAGTGTTTGAACTTTTTTAAAAAACCGCCTCAGGTCTGTGACACATCAGACAAGAGAAACTGAACTTAGCGCATTCACCTTAGCATTCCCCTCATTTGTAGGCAGAGAAGTTGTAAAGAGCTCAGGGAATTAGAACGCGGTGGGAGGGGGGTGAGAGCAAAACATGGTGCTGTAATGTTACAGTACACTTTAATTCTGGTGGCTTTCTAAACCCTTGCTCTGCTACTAATCCCCTCAGGACCTGTGCTGGATTGAGTGACAGGACCCATGCATTTCCTTAAGTTCATGCCTTCCAGGGATTTCCTCTCACAAACCTGATGTAACTCATTCATAAAAGCAAACGAGGTCACGTGAAGCCACAGTGTGTAAGGCCTAAAATATATTAAGGGAGAAGGAGGGGGGAGTGGGTGAGGGAGTTCAGCAGGCAAGCTCTAGTTTCCACAGCATGGCTTGACCTGGGGTAACCTTTAAAATGTGATTATTCACAGAGGGAGAGAGAGGGATTTCCTTGAAGGAGATTTGCCATAATGAAAACATCCACTCCACCAAATAACCTGACTATGCAGGATGAATAAAAGATGACTCGCCAAAAAACAAGGCTCGGAAAAATCTTGCTGCTAGCGAGCAGTAACGGAGTGCACATCACAAGTATAGGACGTGCAGCCGTGGGCTGCAGAACATGCTTGCTAGCTTGCTGTGGGCAAAACTCCATTTGAGTTGACAGCTTTGACAAGTTGCTGTAACAATTGTCAACCACCATTGTTACAGCCGTAATACAGTGTGATTGCCATTTCCCTGTACTAGTTCACGAACACCCGAAAACAAGAACAGTGATAGGAAATACATTGGTTACATAAGTTCATATGGCATGCTATCTTAAATCATGTCTATAGCATGCTCTTAGGTATGTCAAATTAGACTCTAGGAAGGTGCACAGGTGATACAATAATTTGTTTTTTGATGGTGGCATCTAAGAGCAAGCCATCTTGAAACGTGATTTTTATTTGCACCTCACCAAGTTTTAAATACCACCAATATATTACAAGATGCTTCAAATGCCTTTTTTCATTATTTCAACAAGTTGACTGATTAACTAGCAATAATTTGATTCCAGGAAATACCACATAAATCTAGTGAACTATGCGTCAGATCTGAAAGCAACAACTGTCTTAGTCATGTTTCATTCTGACGAGGTCATAAACCTACATGTCAAGTGTCCATGAAGTAGGGAAAGATGGAATATTCAAATCTTATCATATGAACCAGTGTTGTCAAGCTTTTCTAATGTGGAGAGCCACGTACATTGCAGAAACATATGTTAAGCGTATTACTCAAATTTACTGAGGTAATAGATTAAAAACAAATAGGATAGGTGCTGCACAAACAGGACTGGGCCTGCCTCAGTTGGACATAAACAATATAAGACTTCAATAAAAAAAAAAAAAAACATTTATTGCAGATATTGATCCCCATGACAAATTGCATTTTAGAAACTCTAAACTTTGGTTTCAATTAAGCCAAATGACAATATTGGAGGAACAATTATTTCAGCCAACAAATATAAATTAGATTTTTTTTACTTCTAAAAACAAATATCCATACCAACGACAGATCTAGTTTGCTGGAGATGCCATTTTAGTCTCTGCTACAATATTTACGTATGCTAATCGTATAGATATTAGCATGCTGGCATAAACACATCCACACCCATGTGCACAGCCATTCAGATTGTTAATGACAGACGTTCAGTGCCATTCTGAACATCTAGCTTAGTTAACCAAGACACTTTGTAACTAATACCACTCAGGAGAACAATTTAGTCAGCAGGGCACCAGCTCATTCCTCTTTTACAAGTATAATCAGATATATGATGTCTGCTCCACAAAGAGAGAACAAGGCCTCGTGCAAACTAAGGCACCTTCAAGCTAGAGTGATCATAGGGAAATTTTAAATGGGATGACTGGATTTTTTTTTTTTATACTAAGGAGGACACAACATGGCTACCTGTATAAAACATGTGCAACCTGAATTACGGTGATTGAGGATAACTCATCATGGGTTACAAGAGACACACCAACTTATACCAAATGCCTTGTTTCATTTTCGTTGATGTATTGAATTTATAAATAGCTATATATTTCACATAACGAAATATGCTACAAATAAACATTACCATTATCAGCTATTTCTAATGTTCCAACAAGAAGAATCATTTTAAAATCCCTGTAGTGCACATAGGTGTTTAATGGTAAGGAATACTATTAATAATGGATGAAATTACAATACAGGTTTAGAGTTGACATAACATTATGACAGCAATATCGCAAATTAATTGTGAAGGTAATTTAACACACACAATATTAATTTTACTTTTGTTGACAAGAAAAAAAAAGCATATAAAAAATAATAATGAATTTAATGTGAACGAGAGTTTTATCGGTCTTTAGTAAACAGAGCCCATAACCTCGGTGTTAATATGAGAATAAGCTCTACATAGAAAAAATATTTGCAGTACGTTCCACTGACAGCAAGAGTTTTAATAGCAGGCAGCCATTTCCTGTATTTACAAATTTAACTATCCATGAGCTGCGGGAACTCTATGAGCTCTAATATAATTACACAGTTTCTGTTCTGAGAAGCTCAGTTGTTCTGTGTACTTGGCATTCCTGGTAAGGTTAAAAGGCAACACAATGAATAATGCTGACATTCAGACGGAGTCCTCTCCAGAATGCAGTGTGTGTCTATGTTCTATCAGAGGTTTGCATTCACAGTATCCCTGACACAGCACATTGTATAGAGAGTCAAAACATTAACGCCTTCACTGCAAGGCTGGTAAGAGAGTCAAATCCAATGGGCCAGGAGAAAAAACAAAACGCACACACTCACACGAACAGCTAAGCACTAAATGCTGTAGAAAAGAAAAATAAAATGGAGGAGAGACGAGGGAAGGGACTGCTCTTGCAATGTAAGGAAACAGAGAACATGTTCAAAATTAGAACCTTTTCAGATGCAGTTCACACAACCAATACAATAGTGATTCCAAAGATAATTTAAAAAAAATCGAAAAATAAAAAAGCAGCAAGTCGTTTTGGCTCATTTTGCCTTTACCACTGTGTAAATGACACCACAGTAGTGCTAAACAGATTTGCAAACAGATGCAAAATGTTCTTCCCCGATCCTTAATGGAATGGGTAAAGTGACAAAATAAATGGAAAAAAAAAATACTGGCAGCGGCGCAAAGAAAAAAAATGCTAAATAGAATATGTTTAACGGCATTAGATCATTCACTGGCGGATTATAGCCCGAATCACAAAAACATTGCTATTTGGCAGTCTCCATGCACGAGTGCCCTGGGACTAATCTGGCGTGACCATTGAATCAGGTCACCGTCAGAGTCAAGAGAACAGGTCTTTTCAAATGAAGGTTGAAACTAATGATAAGCCTTGTGAAGATTAATAAACAGGCACTAATAGCCATCGCTAGGCACCGGGTGGTGGTTCAAAGGGAAACAGAGATTCTGGAACCACCTCTTTTATTCCTGTATTTTTCTTTTCCCTGCGTGCTTCTTGACGCCAGACCTAATAAACTCATTAAATGAATGATTAATCTCAGATTCGCTGTCATGTGGATGCATTTGAGCCCATGTGTTTATCTTCCTATATCTCAGGCATTAAAATCATAGTGAATCGGTCTGATTATGGCAGCAGAATTGCTTATGTACAGCATTGCTAACTATAACTACAGTTCAAAATAAATAATGGTTACTAAACAATAGTATGTTAGCAATGACCATATTTAAGTAAAAACACCATGTTATAAAATAGAAAAACACAATTACCATATTTACAATACACAAAAAAAAAATGATTTAAATTATATTTACACACATTTATAGCTATAAATATGTAGATATCAGATATTTTTTACATCTATCTATATATATATATATATATACACATACACACACACACACACACACACACACATATATATATATATACACACACACACACATTTCCAAACAAATACATCCATATCTAAACACATTTATATTATATGTAGATGCACATACATGTATAAAATCATGGAGGTATATGTATATATATTACTTATAGTATTTACATTATTTTTTATTGGTTTATAATAAGAAAGAACATAATACAAGGTACACACTTTCCCCCCATCATTAAAATGCAGGGGAGCACCTGTTATGTTACCACGAGGCTGAGAAATATTAGAAACCAAAATGATACAAACATACCAGTGATGAGACATACAATAATTGTTGTTAGGTTGAACAAATAGAGATAGAATGATGTTCTTGTGCATTAAAGTTCAATCAGTGGGAACATCATCAGAAGAAGAAAAAAAAAAAAACATCAATACATAAAGGACCAGGTAGAAATATTGTTTTTTTTTTATGAGAGAAACAAATATTTCATTTCATGCATCATAGTTAAATAAATATGGAGCATCACACTGATGTCTGGGATATCACATTTGCTTTGATTGTCTTAAAAAAAAAAAAATCAGGTCAAACAATACCTCTGCTTCTACTAGCTTTCTCAATCTGAATTTTATCATTGTGCATTCATGAGTCTAGACACCTTAACACTTTGATGTTGTTCCAATGCCACTAATGTACACATTAGAAAAAAATCAACGCCATTTAATCGAAGCACTGGTGAACCAACTGATCTATAGTAATAATAGTTTTGGGATGGCTTGCCTTTTTTTTTTTTTATTTAGAAAATATACAATAACTATTGTCAAACAATACAAGTAATGAGACTGCAGTATGGAAAAATATTCATCTAGGTCTGTAATATGCCTGATGTTAGCAACACTGTATTATTCATTTCTGTTTTCAAATTCTCTTTTCTTCGGTTTTACAATAGACAAAAAAATATTGCCTCTATTTCAAAGACCATGGTTTAGTGTATTAATGCATGTGCTCAGAGCGGGACACTGGCAAGTTACTACCAAGGCCACATCTCAGCAAGTCACCTAAAAAGCTTTCCCAAGGCCCCTGGGTTGCATTGTCTAGACAGCAAATGAGCTTAATGACTTTCTGCTTCCTGTGGAATTAGAAAATACCAACCAGATGAATTTCAGTAGCCAGGATGGAAAAAGCTTTTATTATCCACTCTCTCTTAAGCAGATATCTGGGTTATCTTTTACATTATGTAGTATGCGATTTAGACTTCCTATCAGTTCTAATTTAAAGCCAAGCAAGATATCGGAGGATAAATGAACATTAAGGTGGCTTTCTCATATTTTACATTGACCAGAGAGATTTGTATGATTAAGTGAAATTTGTTTTTCCCACAACACATTGAATTATTAAATGAAACTATCAGTGACAGAAGTATTAATATAAAAAACAATTAAGTGTGAATTGTGGGTGTATCACAGATAAGCAATGGGAAGAGTAGTGTAGAAGGGACAGTCAGTGGCATACCTACCAATGGTGCAGGGGTCGCAGCTGCGACCGGGCCCTGCGACCCCTGCACACAAATTATACAATTTTAATTCTTGGGGCCCAAGGCAGCTGCCCCTTGGCATATTGAGGGCACATAACACAGGCAAATGGGCACATAACACTGGCAAATGGGCACATAACACTGGCAAATGGGCACATAACACTGGCAAATTATGGGCAGAATAACACTGGCAAATGGGCAAATTAACACTGGCAAATGGGCAAATTAACAATGGCAAATGGGCAAATTAACACTGGCAAATGGGCAAATTAACACTGGCAAATGGGCAAATAACTGGCAAATGGGCAAAATAACACTGGCAAATGGGCAAAATTGGCTGTGGAATATTGGCAATCGTGGCTAATCGTGGCATAATGGGCAAATTGGCTGTGGCCAAATAGATACTGTGGCATGTTCTGTGGGCAAAATAACATGTACTATGGGGTAAAAGGAACACTGTGGCATGTTCTGTGGGGCAAAATAACGTGTACTATGGGACAAAGTGACACTGTGGTATGTTCTGGCGGGAAAATTTATACTGCAGCATGCCAAATCGTGTGGGTGCAATATGAGTACAAGCCAAGTGCTGTGGGTACTGTATAGTGCTGTGTTAAGACCTGTAGGTGCAATGTGGGTGCAAGGAAACGTAACAAAAATAAGAAATTAACAATTTTTCAATAACATTTTCATTACATATGAAAATAGTTGAATATAATATTAAAAAGTTCATATAAGTATACATGCAGCTAGTTATATACATATATTTGATAAGCTTTTAATAAGGCTGGAAATATTTTAACGTTTTTTTTTTGTGTCCAGAAAAGTAATATTACTTTACTGAGAGGGTGGTGGATGAGAGGTTAATATATGAAGGAGTTTAAGCATGCATGAGATAAGCATAAGGCTATCCTTGATATAAGAGAAGGCCAGGGACTAATGAAAATATTACTTCACTGAGAGGGTAGTGGATGCATGGGATAGCCTTTCAGCAGAAGTGGTAGAGGTTAATACGGTGAAAAAGTGTAAGCATAAGGCTATTCTAGATATAAGATGAGGCCAGGGATTAATGGAAGTATTACTTTCTGATAGGGTAGTGGATGAATGGAATAGTCTTCCAGCAGAAATGGTAGAGGTTAAAAAACAGTGGAGGAGTTTAAGAATGCATGGGAAAGGTATAAGGCTATCCTAGATATAAGACAAGGCCAGGCACAAAGCGGAACAGTTGGGAGGCATGTAAGTGGCATTTCTGGGGTGGAGTTGCATGGTTGGGTAAGGGGGCCCCGAGGCAATTTTTGCACCGGGGCCTGGTGGTTTCTAGTTACGCCTCTGGGGACAGTTACATTACATTAAACTTGTATTTATATAGTGCCAACAATTTACGTAGCGCTAGGTAGAAAGCATAGAGTGGGAATACATTCAGTGTCATCCAATAACAAGGGCTTGGGGAGATAACCTATAACAAAATAAATAACATTACACTTTATTTGGGGTTTATAGGAGATAGGGAGGCTGATAAGACAATTGGTTTATTTTTATTTACATGATGGACTGCTCATCTAAAAATCAGGTCTACAGTTGATACTGAGATAAAATGTCTCACATGGACATTCTTGTCCTTACTGGGTTAAAATAGTTCTTGCAGCGTCAAAGTAAAGTAACAAACACAGATGGAATGCTGACTTATGAACCTTGTTAGTTGATATGTCAACCATTCTGCTTAATGGAGTCTGCAAAAAAATAAAATTGAAAGTACATTGCAAATTGAGTGTTAAAACTGGCTTTATTATGTGGATTTCGATCCTCTAGCCAAGTAATACATGAAAGCTTTTGACAGCAAAAAAATGTATATCTATATATTTTTTGTAGAATTCTTGTCAGCTTGTTGATGACTGAAATGTGTAACAACAAGCCTGAAACCTTTTGATAATTGATGTTCTTGAGCAGAAAACATGCATAGTAATCTCTATGGCTGACACAATTTTCAAATATAAAATGAAGTTAGTCAGGGCAAGACTTTTTCACAGAACATATGTCAGCAAAGGTTCAGGAGACACTAATTGGGCAACAACTGTCCCACTATTAATGGGACAGTTCCAAATTGGGGGGTCTGTCCCACTTAGATCTCACGCTGTCCCGCTTTTTGGTACAATGGTAGAGCTCTAGGGGACAGCAGTCCTGAATGCATTCTCTGGTGTCTGGGACACAGGAGAGGGCATACTGCGCATGCGCGGGACTGCAAACACTCAACCTTCCAAGCTCCACGTCCTGATTCACCAGTGGGGAATGTTGATCTGGTCTTCTGCTGCCCAATTATGGATCAACTGGACAACATAACTTTTTATAAGTAAATTAAAACATAATACTGGAGTAGCAAGAGTTTGTAATGATGGATTGATACAGATGGAGAGTAGGCATGTTATTGAAATATAATTATTATAAGATAATTATTGAGCATACTGATAACAGAGGCCAGCAGAACAGGCCTATTCTATCACATATCTCCCTAATGTAAAGCGCTCACACCAGTGCAAGGGATTCTAAGGAGATGCAAACAAGGCCAAGAAGAACATAGTTAAAGGTGTGTGTGTGTACTGAAATAATCCAGAGGATAAAAACTGTTCTACCCAATAGGAGACTTGTAGTATAACACAATGTCTTTAAAACATTGCTGTACCTCCTGTTTTTACTTTTGGATTCTTTGTCCTGCGCTATGAGCTCTAATATAGATCACTTTTTCTTAGCATTATAAATCTGCTGAAAGGTATTCATTCTTGTTTAGAGAATGGCCTATATCATCGCTTGTGGTTGCTCACCTACAAATCCTAAAGTTGTGCTGGATAATTCAAAAGTTGAATTTTATACAGCACTGCCTGCTACTTTGTGTTAAAGTTTAAAAAATATCCTGATGCACATTTGCCATAACATAGAAACATAGAATGTGTCGGCAGATAAGAACCATTCGGACCATCTAGTCTGCCCAATTTTCTAAATACTTTTATTAGTCCCCAGTTCCCTATCTTATATCTAGGATTGCCTTGTGCCTATCCCAAGCATGCTTAAAATCCTTGACTGTGTTTACCTCTACCACTTCCACTGGAAGGCTATGCCATACATCCACTACCCTCTCAGTAAAGTAATACTTCCTAATATTACTTTTAAATCATTGCCCCTCTAATTTAAGACTATGTCCTCTAGTTGTATTAGTTTTTCTTCTTTTAAATATACTCTTCCTATACTGTGTTGATTCCATTTATGTATTTAAATGTTTCTATCATATCCTCCCTGTTACGTCTTTCCTCCAAAAGTTGGTAAAAACAGCAACTCAATAAGCAGCAACAATTTCTCTTGTAACATGCTCTATACTGATCCTATAATCCACACGTTACATTTAATAAAGACCTCATATTAGACTTTCCTAATACAATCTTCTACCATGAAAACTGATGTAAATGATGCACATCCCCATTTATTGTCATATATGTAAAATATACACAATAAAAAAAAATTGACTGGCTTCCCAAATGAGAACAGTACCTGGGTCCTTGATGTTCAAAAGGTTAAATAATATTAGAATGTAAGCTCTTAAGGGGCTGAAAATAAATCAAGCTATTGCATACAGAGATAAAACCTCACGGACATTTTATTTCAGAGAGCATTTATTTCAAATTAAAGAAATGCACTTCACAGAGGATCAAGAACATGTTCTTACTTGAGGGTGTTAAAAATCAATTTACACTGGTGAATTTGATGGCATTGTATAAAAAAATAAATAAAAGAAAACTACATATTGTCTTTATTGTACTGGGAATTCAGACATGAACTGAACTCCAAATAATATTGCTTTTACAGAAAGTATAAAGATAGACAGAGACAAAGATTATATTTTTCCACTGGCCACCATTTATATAATATTAACTTCTGTTTGGAGGGATAGAGTGAACATTGTATACTGAGATATGATAGATACCACTACATCTCCAACTAATTTAATACCAGATCAAAAAATTTGCAATACTGCAAAAACAACCAATACATATTAAAGTCTAATTAAAACATATAAAGCAAAATGTGGTTTGTTCAAAAGAAATAAAAATCTACAAAAAAAAAATGTAGATTAAAAAAGGACCATTTATATATATTTATATTTAATATATAATTTATATATATTTATATATAAAGTTACCATTTATAACTGTTTATTGAGCAGGCAGTCCAAGTCATTTGATACATAAAAAATATATAGGCAGCCATCTTGATTTTCTAACACATCTAAATTTGTACTTTAACATTTCATTAAAAGTGTTGCATGAATTAGAACTTCATGTAGTGATACAAAAACTAACTGAAGATATGAAACCCTAGATGTTCAATCTATACATTGGGTAGAATATTCATTCCCAG
This sequence comes from Pelodytes ibericus, assembly GCA_036172795.1. Taxonomy (NCBI): domain Eukaryota; kingdom Metazoa; phylum Chordata; class Amphibia; order Anura; family Pelodytidae; genus Pelodytes; species Pelodytes ibericus. The sequence continues at coordinate 75,600,772 of CM069861.1, read as the reverse complement.
ATTAGTGGGCTGGTGAAACCATGGGCATCTGGAGGAGGGGGATAAGATGGGGAACTTGAATCTCATGTTCCCCAGTAGAATCTCCTTAATGCACTTATGTTTCTGTTTATTTCATTTTTAACCTTGTGCTGGTAGGGAACATTTCCCCTAATCAGCCACGTGTTTATGTCAACAACTCTGGCACAGAGTCCTCCTCCTCTTCCCTCTAATTCTGAACTGATAGCGAGAAAGAGAGAATGTGCTAACTCAAATGGGCACATGGGGGTAGAACAAAAAGTCTATGGCGAGGATGGAGGTATGAAGCACAAACTCAAGTATTACACATAAAAACTTGATTTTTAACATATTAACACTTTTACAATAGTAGGAGTTCTACGCTGTCCTTAATTACAGGAATGAAACGCCGGTAGAACGAAATAGAACGTCCTAAGCGATAAGCTGTGCTTTGGATCCCGCTTCAGGATCCCACCTGTCAGACAAGGCCTCAGTCTGACAGGGAAAATCTAATCAAATTGAGCAACAGCTCCATTTTTCTAAATCTTGTTGTGCCCAAAATTACGAGTTCTGGTGCACCACCACGATGTCACAAGGGAGGTTGAGAGGTCTCTTGCAAACTTTCACAGGGTCTGTTAAGACCCTAATCAGGTCTCTGCCACTGGGTCCCGGGCCAGGAACACAAAAAAAACCCGCAACGTTTTGGTGCTTTTGTCCTTGATAACTTTAAGTGATAACAAACTTGGAAATTCTACCAGGGTATGGTTGAAAGAAGTAAAGGTGTGAGAAGCTAAATACTGAGTTATGGAGGCACTATATCTAACACATAATTCCAGGAAGACTGTTTGGGACATAATTGTGTGCTAGTAACTTATCTTAGCTTGAAAGTGCCTATAAATTATATATTATTTACACAAGGCAAGCTGCTTTCCAGTGACCTGTAGGAGGTGAACTGATATTTAACCACTGCTTCCTCTATAGGACATTGAGTTTTTCAAATATTAATAACTCTTATTAAACAATACTAAAACACATATGATTTTTTTAAGCTTAAAAGGGTTTGTAGAAATTGTGCCTTTTTGAAGAAGAAAGCACATGATTTGCCTTCATTGGGGAAGTTTCTACCTTTTCAGCTTCTGCTGCTTAAAAATTAGATATTAATCTCTTTCTGTCACAGACTCATTTTGCTGCCTATTACTAATTCCTTTTCAGAGTGGCCTGTGTTGCATTTCAAATGAAGCCGTCCTGCAAGGTAATGTATGTACAATAGCTGCAATTTATATGTAAATCTGAAAATAGCTATGAAAACCAAGGCACCAAGCATGTCAATAACAAAAACGAAGGTTCTGCTGAGAGTGGTGTATGTATACACTATTCCAACTGCAAAGTACTCCGTCAATGTCTAGGACTCCAGTCATTGAGTCATGAACACCAGGTTCCCAGAAAAATACTTTAAAAATCGCTTTGTGATGCAGCTTTCAGGGCCTTGATTAACCTTGTCAACAACATGGCATCTTAGTCCACTGGAGACTGGTAAACAACGGTGAGATGCAGGCATAGATGTTCCCAAAGTAGACCATTAATTCATGTGATTAACTCATGTTAATCCAAGGTTGTCAATTGGGACAATGTATGGTTACCACTATCTATTAAATATTAAGAAATGCTTTAGTTATGCCAGAATGTTTTTATGTCTAGTATGGTTTTTATATGTCTTATGGAAATAATATCTATTCTTTCCTTTCTTTACATAAAGTCATATTTTTAATCTATATTGCCTGTAATTTATAATTTTTGGATTGCAATATATTATTCAGGAAATGGATGGAGGAAATATATTAATGTATAATATGTCTGTATAAAATATATCGATGGTTTTCAGTGTGGCATTGCATACCAAAACTATAACTTTTAAATACACATCAAAATGAAGACTTTGAGGAATAAAAAAAAAGGCAATTTTCTTTTATTACATGACTGAAGCCAGTGGTAGCCAACAGCATTTCTCATGCAGGTTGAGTATCCCTTATCCAAAATGCTTGGGACCAGAAGTATTTCAGATAACAGATCATTTTGGATAAAGGATCACCAATAAGACATATCAAAGCCTCTCAGCACTCATGAAAAACAGTAGGATCAATGTAAATGCTGTAGAGAATATGAATCCCAATTACTGTGATGTAGCTGTGATGTGAGCCATCATTGGGAACCTGCTGGTGACACATCAGGCTTGCACACTTGCCATTGTATTACCCTTTGTGGGTGTAGGGGAATCGGAACCAGCACAGAAAGGCTATATTGCAGCTTCAGGGGACTAAGCACTGAATAAACTGTTGTGCACTTTTATTCTGACAGGTGGGTGTGGAATTTGCAATTTGTGGCAAAAACTTTTTGGATAATGGATTTATGGATAAGGGATACTCAACCGGTATAGACATTAACTAGGGTCTGTGATGGACAATTTAACAATGTTCTATGACCCTTTCGCAAATCTTGCCAAGGACACTGGTGTCCTTTTATTGACACTGCCTATCCCAGCCATTATATCATGAATTTGCTGATCACCACCTATTATATAGTCTAATGAGGACCTTTTCCTTCAAGCATTATCATGACATGACATGATAATGCTTGCAGCAAAAAGGTCCTCATTTGTGTCACATTTCTTTGTGTTTTTTACATACAAACACAAAAACCTTTGTAACACGCCTTTTTAGTTTTCTCCCGCCTAAATTTCCAAACATTGTACATCTTGAGAGCGCTACAACCATCCAGAAAGCCTTGACGGATCAAGTGTCAAATATGTGTAGATTTGCTTTGCAAGCGAGACAAAGTGAGAAAGGAACACAGCATGATAACTTTTTTTGGTCTTCCTTGGCTCTGCAGCAGATACATGCAGTGTGTGCTAACAGCGTAGCCAGAAAAAGAGCACTTCAGGAAGTAATAATAGGATTTGAAGTACCTATGACATAATGTTTTTTAAAGCTATGTTCATAACATTAACCCCTTCGCGACCTTATGACGAGTTAACTCGTCATAAGAGCCGCAGCATTAGCGACCTTATGACGAGTTAACTCGTCGTGCAGTCTAGCCGGCGGTGCACTCCGTGTGCACCGCCAGCTAGTCTGCAACAGGTCCGGGGCTAAGCCTCGCACCCAAGGCAAAGCTCCTGGACCCGATCGGTGGATTTCCGGGCATGTGATCGCGGTGATTGAGTGATCACCGCGATAACATGCAAATTAGATGCAAAGTCAGTGTGTTCACACACTGACTTTGCCTCTAATTCACTCTCTGTGCTTCACATTCTTATAGTGAAGCACAGAGAGTGACCTGTAAATAAAAATAAATAAATAACATACACAGAGGTAAAAAACATTTTTTTTAAATTAACCCTTTTATTGCTGATCACAGTTTTTAACTGTGATCAGTTTCTTTCCACTTTACGGCCCTCATTTAGTTTTTTTTTAACAAATTTTTTTATTTTTCAATTTATAAAGTTTTTTTTAATAAATAAAGGTAATTTTAATATATTTATTCAATAAAATTTAACCCCCGCATGCCTGTTGCATGATTTTTACGGATCTGACATCGCACTCTTCAGAGTTTTTTTTCTGTCTTTTTTGTTTAGCGGGGTTTGGAACCAATATTTTTCTTTTTTATTAGTTAGTTAATTAGGGGGGATAAGTGGGCTAGTGTTGCACTAGTTGTGTAGCTTATTATTGGGAAAATAATGGGGAAAAACGTTTTTTTTTCTCAAAAATTTCCTCTTTTATATGTATTTTTTAATACTAAAATGTAAATCATTTTTATGTATAGGGTATCAAAAGAAAGCTCTAACTGTCCTTTAAAAAACAACATATAACTTACGTTAAATGAGAGAGAGGAAAATTATGTTTCAAAAAACGCGTATTAAAAATTGAAAAACGCTCTGGTCCTTGGCCCAGGAAAATCCCTGGTCCTTAAAGGGTTAAACAAGGACACTTGGAAAGCACTGTTAAGGTTTTAACAGATTACTATGAATTGATGCGCTGATTGTTAACCCCTTCCCACATATGAATGTTCTATGCCGTTCTAAAACACAGACGACATTAGCAGCTTATCGCAGCTCTTTTGGAATGGCAGCGGGATCCCACCTGTCAGATAATGCCATTTTGAGTGGCCTCTGTCTGAGAGGGAAAAAGGTAATGGACACGCAAAGACGGTTATATTTCCTTAAATCTCGCCATGTCTTGTGACGTCACGAGATCTCGTGATGTCTCGGTGGGGACCCACAGCGTCTGGAAAATTGCCTTTTTTGGTGCTTTTCTCGTTAATTTCAAATGCATTAGATGCGAAAGGATTATGAAGTACATTCTGCAAACCTTTGTGTTTTCATTTTAGTCTTTACTGACTGGTGTCGCCCAGGCAACATATACACAGAAAGGCTGCCTTTCACCTCAAGTACAAAAACATTATTATATTGTCATTTTAATACAGCATAGTAAGGAAAGAGAAGAAAAATTGCAGTAAGTACCAAAGGAGATGAGAGTTAGACTTTAAAGAACAAGTGCAAATAAGTTAGTAGCTTCCATAAGATACTGGTTCCTCACTTAACCCCTTCCTGATGCTAGGACGTACTATGCTGTCCTGATATTCAGTGCCTAATAGACACTAGGAGGGCACAGTACGCCCAGCGTTAAACAGCTCATGGCGGCTCGCGATGAGCTGTGCTCGGATCCCGCTGCAGGGACTTGCAGCGGGATCCCACCTGTCAGATTATGCCACTTTTAGTGGCCTCAGTCTAACAGGGGAAATGTACCCGGTGCTCAAAGAAAGCACTGGCTACATTTCACTAAATATGCCGGGTACGTCTCCGTGACGTCACACCTGACGTCCGGATGTCTCACAATCTTTTGGCAGGGACCCACAGGGTCTATTAAGACCCTGAAAAGGTCTCTGCCATAGTGTTTCAGGCTATCGATCAACTTTTGATCGGTGGCAAGGAACAAATCGTGACGTTTTGGTGCTTGTGTCGTCTGGGACACAAGCACCATGCGTCATGAGGGGTTAAAGATTCAATGGGACTAATATATACTAAGCTAACATTTTCTTTGGACTATGTTTTAAAAAAAAGGACTGCGTCCATTTGAGCACTGCCCATCATTGTCACTTAAAGGACAACTGTTGTGATACAATTCACTCAACACCACTATAATAACATCGACATGTAAAAACTGTAGGGAAAACATGTAATAAATATATTTATTTTTTGCTGCTAGCATTTCACACATGTGCAGTGGCCATTTTGAATAATGGAGCCAACCATTTAGAGGTTATCCAGTATCCAAAATGGCAACCACGCATGCGCAAACCTTCCATAGCTGCAGAGACATGCATCTTCAATCCAATCAACATTTTCTTCAAGATGACAGCGCCCAGCATGTTACATTGTGGAAGTTGGGAGGTCAAAATAACATATTTCCTATATGCTTCCATTAACGTTTTTACATGTAAATGTGCTTGTTGTGGTGTTTTTGCATTACCACTACAGTTTTTAAGCTGTTTCAGGGTTGCTTGGATTTTGTCCACGGAAAGCACTACAATATCTTTTAATTTATTAATTTGATAGATCAAACTGTCTCTTATTTAAGGGGCACCACTATATGTTTGCAAGACTGATTTTCTTTTAACCAGTTGTCCATTAGTAACTTCACACCTCAACAAATATGATATATATATTGATCTAATGAATGATAAGGGTACACAGGAACACAAAGGTGCATGTCCAAGGAAAGTAGGGAGCTGAAAAAAGTATACACAAATAAATAAAAAAAACTACAAAAATTGTAATTGAATTAAAAAAAAAAAAACACAACAAATACAGTCCATTTGTAACTATCAAGTCAAATGTTACAATCTGTATCAGCGCCAATTAGCAGACCCTGAGGGATGCTCTTCATCGTGCCAACTTCTACTGATACCGTTATGGTAAGAAAAGAATTTCTCACAAGAGCTAACAAAGGCAGAAGGTCATAAATAAACACAGCAGGACAGACATGTCGGATTTCATTATTAGCGCTAGCAGTTCGCGTCTTGCCCTGAGCTCCTCGTACAACTCATTTTAGGCACTGGATTCTTATATTTACTTTTCAAACAAAACAAATAAAACATGCTTTTGGATTTATAAAGTGATTTGTTTTCTCCCTCTTCCTCCCGTCATGGTGTACCAAAGAAAGGCACCGCTTTTTTTAAATGAAACTAAATATTTGAATTGCTGGCTAATATTAAAAAGGCCGAGTCAGTTAAAGGGTTAAAAGCAAATATTACAACTTTGGCATACTTTAAACCTACTAAATTCAGTTAGTACAGTTTGAAAAAACAACAGCTTTATTGTTAATGCAGCGATCTGGGTGGTGTAGTAGACATTGATTATCTAGACTTCAGTAAGGCTTTTGACACGGTCGCACATAGAACCCATATCAGAGGACTTAAAGGTAGGTAGACAATGTAATAGAGCAGCAGGAAATGCTGGCAGAATGCTTGGTTTCATAGGGAGAGATTAACAGTAGAAAGAGTGAAGTGCTCATGCCATTGTACAGAGCACTGGTGAGACCTCACTTGGAGTATTGTACGCAGTACTGGAGACCGTATCTCCAGAAGGATATTGATAATTTGCAGAGAGTTCAGAGAAGGGCTTCATAATCTGGTTCATGGGTTGCAGGATAAAAAACTTGCCTGGAAATGATCTTAACATGTGTAGCTTGGAAGAAAGACAACACAGAGAGGGATATGATAGAGACATTTAAATACATAAAGGAAATCATCACAGTAAAAGACTACCACAAGAGGACATAGTCTTAAATTAGAGGGGACAAGGTTAAAAAATAATATCAATAAGTATTGCTCTACTGTGAGAGTAGTTGATGCATGGAATACATCTCTTGCAGAAGTGGTAGAGGTTAATACGCATGTGTGTAATCAGGGCTGGCCTTAAGTGTTTTGGCGCCCTGTGCGGGCTTCCCCCGTGGCGGCCCCCCCCCCCTTTCACCCCCCTATGATGTGTCTCTCTCCCTTCCCATGTTTGTCCCTTTCCTCTTCCTTGCCATTTCTGTCTCTCTCTCTCTCCCCCCCCCCCCCCCCGTCCCCTGTTCTGTCCCACCCTCCCCCTGTTCTGTCTCTCTCTCTCTCCCCCAGCCCCCGTTCTGTCTGTCTGTCTCTCTCACCCCTCCCCTGTTCTGTCTCTCCCCCTCCCCCTGTGAAGCAGAGCACAGTCTGCATTACGGGGAGCCCAGGTCAGCAAGAGAAGGTGCTGCTCAGCTCCCCAATGCATAATGCAAGCATGGGGAGCCTGGCAGCACTTTCTCATGGTGCCAGTGGCTCCCTGTGAAGCAGACGCTGCTCTGCTTCACAGGGTGGGGGCGGAGCTACACCTCTCAGCCAGTTAGCTCCGCCCCCTCTCCGGATCTAGCAGAGCCTGCCGAGCAGAGGGCTGGTGAGGGGGGATCTTTTGATCTCCCCCACCCTGTGCCTCTACCGGCTTTTTTTTTTTTTTTTTGTAACTTTTTTTTTATTTTTGTAACTTTTTTTTTTTTTTTTTTTGAACGGGAGGGCACCCCCTGGGGTGTTGCGACCTGTGCGCTCGCACAGGTTGCACACCCCTAAGGCCGGCCCTGTGTGTAATAGACATATGGCTAGTTTAGATATAAGATAAGGTCAGAAGCTAATGGAAGTATTCAATTTTTTGGGGGGGCAGTCTAAATGGGCCGAATGCTTATTATCTGCCGACACAGTCTATGTTTTTATGTTTACTGGTTGCAGTGATGTCAAACTCTGTACACTTAGTAGCTAATAGCAGGTGTCATGTCTTTCAAAAGCAGAACTAAAAAGCCAGGGACACTGATTCACCTCACGAGCAACCGTGTTCTGACTAATAAAAATAAATATTATAAGTTTTCATTTTCTGAGGTAATAGATACTAACCAAATACAGAAACATTCTTCAAAACAAAACCCTATGAAATAACCTGTACCCGGTCTATAAATGTGTCTAAAATGTTGTGCTCTATACTTACTATTACATATTAACAAAAGAAAATATTTATAATCACAAATAAATTTACTAGAGTCTATAAAAATATGGCCCCAGGGCAAGGTTGGTAATCACAAGACTGATAATTTTAGTCACAAAATGGATGCTCAAAACAATATTGATAATGGAATTGTATAGTAATTTGCCACAAACATGTTCCATGATTTATCTCCATAGCAATAAATTGGCCTGAAGCCAATTATGTTTACCGTTGTGCCAGTAAAATACCAGCTGGGTGGTCACACTACTTGAGGCCAACGTTGAGTACATTGAGACAAACGCAGGGCTAGTATTTTTTTTAAAGAAAATATGGCAACCCTAGGTGGAGGTAAAGTGTAAACAGCCTTCAGTTCAACCAAACTTGATGGGTAGAAATACGACATCGGGCGATAACAGTTCCAGGTTATTATTTATAGTTAGGAAAAGGGCATGGATGGAAGCCAAACGTTAGACTCTGCTCCTAATTCCCATGTCTCTATTCCAGAATGCTGATAAGAATCAGCAGCTGTAACATTTCCTGCTACTTTTCCAGTCCCACGGTTCTGTCAGACAGCACAAATAATGAAAAAGGTTGCTGGGCTTCTTTACTGTAAGTACAGAGGGCAGGATTACAACTGGCAGGAAATGAAGCAAAGCTTCTAAACTGGTCCTGACATGCGTTATAATACTAGGAAAGCACAGCTGTGTGATCATTACTGCAATTACCAAACAGCATTTACTATTGACTTACTGTGGCTTAAGAGTTTGTGAGGGGGAATGCTGACATGTCAGAGGAAAAGCTCCTGAAACACATGTCATTTCAGTCCCATAGCTTGGGGAACAAGCAATTTGAGATTATACTGAAGGGGAACAGAGACAAAAAGGAGATATACTGAAGTTGGTTGCATCTTTGGAAAAGGAAAAACATTGTTTCTGCACATTTTATGAATATCTAATGATGCAAAACATAACTCATTTAAAACTATGACTAGGTAAGATTAAATGAAATTGCACCAAATGTTTAAAAGCAAAAAAAAACTGTTAGTATTATTTAATTTATCATAAATTCTCAATGGAGATGATACATGTAATCATGTTTCTCCTCCACTATTATTTTTTTCTGCATAGTTCTCTTTGCTTTTTATTTGTTGTTTGTTAAGTGATTACTAATTGTAAGTGAAAAATGACTAAACCAAAAATGCTAATATGGTGAAAATAAGTAGAATTTTTAATTATGTACATTTGCAAAAATAGTTTTTGGTATGTTTGTATATTTTGAAAACTATTTCAAATAAAAATCATATGTTAAAAAAAAATAAAGTATGAAACATATTTTATATCTCTAATATTCTTTTTAAAGAAATTCGGTACATTTCTGTGAGTATCCACTAAGGGCTCTACTCAATAAAGAGAGAATTGCACATATGCATACTACAATATCATTTTTATTAAAGGGACACTACCACTTACATAAGATGTAACTAGATTGCCTGTGCATTTAAAGGGACATTACTACTTACATAAGATGTAATTAGATAACCTGGTAGTTTAAAACAAACACACATATAAATAATATGCAATTGTTTTTTTTTTATATATATATGAATGAATTAATTGCATATAAAAGGAAAAATAATATTAGGTGCTTATATTCAGCATCCATTTTGAGAATATTACCCATGATGCAACATCATCCAAAATCTCCCAGCCACTGTTCCAGTTCACTTTACAGCTGTTGCCAAAGCCTGCATTCTGTGTCCCAAACCCCAAAGTGAGAAATTTGTGCTGTAAAGTCTCTGAGGGGTGGCACCCAAAAACACTATATTTCACAAAATGGTGGCGCCCAGTCACACTAGTTTAGCTACATATTTTATTAAATACAGTCACATATGAAAAATAAAAGATATCTGAAATAAACAATACAAGATTAAAAAAAGTAAAACCTTTTATTTTTTTACATTTTTTTGTGGGAGTGTCCCTTTAAGCACCATCATATTCTGAAGAGCTGCTGTAGCAAACAGAAAACACAATAATACTTGATGTTATAAATTAGAAGTATAGGTACATATACATATGCACACAGACATGCACAGTGCAGACATACATACTTTATGCCACAAATATGACATTAACAAATTACTGTAAAATATAAAGAAGAAAAACATGTGGAAAAAAATGTGAAACATTTTTAATAGGCACATTTGACAAGAACTACAGAAGCATTATGTGATATAGGATATTGATTATACTGCCCTAGCTGGAAAAATGCTGAATTGAGTTCAAAGATGCAGTGAACTAAATGGCATCATGGGACAGAGCAATTTCCTCAAAGTCAATTCTGTATGAAATGTAAGAATTATAATAAATGCAGTTATGGTTAATCATTTATTTTGGAGAATAAAAAAAAAAACCATACATTTGCTTTATTTGGCAAATGAGTTTTTTGGAAAAGCAACATATCCCACATACAAAAATATTTGTACTAAAAAAAAAAAAGTTTTTATTACTTTACTCCTGGACTTTATATTGTCTCTTTTTCCTAACTTAAAATAGACAATAATGGAACAATTTACTATAAGAAAAATAATAGTTTGACCCTTGGGCAGAACCGACACAGCTGCTCAAATCTCTAATGGCTTCCAAGCAAAGTTCATTCACTAGACCTGAGTCAAAGGCCAGCACAATCCTGATCGCCTGGGTCAACATAAGCAACCCTGTGATGTATTCTGAAATCGATGCATTAAGCTGAGCTACAGGTCATCAATTAGAGATCGACACTGGATATAAATAAAGATTGCCTGTTGTAGCTGCCAGCATTGGTACTAGCCTTAAAAGGTACAACCCAAATATATCCAGCAAATAATATTCCAGTAATATTATACAAACAAATTATATGCATCAAATAGAAAACATTAGCCTTAGAAGAAAGCTATAGAAGTAGAAAAATATAAAATATCAAAGCCAATAGTTAATAAATACCAAGAAAAATATAATTTAGGAGGCGGACAGATCAATATTATGTCACCAATCACAGTTTAAAATCCATTTATAAAAAAAAAAATCATTAACAAATCAGCATATTTCTATTACAACTGAATAACAGATTTCAAACAACAATTCTTTCCCCAATCATTCATATCTGAAGGCACAGTGGGCATATTGCATCACTTCCTCCTTTGCACCGTTTTTAAAAACACTTTTCACCAGAGATGTGATGCCTTTAAAGGCCAGTTGGCAAATTAAAATGGTTTGAGGCTAATGTTAAGGCTATAGAGGCTCAAGCATAACCAGTGTTACGTTGAAGAAGAAAAGGTGGTATTCTCTAGGTGAAACTACCTCAGCCCATAACTAACCCCAAATAGTTCAGATCACAATCATTCCTTTTCAGCTTTTGAAAAATGAACATGTTTTCTTACGGTTGAATGGATCAAGCTTACCATTTTTCTTTCATTACCAAATTCATGAGAAAAAAGAGATAGCAAGAAGGGAAACTAAACAAAGGAATTCTGGTTTAAAGGGAACAGTAGTTTGCCAAACGAAGATTTTCTAAAAATCACTGCCAGTGCAATATTTTCTGGTTGCAACATATTGGGGCTTTGGGAGCCTCTGTGCTTGAGCATTTTATTTTAAGTGCTCCTAAATAGATTAGGTTCAGAACAAAGCAGCTTTACCCGGTCAATAATAAAAAAGAAACTGTGCTTTCATCTCGCGCCATCTCTTATTTTCAGCCTGTCAATAAATGACACAGCGACAGAGCATCTGGTGGCTCCTCTGAGACAAAGTTTATTCATTTTTTTTTCTTTCCCCTCAGAAATCAACTACATAATTGTTTTTTTGTGTGTTTTTTTTCCTTATCTAGTTGAGAATGTGAGATACAAAGCTAGTGCTTCACAGGAAAGCTGATTATTGCAGCATTCTGATAATTCATAAAAACAACTCAATATGTTCAATCCACTCTTTGGTAACTCGAAATCAAAGAGTTATACACAGTACTGTAAACTGAAGTTCAGTGAAGAAGGTGCTGACACGGACAGATACATAAATGGCAAGATTGGTTTTTTTTTTTACCAGTGTATCTCTTTTAGATTCTTTTTTTTCTTAGCAAGCATTGCATTATTGGAAGATGTTTTTTATTTTTTTACCCAGACATGTAGATTATTTTAGGGAGATTCCAGACATATCTACCGCTGGGAATTTTATCTTTAGATTTATATTGGGCTAGTTTACTCCAATCACAGATTAAGCCATCTGAACCTTTATATGCTGCTAACGTTCAATCATGCCTGGAGAATCCAAATTATGTTTTTCTTACAGCTATGTTAAATTTGTAAATCCCTGCTTGACCACAGGTGACAATTAAAAAGTTCTGTTAAAGTTAGTAGTCCTGCATGAGTACTAGAACAAATGGGTTAATACATAGAAACTTCCTGGTGGACTACTGGGTGTCAGGAAATCTAGAAAGTTCACCAATTTACTCATTAGAAAAGCATACCAACTCAACCAACTTTACTCTGTAGCTGTTGCACTGGTAAGTTTTGATGATCATAATATATATGTGTATATATATATATATATATGTACACAAATGTCCACAAAAATTCCAACTATGCAATAAAATGGTGCATAATACTTACAAAGTAAATGCTACAAAACATTAAGTGACCACATCCTGTTTACATATTGAAAGTTGGAAAATTGAAAGTGTCAAAACCACTGCATACTAACTTAAAAGCAAATGTATCCTGGATATAACCTGAAATGCTTAAAAATCTATATACTTTTACACATATGTTCATATTACTGTATATAAACTTAGAAAATATGGTTAAATGTGTTTTCAAAGTGACCTTAGAAACAGTTGGAGTTTTCATTTTCAGGTAGCACTTTACAGCTATGTTTCTGATATGTATGACACATAAGCAGTGCACAAGGCCACCTGACCACTAATTGCATTCTTTCCTTAAAAGTTCACCCTGCCAGAGTGTTCAAATAATTGCAATTAAGGCAGGAATCTGGCAATTAGAAAACGGAGCTCCCTGCCAAGAACAATATCCTTCCAACTGACGGCCTGACTGAGAGGGACTAATTCACTGCGAAAGGATAGAAACTGTTGTGAAGTTAATGTGTATTCATGGGGAAAAAAACAAGATACAGGAGTTTACATGTTTAGACTTAGTCAGGCTCAAACTAACTATGACATATTGATCCGGGGGATGTCGTTGCTTGACGGTTTTAACGGATGGGGAAATAGAAAAAAAAAACCTGAAAATTGTCCTGTTTTTTTTGTACACAAAGACAGACCTGGTGGTGGACTTATTTTCATTGTGGGATTAGAGTAAAATAGTTTCCAAGGATGGGGAAATTGTCCATGTATTCAACTTGAGATAGCTTGAGTTTGCTTTAAATTTTGTATTTAGGTCAATCTGTTGTCTTCCATGCTAATTTATTCCATGTATGCTATGCCAGCCAACCGATGCAGAGTGACAAAGCAGTGAACAGGATCCTACAGACTCAAAAGGATTGTAGCACATTAAATGGAGGAAAATTATGTTTATACAATCAAACTTTGACATGTTATATTATTCATTTATAGACTAAAATTACTTTTGGGAAGACAGCAGGGAATGATTTATATAGGATTAAGACAGATACGATGTTGAAGAATGGAGTTAAAACAGTAGTAATCGAAAAAAATATCAGCTGTAATGATACATTTCAACAATTTTTTATTACAATTGTATCTAGCATTAATGCATACTTGACAACTGTCCCATATTTTTAATTTCCATTCAAAGCAATTGCCCTAACTCCCAGGTGTCGACTGTTGAGACCCAAGTACCTCTGTAACGCTCTTCCTACACCTATGTCCCTCTTTCTAGGAATTCTGAATGTAAGGTATGTAATTGTTTATCACTGTGTTAAACACATATAAAATTCGCAATCAATTGAGTTTGACCTGCTGTAAATTAGTTTGTATGAATAAAACACTTTGATCTTGCTTTAACGTTTCTTGATATTTCTATTTTACATTTTAAAAAAAATCTAGCTGCTTATGGTTACATGACACTTTTTTTTTTTTTTGCTACAATAGCCCTGAGTATTTGCTTACTCTTATTGTATTTGTTTCAAGATAATGAGACATGGTATACAGCAGGGTTGTCAAACTGTGGCCCCCCCAGCTACTGATGGCTTGCATATGCCATAATTGCTCTCTTAGCTTAGAGCAGGGCTTGACAAATCCTAGTAGCCAGGGCTTGACAAAATCCCTGCTGCTGACTTCTAACATTTTTGATTGGCTTACATATAACTCTATAAAAGTAAAATTTCCCTGGCTCCTAAAAATAACCATGACTAATCCCTAATTAGGTCTTTCTGGCTCCTAAAGTCTACAATTATTTGTAGACCTTGGCCTAGAGGCCTGCAGGGGAGTATGGAAGATGCAGATCTCCTACAGATAGATGAAATGCCTCAGATTGACACCTTTGGTATACAGCAATTGCTTACTTTAAGGTGCTAACTTTATTAAAAAAAATACTGACAGGTCTATCAAAATGGTAACATTAGCATCAGGCCAAACTGTAAAATAGTAGCTGTTCATTATAAAAGCAATATAATAGTGTATGCAGCAGAATACAATAAAAAATAGACTGTAAAGCAAGTAGCAGAATGATGTAGCATAAAAATAGCCAAGGTCTCAAGGGATAAGGCATTCTGTGTGGATTCACCAGAATAAGAAGAGTCAATGTTTTTTACTGAGGAGACAAATGGGGAGCATTTCCATGTTTTCTCCTAATACTAGAAAAAATCCTGTAAATTAGTTTTCTGTTTGATGAAAATAGAGGTTTTGCTCTATGATAGGTCTATGTAGCTTACTAGTTACAGGTTCGGTTGTATTGGAGGATGCAGTGCACTACTATATGGCACTGGTGGCCAATCACCCCAGGCCTCTTCCACTTTATCCTATGGGGAGGAGGTGAAGTTTAGATGACAATCTATTGCATTCATGCAAAAGTTATATGTGGTCAGTAATATATGGCCAAGGTGGCAACCCTAACCTGGACACAAAATAAGCCACTGTTAACTCACTAAGACATTATGGATAGCTGCATTTTGCTGAATAAAGGAATTAACTCTAACATGCATTCCGAAACGACATTTCAAATATTACACAAGGCATATCTCTCTCCCTATCAGAGGTGCAAAAGTGGAACTTGCCTAAAATGGAGCCAAACAGAAGTTGATTTGTTACATTGCCTCTGGGCTTGCACAAAGACTCAACAATACTGGGCCACAGAATATAAGTTGAGCACATAAAAACTCAAAGTTTTTATGACAGTATATCAAGCACTATTTAACATCTACAGTGAAAGAGGTCTCTGCTAGTGTCAATAGCTGGTGCCAATATCAGCTTCGGGGAATAGCATACTGAAGGGTATAATGGGTAAGTGGCTAACTTTTAAGAGGAAATCGGGTCTGTCAAACAAGATTGTCGGCTCTGTAGTAGTAAATGTAGTTGAAAGGTTAATTCCAGACCTCTCTTTTAATCTGAGTTTTAGAGAACATAAGTTGACCTTTTCTCAGTTAACGCAGGATAATAAGATAAAATCTTTAAAACAGGTTATGGAGGAATACGGACTGCAATGGAAAGACGCTTATGGGACTTTGAGACTTTTACATTTCACTAGACACCATATGTTTTGTCCCAAGGATCAGAACCTCATGAGCCTCTTAGAGAATATATTTAGAGAAGGATCAAATTCCTGTAAGTTAAAGAACTGGTATTCCTTGTTGGATGAGATCAAACACAGCTCAACACCAAAAGCCTGGGGGAAATGGTGCAGTGAGCTAAATATTACTAGGGATAGGGAGCTCTGGGAGAAAGTGTGGACCCAGACGAGGAAGGCTACTCACTGTGTAAATTTGCAGGAGTTGTATTTCAAGGTGCTCTTTAGATGGTATCTGGTCCCAACATCTGTGAAAAGGATTGATTCCTCCCAGAGCTCCCTATGCTGGAGATGTCAGCATTTGGAGGGAGACTATGCCCATATCTGGTGGGATTGCCAGGGAGTTAGGAGGACTTGGAACGAGGTCTTCCAGGCTCTCTCTTCTCTTCTTGGACGGTGTCTCCCAATGAGTGCAGAGATAGGCCTTCTCCACCTAAACCTTAATGACCTCAAGGAGGAAGAGTGGAAATTGTCAGTTCAGCTTTTGCTTGCAATGAAGCTATGCATCGCACGTAACTGGAAACAAGCTGCAAATATAACCTGGGATAATGTGAAAAACGTGATGAATCATTTTGGGGACATGGAAAGGGGATACTATAAAGTTAACAACAAAATGATACAATACTACAAAATCTGGCAACCTTGGCTGGAGAGGTTCTCCTAGTAAAACTCTGAGAGCTGAAATAGCCGCTGATGAGTTCCTTTTTTTTTTGCGATTTAGTCCGAGGAACGTCCCGGTGATACAAATGAGCAATAACGTTTTGAGCAATGCACACACTTGTCTGTATGTCTGTGTGTCTGTCCTGTTGGTCATGTTTTGTCTGTTTTTTGTCGTTTTCCTTTTTTCTTTTTCTTTTTTTTCCCCAACCTTGGCAGGGAGTTGGATGTAACTTGATATAACTCCTAATTCACAATCACTATAACTATCGGGTCCCCAAGTAAGCACGGTACATAGCGGGGCGTGCCCCGATAAATCGGTTCCTAGATTGATTAACCCTCTTCACCTTTTTTACTTAGTGTATCAATTATTACGGGAGGGGGGAAGAGTGGGGGAGAGGAGGGGATGGGGACTGGAAGGGAATATGTGAAAGGGAAGATGAAGGGGGAGGTGAAATGACACGATGATGACACTCTATCCACTTAATGACCTAACCAGTGTTTTTTCTTGGATGGGGCTGAGTGAGGGGAAAAAAAATAAAAAATAAATAGCTGGTGCCAAAATAAAAGCAACCCTGTCATAATAGATTTTGTTTACTTTTAGGATGGATGGGGCTGAAACATCTTACGACAAAGAAAAGATGATAAATGGTCAGCCTTGATAAATACCTTAACAATAACTACTAAACAACTTATTAAAAAGGCATTTGAAAATAGAAACCAACCAATACTGTAACAAAATATATATATGCAGTTGTTCAGAACTAATATGGGGTGACAAAGTTAATGGGGCGGGCTAGACAGCGTGGGTAATATTTGTTAATTCCGGGGACACATGGGATGTTGTGAAGTATTGGGTTAGATCCTTGTAGACCACACATTATCTAATGAATATTGTGTTTATTCTTACCAGACCATATTATTGTTTAAAGTATATATATATATATATATATATATATATATATATCTATATATCTATATATCTATATATGAAAATCAGAAAAAGTATAAATTAGGAGGTGACTGGTCATCTTACACCCATCTACCGGGCTCCCCTATGCGGATACCCCTGAGCAGGTTGCAGGGCCATCTTTAACGCGGGGCAAACGGGGCAGCTGCCCTGGGCCCATTTACTCCTGGGGGGCCCAAGGCAGCTGTCCCGTGGGCCCCCAGCCCTGCTTGCCGCGTTCACAGCGCATTGCGCTTGTGAACGCTTTTTTCCGGCAGGCCGCATCCGATGGCCGAAAAAAAAAAAAAACCTGACGCCGGATGTGACGTCGCGTCACATCTGGTGACTGTTTCCCTCCTCCGTGCAAGAGAGAAGACTGCACGGAGGAGACATCCGGCGGGGGACACGGAGCAGGTTCATGTAAGTACTTGGGAACGGGGGGGGGGGGGCTGACTGGCACTATATTACTCGGCATCTGGCTGGCACAATATTACTGGGCTCTGGCTGGCACAATATTACTGGGCATCTGGATGGCACAATATTACTGGGCATCTGGCTGGCACAATATTACTGGGCATCTGGCTGGCACTATATTACTGGGCATCTGGCTGGCACAATATTACTGGGCTCTGGCTGGCACAATATTACTGGGCATCTGGCTGGCACAATATTACTGGGCATCTGGCTGGCACAATATTACTGGGCTCTGACTGGCACAATATTACTGGGCTCTGGCTAGCACAATATTACTGGTCTCTGACTGGCACAATAATACTGGGCTCTGACTGGCACAATAATACTGGGCATCTGACTGGCACAATAATACTGGGCATCTGACTGGCACAATAATACTGGGCATCTGTCTGGCATAATATTACAGGCATCTGGATGGCACTATATTACTGGGCATCTGGCTGGCACAATATTACTGGGCATCTGGCTGGCACAATATTACTGGTCATCTGGCTGGCACAATATTACTGGGCTCTGACTGGCACAATAATACTGGGCATCTGACTGGCACAATATTACTGGGCATCTGACTGGCACAATATTACTGGGCATCTGGCTGGCACAATATTACTGGGCATCTGGCTGGCACAATATTACTGGGCTCTGACTGGCACAATATTGCAGGCATCTGACTGGCACAATATTCCTGGCCTCTGACTGGCACACTATTACAGGCATCTGACTGGCATAATATTACAGGCATCTGACTGGCATAATATTACAGGCATCTGACTGGCACAATATTACAGGCATCTGACTGGCACAATATTCCTGGCCTCTGACTGGCACACAATTACAGGCATCTGACTGGCACAATATTACAGGCATCTGACTGGCATAATATTACAGGCATCTGACAGGCACAATATTCCTGGCATCTGACAGGCACAATATTCCTGGTATCTGACAGGCACAATATTCCTGGTATCTGACTGGCACAAAATTCCTGGTATCTGACTGGCACAATATTACAGGCATCTGACTGGCACAATATTACAGGCATCTGACTGGCACAATATTACAGGCATCTGACTGGCACAATATTACAGGCATCTGACTGGCACAATATTACAGGCATCTGACTGGCACAATATTACAGGCATCTGACTGGCACAATATTACTGGGGTCTGAATTTCACAATATTCCTGGTATCTGACTGGCACAATATTCCTGGGCTCTGACTGGCACAATATTCCTGGGCTCTGACTGGCACAATATTCCTGGGCTCTGAATGGCACAATATTACTGGGCTCTGACTGGCACAATATTACTGGGCTCTGACTGGCACAATAATACTGCGCTCTGAATGGCACAATATTACTGGCATCTGAAAGGCACAATATTACTGGCATCTGAATGGCACAACAATTATGGCATGTGTGTGTGTGTGTGTGGGGGGGGGGGTAACATTGCGATGGATGGCGGGATTGCATGCAGGAAAGGGGGCAGGGTCCAGGGGGCCCAAGCAAATGCTTGCCCAGGGTCCAATCACTATTAAAGACGGCCCTGGCAGGTTGATGCTCAGGCTGATGTGAGTGGTCATTTGGCACGATTCACTTTACTGTGTTCCATTTTTACTTTGATATACTACACCATAATATATTTTATGTTTCTTTTTCCCTTTATATAACACTGTAAGATTTCACTTACCGAAAAGGGTAAATATACAGTGTGTATTTGTGTTGGTTGTAGCGCACTGGTCAATTTTTTCTGTTATATATATATAAATGTAATGGTCTGTGCAAGGTATTACCTAAGAGTATAAAACATACAAAGTACAGTGCGTGGTCTTTGTATTTTGGCCTCATTCCCGTTTTTTTCAGACTTGTATTGATATGACTTCGCAAGTAATGTAGAATTCATTACTTGACATATCCAAACCCCCTTAAGTCTTTCACAGAATTAATTTGCCGGGTTTCCCTGGTTGTAAACATGGGAAACATTTTATTCTAGCTAAATATCTTTTTCCTAGCACATATTAGGTGCAAGAAAACAACAAATTATGTCTGTATGAATAATGTCTGTGAGCAGAGAGCTTTTTTAAAGTCAATTTCACTCTACTCTAAGTCAAGGTCTAGAGAATCAGATAAAGCAGCCAGAAACATTCTACCAATGGATTAATTCCAACATAATGATTCATTTTCTGGGGGTGGAAAAAAGCAGAAAAAAACGCCACTGTTGATGGTTTATGACAGCCTCACCAGGGTTGCCATCAGAAGTTTTGAGACCCCTTAACCAACAAAATGGTCTAGGCCACCACATAAATATATCCTCCACTCCTTACACTTCTGCTGGTGGTCTAGGGTACTGCAAATGTGTAGGCAGATTGCACTTATATGAAGACATCTCCTCCAGCAGGTGCGCTGTACAACAAATAATATATTTTATACGCATTGAGCAGGACAGTGGTATTTACTGCTGCCCCCACACTCCACTGACAAGGAGACATTGCTGGGCCTAGCCCACGATACAGCCAGGCACTGAGCCTCCTGAAGGGAAACTGGTGCCGGTTACTTGACAGGAACCACAGAAAGAAAAAAAATGAAAAATATCCTGTATTTCCTTGAAAATAAGGCCTATGAATAAGTGCCAGTTTGAGGCATGAGAAAGGCGTAAGGCTTTTATGTCCACCTGTTTTGTGGGCCTTATCCATATGGTGCTTGTCGGGACACAGTAAAGAAAAGTTTTACACCATAAGATGTTGTCTGGGGGCTTTTTGTTTTGACTCCGGAACGAATATTAAAAATGAAAATAAGGCAACCCTGACCGTTTTGACTTTTTCACCGAATTCTAACCTATGTAGGTCTCTAAACAGTTACCATGGAAAGCTATTTCGATTGCATGTTCCATACACATTAGATTAGACTTGATGTTAAATGGGCCAATCCTGCAAAAAAGAAAATGGTTGCTGTATTGAAAACTAAAGACGTCAAGTTATTTGTATTCAAATAAACATTTGCGGGTAACATCTTGTCCATTTGAACAAGAACATGCAATTTATATAAAAAGTAATTAGTGATCATCTGACTGTTCAGCAAGAAAATTATCAGAAAGTCAGCTAATATGTGGGTGAATAATTAAAGGCAGGCATGGAACTTAACATATAGATTGTAAGCATCATGTATCAGTCTGTCTCTGTCTAACACAGGATGTAGCTCCCCTGTATATGCTCTACATTAAGTGCTACGTAAATTGTTGGCGCTATGCAAATTAATGTAATATATAGGAAAACCACATCAGAATGGAAAACAATCAATGCATGTCACTCAAAAGCAATGTTTTTTTAATTGTTTAGAATCTGATCTTGAAAATGTGTTGCTATTCATTGAAATATTATATATTCATTTTTCCAAACTGAATGGCATATCAAAGTGTTTTGATTTCAAAGCAATTCTTGGGTATACACAGTTGACCACTGTTGAAAACACCAATTGTGGGAGACAATATGATTTTGCTAAAATAACACATCAAATATTTTTATTTTTTAACAATACTTTTAGCAAAACTGTAAAAATCAATCTGATTGCCTGAATTCTGCAAAATGTTTGGAAATATGCACGGTCCTCTCAAAAGACCTGAATTACATTTCCTCACAAGGCATCTCTCTTCATTTTTTATCTACATATAGTTGTAAAACTGAGCTCAACAAAGTGTGGATTTAAACTGCAACAGATATTGGTTTAAATAGGGATAAATGCAATATGATTAAAAAAAGAAATTATATATATATATATATATATATATATATATATAATTACCCATTTGAAATATTGGATTGTGAATGTTACATTGTTGTCTTACTGGGTATAATAAACTTAAGTTAATAAACTTAAAGTCTAAACATCCAAAACACAGTTTACAGAAATCGAGCTATTCTGTACTATATAGAGGTTACTGAGTCACAGTTCATCTATACCTTTCTTTATCTCTAGTATGAATATATTTTGCATGCCAATAAATCAGAAACAGACACACATCAGGCATCTAACAGGTCCAGGCAACATAAGCACAAATTAAATAAATAGATTCACAAAAAAAAAAAAAAACTAAAAAAAAAAAAAACGAACAGCTTCACCTCCCACCCCAGAAGTACATCAAGCGCACAGTAAGAAAAGTCTACAGCAAGAAATTACATCTCGAACTCAGCAGTCAAGCCTCAGGAGCTAATAAAACAAGAAATAAAACTGCTGTTATGATTGATAGATGCATTAAAGATGCTTATCACTTATTTCTAGTTTTCCCGGCCAAATACGTTTGTTCATCATTGGCTCAAATGCAAACTTTGTTTTTTTTGTTGAAATTTTTTTTAAAAACATTTTATTCATTTTTACAATTTCCAATGAAAAAACATTTTTTTTTATTGTGTTTAATATATCTATGTATCTATTTACTTATAGCCGCTGTTGGACGCCTAGGTTCTATTGCTTAACTCACAGACAGAGACAATGTACATGCTAAAATGTAATATTTCCATGTTGACATAAGGGGGTCTTGTTCAATGAAATGAATTCATTCATTTATCTCATTGCATTGAATACTATAGGCTGCAATAGAACAACTAAGAAAATTTGATAAGTGATTTTTTTAGGCCATTGAATCAGGCCCAATATATCTATTCACAGATATTTCTGTTTGTGGTACACTTTAATACACTTTCAAGGAGCCAATGGATGATTTATCCTAAATTGGGTCTCTTACAACGGTAACATGGAAGAGAGACCCAATAGAAACAAAATAATATATGTTTAAAGAGCATTCAGTGGTGAGGTTCTAAAAGTGAAGAAATCCACTCGGAAACCATTGGCATGTTCCTGTAGATGGGGACGATTTTATATCATTGCCCCAGAATTGCTCTTTGCATATAAATCTATTATCTATGTTATCAGGGACCATGAAAAAAAATAAAATAATAATATGTATATAACAAAGTAAGCCTTTCCTTCCAGATACGTATTGGCTCTGTAAATATAATACATAAACTTGTCAGATTACATAGGTTCTTAAACAGAAAACAAAATGCTTCAAAGAATTATCATCCCAAGTGTTGTTATGACAGACATGTTTAACAATGACAAAATAGAGCCTTTTCATTTCTCACGCAGTGCCAGAGATAAGACTGATCAAAGTCCATTAATGGAAAAATAACGTGATATGTTTACATGTCCTGCTGACATAAATACGAGTTCCCGCTGAAAAAAAAGAAACATTGATTCAGGTACAGGGAGATCACCAACCAGGATTGTATTATGTAACCAGTCAGTGAGGCTAAAAGCGCAGATCACACATTCCCTATGCAACACAGGTACTGTTGAATCCCAGGCTGTAACACTGCTGTCCTGTTCAGATTCATTAAAATGGCTTTAAATGTTAGAAAACCGATTAAAATATCACTGAACAATAAACGAGTGTGTTCCTTCCTGTGTACTATGCATATTACTCAATCATGGATGGAAAATTTGGCAGGGAAAAAAAATATCATTTTAAAATCCCATCATTTCAATAAGCATGTGTTCCAATAATATCCTTTGTTCATCTTTTTTTTATCTACACTGATATACATTTATGAGTAAAATGCAACCCAGTCCTAATACTCTATCTTGCACCCTTTTGGCATGATTTGACAAAACAAGGAAGAACCCTCTCTTAAAGCACCAATAAATTAATTAGAAACCACTATAGGTCTGCAGTTAGATGTATTGCTGTTAACAATTGAATGACATTAAAGAAAATAAATACATTTAGCCGATGTAGTGCTTGCAGAATATGAGGCCGAGATTTACCATTTGCACATGAGGCAGAATTGAATTTTAAAATCAGCAGATCGGTGTGTATCATTGTATTGCTTAGACTGTGTGCATTGGTGTGTAAATGTGTGTGCTATCTTGTATATACATCACTGTATGCTAGATAGCTAGGATTACAGGCTCATCTATAGTCAGTCTACAACCTCTGTTCAACTTTGACATTGTAACCTAAAACACTGCTTCAACACTGACTTGTAAACATGTAACAAATCCCTTCATGTCAGGACATTGGCTGGCAAGGGGAGCAGAGGAGCAATCCCCCAGGCTGCACTCTGCCCTAGCTCAATGGAATGGAGCTGCACCACTTTTCACTTCTAAATGTCCTAGTGCCTAGGTGTCCATTTGCGGCCCTCCAGCTGCTGCAGAACTACAAATCCCAAAATTCCTCATCAGATTTCTAGAATGGCAAGGAATTATGGTAGTTGTAGAATAGAAACAGCTACAGGGCAACCGTTGGATGTCTAGGCCCTTCTGTGTAGCACGTTCTGTCTTTATATCAAATTGTTTTGTCTGTCTGTCTCTGTACCTTATCATGATTAACCTGCATTATTTACATGCTATGGACAATGGCATGAAATATGCAAAGTATATTTCTTCATGTCTAGCATAATGGCTAGAAAGGTAACTGTGGTCCATTGGCATGTAACTACCAGATACACGCGGGTTTACACTGAGCTCCGCCTCTCAGCTGAGTGTCAGCATACACTCATCCAATCAGTACAAGGGGTCTTGTCCTATGGAAGCATCATGGCTACCGGTCAGGGGATAAACTGATGCACATTAAAAAGTATATGCAAGTGTATTCTCATACAAGAACCACTCATTTATTTAAGGTGTCAACTATATTAGAAGCACAAATAGGGAAAAAAAAAGTTTAGTGACACTTCAATCGTCACTAGCTAAATATGGGATAGTATTATATTTCAAAATATGTTACTACACTCATAACCTTATAGATGCTGAAACATTGGGGCAATCTCACATGTAAGTTTGTATCTTTTATTAAATTAATCACGCAGTAAAACATGCAATATCGTGTTTCGAAACATTCCCTGCGCTTCTGTTTGTAATATGCGTGGGATACCAATATATTAAAAGTTATGACAAGTTTATATAGTGTCCATGCTAGTCTCATCATCGTGAACAAATAACATTTTATTGTGCCCAGCAGTGATTTTAATTAGAATCTGCATGGGTTTACAAAACATTTCGGGGATTATAGGTTTATTAATATATATATTTTTAATATCCTTTACAAAGTAGCAGCAAATGTGAGAGAGAAAAAAAAGAACTGCACATCTAAGATGCTGAAGCTGGATAATGGGATTTCTTTTCTTATACGCGGAAGATGTGACTGCTGAAAATTGGATTTTTAATGCAGGTCACCTTTGAGTAAAAGTAAAGAATTTAAGCAGACAGTAATGGCAGCACAGCAGGTTTATGATAACATCGGGAAAAAAAAAAACACAGAAGTGTGCTCCTATGCTGAGAAGCCGCTAGTCTGTTAAGAATTAATAATGCAGGACCATAATTGAGCAAATGTGTTGATCTCGTTGCCTGAGTCTAATTCACCGTTACAGAAGTGTGGGAATAAGTGTCTGGAGCACAGTGTGGTTTAATGTGATGTACAGCAACATTATGTTGGAGATGACTGAAGTGGATAAAGTGGTATCAGATTGAAATATTCTTATCTGAATTCCTCTTATAGGTGTCAATAGAAGGGTAATTTAAAGCGGCTCAACGTCCAGCATGCTAAAGTACAGCACACCTTCAGTTAACTAGATCTCTTTAAACACAGTGGGGTGCGAGTATTTTGTATGGCTATTCGGAACAATCATGAGTATCCGAGAATCTCAGGACTACCGCAGTGACAGAATTATAAGGAAAACTAAGTCTTTACAGCCAACTGTAGTCCATGTGCTTACTTTAAAATCACATAACTGGTTTAATCTGGGTAAAAAAAAACACAACACATTTTTTGTTTACATTTTTCAAAATGTAAACTGTTATTTTAGATTTTTTTTTTCACCTGCTTTTCTAAACTTGATTGTCAGTTATGGTGTAGTGAACAAATAATATGTACGGATATATAGAGAAAAGATATGAAGCAAACAATTTGGAAAATACTGGCATATTCTACAAATAAAGAGGACTATACAACTAAGAATTCAGACAAGGTTACCTGTCAACTCAAGATTGGAGTTTGGGTTAGTGAATTCCTCCTCAATTATACTTTTTTTTGTCACTATACCACAGAATGTTAATAGGTTACACTGGAGAACTGATAACTTTTACTCCTATATAGTAACTACATAAACAAAATTGAGAAAATTCACAATGAGAAAAAAGAAACAGTAGATATTACTTTTACTTTCACAAAAAGTTAAACATTCATTTCTAATAATCTACTCCAAGAAATGTATGTGATTATTTTTAATGATATAAAAAAAATGATAACAGACAAGGCATGTTTTTTTTTTTTAATAAACTGATCTTCTGGGGTATAGGTACATATATACCACGTATATTCAAACATTGAACAGTCAATACACACGGACAATATTTTTAACCTTAAAAATACTTAAGAGTCTGGTGAAGCCATTAACAAATCATAGAAAAGGATATGTTTGACAATACTAAATGTATTTGATAATTAGCGTGACACCTACAGTGGCACTAAGGTTTCTAATTTTTCAAAACAGGCCAGACATGCTAATGCCTTCATAGATCTAACCTTGGCCTCTAGAGGCCTCAGTCTCTGGTAACACTAACTAGCATTAACAATTTAAAGGGAATAAATACTTATGACATATTCGTATCAAGACTATTAAGTAAAAGATCCAGCATAGTGCAATTGTTAGGGCTAATGACAAACAGTTGGAGTCATCGTTACATGAGAACGCTTTGTTTCCCGCTCTTTTAATTCATATGCAAAGGCAGACTATATTAACTGATCTGCAATACATGGAACAAGGCCTGTGTCCATGTGACAGTCTTCAAAGAAGACACATCTACTCCTTTTCCACACAATCGAGAGAGATGTCTACATGTACCTCGGTATTTCAAAGGAGAGTGCTTAAAAGGAAAAAAAACAATCCAACAAAAACTAAAAAGAAATCCTATTTACAATCACATAAATGCAGAAAACAGCGAAATATACAATATGAAAAATAAGCAGAACAGTATTGCTGTGTTCATCCATTAGTTCTTGCATCTTTCAATTATTTTCATTTTTAACCTAACCCATAGGAAAAAAAAAAAGGAAAAAAACAAAACAAAAACCTTTTCTAATCCATCCTTTCGTTCAGCTTAACCTCTCTTCTCAGCAATTAAAGCACTCTGCGCATCCCTCATCTATCACACAGCCAGCTAAATAATGCATTGCGTCCTCCGTTCATCTTTTATCATCCCAAATGACAGGTATTAGCATATCTCCCCAGTCAATTACAGTGCAGCAGAATAATCACAGCATAATTGGGCGAAAGCCACTCTAATCACCAACCCTGCAAACTCACAGGATAAAAACAGAGTGGCAGTTCAGACAGGCCTTGCTCTTGTCCGTGACTTCAGCCAGCATAAGCTGGCAAGCCTCCATTTCCCTATGCATTTCAAAAAAATGTATTCTTTAAAGATAGATATCTATGAAGCATGTAAACCTTTTATGTTGATGTTGAAAAATATACAGTCTGCGTAAAAATGTAGCATTTGTCTAAAATAATAAAATATTCACATACACGTATACTTACATACACAACCATATACACATTTATTATGCATGTACATGTACAAACTGCATATTAAATATTGAAACATATTCCTGATAATATATTGCAAATACGTACAATTAAAAACACATAGCTACTCTATGTAAACAAAATGTTCCAGTTTTTGACCCACTTGCCCAAAGTAATGTAGCAGGCAGGTAAACAATTTGGTGCTTGGTTTTAGTTTCACCTACTTTAATCAAATTCACGTTGCTCCTCTTTTGGGTTATGCCCCACCCACTTCTGCCCCAACCCCACCCCCATAGACCATATGTGGAAAAAAAAAAAAGACTATAGTACGCACCTGTGAAGAACATTTTTTAGCTTAAGTAGGAGCTTGCTGTTAAGCTGTTCCAGTACCACAGTTCTCATACTTTCCCAAAATAATTTATCAAGGGACTAGCTAACTTGGAATCAAATTTCAGCAATAACTTGACAATGTTGAATATTCCTTTTTTATTAACTTTACATAAAGCCCTATTTTTGGCAGCCTACATCTACGGATGTAGCAAACACATCTATATGTATACACATATATATTGTAAAAGTCCAAAATGTAACATGTTTCTGTTACATTAGCATCTAGACCCATAAAAGCATTTTTTTTTTTTCTAAAATCCTGTTGTTGTTTTTTTCAAAATCTTGCAAAAGCTTTTTATTGGTGCAAGAGATAAGCATTTTCAGAAAAGCTGAGAGTTTGCTTTGCTATAGATAGATAAAGATTAACAAGCATTGTTGAACAATAGCGGAATTTTGTTAAGCTTTGGATTCAGTTTATGGCCATTCAGTGAGTTGTGGCAGTTATCAGTGTTGGTGGGGGGCTAAGCAACCGGAAAAAAAAAAAATAGAAGAGCAGATTTCTGAATGAAAATATACTTCCCTGAAAAGGATGTTTGGCTTAAAGAAAGCTCCCTATATGTATAAAAAGAATATACAATTTTAAAAACCACTACAGCTCCACAAGGTTTCCAACCTTGTTAGGCTTAAAGCAAAATGCTTAAAATCTACAGACACCTCAATGTGCACTCACCATTATGACACAAGCCAAATTGTTAGCCATAAAAATATTATATTTACATAAAATAATTTATTAATCAAATGTCTTTTGGAGCTTGACCTCAATGCCTACTAGCAGAATTACAAATATGGATGCTGAAAATGGATGCAGGTTTCGCCTGCCCTAGTTGGTTATGTCAGCTTCCCATGATTCTGCTAGATATGTATACCTTGCTGAAGCTGACTTTGTGGATGACAGATTTTTTTTTTTTTTTTAATGAACTGACTTAAGGCAATGACAAAAAAAAGTACAGCTAAAGAAAAAAAAAAAAGTGTTTTAAATGTCTCTGTGAGGTCTCTTGCTAATGACATCACCTGTGGCCTAAAGGCAAATTACACATTCCCCATTGAAAACCAGTTCATTTGCATGCCAAGCCATCATAAGCAGGAGAATCATTGTTCTCCTACTTTAGGCATTTGTTTACAGTTTTGCACAATGAATGTATAAATGTTCAATAATTTTCCATGATCTACATGCAAAGCAAAAGTAAATGTGATACAGACCCTTTAAACCTTACTACGCCAATAGAACTTACGTTGATACCAAAATTGTTGCAAAGCGAAAAATATAGACATATGAAAATATATTATGTAAATAAATATATGTAATACAAAAAGCAGTGTGCCATACCTACTAATAATTATAAATTTAAATCTATCTTGGTGTTGACGACTTGAAAAAAAAACAATAGTGCTTTCTGCTACAATGCTACAAAACATTTCTGTGGCACACAACCTTTTTCAAATAGACTCACAAAAATGGACAAGTACACAGTGCTACAAACTTGTTCAAATTTCAGCTGTCACAGCATAAGTACACTCTTAACCGGAAACACCATGAATACCTCCCAAACTTGATGGCTGTAGCAATGTAGAATAAGGCACAAGAATGCTACACATAGTGTAATATAGCAAAATATATAGTTTTAATAAAGCGGAAATACTAACTTAAAGTCACAGTGTGGTGAACTGCAGTATTAATTATTCTATATATTTTTTACAATGTATTTTGTAGCGCCTAACAGTTTCACACTTTTTCTTTCTACCAGTTAATATGTATGTATTTGAAATCCACCTTCTACGAACGGCAGTCAGAGCAACTATATGCCTCCTAAGTGTCGCTATTTAGAGGGGGAAGCCCAGATTTTGCACTCAAATCCCTTTATCACTCATTCTTTCTTTGGGGGTCCCTCTTTTCTATGAGCTCTGGATTGTTTGGCACAACTGAGTGTATCACAGATCTGCACAATTAAAGCCATGAAATAAGCTCTTGTTTTCAATTGTTGCAGTATGGCTAGTAAAAGATTAAAATGTTTACATTTCTAAGAATTGTGTGGTTTTTTTAAAATAATTGTGTGACATTTGATAATTCACTGTGCGCTTGAAGTTAAATAATAGTACATGTTTTTATTTTTTATAGTGTACAATTAAATAAAACATATACACACACACGTACAACGGCAGAGTGATTGAAAAAAAGGGGAAAAAAAAAAAAAGACCCATGCCAATTTCTCTTTTCGTGTGTGTTAATACATAGAACTGATTTGTCTTCACATCTGCTACATTGCTGAGGGAGCATTGCTATACCATACTTGGGTCTAAAGGGTATAGCTGCTGCAATCACACCGTGGATATATTTTATTTTATGACCATGCTACGAGTATAAACCTTATTGAGCCAAACTAAAGATCTAATTTATTCAAGGGATTCTGAGAAGTCCGATATAAATCCTCAGAGCGGGTTTGATTTATACTTGCTAGAGAGTTCCCTGAGCTTAACAAAGAACATTTGGCACATATCCTACACAGCGCAGTCCATAACCAAAAATATATTTTAGACGAGCGGTTCAACTATATTGTTCTCAAGGATCGGAAAAGTTATACCGTCTCTGCTTACTTCGAGTATTAAAGATATTATGGCTCCTGGGTGAATAATAACAGGCTATTTACAAGGATGTCCTATTATAATTTATACAACCCATAAAGCAGCGTACAAAATAAATCTAAGCATTAAAGACAAGACTAAGTCTTTGCCACCTCTGCAATTTAAAACACTGATTTTTTTTTTTTTACAATATTTCTCAGAAACAGGTGTACAACGGTACACTTTGTGGACTATCCCTTTAAATGTAAGGTGGAGTGTTAAAGAAACACACTACATAAATCAAGAGAATGGAAATCATGTCTTTTTTTTAGTGATGAACGGGAGTTTTTTAATTCCTTATACTATTGACATCTGAAACATATTTCATCTCTCCTATTTATGATTATTACACCTTCAAACTCATTTTAGATGAGGCATTTCTGTCATGGGCCAGACTAACCCAATTTGCCCCTATTTTGTTCTGCTTCCTTCTGACACCAGACAAAACAGATTTTGTGCATTAGTGGACTGTCTATACATGCATAGTGTCATTCTTGATTACTTTATGCACTGCACAGTTAAACAGTGGGCGGTGAATGCATAGTTGGATGCTACTTTGTATGTTAGGTCAGCTGCATGCAGGATATTTTCTTGTAAACACAAAAGATTGGTACAGTAACTACAAATAGATTATTACAAATATCACTAAACCAATTAAAATATTATATATTAAAAATATCATGCTTTATTACCACACAGCTTGTGCATCTAAACACGTACATGTGAATGTACCATACACACTACAGTTCACTAAATATTTATATATATATATATATATATATATATATATATATATCGATTTATAAAGCAACGCCTTTACATATATATATTTTATTATATTGCATAGAATGCTATAGAAGTCCCCTTTCCTGGCTCCTAACAATAACTAGGTTTGCTCCTGAACTGGTTCTTAGGCTCCTAAACTATACAAATATGTCTCAAGCCCTGTTATAAAGCAGCTGTGCTATACATTTATAATTTATATGCTCAAAAGTATGTATTTTTATACAGATAGCACATCAGGCAAAAACATGCTAGGATTACCTATGAATGATCACTGCCTTCACTTACATTAACATTTGCATATGTATTCACATTTCCATTCCTAAATACCATTTGCTCGAAATGTAAGACGACCCCCCCAAACGTTGGATATTCCTTTAGGGGGGAAAAAAATACATTTCTTGTTTTTATTTCATTTTATGTGCCAATGCTGCCCCTACCCCTCAGACTTCCCCAATGCTCCCTCTCCCCCCCAACGCTGGCTCTCTCCCCCTCCCTCCCGCCAACGTTGCCTCTCTCCCCCCAACGTTGTCTCTCTCACTCCTCCCTTCCCCCAACGTTGCCTCTCTGCCCCCTCTCTCCCCCCAATGTTGCCTCTCTCCCTCCTCCCTTCCCCAAACGTTGTCTCTCTCCCCCTATGGATAAGCATGGTTCCAAATCAGGGTATCGAAATAAGAGCAGAGGATATAAACGAAGTTTGGGAAGAGTTGGTTCTGCACCTCCACTCTTTTGACAAACAAATGCTTCCACCTAATGTGTTATTAAGTGACTGTCGTCGAAAAAGAATCACGTTCTGTCTAAGCATTTGTTATAGCTGACATTGAAAACAAGTAAGGGCACTTTTTAGCTGCAGTCGACCTTCACACTTGCTGGTTTGCGAGCCTGGCCCCTGAGAGATACCCACCAGTCAATGCTGAAACCCCAAACTCCCATCACAAGCAAGAGCTCGTTTATCAGAATTCTGTTAGCGTAAGAGAATGGCAGTGCAGAGCTGAAACACAACCTTCATTAGACATGCAGAACATAAACTGCTGACACAAAGAGATAGCCAACTCTACTGCACAAGACAAGGAGAGAGAGATGAAGAGGAAGAGATAAGATGGGGTGGGGGGGAGCAGCATTTAGATTGAGAGCTGGAAGCACAATGAAGATCCACAAAAAAAGCTGATACAGAAAGAAAACAAAGCACGCACACACACAAAAAAAGGACTTAAAAGGGTGCTTGGTAGGAAACCGTTAAATAGATGCTATAGCATGTTGTGGTGGAGAATGCAGCAGAATTCTGTTTATGTTTATTTCCTGGAGTTTCCTAATCAAATAAAACCTAAGTAGAAAGGTTTAGTAAGTTGCTAGTGTTGCTCTGGCAACACAGCTGCTAAAGTCAACCCTGTCAATGTATGCATCATGTGATACATTAGCAGGGAAAGGAGGTTGGACTGACATGATTAAAAAGACACAACAGTGTATAGGAAAACGAACCTCCACTCCCCCCCCCCCCCCAAAAACAAAAAACAAAAACAAAAACAAAAACAAAGCACACATATAAAAGGACAACTGTAGTCCTTTTTTAACCATTAAATAAAAAAATACACAAATCCATTAAATAAAATATTCACCTTCTTACACTGATTCTCCCAGTGTAAGAGATAATGCATGTTGGATCTGTATTATTCCAGCTGAAGGGTGACTAAAATTCATTAGAATGGTTAGGAAGAACCATATTTTAAACATAACAAAATTATTATTTGTATTTTCCTTTTTTTTTTTTATATTGTTTCAAATTGTTAAGATATGTACACTGATAGGGCAGACATGTTGTATAGAAAGTAATATTATATCCTGAATGTCTGTGACCAGACACTGTCTTTCCTATCTAGATTTTTTTGAAACATATGTAAACACAGATAATCCAGAGCTGAACAGACGGGACGAAATACAACATATTTAATAGCTGGTTTGTTGGTACGAAGCCTTTATTACTAATTTGATAAGGAAATACAGTGACAAATAACTTCATGTGATTAAGCATCACTGAAAAGTTATGTGTATAATTTAAGTCGAGAGACTGAAAAAGAACCTTTAAAGATGACTTTCTTCAAAAAACACACACAAAAAAGAAAAAGAGCATGACAAATGCAGAATGAAAGGAAATCATCAATAGAAGGGGGTAAAAAAAAACAAAGCACAAAATGAAAAGGAAAAATGATAGACTGTTTGCCATGTAAAATTCTAAACACAGAGAAAAAGGCAGACAGGAACAAAGCTGGTTAAAATAAATAAGAAGAGCATGGCAAATTAATATGAGGCAGAGAGATGAGAAACGGTAACGTCACTATTCTGTACCCTGTTTAAGAAAATATAATAACCTTTCCTTTCGCACAGCAGCTTATTTGCGAGATTCGTCAAGATAATTAAAATTTACTCTAAACTTCAAAGCATTTCTACGGCCTGTCATATTAGGTTAACTCCAGTCTGAGAAACCATTGGCCTTTTTCAAGAGCAATCGACATTTTGTCTTCATAAATTAGGAAAAGAAAAAAAATAACAAAAACATTTAAAGAAAAAAAAAATCAATCACCGACATTGAGATAACATTTTATGGCAGATTACACAAAGGTTTTATTTTTACTCCTAAACTAAATAATATTTTTAGTAAGACAAAAGTTCTAGAGTTACAAATAAAATACATACCTAGCAAAATAGGGAAACAAAAAAATAATAAGATATACTGGATTTATTACTTGCATAGGATAAACATCTACTGCTCTGACTCTTGGCCCACAGCATACCAGAAACAGTTTTTTTGGAAACACATGCCAAGAGATGATACACCCCATACTAACCTGCATTATATAATAAGCAAACCAAATTTTGAGCTAACAAAAGAAAACAATTGGTTGTCCCTTTGGCTTTACTGCCTCGTATGGATATAAATAACCATTAAAACCAGTTATTTGCAAATAAATTGCATAGAGATGGCATAAGAGAAGCAGTACCATTTTCTTTCTTCACCTATTTACAAGCAATTCTACACATAGCATTTATTTTTATGATCTATGAACATACGGAGTGCAACCATTAACAGTGACCGTGTTCCTATAAGAATATATTAACAGCAAATTTGTAAATATAGGAAAATATGAAGAGTTTTTCCAACATGGCTATTAATACCATATGTTTGCTGTTCGCTTTTATTGAATAGCCCATCTTGTGTAAACAATTAGCATAATTGTAATACCGTACCATAATTTATACATATAAACCTGGTACACATCTCTCATTCACGCAATATGTATGTATATATTAAAATTGCAGCCAATCTTAAGCGCCAAACATCTGTATATTAACTAAGAATATAATAACGATATTGCAGAACGTTAGCTACTGATGTCAGTGTAAAAAAGGCTCTAAGATGACTTTATATATTGAGCATCCAGCACTTAGAGAAACATCTTTTTCTCTGCTTGCTCAATAAACAACCCTCCCTATAATTAATCTAAATATGGCGTAAAATAATTTCAAGTGCTAAGCTTTCCTGTGTACAACGTATAACTGCGAATGCCGCAGAGTGGAGGGGAGTGAGGGAGCAAACATGTTCTAATCCAATACAAGGCCTCTGAGAGAGTCAAGTGTCCCCCCCCCCTCTCTTCTCCTTTCAATTCTCACTTCAATTGCTCTGTCAGGCATGAAAGGGCGGCTTTTTTTATTTTTTTATTCAAAGATACCCTGCATTCCGTTGCCTACTGTAGGAACTCGACTTGAATAAGCAGGATGCTGAAGGTGTGAAGCGCTTTCTCTCTGATCACGGGAAAATGCAGTTAGCTGTGCAAGAGAAGCACGACGACTCACTGCAGGGAGGAACAGAATTCATTACAGGCACTTGCAAGGTCCCCTTTTGTATTATAAACATGTAAAGGAAGAAAACAGTAGGCAAAGGAAAAGAAATACATAAAGCATTTTCATAAACAAAAAAGTACTATCTTAAAGTCATTACTAATCAATGTCAGATGATTTGTGCCAATGTATATGTCTTTTTTCATATAGTTTGCCTGAACTAGGAGATGATGAAACTTTCTGTTCTAAACTCAATAAATAGGAATTATCAGACTAAAGCTCCCTATACTTTCCCCAGTTAAACCACTTTATAAATGTGACATAGTCTATGTATATTTCAAATCACTTCTTTGTAGGGTCGCCACCTTTTCTTAAAAAACAAAGAAAAAACAGCCATGGCGGTGCCTCCACAGACTTTACCGTACTGGCCTGACGGTAAAATTCCGTCCAGGTGGCAACCCTACTTCTATGGCCAACCTGTGGATAAACTAAAATATCATGCAGGATTAGGAGTTTGTTTGAAACTAGCGGAGGTTTTTAAGACTTATTGCACAACAGCTGTAGAGCTGTAGGTTTGTCCGTAATGGTACATATAAGAATGAAATCTTGGTGTCAATGTTGAACTGGATTTACATTTTTTTTTATTTGACAGAATGCAATTTAGATATGTATAACACATTATATATATAAATAATTCTCCAGTATCACCTGGGATCCCAATGACGCATACTTCCCAAAACCATGATAGTAGTGGTAAGGAAGATACATCCATTTTGTGGTTTTATCTGCTCACTATCAATGACAGCATTTCGGAAACATGATTTATTGCTCTTATTTTTTTTTACTAGTATGGTGGAAGGCAGTTTATTCATTTAATTATTTTTAATCTCACATTGAAGATATTTTGTAATGTCTTGATACCTTCTACTGGATGGAAAAGATATGTGAGCGACGGCGAATGGTACTATATTTATCTTTTAGTATTACTCCTAGTTAGAAATTAAAAATATTTTTTTCTGATTTACCTAACTGAGCAAACTAGGCAACGTGAAGTTGTTCGATAAAAAAAAAAATACTAAGGTCAGGTGACACAAGAGCATTGGATTGGTACTAAGTACCAAGGTATTGTGGTTTATTTAATTTGTAAATACAAATTCCACACTTGAATGCGCATATTTAAGACCAAATTATACACATGTATGTGTCTGTATTGTAGATCGAACATATCAAGTGGACCAGTGCTTGCTCTGGAGATGAACAATAGGTCCAACTTCCTTACAGCAGCTTTCTGGAAACAAAAGGGGTATGGAAGAGATGTCCAATAAGGCCAAAGCTTGTGTAGCCCATTCATCTATTGACTCACTCCAGAAAACTTCCAAAAGGGGGGAGCAGAAGGCAATTACACAAAGAGGTAGATGCGTGAACTTTATTCTGCAAAATATGATTACTTGCGTCCCAACTTCTGCTCTCAACCAATTGGGATGCTGAAAAGATAGGTTGGGAGGTCGAGTGTCTGACCGTGTTACTGCGCACAATGCTGTGGATGACCGGTGTTTATCCTATGGTGTCACAGACACCGAAGAATGAGATCAGAATTGCGGATTATGGTCCCATAGACTTGATTTGAGCACTGCATATCCTATGATTCTGAGGACGTCGGACTGAGAATCATGGGATATGTAGCTCACTAACAGATCGAGTTTGACAAATCGTTCAGGATCACTACAGACTTGCTATAGGAGTCAAAAATAGTTGGATGCCTTTCTAGCAATGAAATACACTGGCTATAATAATTAAAATTAGCTTAAGTAATGTTGATCTGGTGTAAGTCGGTCTGCCTGTGGGGTCTCATGAAGGCTTTTTTTTTACCCTTTGAGATGGAATTATAAGTGTCTTAATGGGGTATTTATCTTCCCAGTTTTGTTGAAAGATAAAATTTTGATTTCTCATCCTATATGACTTCTCAGCCAGTACTAAAAAAATTAGGTGTCAGCAGTACCAGTAACAGTCAATTGTCTCACTAACAAGCAGAGCACATGGATTGCCAAAAGACTATGGGCTTTATTCACAAGAGAAAGAATTGCGGGGAATTGAAAAGAGAACTTCAAAGATAAGGCCAAAGTAGCATAGTTGGAAAGATCATCCCATTAATGCTATTTTTGGTCTTAAGTTAGAATAAAGCCATATCTGCTGTAGATAATATCATACAAATCTAGGCAAGCTGCAGTTTGCCTGACCGTGATGAGATTTGTTTATTGCAATTATTTCAATCTAGAAGCCAAGCTCCACAAACTGAACATAAGAACAATTTGTAAATATTAATACAAGACAGTAAAATTGTGCTAATGTGTGCATAGCGATGTTCTTAATCTGATCTATGCATTTAAGGCACAAAACAAAATGGTTTTCAAGAAAATGACCTTTGCTGTACACATTAGATGCACTAATGTAGATAATTATAGTGATATCAAGCATTTGTTTTTAATGTACATCTCTAATTACAAAAAATGTACATCTTACACTGAATGCAATAATCTTGGGCTGATCGCTAAAGGCAGAAGCAGGAACAACTCACATTGTGTACACATTGTGATATATGGGAGAGTGTTGAATAGACAGGACTACTTATTTATTATATTTAACTTTCAACATGGCTGTGCTGGTTGGCAGTGAGAGATGTACTGGCTGGACCATTTGCATCAGATTTCTTCTGAAGATGATAAAAGGAGAGCGGTGGGGTGGGAGGAGAGTGTGAATGTTTTTCCTCTTCTTCCACCACCAAAAAGGAATGTGAACTGTGCTGAATTCTGATCCTATTTGACCTCCGCGAGAGAAATAAAAACATGTTCTAATAACCGAACAATGGGCTCCGCAGCCCCAGCTTTTCAGTAGAGTTTAAGTAGTACAGAAATGACTTGCGATTCTTTACAACAGACGGGAAATAAATATACCACTTATGCATTTGAAAGGTTTTCTTCCTTTCTAGTCCTGAATGGAGCCAGCCCGCTTGAAATCATGCTGCTATTTATTTCTTGACAAATTGCAAGACTGAATTCACTTCATGCATTGCCACATAATGGTGATGATTAAGCCAATTGCATCACAGTGTAGCTTACAAGCACACACAACAGCAGGGTTACAGCTAACTTTCAAAGCTGGAAAGTACCAAGCATTTTTCAAGAACTCCCACAGAGAGGGAAAAGTTTTTCGTCGGCTGGCGGTACATTTTATGAGGAGCGCTTGCCCGAGCGTATTGACAGGACAAGCGTTTGCATACCTGCAATTTATTTCAGTCTTTAATTCAGTGGTTTGCCAAGTAATTGGTGTTTTGGAGAACAAAAACATTTAGTAGCTCCCATCAGTGACTAAGGCAGTAGTTGAACAAGACCGTTAAGGGCCTCGGGCCTCCCACTAAGCCAATATTTTCACCCATTCGAGATATTTTTACTAAACATCGTTCCTGTCATGGGCCCACTTTATAGGGACAGGCCAAGGTATGGTATGCCTGCTGCACCACACCTTTTGTTTCCCTCCTTGACTAAGGCACTCCTTCAAGAAGTCATTTAAAAATATATATATATATATTTTAAAACAATCAGCTTCCTTTAAATGTTAATTTAGTGTCCTGTACTTTATTAACTGTATTTTGCAACTCCGATTTTTTTTATTTTTTATTACTTCTCGGTCATTAAATGCTCACATCACAGTTGCTTTTCTATGGTAAATATTACTGTAACATCCAAAGGGATTTCTGAGAACCCAGTGACTCAGTGACCAAAGGTCATTACTGAGATCACCACCCACGGTTTGTTTCCAGCAGAAGTAAAAAAAAAAAAAAAAAAAAAGCTCCCGAGAGATTTATTGGCAATGACTAAAGTGATAAATGAAACAGTACACCATAATACAGTTCTTTATTCTACATGTACAGGAACTAAGCATGTTACGTTGTGTGTGGTGACATGGGACGCTGTGGATAGTGACATGGGACGCTGTGTATGGTTAGGACTGTTTGTAAAGATAAATCCCTTCACAAATTTAGAAATAAATGAGTTAGAATAAATTTCATTTCTGTATGCGCCTTTTCATAACCAAAGTCCCTGGTCTGTTATGTTGTAAAAAAATAAATAAAAAACAAATTGCCATTTATTTATGTTATATAGGTAATAATGATCGCTAATAGACTTCCATAGAACTAAGAAACTTTCCCAGCCAAAAAATAAACAAATATACGAATATAAATTGGTGTTGCACATAAAACAGCAATAGAAACTTTAAAAAAAGTATACATTTTGATTGCAAAATGTGTAACATTGCTTATCAAAATACTTAAGTATCTCCTAAAGTGAACATCTCTTCTGCTGGATAAAAATGCCCTATCTGGTAGGAGATACTTATCGGTTCCACAGCTATTGGTTGTGTATGAAACAATTGGGCACACACCAATGATGGAGAGACATGTTAGTTTGTCTCCTGAAGTGCAGCTCTGTAGTACACAATAGGAACACCATTTGAATACAAGTTTTAATCAGATTTAAGTTAGTATGAAATTGATTTTAGAGTGTAGCGTCTCTTTAAGATCTGACCTTAGATAGACGTATTTGAATCTTAACTATAAAACAGAAAATGTATGTTTGTTGAGGAGCAGTGACAAGAATCTAAATCCCCAGTAAAGCCCCTATCTTGTTAGACTGAATATTAAGTCCCAAGACATACACCAAATGGCATCACAACATGCAAACCAAACTTACTTCAGGAGAGCTCCTATTTTTAAACCAAGATAAGTGAGCAAATAAAGAAAGCACACTCTCCCCAGAATATAAAATAAATCCTTTACAAAATCCTTTCACAAAATGTACTGCACAAAATTAAACTCAATGTGAAATTATTGATACATGGTATCATGGGTATCTGTAAGTATATCAGAAGAATATTAAAAAAACACAAAAATGTTCCTAGACCATCAACCTTTGTTGTACTCTAGTATGTCAAATTTAACAAATAGTACACACAAAGGCAGATTAATTATTTAATTAATAATACTTAATGCTTATTAAATTACTTAAATTAAGATTTAAAACACAGCCTGAATTTATAAGCATATTTAACAAGCAGGGTGTATCCATTATACAATGAACTGTAGCGGACTAGAAATCAAGGACTAATTCAGCTCAGATCACTATTTAGTAAAGACACGTATTATATCTACATCATTAAAGTGTGCAAATGCTATATTTATTTTCACAGGAACATTTGGAATGTATTTCGATGCCACATTTATTTGCATAGAGAAGACGATGATATTGTATTGTATTAAAAATGTATTAATATGCGTCATGCCACTTCTTTAAGACATGCCCACAAAGATACCTGATGCACTAATATTTGTTTACAATTTTTTGAGTGAAAAATATTTAGCTACCCACTGAATGGTAAAGTAATTTGATTAAACCCCTTTCGTGAAAGTGGATTTTCTACCAATATTTTGGAGGGATACCTAATTAATAGGCATGCAGTACACTGAACTAAATAAAAAACATTAATTGTACTTGACCAACGTCACCTATCATGTGACCAAGTGAAATTGTTACAGAATATTCCAAACTGCATCATTTCACATGCACTGTCCTCTACGTGTATACTGTATGATACAGATTTTTGGAAATTTGAAATGCCAGTTTATTTTCGTTCTGTCATTTAGTTTCTCACCTGCAATGCATGTGTAGAGGAATTAGCTTGTCAGAATTTAAAGGGTTGTGTGTGTAGGAGAGAACTGCAGACAGAGGATGCAATCAGGCAGCTGTTGTGTGTGTGTGGGGGGGGGGAACTTTAGTAGACCGAGGATGACCAAGAATAGAAGGAACGCAAACTGAAATTTAAAACAAATCCAAATCCTGATCTAAGTGCAAGCGCTAACCTTACCTGGGACATTTCAGAAGAGACCATATATTTCTTTCATTTCCCCTGTTTACTCAAAGTGTGTGAACTACGTAGAAGCCATCCTGAATGATCTCCTTTTATTTTGCACTGCAGACAACTGCTTACCATGCTATTTTTGCCCCCGCCATGGCAAATCGGGCCACTGAAGAGGGGCGATTGGGAGGTTGAGTGTAAGTGGAGAATGCATACTGCGCATGCGCAGAGGCAATGTCCCAAACAGGGACCTGATTCCTGCTGCCCTGCCAAGCGGGGCAGAGTCTACAAATTGGACTGTCCCACCCAGAGAGGGACAAAAGCGAGGCATGCAACTGCAGTGCTTTATAGATGTACTCCACATGCAGGAGATTAGTACATTACAAGCTGGAAGAAAGAAAGCCAAATATGGTCTTTAGTGTGCTGTACATGGTTTAAAAATGACATTACCTGAGGTGGATAGGGTTGCCACATTTTCTTCAAACAATACCTTCCATGCTGTTGCCTCCATAGACTTAACATTGGACTCAAGGTAAGTTTTTCTTGGGCTGCCAGTAAAATACCAGCTGGGTGGCAACCCTAGAGGTGAATAGAAAAAATACAGGTGCTGACCAAACATAACAAAAAAAAAACATGCACCACAGCAATGTTACTTTACCTGAACTGGGGGGGAAGGGGGAGGGGGGGGGGGCTAGAAGAAGCAGGCAAGGCCATACATCACTGTTATCAGAAAGAGAACACTGGCTATATTTTTGTATTTTGTTACGAGAAAATGTCCAAGTGTACAACACCACTGATATTTTGCACCTTTTTAAATGTGTGGTTCATTAGTTAAAGCCCCTCTAAACATTAAAATGAACCCTTACACAGGGTTGTTCTGTTATAACTTGAACAGAAGACAGTATTTCTCATTGTACAGGGCCTGTTTAAAATAATATGGGAACGGTTCATCCTCCCTTCATCATATGTTAGCTCTTTATGTTAGTTCAAATCATTTGTGCTATTACAGTCATCCATTCTTTTACTATTGTGCATGCGTTTAACTTTTGATACTCCTTTCTCTATATCACGCCTACACAGACAGACAAATCAAAACAACAAACAAAGCAGCAGCTCTAAACAAAACACAAACACTGTTTACCTTTTTAACTCCTTCTTGCCCAATTTTTGGACAATGGCTATTTTACCATTTCTGTGGGATTTGTGATTAGCGGTTTTCCTTTTTCTCACTTATAGTACTCACACAAAGGTTTTTCCAGGATAAGAAGGGCATTATTTTGAACATATAATCTACTACACAAAATAATTATAAAATATTTTGGGAAATGACACTTTCTGACTTTTACTTGAACAATGTTTTCCACATCTATACAAGCTAATGAAAACACCTGCTAAATAGATTCTAATAGTTTTACATTTGGGAATACCCCATGTTTTATTCTGTTACTTTATTTGCAAGTTACAAGGCAATAAGTAGCGCATTGTTTTTTCATAACCATTTTTTCCAGTATTCCTTATAGTGTCATTGAAACCCCAGCTCTACCACCAACTTAAAAATTAAGTTAAAACGTAAAACAGTGACATCCTGTCACAGCAATTAACCATCACAGCAATTAAACATCATGTTACAGCCTGATTGGTCAGTGGCGTATCTAACTGTGACTGTGCATAGGAGTGTTTGTCTGTCACTGCCTGTCTGTGACTGTGTATATGAAGACTCACTCATACTAATACACGCTCACTAATACACACGCACAAACAAGTTATAAGCTGCATTTTCTGCAAACTGGACGTTTGTTGGCTAGAGTATGTTCTCACAGTGTGAGATGTTTATTTTAAGAATCAATAGGATCTCAACTAGATCTCAAATTGATTTGCAATGAAAATTAGGGGTCTTTAAGTTGATCAAGGGCATGCTATTTTGCTGCAGATGTGTACCAACAGCTGATCTGCTGGGAGCTAGGCAGAAAATTAATTTCTGTCGGTATGCATCATACCAAATGCACAATCTTCAAGGATAGATTTCAGGAGTCAGACATACCAATTCAGGGGTCAGTCTGGTTATTTTTTTTTTTAGGAGTCAGTAAAGTGGTATATTTTTTTAAAACAATCCAAAACGTTAGAAGCCAGCAA
This sequence comes from Pelodytes ibericus, assembly GCA_036172795.1. Taxonomy (NCBI): domain Eukaryota; kingdom Metazoa; phylum Chordata; class Amphibia; order Anura; family Pelodytidae; genus Pelodytes; species Pelodytes ibericus. The sequence continues at coordinate 75,557,681 of CM069861.1, read as the reverse complement.
TAGGGATTTTAGGCGCCCCTGGTTGATTTGTCAAGCCCTGGATTAACATACTGAAAACAAAATGTACTACATTAAAATATTAATATTTATGTACATTAATAACATTAATATACTGATAATAGTGCCAACAGTTTACACAGCACTTGGTATAGAGCATAAATGGCAATTATATAATACCCATACATGAGCTAGAGAGCCCTGTATGCAATGTATCATTTTTAGTAGTAGAAACATGTTATTTACTAAGATTACTGAAAGTAAACTGGAAGTGAACCATAGAAAAAAAGGCACTTACTAGTTTGGAAAGATAGTTGGGTTTTTAAAAAAAAAAAAAAAACTTTGCTAATAATAACTGATGGGCTAAAAATAAGTGGCCACTTCACCAAAAGCATTATTTAAATACAGGTCACTTATTGTAAAATACTGAAGTAGTATATTAGCTGAATAAAAATAGTTTCTCCCCTGACCTTGATCATAAATGTGGTATAATATACTGACTTATCCAGTATAATTACGTAAATATAAAAAAGAGAATACTTAATAAAATATTAGCATTAAGTTACACGCAAACGTTTTTTTCTTTCACAATCTAAATACACTATTTTAATTATCTCTGATAATCTTTTGCAGTTGAGAGATTCCATTATTTTACAGGACACAATATATTATGAAAGAATAAAACATGATTAATTCCCCATTCATATGTTCTATAGGTCCACAAAATAAAAATATACATGTAAAGAATTTGGTCATGCTGACCATGACTTGCAATACCACATATGGCCACAAGATGAGACCAGATTAAGCTGCAAGTAAACCTTTTTGTGAAGGAGGTCTGTGTAGGGCTTTGGCCTGTTTTCATTCAAGCTAGCCCCATGTCCCATGGGACACCATTCATACATTTTCCCTAATATGATGCTCATATTTTCTCTTCTTTTTCAAATATACACAATTTTAGAGTTTAATATTTAAGGGTCTACTCAATAAAGAGAGAATTACAGGGAACAAAGATGGGAATTTCAAATGTAAGGCCAAAGTAGTCAAGTTGGAACCAGTCTCACATTCAGCTACATTGGAGAACTTTTCCAACTCGGCAATATAGGCCTAAGGTTTGAAATTCCCATCTCAATTCCCTTCAATTCTCTTTTTTTATAGAGCAGACCTTTAGTAAAAGGACAACATACATTAGAGAGATTTCTCTCTTCTTCTCCCCACAAAAAAAGAAAAATAATAATCCAAAAAAAAAAAAAAACCATGAAATACTGTTTTGAACTTAAAATCAATATGCTTACAACATACTTAATGTGAGAGTCTGAAGACTTCATTATGTATCCTCAGTGCTGGGAAACCAAACACAGAGCATTTTCAGTAACCTGTGTCCTTGAGCTTCAGAGATGTCTGTACATGCTAATAGGCAGAATGAGGGGAATTAATGAGCAAGGGTGTAGGCACGGTTTACAGTTTCATGAAAAGCTTTCTGCTTTTCTCCAGCAAATACATAAACAGACAAAAAGGTCGAACAAGTGTAGATCAGTAAGACTGCGGGGTGTTTTTTTGCATGTGGGAGAAGCATATTTAACAATTGAATCGTTTTGAAACGTTTACATAGAGATATTGACAGGTTTCCAAACAATTGTAAAAAAAAAAAAATAAAAAAAAAAAATCCTAGTTATAGCTTCAATTATTTTGATTGACATCTAATATGGTGCTTAAAGGGACATTCCAACTTGTTTAACCCTTGCTTCCTTTAAGGAAGCAAGGGTTAAACAATGCATGTCCCGGTATTTGAATGTAAACCCAACGTGTATCGTAAAAGATACACGCGGGTTTACTATCTGCTGTGTCTCACATGCGAGACACAGCAGTTCCCGTATGACGTTTGTCAGCACGCGCAGAGCCAATCAGAGCTGGGGCTCACCCTGCTCTGACAGCCGAATGCGAGGGTCCCTCGCCTCATTTTTGCATTGGATCATCTTGCAGAGAGAGCCGGTCGCCGACCAGATGGCTGCCTGGCAGCTGTTGGTCAGAGGATAAACTGGCATGTAGTATCAAAAGTACACGCCAGTTCATCCTCATACTAGGGACAATGGACATTTCACTTCTGCTTCTATATTAGAAGCACAAGTGAAAAAAAAGTTTAGTGTCCCTTATAGTTATAGCTGAATCAAAAACACTGATTTAATGAGATGGGGAAGAGGAGCAGAGGATATATCAAATTAAAACTATTATCTAGTGCAGTTTGGGGATCACTTCTGTACCATTAAGAGGACAACTGTAGCACTCAAATCTGTTTGTATCATAAAATGCTTGGAAATAAATCTTATCATATTTTAACAAATAAATAGATGACAGAATAAAAGAAAATGCCTATTTTCCCCTCCCCTACCCTTTGTGCAGGCACCATACTGATAACACGAGGGTGCCCTAATGATGATGCATGTCCGCCATGTTGATGCGGAGCAAGTGCAATAACAAGAATGAGGATTAACAGAATAAGGGCATCATCAACAACATGGCACCCGCACATGCAAAAAAAAAACAGCCAGGGAAGAGCAGGGGTGAACATCATTAGCAAAATGACAGCATGACTAGTAGGAAACAGGAGAGGAAAGAGACATTTGTCCTATTCTGTCCTTTATTTTTATTTATTTTTTTACAACATAATCAAATCTGATTTGCAAGGATTGTATTACACATAAGCAGGATTTGAGCACTACAGTTGTCCTTTTATCAAGATAAAGGAAGCAACCTAGCTTTAGAACCATTAAGAAACATAACTTTACTAACAGTGCTTGTCACTATGTAAAAGCAGTCACAAAGGCAACCGTGGAAAAGCAATACAATTAAAAGGAACACAAAACTCATTTTTGCTATAATCCATTATCCCCGTTTGCCAGAGTTTAGAATTTAGTAATGATAGGGTCAACGACCATAAGGAAATTCTAATTTAGGTTTCCCTCCCTCTCATTCACATGGACGATACCAGGACGGCTGTGTAAGAAAAAACGCTGATCACTTTATTGTCTGCCAACATTTTTGATCTGAGAAGCTGCCAAGGTTCAGTTGGAATATTACACTTTTTACCATGAGTCACATCCAGATATGCTCAAACCAATATCCATTTTGTGAGAAACCATTATCACCTGTTTCTGTGACAGGGATATAGACGTTCTCACCAGTGCTCTCCACATTAAGATAATATTCGCCTTCCAGTCAGTAACCCATAGAAAAACTGCGAGAAAAGATCTGACAGTGGATGTTTCAAAACATGTTTCATTTCTCATTCCACAACTATTAATTGTGACTAAAAGGTACTGTCCTATGTATTCTATTCACAAGAGAAAAGTCCACACCATAAATCATTTTATAAATAGTGATAGATAAAACAGTACAAAATGTAGGTCTTATCCTAGGCCTAAAAAAATGTGCTAGCACTAGGGTTGCCACCTGGCTGGTATTTTACTGGCAGGCCAGTGGCATGGCTGGTATTTTTCTGAAGAAAAGGTGGCAACCATAGCTACCACTAGGTTTTAAAAATCCACGGTTCAATAGCACCTGAATTTTTTTTCAGTTCTGTAACAACCACGGTTCTTCTTCAAAGTACAAGATACACTCAATGATACACAGAACCTATGCAACAAAGCAATTATAGACAAGGCCTAGTGGCAAAAGGATTTGCTTCACACTTATTATTATGGTGTAAAACAAAGTACAGTATTTGTAATAACTCTGCCCATGTGTAAATGAACTCTAGTTCTTTGCCATGTTTTGTACCATGCAGGGTATAAATATCTGTATTTATTATACTCTGAACCAAACACCTCTATGGAGTATACTCATTATCAGCACTATACAGGTGCTTTCCAACCATGATAACATTATCAAAAAGTAGGTTGAGCATAGACATTGGTGGAAAAAGCTTGAAAAAGGTGGGGGATGGATAAAAGGGGGTTGAACTTTGTCACAGCAGGGTGAAGCTTAATTAAAATAGATGATGATACAGCTATCCCATCCCCACTTGTCTTCTGTAGTACTCTAGGCAACCGTCAATTCTGTCTATTTAGTAATCTGGCCCTGTTGATAACCAGAAACATCTAATAAAATGATGGTTGAAGATATTTTTTAGGCCTCTGGAGCAAAAAAGTAGGGCATCTACATGTATGATGTTAACCACTGCCTTAATGGGATCATTAAAAAAGCATTGTTAAGGTTGTTAAATGTAAAGTATATTTATAGGTGTCCATTTTTATGTAACTATTAGATTTGTGTGCTAGAACTAAGTCTGAATCCAAACACAGCAAGAATTCCCACAGGAAGATTGTTGATGCTTTAAATATTTATGACAGGAGAAGGACTCTAGGTGTTGCCCTCAGTGTAATTTCTTCATGCTAAACTAGCTGCAAAAATGACTATAAATTAAAGGAAATAAACATTTTTTTTTTACATTTAGTATCTAAAAAAAAAATCTAAGAGAGTCTACTGCATACTCTATTTTTTATTCAACACTCAGCATGTGTATAGAAAAGTCACTGAATTTTTAATACACCTGGAGAGGTCAATGCAACCCATCTCCATAATCCATTCTACTAGCAGGATAAATAGAGGTATTACTGATGATCATTGAAGACGGGTGCTCACTATGTTTGTGGGTGGGTCGGGGAGGATGGGGACTGAACCACTGCTTCACTGTAAAAAATAAATCTCCAAAAACTGAATTGTTAAAAAGAAACTGGCCTTAACCTGCTTGGTACACAATGTTGTATTAATCAATTTGCTGCATGTGTAGTCCATCTATTTATGTCTCAAGGTGTATAAATTACAAAATGGAAAAAAAAAAAAACTACAAGGTAGGGGCAGTGAACATTTTTTAAAAAAATATAATATGAAACCTTAAGAGTGGTACGTGTGGAAGTAAAATACTAAATCATCAAAGTCAAAGTAAATAAAAAAAAAATTTCCTCAGATACAAAAACTACACATAGAAAGCATCAATCTTCACAGACTTAACAGATTGTATATTCATTTTTACCAATTATTTGTAAACAAAATAGATCATGAAGAGACAGCCCTTTTATATAGTCTCCAAAAAACATAAATAAAGGCAAATCATACCACAAAAGAAAATAAAAAAAACAGCAGTGTTTATTTTGAAAAATATAGATTAACCCCTTCATGACCAGCCTGTTTTTGCAATGTTGTGCGTTAATGACCGTGGCTGTTTTTACACTTCTGAGGTGTTTGTGTTCAGCTGTAATTTTATTCTTTGTTATTTGCTGTACCAACACATATTATATATTGTTTTTTTTCAGGACAAGAAGGGTTTTTTTTTATGCCATTATTTTGTTCATATATTTTATTTTATTATGGAAAAAAATAGAAAAATATGTTGAAAAATGTATAAAAAAAAACCCTTTCCTGCTAATTAGATTCTAGTATTGGTCCTGAGTTTAGAAATACCCAATGTTTATATGTTTTTTGCCCTTTTTTTTTAATGTTTCAGTATCATAAATACAAGTAGCACCTAGCTGTTTCAAAACCGTTTTTTCCAAAATTAGTGTCACTGACATTGTAACACCGATATCACTCATGCATCGGTGAATCAGCCGCGCATGCACACATGTTTTTTAATGTAGACATCCCAGGGTATTCAAATTGGGGAATTTTGACACTTTTCATGCAGTCATTTTTCCATCTTTGACACGTTTTGGCATAGTAATTTTTTGTGTTTTTTTTCCACACACACTTTGTATTTAGGTATGAATTTAAAGGGGTTGTTCTGTTTTCTTGCCAAACAACACCCCAATATATGTTAAGCAACTTTCCCTGAGTATTGTGGTACCCCACATGTATAGGTTTGCTAGTGTTTTGTGGCAGGTAAAGGGACAAATTTAGGATACGGTCATTGAAGCTTTAAAACATGTATTTATAATGTAATGCTTGTGACTACATTTCCTATCTTGCTCAGCCAGCCAAAAGTGACCGTAGCATCATAGGTAATGTAGTCTAAAGTAAGAAGCACAGATTGTTGCTATCCTGCGGCTGCATGGATGATATATCCAGCTGCTGCGGACCCCTATCTACTGTTGGGGGGCCAATGCAAAGCACTGGCCCCACTAGCAGTTTTGTTTTTTGTTTTTTAAATAAAATATCCCTAGAGGACCACCAACAGACCTAACATGTCACTGTTCCTCTACGGATTAACATCTTATTTTATTTAATTTAATAGTATTTTTTTTATTATTATTTTTATTTATTTAATTTTTTTACTTTTTTTTATTTATATTTAACTCTAACTTCATCCCCACGTTTATGGTTAGTACAAACCCTAATTCTAACTCTAGGATTAGGGTTTTGATGATCTCTAACCCTAACCCAAGCATTAAGGTTAGCAAAATAAAAATATAAATAAATAAAAAAAAAATGTAAAAAATATATTATCCAAAAAAACCTGGGGGGTCTGGATGGGCCTGGATGGGCTTGGGGGGACCAGCACTATATTCAGTCTCTCCCTGCCCCATGGTCGCTGTGGAGCAGGGAGAGACTATAGCTGTCAAAGCAGGCAACTGCTTTGACAGCTTTTAACATTCGGGCACTGTGATTTGCTGTCACGGTGCCCGGATGGTGCCCGGGGGGGGGGGGGGGGGGATGCGGCCTCAACCGACATGGCTGAAGTATCTCGATATCGAGACACTTACCCATGCCATTTAAATCACGATCGCGGCATGCCAGAGCACATCCGAAGGGAGTTTTTCCCCATGACGGTCCAGGACCATCATTGGTCACAAGGGGGTTAATGGTCAAAATGTTGAGAAATACAGTCAAATATGTATTCAGTTACATATTGTCCATTTAATGTGGAGGGATGCACGCATTGCAGGGAGGGAGGCTGCATGCAGTGGGAAGCTGGACTATGGGTTTCGTCCACGAAGGCAGCTCCTTTAAGGGTTTCGGTTTCATATCTGCCAGACAATGCAGAAAAGAGGGTGGAGATGGCAGAGAGAGAGAGGCTACAGAAATAAGGGGAGAGGGCACACTACAGAAATGAAAGGGGAGAGAGAGACTAGAGAAATGAGGGGCTGATGGGAGTGAGAGACTACACACAGGAGGGGGAGAGAGACAGATAGACATGATAGGAGAGGAAAAGAGAGACAGACAGATTTAAGCAGTGCCTCTCACAAGATCAGATTCTGGATACACTCCTGCGGGGCAAGTCGATTGGCGAAATCTCAGTGCTGAAATATATCCTGTGAGTGCAATCTGTTTGCTTGGGTAAGTCCTGGGTACTGGGGCAAGCCCTGTGAATGCAATCTGGGTGCTGGGGCAAGTCCTGTGAGTGCAATCTAATTGCTGGAATAAGTCCTGGGTGCAATGTGAGTGCAGAAGAAGGCAATAAAAACAAGAAATTGTTTCTTTCAATAACCTTTTTATTACATAAGTTAGAGGTTTAATTATAATAATGTTTTTTTCTTTTCCCGCAAAAATGTGTAAAATGTACAATGTGTCCCTCTTTCTGAAAAATGTGGAGACCCCTGATCTAGGAGAATGAAATGGAAGCGTCACTGTTATGTTACAATTAGTCCACAGTGCAGGAAACAGAGGGTACAATTCAAGCGCTTGCGACTCCCCTTTCCATTTTTAGTGACTTTCTCGCCATTTGTTTTAATGCACGCCATTCACAAACATACCTGTACACTTAACTTACACACACAGTAATTCACTTTGACCACAGAAAATGTAAACTATGTGACATTATACTAAGTAACTAAACCTATGTAATCATAATAAAAAGGAATCCACAAAGCATTTTAGGAATGGAATACATGCAGGGAGCAGTACGCAGGCCAAGGAACAAGAAGCCAAGTCATTAATGTAAATACGGCAGGATGTTTTCTGAAGCACAAAAACACAGACACGTGTTCCAGGAATGTTGCCAAAACTGAGCCCATCCACACGCTGTCAGTAAGGATAAGTGCCACTAAATGACCTACACGCCAATATTTAACCCTATGCTGCAAAGAAAAAACAACCTGAATATCATGAAGAGATTATTTACAGTGTTAACCTCACCCATCATTAATGCACGATGTAAACGTTTTCAAAGCAGTTTTATTATATATTTTCTTTTTTTTTTTTTCTCAACAGAATAAGAATTAAAAGCTAATGGTGTAAGAAATCCCAACTATTTTTTGTTCTTCTAGCATTCTGACATGTGGAATATAGCACTCCTATTCCCGCTCACCAGAACAATGTGATGCAATTAAGGCCCATTCAGAGCTAAATAGAGCCTTCCTCCAAGAAAAGAAAAGGAAAGAAAGAAAAAAAAAAAAAAAAGTTTCCATTAGAAAGGAAAATGTATGTGATCCCCATTATTGAAGTGATGGATTGAGGATCTTCCTCTATTTATATTGTTGTTTGGGTAGTAGCAGCTTCAAATCCTCTCCTGCCCCTGTCTAGACTTAAAGTGCAGCTAACAAGTAGACACACGGCTTCAAAGTCATTCACAAGACGTACCAGGAGAGCATCATCTACGTCACAATTGGCAAAGAGAAAACAGAAAACGGTAGAACAAAGCAAACACCATAGGTGTTATAATATCAGCACAGTTGGAAAATATTACAGTCCAACTAGTAACTGCTATAAAGCTACTGAAGCTTGTGCAGTTATTGAACACTGTCAAATACTAACCCCCTTTGAGGTGAAAAGGATTTGAAAGACATCTATTCAAACACTAAGACTCATATTTGGCATTGAATATATAAATATGTTATTTTTTTGTTAAGGCTGTGTGTATATATATATATATATATATATATTGAAGGATAAAACTTACCGGGAAAGGTTAAAGAATTGTGACATGTATAGCTTGGAGAAAAAGACGTAACAAGGGGGGATATATAAACAATTACATACATAAAGGGAATCAACACTGTAAAGGAAGAGATTTTAAAAGAAGAAAAACTACCACAACCAGAGGACATAGTCTTAAATTAGAGGGGCAACGATTTAAAAGTAATATCAGGAAGTATTACTTTACTGAGAGGGTAGTGGATGTATGGAATAGCCTTTCAGTGGAAGTGGTAGAGGTAAGTACAGTGAAGAAGTTCAAGAATGCTTGGGATAGGCACAAGGCTATCCTATATATAAGATAGGGAACTGGGACTAATACAATTATTTAGAAAGTTGGGCAGACTAGATGGACTGAATGGTTCTTATCTGCCGACACTTTCAATGTTATATATGCTGTCATTGAATATATAAATATGTTCGTTTATGATAATGTAATATATATATATGTAAATAAATATATTCATATATTCTATTTGTCATTGAACATATAAATATGTTCTTTTTTGGTAATTGCTGGTTTGTGATTTCTAGGTATCCTAATTTATTATTGATGGATGTGTATTTTCCAAACCATTTTATCAGTCAAATTTGGATTGCTACACATGCACCTGGATAGCAAGCAACACAGGCCTGGAAAATCAAGGTGCATTAAACAGCTTCTGCCTTTCTCCACCTGGAAATGTCTATGAGAGAAGCAAATACAAAGGCCTGGTGCAGCAAGATGCATTACACAGTTTCTGCCTTTCTACACCTGGATACGTCTATGAGAGAAGCAAATACACAGGCCTGGAAAAGCAAGGTGCATTAGACAGCTTCTGCCTTTCTAAACCTGGATATGTCTATGAGAGAAGCAAATACACAGGCCTGGTGCAGCAAGATGCATTACACAGCTTCTGCCTTTCTACACCTGGATACGTCTATGAGAGAAGCAAATACACAGGCCTGGAAAAGCAAGGTGCATTAGACAGCTTCTGCCTTTCTAAACCTGGATACGTCTATGAGAGAAGCAAATACACAGGCCTGGAAAAGCAAGGTGCATTACACAGCTTCTGCCTTTCTACACCTGGATATGTCTATGAGAGAAGCAAATACACAGGCCTGGAAAAGCAAGGTGCATTACACAGCTTCTGCCTTTCTAAACCTGGATACGTCTATGAGAGAAGTGCAATTTTAATCTTCTCAGGAAGAGGGAGCACTGCCAAAAGCAATGTCGTCTTTTCAAGCATAACTGCACAGCACAGAGTATAGCTAGTTAATATTACCAAAACCATTTCTGAAATGCTACAAGAGGTTAAAAAAACGCCCTGTAAAGACTTAAAGAGGAGATCAAAACACTGATTTAGTATAAACAATGATCAATGCATGTAAAAAGAATCTATGCAAAATTCTGTGAGGTTTCTATCTGCCTGATTAAATAAAGAAAATTTACGTTATTACTAAAAAGGTTGGGAACTATTTCACACTAAATCAGTTATATTTACTACTTAAGAGTTCAGTTTTTAGAAAAAAAATATTAGTTGCTACAGATTTTTTCCAAAGATATTTTCTGAAAGAAAGAATTGATTTTAGATTAACACACATTTAGTGCCTATTTTGACCTTTAACAAATGGATTAAAGTTCTCTGTGAAGCAGCATTTAAACCACTGACTTTTTTTCGAGGTTACTTCACAGTGATTCATAATAGTTAGTTACAAATATCATTCACGTGGGGATTGGCCACTCACTCCAACTGACTTGCTACCTGGACCCACCTATTTTTGGGTGATCCCTTATTAATTGTACGTACAAAAATAAGATTGTTCAGTGATCTGCAGGGATTATATTGATTTGCCACTGCTGATCATCATATCACACTAGGGTTGCCACCAGGCCGGTAAGAAATTGGCATCAGGCCAATATTAAGTCTATGGAGACAGTACCAAGGCCGGTATTTTTCTGAAGAAAAGGTGGCAACCCTATATCCCACATTGGGACCACTGAACAGAACTGGTTTAGTGATTTCAAATTATGACTCTTCTACAAACATAAGGTCTCCAGATGAATAAAACTTCAAAAACGTCAATTAAAAAAAAAAAAAAAGCGACGCTGGCAGTTTTGCTTCACATAACGCTGGCTAATTTACATTTAAAGGGGGTAACACTATTAGGATATGCTGTATAGATTCATTTTAATTAAGAGCCTGCTGTTCAAAGCAGTTACTCTTTGCATAAATGGCCCTTATTATTACACATGACAGCGATATTGACCTATTCACATAGTTTAACTTTCATCTAGGATTGAACAAGTCATATGCAGACATGTCAAGATCAGAGGGTACGGTTACAAATATCAGATGGGGGGAAAAAAGAGTTAATAAATTGCGTCAGCGAAACCTTAAAGTTATACATTGAAGACAGAAGGAAAAGAAAGGAGGAGGTAAGGGGGAGCTGTCCTGTGTCAGTTTTCCCACCAGTCAAGTTTGATGAGCCTTGCGTTTGGCTCTAGATAGAAGCAGCTATTAAACAAATGGGACCAAAGTGTCTGCACTGTAACTGCCATCCTGTGCTCTGCTCTCACAGCTGCTATGGAACCTAGAAACCAGCCAATAGCAGCCTGCCACCATCCCCCACAGCGAGAGCTGCCAGGCCTAGTTTTGTCTGCTTCAGCAGTACACGTCCCTTCCCTGTTAGTTTTCTCTCTCCTTGTGCTTGCACCACCCCTTTAAAAAAAAAAACAAAAAAAACACCTCTCCCCCTTCCATTTCTCTCACATCCCCTTTTATACTTTCCATCCCCTTTCAACCTCATCTCCTCATTTTAATTACACAGAACGAGTTGCGACTCATCTAGCTTTCTGAGAGGGAAAGGAAAAAAAAAAAAAAAAACGCACACACACACAAACAAACCTCACAGCAGTAACGATAATTCAGTGTAAAAAAAAAGAGGAGCTGGCAGGATATCGGACACAAAAAAAAAAAAAGAAAAAACACACACACACACACAGATATATATATATATATATATATAAAATGAAAAAATAACTGCTTATTTTTAGCTATTTACATATTGCATGTTTTATGGCACTTATGTTTCTGTGAACTTCAAATACTACCTGAATTATAATAATACCGTATAAAAGGCTGCTGGTACAAAACAAACAACATTCAGGAAACATACATAGCAAGCACAGCATTTTATTTTTGTATATATCATGACTGTTCCTGCAAACAGAATTGAATTAAAGACTATAAGATGCTAACATTTCAGTGCAGAGTGCAATTATATATATTTTTTTTTTTACATCTGCAGGGCAAACTGAAAGTACAGTAAAGTAAATACTTTGGATTAATGTCAGAACTGATGCAGTGTTTCCTAATTTTGAAAGCCATAGGATCAGGATGGCGCAAAAGGAAAACAAACAGAAAACAAAACAAATGAATCAGGACAAAAAAAACGACAATGAACCAGAGGGGAAGAACTACATAGACGAGCAGGGTCCCAGGCTGCCATTTGCATTGGTCCCTTCCTCTAATGGGAAAGCATATGCCCTTAGCACTCAATCCTCAGCAGTTGGATTTTACAAAGGCACATCTGTGCGTGTTGGAGGGCCGGCTTGACATGTTTTCTGCTTTAGCAGCAGCTGCCGTTTCTGAGGAAACCAGGCTGATTTTCTTTCCCTCCAACTCCAACTCATAGGCTGGAAGAAATTTTGTTCCCAGGAGAGTAGACTTGTGGGGGAGGAGTAAACTATGAACTAAACTATAAACAAAGATGGGTGTATAATGCATACGTATGGTCAAAAATACACACACAATACACATCTTTCCAAAGGTCTTTATCTTTCTACTGAAATGTTAAACCTTGTTGAAATAAATTATTTTCTGTTATATCTTACCGTTATTAAAATATGTATGTTATAAGCATAATAAAATATTCTGAACCTTTAAATATTAAGCAATAATAGTATGGTAAGGGAAAAGAAATCAAGTAGACTATAACAGTCAAGCTAGAATAATCTCAGAGAAAAAAAACATGGATATTTGAAAAGCTAGTGTCTGCATCCAACATATTGCCCAAGTGTGCCTATTTTTTCATTTAATTCCAGCTGAATCCCTATTTTACAGTCATACCCCATGGCACAAAGATGTTATACTGTACAATAAGAGTTCAACACCTGAGACGTGAAGTCCTCGACAAACGAGAGCCCCGGGCTCACACAGTTTAGAGTCCATCTTACATACTAATTTAACCAGCAATTAGAATTGGCATGCCAGATGTAAAACTGTCTTAAATACAGGCAATGCCTGTATGAATGATACAATTCAGAGAAGGTCCTGTCAGAATCAGCAACAATGTTCATGTTTACAAAGGTGAGGGGTAGATGTAGCATGTTTTCTACATCCTTATATTTGCTTTACAAAGACAATTTATCCTGCTCTTCCAATGTGCATGCACATGGGTCTGCACTAGGGTTGCCACCTGGCCGGTATTTTACCGGCAGGCCGGTAAAAATTGTCATCAGGCCAATGTTACGTCTATGGAGACAGTAGCAAGGCCGGTATTTTTCTGAAGAAAAGGTGGCAACCCTAGTCTGCACACATGCAGTAGCTTTGTCTTGCTTATTAGAAGTAATATGAATTTTATCCAGAAACCAATGTTACTCTATAAAAGTAGCAAACGACATGTGACCGATTTACAGCAGTTAACCCTTGACTGCCAACAGTGAGAGACCGCTATGTCTACTTTACGTATCAGACAGGATGGAACGCATATTGTTGGGAGCTGCTCTTCTGCCACCTTTGGGAATGTGAAGAATATACGGTATATTAGTAAAAAAAACACCACAATTCAAGCTCTATCATAAAATGTGTGGCAGATACAAACCTACACAAAAAGAAAAGAAAATGTATCATCTAATTTTTTTGTGTTTTTAGATTAACAAAATCTCTTCCAATTTGGGATTGATAATCATGTTTCGTATGAGTTGTTTTTTTTCCCCTCTATGCAGTCTATGACTTCTTTCCATTAGGCCACAAAAAAAGAATATGTTATCCCACTGCTGAAGCGGACAAGGAAGGCCACCATGGAAAGAGGAAAAGGGGAGAGATAAAGACATTTACAGGCATAGACTGAGACGGCTCTTTTCGGGATGCTCTAGATGAGCAATAAGAAGCCATGGTTAATTGCTTTCCTGTTGCTTATCACATCAATGTATCTAGCGGCAGAAAAAAAAAGCCTTTTAGCAACTACAAGTCAATCTCCTGCTCCAGTTGGAAACCAGGACTGATCCACTACACCGTCAATTACTTCTCTCCAGAGTCTCATGTGCCTTATACGGAATAGTTTCCTGTGAACATGTAACCTCTAACTGAAGGTTGAAGCATTCTCAGACTCTGGAAGTTTCTTAGTGATCTGGGAAATCTTAATTTCATGCAATCAGTAGGTGACAGGCAAAGAAACAAATTAAATTATTACAAAATACTGTTTGCAATGCAGTGACGTGGTGTGTGATATATTACAACTACATGACAGCAGCGATTAACTCGTTCTAAAGATCAACAAAAGGATTATATGTATAGATTTTAAATCAAGGTGCTAAATGTGAAGCAATCGGCAGACACACTATCGGTTTCCATGGTGATTATTACACATTGAGCCTTTTTGCCTTTGTAAATGTGGCCCAGAGGGTTGAATAAGATTAATTTACCCAGTGTAAGTTATGAAGTGAAAACCAATATCTATGAGTGGAATATTATAAGCTTATGTTTATGAATGTATCAGTTTTATACATAAATAACCTACATTTTGAAATTTGTAAATGTTAACAAAATGTCTCATTGTAATCTCCATGTGCCATGTTTGGGAAAAACAACTTCTCCACTTCAGACAAGAATATTGTCTCTTAACTGCAGTACAAAGGCTTAGCAATCAAGCCTTTTGATAAATTTGAGTGATTATCGCCAACATAAAAAAATCCTTGGGGGTGCTATGAAGATCCCTATATAGCAGTAGGCTTGCGTTGAAATAGATATGCATGGTACATTTTACAAATGAAAGCTGCTTAGGAAGCAACCAATGAGCAATACAAAAACTATTTCCATTTTGTTTAGGTTACAACATACACCTCCACATACAAGTGTTAAACAAAAAAGACCAAAAAGAGGTGTGCATTTAAATCATTTGTACCGTACTTTCAAATGGGAGATTCCTGTAATGAATGTGTCAGGATATCTACACAATTGGTATATATACACACACACACACACACACATATATATATATATATATATATATATATATATATATATATATATACACACACACACATACATATACACACACACACACAAATACATACACATACCTAAGATATTAAATGCAAAAGAGTAGACGGCACAGCTTATTTAGAGCAAGGCTGCAAAACACTACAGCACAGGTATATATATTCCAAAGAATTGTGGCACTCTGGGGTCTTAATCCAAATTAGAACCCAGAATCTGGTGGCTGAAACATTGCTGCCTACCTGCAAATAAAATATTTTTCTACTTTTGATTAAGTTCCACAATTCTTTTGGAATAAATATACATACACACACTACAAATATTATTCAATGTATAACATTTAGAAACCAGCAATAGGGATTGTAGGAGTCATAGCTCCCATGATTTGTAAAAAACAAAAAACCTGTTATGAATGCGTTTTATATATATATATATATATATATATAAAGAGTTACATGGTTACAAATTATGGGTTAACCGTTCATGTGAATTTTTCTCAGATTAATTATATCCATCGGATCATGTGAACGTCACATTAGAACCTCTTAAAGCACACCCACTGTGCTCCTGGATTTCTTTATTAACCGCCATTTATTTAGTTCTACAAATATTGAAACAAGCAGGGCTGCACTCAAACATTCCCACTTATACAAAAGCTTTTCTGGGTGCATAAACCAGAGACCATAAATATTTCGATGCAAAAATGGTGCGCTCGCAAATTATATTTCCAAACAACAGTAGTGGTGGTACTAATCCTAGCAACTCTTTTTAATTCAATGTCCATATTATCTATAAATCGGCATGTTTCTTTAGAGCGGACTTAGCGCGTAGGCCTGTTAATTTTTTTAATATATGCTCTAATTTTAGTCACTTGTAATTGACATTGGATGCATTGATAAACAAGCCACAATATCACACTAAATATCTGTTGCATGCAGTAGGATAGAGGTTTATTCCCTCACTCCTTAAAACTAATCGCCTATGGGAAATCTTCCATTGACCCCTTTTTCCCGCCGTTTGCTAAAAAGAAGCCACACAATGACCCCGTTTAACATTTCCAGGGGCTGCAAAGCCATTACACTAGCTAAACACTTGGCAAACATATAATTTAGCAAGCAGCATTCGGTAGAGTTCACGCTCTTTCCTGGCACGCCATTTAAGGATCCAGAGTTTGTGACATTTCAATGCAAAGTAGGCAGCCTGGGAAGTAGACTCACGCTAATCAATAGATCTGACTCAGTGAAAAAGCCCGAGACTGATAAAAGAAGGCATCAAACATGAAGACAGATCATTACCTCGTCTAGCAGCTGTCTATCATTTAAACAGAGGTGCAAAGCCCCATTACTTAAGTAGCACTTTTTACCGAGCTCCCTCAGAAATACGATTTCAAACGTGGCCTCTCTTTGTGCAGAGAAAAGCTATTTGACTAAAAGGGGTTGGGCCCTGTGTTTTAGTTTTTATTGTACAAAAACGGGGCTATTAGTGCTCAAGTACCTCAACAATGAGATATCGAGACACTTCTTTAAAGTCAGGCAGTTCAGAAGCTGCGGCAAGGAAAAGATTGCCGCTCTATAAACCAAGTAAGCATTCTAAAGTGCTCCGGTTCTGCAGCTCTGTCCTGATGTCGATTGTTAATGTATCCGAGTGGTAGCAGCTTAGGCTAATGTTATCGCACATTGTCAATTCTTAAAAAACTTAAATAGTTCACCTGGCCTAGATCACTTACTAATTAAGGATACTAGTAATTTTAAGAAAGCAGGTGGATGCCATAAAGACGAGGTTAAACAAAAACGCTATCCAGGTTTTTACATTTTTTTTTAGAAACCTAGTATTTCTTTTTGTGAGAAAAGGCCACCAACAAGAGTGTATTCATTTATTTCTAGGCAACCTGCACCAACAATACCTCAAACCTAACAGTGCAATATTTTTTTTATTACAGAAATGTAAAAAATGTTATACTAATTTAGCAATAAATTGGGATCAGGGGGAAGTCCTTTGTCATTTAGAGCAAAAGGTCTGTTTGTTTTTGCATTCATTATACAACACATTGAGTTAGTGTAATATTGATCATGCAAGAGTAGCTGAAAGCTAATGTGCTAGTTTTGATATCTGCCTTGTGTCTAATTTTCCCAATGGTCAAGTTGAAATGGACAGGGACATATTTATATTTATGACTTGTTCTAAGTAAACAGAAAAACTTCTGGGTTCTAAGCTTATGGCAAACAAAGCTACCTTTCAGCCCACTACATGGAGGATTGAACGATTAAAAAAAATAAAAAAAACAGGACCAAACTTGTTCTAATAGATGACAGAATCTATAATCTGACATAAATTGCAATGTCGGAAGCTAGTTTTACTATGGAAAGTTGACGAACAACACTGGTTGTTTGAAATCATCATATTCGGATATCAGAAATCATAGAATGGCTTTTTTTTTTTTTTTTACACTCAGATCGTTCAGCACCTTATTTTGTATAATACTTCATTGTTTTGTGCTATCAAATCATCCTTGTGCTTTCCATATACTTTCTTGTTATTAAATATTTTATTTAAATATAAACATCATCAACACCCACATTTAATATATAATTACTATACTTCCCCTTCTATCTTCATTTAACTTTCTTGGATTTACCCTGTGCTACGAACTTAACATACAGGACAAGACAAACTAAAACATACTTCAAGCGGGAGAACAGGCCCGGCGCCGCGCCGAGGGGGGGGGGGGGGAGTCCCTGGGAGGCAAGGGGAGCCAGGACCTTCTGTATGGCTATGGGTAAGATATCTATTACTACACACTTTATATTCACTGTGTTATGTCACATGATCAAAAAAGGCTAATATGTGCTTTATGTGTATCTTTAATAATCGTAGCGCTGAATCTACCCAAGAGCACCATACAACAACATAATTCATACATGAGTATGGCTAACTTGATTTTTTCATTGATTTTTTTTTTTTAAATCAGGGCACTGGCGTCAAAGGAGTTAAACAGAAACAAAGGGCAGAAGAGTGCAATTTTGTAAGCTGTTGGTTTGTGAAGTTTGGAAGAGGAAAAAAAATGTCTTTCCTTTAATTGTAGCTCCCTGTCATCATTTCTTATTCAGCCCACATGCTTGAAGGGAGAACCTCAATGCTTTGAACTTTTCTCAACTACTTTCAAAGGATAAGTGAGGAAGAGAGAAAAAAATAAGAACAGGAAACCGGGAGGAGGCAGGAGGAGCAGTAGAAGGAGAAAGAAAAAGAAAAAAGACGAAAGAAAAAAAAAAAAAAAAAAGAGAAAAAGACAGAAAAGGACACATCAAGGTGAATAGGATTTCCACATCGTTTATTCTACAAGAAAGCACATGCTTTAATCTACCTTGAACCAGATACAGGCATATTTGGGGCTGTGCTTTGTCTACAAAATGAAAAGGCTACGGAATGTAACCCAATAGTACTGCTTTGTTGGACAGGTCTAACCAGTTTCACACGGTTTCTAAACACCAAGTATATGTTTACTTTGGAATAAAACAGGCCAGCAGTCTTGCTCTGTTTCCTGTTACTTTTGGATAGGGTTGCCACCCAGCCAGTATTTTACCTGCAGGCAGGTAAAAAAGAACAACAACAAAATAGTCTAATGGCCCGCGATGAGCTGTGTGCAGACCCCGCTGCAGGGACTTGCAGCGGGATCCCCACTGTCAGGTCACTCTGACACCGAAAATTGAGCCGACGCTCACTTTGAGCGCCGGCTCCATTTTACAGTAAAAAATAGCAGGACGGCATAGACCGTCCTGCATGTAACAGCTCATCGCAGCTCCCCAAGATGAGCTGTACTAAAGATCCAGCTGCAGGGACTTGCAGCGGGGTCCCCAAGGTCAGATGAGGCCAGTTTGAGTAGCCTCAGTCAGACTTAGGAAATGTAGCGAACGTTTAAACAGAGCGTTCGCTACATCTCCGGCATCCCTGGAAGTTCGGGCACCATCCGATAGGAAGGGGTCAAGTGTATGGAGTAAATAGCATGACTAATTTGTATTTGAAGAAAATGTGGCAACCCTATGTGTGGAAAAGTGAGTACTAAAAGAGAACGTAACGGGGAGGAATGAAATCACCTAAAACTTGCTAATTCCTCCAAGTCTGCTTCATATTTTTAGTTTAGCCATGAGAGTAGTTATCTTTTGTACCTGCACTCACCAACAGGGATGCAGAAGCGCAGGTCACACATCTGTCCTGTTACTTTGGAGTAGTTTGACACAGTGGTGGGTTAAGCATAAAATGGCCATATAATGCGACCAAATCTCATCTAAGACGGATGTTTTTATTTAGTTTTGAGAAACTGTAGTTTGTGCTGATACAAATAGGATATGCATCCTAGTAAACACTTAGGTCTACTCTGCAATAATCAATTCGTATATGGCCATCCTAAGGCAAAAGGTATTCAAAGGGGGCTCCGTCACCCAAACATTGTATATACAATGTAGAGAATAAATCTATCTATACAATGTATGAAAGTATTTGACATCCCTCATGGCTTGCTATGAACTCATATGAGGTGATATCATAAACAGGAGACAGCACAGATACATTTACAACACATTTTCTCTAATCTTAATCAGTATAAAAACACGTTTAGATGATGAAATCTTTTTCAACGAACAGATAAGCCCATGGCATGGTAGACCATCCTGCACTCGAACACACTATAAAACAGTAAAAATAAACAAACTGGCTATTTGTTTGTACCACAAACTTGTCTACAAATCATCCTGTGAATACTGAGCCTGACAGATAATAAGTAAACAGAAAAGTCAAAAAGTATTTTGTTTTTCAGGTAATAAAAACTATTTTTGGGCCTAGTTTTGTTTTACAATAGACATGATGGTGAGATTACAAGTAGGAAGAAAATGTAAATTCAGAGTTGTAAGAATGTCAAATTTGATTGTCTGCCAATAGGAAGGCTTGGCAAAACTACTAATATTAAAACGGTTTCACACAGTTCTGTCCCCAATGACTTCAATCTGGATTAGACTCAGAAACTCAGGTTGATGAAACTTAATCCAAGTTACCACTGAATGTTCTTTATTTGACACTGTGTAATAGCATTCATTGGGTGTTATCTGCAAAAAGCACATTTTAGGACAAAAGTTCTAAAAATGAAGCATTCATCACAGAAACTGATGGAATATTCCTACTAATTGTCACAAAGCTGCCTTTTCAAAGAAACGTAATCTCACATTATTGAAAACCACAAACGAAAAGAAAATTTTGAGGTAAAAAACAGTGATAAGTGATAAGTCATGTCATCTTATAACTCCCTGAATAACTAAACTCCCTAAATCTGTCAGTTTTGACCACCAGGTTGGCCATCAAAATTACGGTTCTGCAATATCTTAGGGTTATCGATAAGACTCCTAATGTGCAGTAGTACTTTTCTTTCAACTGTTTCATAGTATATTAACTCCCATCATTGCTCTCTTTCAATGTGGTAATTATAAATTACATAAATACCCATTGCAAAGCCAAAGATTCAAATGCTTCATTCAGAATGAATATTCAGCATCAGTACTTAGAATCTGGGATGGTAAAATGGTTGTAGCCAAAGTGCAGTTTGAAGTTTGCATAGTTACCTCATGGTTCATTATACAAATAGTTTGCTTGTAAAAAAGGCTCCAAATTACTGGCGACAGCAAGAGGCAGACATAGAAAACACAGGTTATATTGGTCTGAACATTGGAATACAAAAATAGGAAAAAGATCAAGTTAGCATGACTGTATCTCTTATATGCCTGCGTTATATGAGCTGTGAGAAATGTGTCACAAGGATGACTGTTTTATCGCCAAATTCTGCCACACTACATAAAAAGAAAGATAAAAATTACAGTGATAAATGCTTAAAATACTTTTTTTATTTTTTGCTGGAGAAGCTGTGCTACAAAAAGTGACATATCACTCCACATGTGTAATGTTCACTGCTTTTTTTTTTTTTTGCATAAGATTTAAACATACAGTTTGTTTGCTACCCATGGGAACCATGGAGTCCAAGGCCTATGGAGGAAGAAAGGAATGTCTGGGAACACTGCCAGAATGCTCTCATCATAAAATACTCTTCCCTTGGTTTTAAAAGGTTAAAGAGTAACCAATTTGAAAGGACAAAAATAACATGTATTTATTTTCTATTTCTGTCTCTTGTGCTTGCCAATACCTGGTGTTTCTTACTCCTGCCAATACCGAAAGTGGTGCCTCATTTATAAGGAAAGTATTTGTATAATGTACACTGCTGCAGTGCCTAATGTTGATAATATCAAACAGATACACCCAGCTAGCGGAGGCTAAAAAAGCATAAAAATCATTGTTAGTAGCGGTCTATTCCTCGTATCGAAAGTTACTGTCAATGAGACATTCATCAATCTATTTTCCAGTCCTAGCTAGTGGTGTGTAGAAAACCCCACACACACCTAAATATTGTTTTACATACTTTGAATGTAGAAAATTAAAAATAATCAAAAATGATATATATACATTGTGTTAACAGAGTTGCAAGAAAATGCATAAGGAAGAGAATGATTGTTCACATATGTCTGTGGTGTCTCCTGTTTATGACATCACTATGGCCTAAAATGCACGGTAAATTTCCCATGGAGAAGTAGTTCACATATACCTTAGTTCATGTCCTATTACAGTGATTGCAAACATTTTTGACCTTCAGTACCTAGTTGTAGGCAGGAATCCAAGATGACAATCAAGTGCCCTTTCATTTCAGGAATTGTCCTGCCCATTCGTGCTCTGCCTCCCTGCCACCTTGCACCAATGAGTTCAAGTAAAAACCATGCACCAAAGTGCCTAATATTCTCAAAGGTCAGTCTTCGATCATAAAATGTACTGGGTCCACCATAATTGATGGTAATACTGTAGGCACACACTGAGTGCCAGCTCAGAGATCTTATGTGGCACCTGTGTTATAGGTTTGCCATTACTGCCCCATTCTTAACAAATGTATTAACCTTATCAATGAATTGCCAAACAAGTTGCAAACATCAGGAAAAATAGGTGAACTGGCGAATATTAGCAAAAAAAAGCTAATATTCACCTCATTTGTCAGTTCTCCATAGATTGCCATTAAGTAACTAGACCCTGAGGCACAACATAGAGACTACAGAAACGATTATGGTTACCTGAGAACGCCTATTGAATAAACTTTATAATAAGCAGGATGTCCTCCAATAATTTATTTCCTTGTAATGCTAGGTGGCCAAAGCACAAGGCCGAAATTAAAAATCTAGTTTACAAAAAATTTAAAATGTGTGTCTCAATCTTAAAAACTGTTATGATGTTAGAATATCGTACAATAAAATTAGACAGTTTTTTTTTTTCTAAACGTTGGTACATCTTACATAGTTGAATGGACAGTATAAAAAGTACAGCACAAAGGAGTATACGTTAAAACAGTTATTGTCAATGAATTAATTTGAGATAATCCAATGTTGCAAAAATAATACCACAGCCATTAAAAGTTTTAAGAAAACAATATAATAAATCAGCAAAAGTCATCCCCATTGGTTGCAATTTGCCATTCAAAAGACACATGATTGAATGTAAGTTTTGCCACACACTCTAAATGCTGTGTAGATATTACAGCACACTGGCATAATGATGTATGTCTTAAATAGCAGCAACATGATATCATTCTGATTATAGGACATAAGAGAGATAATCAGATAACTCAGTAGCTGTAGAGAACAGCTTCCCGATCTGGGGTGTGTGTGAGGTCTCCAGGACAGTGCAGGCTATCTGGATATGCTATTGATGTAGTGACTGGCTCACAATTAAACAGGTGGGATAATGTCAGTGAAAGGAAAGAAGAGAATACAGCTGATAGAGAGCATCTATCGAATGAGTGACTCATTGAGAACTAAAAGCTAGTGAACCTTGAACTGTAAGACATAAAACGTTATTGAGAATTAGAAGAGGCATGATCTCAAATGGTTGGGAACCCCTGCTGTAGACGTTGAAGGTAAATAAGAAAAAAGAATTCCTAATATAATAGTACTTTTTAAAGTAGATTAATATCTGTTACATTTATTGCCACGTTTCAAAGAGATAATCAGAATATGTATTTTTTATGAATTATGATAGAAAATATTTTTTAACAAACACGTGCGTTTAAAAAAAAATATATATATATATATGTATACTACTATTCTTCAAAGAAAGAGAGATAAATAAATAAGTTTAAAACAGGTGATTCCATTACTTGTAAAAGTTCTCCTATGTGCCATATATAAATGTCATATTAGTGTTTTTAATCCACAGTTAAAAATATTTAAATTAAACACCAGAATATATGATTCTACAAACGTGAAGGAAAAAACTCATAACATGTAATTTAAATAAAAAGTGAAATAAAAAAACACAGAAATCAACTTTGACCAAAAACCAACCAGGAAAGCCATACAAATGCTCAAAGCAAGCCAAAGAAGTTATGGGAACACACACGTTTAATAAAAACTGGTGTAGTATGACTGCCAGCACTGTAATTCACAAAGGACCTTCTTCAAAGCATAATAGGAACAGAAACATTGGCAAGTATATATTATTCCACTAATTGTCTATTTTTTATCTTTTCTTTCATTTTTTTAAAATAATTTGGCATGCATCTAAAAGATGTGTTTATATTAGGTAATATAAAACAGATCACCCAGTTTTGCACATGTTGCTCCTTTGCTGAACCTACACGCCTTTGACATATGATCCTCTCACAAGTGCATTTGAATCTCTGCCCAGAGGGACAATGTGCAATAGAAACCTCTGTTGCTGTAGGTGTCCGAGATAAAAACGAAACGAACATTTGCTTAACGGCTATTTACAAGGTAAAGAGGATAATTTCATAATCTTTAGGGGACTGCACAGTGTGAGGAGAAACATGACAGAATACGACAACCAAAAGAGGAAATAAAAGACAGCGGACATAAATCATATAATAAATAACAAGGAAATGTAGAATTAAGAGAAAAGTATGTTTTTTTTATATGTCTGGTGTGTTCTGTTTATCACCTGCCGCTTGATATACAAATTATCTAATGTTCAATGGAAAGGTGATTTGCATATCAAGCCACAAAGTGATGTCACAAGCAAGAGACACTACAGATGCAGTGAAACACATATTTACCTTATTTTATGCACCTGCATGCAATTTTGCTAACACAATCTGGGATATATATAAAAACTCCCACAGTGCAAAGTGTCGGTAGTTTTATAAAAAAAAAAAAAAAAAAAAAAAAAATTTTTTTAAAAAGTGCAGTCGCTGTTTGATATGTAGAACGGAGTTTGTGCGTTTTTAATCACCACCTGATTTTTTTATACATAGCCTGCAGCGGTGCAACAAGTGCCGACACAAACTAAATCTACACATTCAACGTAGATAACACAGACTCCTGTGAGACTACTTTATACATTGGCGCACATGTTTTCATTATTTGTTGATCCTCTACATTCACAGTATAATCAATGTTTAGGTTTACAGAGTACCTTTAACCCCTTGACGACAAAGGACGTGCCAGGCACGTCCTGGGAGAAACTCCCTTAACGACAAAGGACGTGCCAGGCACGTCCTGCGGTGAATCAAGCGGTTTTCGCGATCAACGATCGCGA
This sequence comes from Pelodytes ibericus, assembly GCA_036172795.1. NCBI lineage: Eukaryota > Metazoa > Chordata > Amphibia > Anura > Pelodytidae > Pelodytes > Pelodytes ibericus. Next base: position 75,532,947 of record CM069861.1, on the reverse strand, counting down.
AAACCGCTTTAACGGTGCTGGTCTATTGCCTCGATGTTGAGGCAATAGCCAGCACCGGAATTTCTGCTCTGGGCCACCCACGATCGCCCCACGGAGCGATCGCGGGCTCCATATTGACGGAGCATGCTGCTCCGTCAATATGGCTATGCCCTCTGCCGGTCTGAGCTTCGGAAGTGAAAGTAACTTCACTTCCGTCGCTCTGAATATGCTACTTGACTGCCCCTAGTGGTATTTAAGTAGCATAGCAATGGAAAAAATGTAAAATAAATAATTAATTAAAAACTGGTTATATAGTTCGATTAGCCTATAGGGTTAAAATTAAATAATTTTTAGCATAAGGCATAGGGTTAAAATTAAATTAAAATTAAAACATTTTAAGGGATATAATAAGGATTAGAGTTGGGGTTAAATTTAGTGTTAGGGTTAAATTTTGGGTTCGGGTTGGGGTCAAAAGGTCAATATAGGAAAAAACAAAAAAAACACTATTTTTGGTTTTTGCCCCATAACTCGCAAAAAAATACCGAAAAATATGGAAACATGCATATTTTTGAACTCGGGACAACATTTAGAAACTATTTAGACGGGGTCTTTTTTAATGATTTTATTTGTGTAAATTATATTTTAGGTCAAAGTTAGAAAAAGTGAGTTTTTTAAAATTTTTCATCATATTTTATGATTTTTTTTGTAGTAAATTAAAAGATATGATGAACATAATGGTATCTAATGAAAGCCCTTCTTATGACGATAAAAACAACATATAATCTGTGTGGGTACTGTATGTGAGAAAGAATAAAATTGCTGTTAAACACAAACACCCTAGAAATGTCAAAACAGCCATTGTCACCAAGGGAAAGTCAAGGTGAAAATGTCTTGTCACTAAGGGGTTAATTTAAGTCTGTGAAGTCTTCCACATGCCCACAAAGAGTTCCCATGAATCTATATGGAAGTTCACAAATACTCATTTTCGACAAACTCCACAAAAGGTAAGCTTTGAATGTAAGTATTTCAAAAACAGAACTAAACCATTTAAAATCAACTTTAATATTCATTGGTTATTTTTTTAAGCTGGAATAGTCCTGTAGAGCTGTAACACAAGGCTATCCAACTTTTTAATGCAGAAAGCCACATTTTATGTATTAATGAATAATAAATATGTTTTTAAGGAATGACACAGTTTTGGACTGATTTGCTCAGCTTAAAATAATTTTGTTATACAGTCAATTTGTCTCTTTGTTCATTTTTAAACATGGCGTTAGTTCTCACAGGACACAGCTGATATTTAGCCAAAAGGGGGTGGGGTCGTGTGACATCATGCAGCATTTCATGACCTTTTGAGATTACTGGAACATCTATTCTAGGCTATGTCTTCTAGACATAGTTTAAAATATGAATCCATGACACCATAGGCCTAAATTTCCCCCCAAAAAAGTCCTGTCAAATCCAACAACTATGCGTACTTCCGGTCTGCCAACACTAATATTAATAATGTAAAATATTCTACAATTGCATGTGATTTTAATGGGGATGGGTTTATACTGTATATACTGTACATATAAAAATAAGATGAACATAAATTCTCAACATACTAAATTAAAGTTGTACTACGATATATGAACTTATGGTATTCAAATCTACACACGTTCTATGTCACATACAGGACCCTGGTGCATTGTTATTCTCCAAGCTATTGATTAGTGTCTGCATTTTTTGCAGTATCTCTTTCTTCACTTGTTTGTCTAGTGGAAAAGGCAACTCTCCAAGGCCCAGTAACCAGACACAGGCCACGTCTAATCTGTAGATGGGATGAATGGATTATAAGAGAGCCAAGCCAGCTGTTCCAAGCTTTATCAGAATAGAACACTGACAGATGGGTGTCCATTTTAAAAGCCTCCTGTTACTGCAGGCAAGGTCCTGGTTCAGGCCTTCTGTTTCATGGCATTAATGGGACATAGTAGGCATACTTGTAAAGTTTCAAAATTCCTACTTCTGAACCATTACCTTAGAATAGCACCACAATCATTTAATAAAGTTATTAAAAGCAAAGGATATATGTTCTTTACCACGGAATTATAGATGTGAGGAACTGCAAAACCTGTAGAATATTTATGTAGCGTGTACATTCAGCACAAATCAATACAATATAATTTATTTTGATAAAGAGGTGATATGTAGCAGCTTTATCGTTTAGTGAGGTTGTTTTTATGCCCATTGCCTTGTTTATAGTGCACACTATCATATGTATGCCTGTAACAGTGAGGGCTACCCATGCGCTATTATGTGTATTGCATATTTACAAATGAAACCCTATTCCCAAGAATTAGCATGAGGAATTCAGTGTATTCACTAAATTTATATCCACACTAGACCATCTTGGAATAAATAAATCCAGCACAAAAGTAGGGGCTCCCTGTTGTTTACTGCCGCCCCCCTCAGCTGCAGGCTGAGTATCTCTTATCCGTAAATCCATTGTCTGAAATGACCCAAACTTTTTATTTCGGTTAAGTGTCAGTTCACATAAGTGATACTCTATTTCGTGAAACCCCAGTGAAGCAGAGTAAAGCCACAGTGACGTTCAAGAGCAAGTAACGCAGTTAGTATGGGAAGATGGGGAAGCTGCTTTCGAATAGAGAAAATTTGAATAATCTGTAGGTGGCTGCAGGGGTTACAGGATGAGCATGGAGAGGACCTGGGAGAAATGTTTTTCATTGATCCGTTATCCAAAAAGTATCCATTATCAGATATGTTTATGGTCTCATTCATCAACCTGTATTATCTGATCCTGAGCTCAGGAAAGTTTAGTCCTTTTACACCATTATACACAGTGGCATACACTTTGTACTGTTGTGTAGCCCACGTTTACACTTTATAATAGTCCTATAATAATTGTGTATATGAGCACAAGTAGTCTTCAGGCGCATTCACGCAACTAGAGCAACACACCAGATTCTTAAAAAAAAAAAAAAAAAAAAACTAGTTACCAAATATGACAAACATACACCATAAAGACAATACAGAGCAGAACACATTTCTACTTACTTTTACCATGACTCTCCTTCCTCTGTAATATTCTCAGACAGACTGCGAGATGATGAATCCGTACTCCTACAAGACTATTTGGGTTATCCACTGCGCCATATTCATAAGGTATTTTTCTTTTTCTCACACAGACACCCAAAAAAAGCATGCATTGCTAACAGAAACTCCAGCTGTTTCATTATTCATTGTGAGGGGGGAAACTCAACACTGCTCAAAAGGCCCGCCTACCTGTATCATTATCAGCATCCTAAGGCACTGTTCTTGAGCACAAGGCTCTTTCCTTTGTTCTATGAATAGCTTCTAAGCTGAATGGTTATTTGTAGTATTAAAAAAACAGAACATGGCATGGAGCTTACACCAAGAGCTACCTTTAGGCTTTTACACCCTTTGCTTTTTTTTTCTCTCTAACCCTATGCCTCCTGCTGAAATTGTTTAAACTCTTTTCTCCAAACTCCCGCCCCCCCAACCGAACTCCCCTTCAAAAGCTAATTCACGAGGAGTGTGTGTTTTTCCTCTCCCCTCTCTGTAGCAGACAGGGGGACGGGGATGGAACAATGCATGAAGCTATATGCCAGAGATCTACATGACAAGCTGTTGGCTAACACACCCCATGCCTAGCCTGAGCTGAACTTTTGTTGACACTAGCTACCAAGAACAATTCCATCATTCTGCTCAACCCAAGCTCTCTCCTCCAAATTCTGCAGACAGCATGAAGAACAAACAAACAGTCTAAAACACAACATACCGACATCACAAGTGTGCGTCAGGCGTACAAATGCAACAAACCTTTAATGTTCATTGACTGTGCTGGGGAAAAAAAAACTTTGTATTGTACCTTTTTTGGACAGTATCATACAAAGTGATTGTCCACTTTTTGACATTGGTCAATATATTATCCTAGTAGTAGTTGCTGAGTTTTCCTGCATACACTGAATGCCTAACAAATACAGGGTATTTGTTAGGAATCTTAAATATTAAATTATGCACTTCATTTTAGAGCAATCAGTTTACATGCTTGTCAATATAAGCCCAAGGACATTTTCTATTGGGGAAACAAAGCAAAGAAGACTGCACCCAATATTTAGCTGTAGGGCACAAATAAGGCATTATTTCTCTCATTATAAAATTATTATAGCTTCACATCAGGAACAGATTTATATTTCCAAAAAAAATCTAACATTCTGCTGGTGGATATTTCCATTTAACTCATTGGGTGCCTGTATCTCTCATTTTTATATATTTAGACATTATGAGTAGTATAGCTTTGCTCCCAATAGTTATAGGTAGCTTGACAATGATGATACCTCATGGTGATATATTAGCTCAATATTACCACAGGTTATAACTCTCAGTGTGCAGCATAAACTAATAATATATATGCGCAAATATAGAAGCATAATTGTTAAGAATAGGTCTACAAACTCACAAACCGAAAAAAAAAAGTTAAAAAAGGAACAAACTTATCCTGCTAACAATATCGTTGATGAAATTCAGTCATTGGAAATTCCCATCTGATTTTGCATTAAATAAAAAAAAAGAAGAGAGAGAATAAAAGTAAGGAGAATAAAATCCATCTGTTAAGATTTCGTTTGGGGAAATTTTTTACCCGTCACAAACGGTTTGTATATCTGAAAATACACCTAGCATTGATATTCTAACTATGGAAAGAGAGAAAAACCACACAAAAAACATGTTCATTCTATTGTTTCTATCGACACTAATATACTTGTCAACCATTCCAATTTTTAGATCTGTTGGTTTATCTAAACAGAGGAGTCCGCTAACTAAACCTTGAACTACACTGATAGTAATTGTCACATTATTATCCTGTTAGCAGACCTTTTCAGGCATGATTATCAATATCCCAACTATTTTATCAGCAAGTAATATCCGATTAAAATTGTTTATAGGACTGTAAACTTTGTTTCTTTAATAAAAATAATTCCCCCTTCTCTAGTCCAAACACATTGTATAATCAGTAGGAGGGAACCTAGTTAGAGTCTGGTCTATTGATTAGATATTAAAACAAGGGTCCCTTTGCTGTGATTAGACTGTAATTTTTCGACTGCATCCGCTTGCCTGTCTCACACTGTTATAGTGACACACTTCTTGAGTTAGCGAGCGGCAATCCTCCAATGTGAACTTGAAAGATTAACAACTTGACCACAGTTTGGGGTTAATAAAACCTCGCGCAGTAAGGTTTGATTTATTGAAGGATTTATTTTTAATTCTGTATCTTTTAATCATGACCCAACACCATCCATCATCATCCCATCCCTTGGCTCAGCAAGCTAATGTCTTACTTTGACATTTAAGTAATACACTTAAAAATGTATTCTATGCGTTATAGCCACAAATCGGAAGCCTTACTTCTAAGCAGTTGACAATCTGACATTGTGTGATGTCATACTTTGCTGCGTGACTCCACATTAGAGTATTCCTACCTGTCAATATCAGACAGTGGTGTACAGGGCATCAGAGACATAAATAACTTACACTTTTACTGTAAATGAAGCGTTTTTGCAATGGGTACAAGCAGCAGTCAAGAGGGATTGGCGGACCAGCCCCCCAAAAAACAGGACTGTTGCAGGAAGTCCGGAACAGTTGGCAGGTATACACCCTGTGAAGAACCAAATCTAAGTTCAAAAACAACTAGATCTTCGTGTTGCAGAGTCTCTCTATATGATCTATGATAAGAAACCAAGCAGGCCAAGACTGTGCTCAAAAGCTCTGTATTCTTTAGCACAGCATTAATGCATTTCTGTTATGGTTCCGAGCTATGAGAGTTATCAAGCATAATGACTCAATGCATGCTTAAGGCAATTCCAGTTTTCCTTGATCCTGTCAATTGTAATAAGTCATTTTCCCTTATGTTCATGCATTTTACAGTGGTTTTTCGTACCTGTTACAGTAAATGTGTATCAGCACATGATTAGTAAAGATCATTAATGCTTACACAGTGCCTCAGAGCATCTAACACAAATAAGAAGTGTTGGAAGTTTGCTCATGGGGAATACTCCCCCATTCACCCTTCCCATGTAAAATATTATCTGTAGCTGGCCACCATTCTATTATAACATCATTAAACAGGCTCACTTTATACATTTAGACAATAGCACACTTTCCAAGTTGGGAATACAATATCAAAATATGTATGTTCTTGAAAGAAATTTTTCATCTATAAAAAAAACTAACAAAACAGTTAAAATAATGTATGTTTAGTTCTGTGTGGCGAGCATTGCATATACTTCAAAGTGTAAGGTGACCTGTGATGATACAGAATAAAATCCATAGCTTGTCTAATTTTTCAGAGCACGCCAGCTCCCTCCTCAGACATGTAAATAAGTGTAATTAGAAAAGTCTCATCATCTAGAGGAAAGAATCTTACGTATTAGTAGCTAGCAAGAACATGCACACAATTACAAAATGCACAAAGTCTAGCAAACGATATGTTAAACTGATGGTACACACATTTTAATACTAGATATAACCCATTGTTTATTAAATATATGTACCCATTATCCCATAGCCACACAAAAAACCCTTACAAATCCATTAATTTGTTCTTTAATTTTTTTATTTGCAGTTTTTAAAAGTTACTTTTGTAAAAAAGGAGTTATGTAGGAAAATTTAGATCCAATAAATACAAAACGTTTCATACATTATTAATCAAATATTAATAATATTGACTATTTTACTTCTGACATATATCCAATACATACTCCTCTGTGGAATCTCCTGCTTTGGATATCACATTTTGGCTCAATACTCAAAAATGAATTAATTGGAAGGTGAAATGTATCATTTGCCCATGAATTCACAAGGCGAGATCTCCAGTGGAGTCTAGAACATTTGCAATTGGACTGTAATACATGGATACTAGCAGTGTTCATCATAAAAGCACTTTTTCATCAGTGAGTATGGTTGTGAAATGCTACTAAGACCATTTGAACAGACTGTCTTGTGCAAGCTGATCTGCTCCTAAGGCCCTGTAGATTGGTATATGTCAGCTAGTTTTTGATTAAACGTGCTGACAAGAGGATAAAGCCCTTATGCTCAACGTTCAAAGGATGACTCATATTTACTGGAAACACAGGTAACGTATTCACTGGTAAAGGACTGAAGCCTGCCAGGTGACACTAAGAGGTGAGCTCACCCTGTCTCTCGACACCATGCTGTACATATGACATCACCTACATATGGCAGGCATGACCCACAGCAACAAGAGCTGGCAGAAAGAAGAGAAGACTTGAAGGGCAATAAAATAAACAGGGAAGCAACCTGACTCCTGCTTTTATAAAGCTTGCAATCCCTCTACATACGGGGAATGCCTTGCATACAATATAAAATGTAGTAGCACATTAAAATAGACAGCTTGTTTCATATATCAGAACTGTAAAACTTTCCAGTCAGAAAACCATATAGTATGACAGGCACTTCCTGTCAATTACAGTTAAACGTCCCAGCTACACTATTTGTAGTCGGTCGTGCACAATTGCAAAATCATTGTACCAGACATCCTAATTTACTCTGGATAGACAGATCATGTATGCATTGGTGGGTGTGTAATGTTAAGAAATGACAAAAATATTATTTTACTCAAAAAAAGGACACCAATCAGTGCAAAGTTATGATATTTCAGATTACCAGTCACTTCCTCTAGTTTTCTGTCCATAGTGTTCCTGAGAAAAAGCTGAAGGTCCTGTAAAGGACTGGTGATATTTCATATACTTTCAAGGGACAGTGTTTGGTTTATATGTTCGAACAGTATAATTCATTTAAACAAAATATCTGTGTGTTAGTCAGAGAACAACAATACACTGTACTTGGTAAGAAACATGGCACATAGGACAACAAACATATGCAAACAGAGGAGCTACAAAGTTCATAATTTACCCAGTTTATTATTATTACAATTTAATTGACCGTGTTTATGTGGAGTTCAGAAAATTTTGTTAAATGTAATGCTTTTAAAGGAAGCTCCAATGACATAATAGCAAACTGGCTCTGGACGGCTAACTGGGGCTAATGCAGGTTGGGATTCAACATCAGCCATGTTTCCAGGGACACATATTTGTTCTACATGTTGTAGAAAGAGCATGCGAAGTGCAGCCCGGCAGTATGTAGAATGGATTTACACCCAAGCACAATCCAATTAATTAATCAAGGTCGGTACTATGACATATCCACCCAGATTAATTAATTGGATTGTGTCTGTGGGTATATCCATCCTACAGATTGCCGGGCTACACCTTGCATGGTCTTTCTGCAGCATGTGGAACAAATATTTGTCCCTGGAAACATGGCCGATGTTGGCAACAATGCAACAGTAGCCTGGGTATGTTTTTACAGTGACTGTATTTAATGGTCACCAAGTAAGGCTGTGGAAGGCAGATGAGCAATTAGCATCCAACTGTACACGCATGTACCTTTGCAAATGGGAAAATAACTATGTTTAAGCATGCTATGCACACATCGTTTTTACAAAACTAAGAATACAGAAAAATAAATATGCTCCACCCCCAAGCTCACTTTCAGGTTATACAGCTGTATGTTCAGTGTTGTGTCCTTAGTCTTCCACCATTCAAAATAATGAGGGAAGTTTTGAGCATTCTGACCATATGTGCAATGTGTTTTCATGACTCTCTATAAATATAAATGCGGCATTCATTTTGAAGCTAGGGATGCCCATAGTATGGGAGGACTGAACAAGATTTAAAGTTGCAAAAATAAGAAAAAGAAATAGATAAATGGCTTTTTTTTTTATAATGTATTGTGTGTTCCATTTTTAAAGGTGGAATAACTTTTTAAGTGTATTTGTTCACTCTGCAGTCACAGAATACCGTAACTGTAACATCTGCAACAAAAACCCCAAATTGGCTGAAGCGACATTAAAAATAATTACACTTTCCAACTGCAAGACCAACCTCTCAATTCAGAACTGGAAACTAACACACTCTGTTTCCTTTGGTGTTTATTGCAACTTATTTGACACCTCATCCAGGATGATGTGTCACTTGCTTTCACTGGCATTTTAAAAATAGCCAAGATTGTTCTCCCTCTTCGTAGCTCCCTCCCTCTTCAACTGAGCAATTAAAGCTTTGATTACAGCAGATTAGGTTTGATTGGCATTGTTCTTCAAGAACAGAGTTGCCTCATCTTTCTTTGGTAGAAAGGAAACAAAAACAAACACACATATACAAATAAGGGAATTGCAGAAATGTGCAGTGCACAAATCACTCAAAGCTACATTCATCCAACATAATAAAACTCATACAACAATAACACAATGTATGGAGAGTCTGTCCTGCCTGAATTCAAAGCTTGTAATAAGACATTGGACAATTCACTGAAATAGCCTGCGGACTGCAATTATGCCCCCAACTGTCTCAGTTTACAAGGAATAGTCTCACTCCATGACTGCTGTCCCGTGTCTTTGGGACACTAGAGGAAAACATGTTCTGTGCATGTACAGTAATTTTAACCACTGACACATGCGTGATTTCCTGACTATTGGTTCCCAGTACAAATGCATATGTTCAGCTAGCTGGTATGGTGAAGGTATGAAACATTTGGCCTTGAAGACTTCAACTTGAGCCACCCCAAGCAAATTGATTATCTTCCTTATGGTACATCATTTGCATGTGGCGGTAAAAGTTTGAGAACTTGTGTTATGAAAAAAAGGCATTATATGTGCATATACCAAAAGGCAAGCATGTGACTATATATTCCACATAGCTTTACCCAAGACAAAGAGCCATAGATGACCTTTAGTAAGCTTTGTCCTCAAAACTAGTACAAACTAGTATAGAAATGTGCCAGGTGGTACAAAGGTCAATCTCCCAAGGGGGCACACATTTGGCTTTGGCAAACCCTGAGGTGGCATTGTGATGCAGTGGCAAGTGCTGTGGGGCAATGTTACGATGTGGCTAGTTCTGTGGGGCAGTATGATACTGGGGAATAAGTAGATGATGGGCTACATGAGAACCCCTCTGGATGCTGGTGCCTGGCAACACAAATTATATTTCACTAAACAAGAAAAAACAAGACTTGGCATGCACGCTGTCCAAAATATGGATTTTATTCTCGTCTTACAAGTTTAAACGATAATTCCAGTAAAAATTGCACTATCAATTTGTGAGCGAACACTTGATGACTAAGGGCCTGGGTGCGTGAAACGTGTAAAGCTTCAGTAGCCAAGTTTGTCTTTCACAGGAATAACATCCATAATCTGGACATCATGAGTGCCAAATCTTCTTACCTTTTCTCTTGTGTAGTGTGATACTGTGGCAGTGTAACACTGGCCACGTGGCAATATTACAGTGCCTTTTTTTCGTTGAACAGATGGAGTGGTTGCCATAGAAATGGGGACTATAAATTGGCACATCTGTGAAAGGGAAGAGATAGTGGTAGAGTCACAAACCAGAGGGGCACCAAAATACATACACCCAGGTATAAGTGTCTTAGGCTACTAAAACCTTCAGGCCAAATGTTTTGTAGCAATATTAATATTTACATTTTTTGTTCACAAATAACTTGACAAAAACAATTCCTTTATTCTTAAAAGTTAATTCGGCAAACTGACTGTCCCTTTATTTTTTGCCAACACCCACATTTTACTTTTTAAACTTAAGTTCAATGAAGCAATAAAACTATTTTTCAAGAGCGGTCCTTTCCCTGAGGAAGCAATTCCTCTTGTTCTGTCCTCCATGTCTTCAGTTCACAAAATCAACTCAAGAAACAAGAATTTTAAAGAAAGGAAAAAAACAGTATTTTTATTCCCAGTTTTACATTTTTTGAATTGTCATTTCTTTCCACAAGCACATTCTTAATTTCCCCGACATCAATTTAATTAGCCCCTCGGAAGTCTAGGTAGAGAGGGAGCTGGAATGATTCATTAGAAGATGGAATTAGAACAATGTTAGGCTTCAGTAATCAAAGCAGGCTTAGTAACTGCATGGCTTTTTAGGTTAGTAAGTACGATGGTTTCTGGTGTCACCAACCAATAATCCAAAATGAGATCGAGCACCTGCTACTTCCTGCTCTAACGTACAAAACCTGATTCAGCAGAAAAGACACTTTCATGTTGTGGCTTATGTCTTAATTGATAAAGTTAGATGTCCAAAAGACAAGTAGTGAATTGAAACACAAGTCAACCTAAAGACAGTCAGGTCTAGACAAGAACAATATAAATGTAACAATAGCCATACAATGGCTTTCAGACATAAAGAAGTCATCCTCCACAACCATGATCCTGATAAATCTTTCTCCTATGTTTACAGCATTACATTTGTATTGAGGCGAGAGCCAGTGGCAGCGATGCACCCGCATCTCAGAATGTGAGGACATGTACCTCTGCATGGTCCATAAAGACCATTCTGTTGCGGAAGTATATATACGTCCATTTGCATCAATGGATTAACTCTTGCAGAGGTTGGCAGGGTAAGTGTTATTTTATTGGCAGGCCAGTAAACAATTAGATTGACTTCTCTAAATTGTGTTATACTGTAACAATTGCAAATTATTTATGCTTTCAGCCTCTGTTATTGCTTCGTATTTATCACCAAACAACCTACATATATGTCTGTATGTCTATATAACAAGCACTCAATTCTCAACCCATTCTGTAAAAGATAAGAAAAGAATACAATGTGAGCTGCACAGAAAACCAGGAAAAAAACATAGCAGTCATTAAAACTTGGTTTATAATGGATCCATGAATATATAAGACTGACAGGACTGTGAGAGATACCAAAATTACCTCGTATATGACAACCAATGAAAGGTGATAAACTTACGATTAGGCACAGAGAGCAAAACGCATCAAGCGTGGCATTTCTCTTGTGTCCTTATGAATAAACTTATTAGTTGAACTTCATTGCTGGAAATTATTCTTTTCTCAAGGCAGACTGTCTGTTTCATAAAGTCTTTAATGTAGAAAGATGTCCATTTTTTATCCACACCATGTGAAAATGATATTTCTGCAAGTTCTATACTATAAAGATTTTAGTTTACAGAGGGTACACAACTACATACCATTCATAGAAGTAAACAACACAAACACATTTATTACAAAACAATAGTGTTCCATTTACATGGAGGGTATGGTTTCTCCTTAACAATGTTTGGCATGGCATTTGTGTCTTGTTATGGATGTACACTGGTTGTCTCCATGGATGTCATGGCTGTCATGATATCTTATCTTGGTAAAATAAACATAGCATCATCAAACAATACACAAAACACTTAGATTTCATGCCATACATCAAGTGGGTTACCAACTATCGATCACTTTTCGTATCCAAGACTGATCATGGAATGGACTTGGTGGTTTTCAAAAATAAAACTGATCTGAACAATCAGCCAGTAAACCCAGAAGGACAATATTAAAGTGATCCAGTGTGTACTTGCATTGTTGTCAGTAGATATATTGTTTGTGTGTGCTTCGAAGAGTTGCCATACTTTGAAAATGGGTATCCTTTTTGACTGTGTATTGACCGATTCCGACCTACTCAGGGTCTGTGCTATAGCCCTATGATGTTACATATTTACACTGGTACAGGACTTACACAATGTTACAAACTTAATTAGACATACAGGGAGAAATTGATACATCAAATTAAAAACTCACGTGGGATACAGGTGGAAAAAATGAGGTATTAACAATGGAGGCTTATAATATAAGGCAGGCAAAAGAGGAGTTTGTATTGTACTTTGTGCTTATTTTAAATCGAATTCTTAAAGGAATGAACAATAAGTCAGTCAAGAGCTTTATATACACTATTATTATTAAAAACAAATCACATATGTCTTCATGTGATTTACATCTATATTTAAAATGTCTGTAAATACTACATGGTGGAAATGTTTTAGGTTGAATACACTTTTACTACAATCTTTCCTATGCAGTTCTTTAGCTGAACTGACAAATAGAATTGCCATTAAAATAAATAAAAAAGAAAGAAAACAAATTATCACAGTTATCTAATAGAAATGGAAAAGAAGATGAAAGCCAAATAATTACTTTACACTGAATCTTTCTTCAGTCTGACATCCGTGTTGGTGAACTAATTTAATAACTACACTCTATGGTCTAATTATGTTCACAGCTATTTGTCCTTGGATGGAAAAATGCTACAGGCTGCCATGGGCCAATTGAATTGTTCAACCTGTGTTTCCAAATTGTCTCTTTATACTGCGCTCATCATTTGTATGTACAGTTTTACGCTTTTCAAAAGCATATTATTCTTCCATCCCATCCGCCAGTTTATTCTAAGGAGGAAAAAAATACAAAGTACACTTGTAAAAAGGCATCATTTAAAAAAAATATTTTTATAAGTGCTATAAACAGAAAAATGCAATACCCAGAATTTTAAATATTAATAATTATATAATAATAAAGACTCATTATACCCCCATCTGGCCCAGATCACGGCAATGCCGAATTGCACTAAAATCCATAGTTTGGTTAGCCAATATGGCTGTTTTTGGCTAATTATCACCAATTTCTGAAGACTTGGGCCGCATTCTGTAAGGAGGGGGATGGACAGAGAAATCCTATGGACTTCATTTACACTTAAAGGACCGAACCCCCATAGAAGTTTGCCCAAAATTGTCAGAAATTACCGAATTTCAGGCAGTTTAATTCTCCAGATTTTAACTGAATAGAGAACTGAATAAAAAAAAGAAAACATTTTAAACACAAACATATTTATATACCTTTACAATATATGTATAAGTCATAATAGCCAATTACCATTAATTTAAACATTTTTTAATTTGAATAAAAAATACGTTTATATTATTTTATGTTCATTAACTTTTATTTTATTTTTTTGTATTTAAAATATCATAGCTTTTGTATTCTCTATCCCAGTCCTCTTTTGCCCGTTTTTAGGTCAGAGTAGAGCAGTATCTACCAAGATCTGCAGTCCTCTATTCAAAAGGCAATGGTGAAATAACGTTATTTGCTATTTATAAATAAATCAAACTAGTACAATCCAAACAAGTCTACCAAAAACGCTTAAGAGTTTAAGTGTCGGTTATTTTTAAGTCAACACAAATTTAGATGTTTCTGCTTTATAAATCACTAATATTTTTTAATACATTAGTTTGTTTTTAGTTAAGAAATTCCTGCAAATTGTTCTGAAATTGCGGCTGTGCATAACAAAACCCTTATAAAAAAATGCTACTTCAAGCATTTCTTAGAAATGCATGTCTGTGCTTCCTGGCCATCACCTTTCATAGACTTAGCAAGGGAGAAATACATACCAGGAAATAAATGTATAATATTCATCTTGACAGTGAATTCCTATTTAGAAATTATTTTTCCATCTCGAACAGGAGAGAACCAAGTGCTCTTTATAATCACATAAATGGCTTAGCTTTCAGTAAGTGCTCTCTCTTAGATCAACAAAGAGCTGTCATGAGCAGAAAGTATTACTCAGTTCTCCCTCCTATTTCCTTGTACCAAAGATTTTTTTTTAACCTTGCTTTTACCAACAACCCATGGAGTCTTCAGAGGCCAATTGTCTTGAGTAAGACATTAATCAAATTTGATTGTTTGCAGGTGGCTTGTTACAAAATGTCCACAGTTAAATAAAAAATGGCCAGGCTAGTGCCTTTTATTACATATTCTTCTACCCAATTCACTGCGTACAAAAAGGGGGAGGATTGTTCATTTTTCTGGAGTAACAAAAAAAAAACTAAAAATCGCTGCCAAGCTACAGAGTGGATTCCGACCATTAATATTTTACAAATTCAATCCCTGGTTAAACAATAAATGTTTTTGGACATTTTATTTTTTTTATATAGAAAGCAATGGATCTAGGACACGCTGTAGTCAATGGAAAAGAGCTCATTACTGTATCTATAAAAAAAATCATTAAAGTCGAAGTATTGTTTAATACTTTTCATTAAATCCCTATTTAAGTTATAGTGCTTTTATGTTTCCGGAACCAGGCAGTAGGTGATAGGTAGGGTTCACACCCAGCCAGTATTGTAAGCCGGTAACCAGTTCAGTAACAAATTGGATTTTTTTTTTTTTTTTTTAATAAAAGGTGGCAACTCTAGTTCCAGGGAGCATGGCCTGTCACAGACAAGACACATCTTTTTATGAAACTGTCTGACAGACAAGGCTTTGTCAATTGGACAACCCAAATAGAAAGTACCTAAAGAAACCATGTCCACAAGCAGACAATACGTACTCGGTTTATCTACTTTTATAATTGGAGTGCTCCAAACAAAAGGTTGGATTTGATAGTCCCAACGTGCAAACTAGAACAATAAGGTTTGCTACTAGATCAATAATCCCGGAGTCATTCTTGACAATCATTAAACCAAATTCCAAATACTAAAATCAAAGAGTCCTAACTCACTGACTGTTAGGGTAGGATACAACATTGTTCAAGGTGGACATAAAACGAGCAAACTCCTCGAATAATCAGTGGCTAAATCCTGGCATACTGAGTGGCTAAATAATGGCATACTGAGTGACAATATACTGGCATATTGAGTGGCAAAATCCTGGCATATTGAGTGGCAAAATCCTGGCATATTGAGTGGCAAAAAACTGGCATATTGACCAACTGCTCCCAATATCCTCCATATTATACTAGACCTGGATAACATGCTTGTGAGGGTAGGTGGAGTGAGTCAGAGATATTGTCGATAGGGGGCCTAGAAAGAGGCCCTGAAATTCCTGGTGGCGGCCCTGACTCAAACTATCAGCACTGCTGCTCAATTGTAGTATACATTCCCCAGTCTCTCAGACACCGGAGATTAAAATCAGGGGTCCCATATCCTCTGATATCCTGCCAGGCTTTACCTCTGTCCTTACAGTGGGAAAAAGGTAAAACTCAGCAGCAAAGCTTTTGCTTAAATCAGGACTGTCCCACGAAAAGCAGGACACTTGGGAGGCATGCAATTGCTGTGATGCCAAATTGCACTCATATTCTAATCAACTCTAATTTCACTGGTATAGAAACTGGTAAGCCCTTTAATGTTTCTTTTGACCTGTTTTGGATTGGCAACAACAACAGGACTGTGTGAAACAATGAACTGGAGTCTTTTTAAAAACTAAATTACTATGTAGTTTTGTTAGACGGCTGACATTAAGTGATGACTATGCATTAGTTATTAAAAATTCGGAATATTTTCAGAACAGGACTGACATGAAATAATAAAATGCAATTTGTAAAAAATAAAAAAATTTAAAAAAAAGGAAAAATGGTTCAAAATTGAAATGTGATTCATGGTGAGCTTATTCCCAATTTATTTACATATGGTTTCTGAGTGGGTTTTTTTGACAGGGGAGGGTTGTTTATTTAGCTAACTTAGCATTACTGGAGCATTTCTTAGTTTAGAAACTGATTTATGATTTAAGCAGTCTATTCAATTAGTAATACATAAAAACACGATCTGTAGCATTTCTTATTTTAACTATATTTTTTAAATCATTTTTTAAATCAATATTAATTATCAACAAATCATCACACTCATAAAGGGCTATTCATTGCTTTTATTGTCTGTGGTCGATTTGGGTTTTTTATTTCTCCTACAATTTGGTCCATTTCAGGTATGCTGATGCTCCCCCGGCTTCTAGGGACCCTCTTTGACTAGTTGCTTGTTGCAGGCAGTGGAGCACACTTATAGAGGGTTTTAAATGTTAAAGCTGCAGCACTTGGGACGATAAGTAACTTGTTGATATTGGCTATGCCTTGAATCTAGTTTTTTATATTTTTGGTATAATACAAGGTGTAGAATATACAATACTTCTATAAATAAGTACAAAGTCATCCATGGTTCCATCATGAAAATATAATTTTCTATTTATTTATACATCCTCTGTATAGGAATTTGAATTCCAGGAGAAAATCTAGTTGAAAGTCCAATTTGGTAAGAAATACTTGTGGTTTGTATAGAGCATTTCCTGTACTCAAATAGTGGATAAGAGATTTATTAAATAACAGTATAACTTTATTAAATCATAACTTATAAAAACAAGTAACCAACCATACGACTGTCGACTTCCTATTTAACAACCCATACGATGGTAGGCTTCCTGTTAACTAATGACATAAACAAAACATGTAAGTAACACCAGAACATATACATTACAGCAATTGTGGTTTAACAAAAATCATAAACCCTACCTAACTTTTTAATGACCTCCTTCCCATACCCCATCTGGTTGCGTATGTTGCAGCACCTATCCTAAGTAAATGTGACGAGTAATTACAATTTTCCAATAATACAATATTTTTAAAACCAAGCGTTAATACAGGTTTTCAACGGTAAGCCATTATCATGAGCCAAAAATGTACCCTCCATCCAGATTTGTATTGACAGGACTCCTGCAGCCAGAATCCATAGTTGCACTCAGGTCTTACCCGAGCGGCTACATTTGCACTCAGAACATACCCCAGCAGCCAGATTTAGACTTCGGGCATTCCCCAGCAGCGAGATTTGCACTCAGGACTTGCCCCAGCGCCAAAATTTGTACTCAGCACTTGGTCCAGCATAGTGCCGCCTTTTCCACCGAGCGTCAGGTGACATACGATGCTCAGCTCATCAGTAGTGCAACACAAGCGGGCATATCAAGCAGTCAGTGCCAATTTTTTTTTAAAAAGGGTGCAAGAATGCTGCATAGGAAAATCAATATTTTTCTGCAGCCAAGAAACGCTAATAGGCCATTGGCAGCGCAGCATTGAAGCATCCGCTAACCTAACTATGGAAACATTCCATGAAATTGTGCCAATAATTTAACCCTATCCTGCCTAACCCTGAATAACTCAGCATATCTAACTATTATGTCCAATAAATCATTTATGGCAATGAAGCAGGTCTCGAATTGCAGTTTCACAAATAATAGTATACTCCATTTCCTGTTTTTTTTTTAGGACATTTTGTTCACAAGGGCTTTACTGCCCCTTTAATCAAAATAGGGAATCTTTGCAGATTTATTGGAGTGTTTTTTTAAAACACCTAAAAGTAATGGTTGTCTCGTTACCTCGTGCAATAGGTAGATATCAGTTCAACCACCTAACAAGCAAAAAACAAAACGATAACATAAATCCAAGCAATCTATTTCTCATAATAGGACTAAATTATATAATTACAAGATTTTCATGGAACCAAACAGTGGCAAAAACAAATGTATGTATGTATGTATATAATTTGAAACATTGACTAGAGGATAGTGCCGTAATAAGAGTGAAAAAAATAAGCCTCACGGAAGGCTGTGTTCAAACGCTAAATACCAATCTCCTGTCAGTGGAGGCCATTACCCACCCCGTCGCCATAGCAACACTAACAGTGTGCCTGACTTCAAAGACAAAGATGTAATTTCAGCCTTGCAGCAGCCAGAGGGAGTGGTTAAAATATACTGCTTGGGATATGTCAGCTGATGATGAATTATAAAAATACTCAAGGAAGGTTATAGGGTGGATTGTACCACTTAGTCCTGGAGGGGGAATTACTAAGGATCAGACAGTACTCAGTGTGAAGAACAGAGAACAGAAAGACAGCATTTGATGGGCAGGAAAGATTAAAGCAAATTTCTTTCTGTATGCAAGTACAGAAACACAGGAAACCTGAACTAAATGTTAATTATTTCAGCAGATTTCGGTAGAGAGCTTTCCGTTCCGATTAGAATTATGCTTTTCCAGCATTTGCAACAAAATCCAAAGCTGCCTGAACCCTTAAAAAATATGTGTTTGTAGTGTATATAAAAATATTGATGAATATACTGGATATTTGTGTATTCAATAATATCTGATATTAGTTGCATATTAAGTTCTTTCAAATACTGTATCTATATATGCATAAATATATATGCATATATACATAATATATATATTCATACACACACACACACACACACACACACACCCACCCACACACCGGTATATAAATGCATCTACAGCAAGAGACCTACATACTGTAATCAGAGTGCCCACTGATTTCATTACTGTACACAGCCACCAGGGGCACTGTATGTACAGATTTATTCAGTGAGCAAGAGAATATTTGGCTTAAGGTAAGCAGCACAGCTCTCACTAGTACATAATAATAATGAAATGGGAAACAACTTATCCCATATATAACAAAACAAATAATGAAATGTATACTTGCCTGGAAGTATAGTGTTATGTCTCAATCTTTATGGAGCTTTATTTGCTGAATACCATCCCATCCCCCCCCCCCCCCCCCCTTAATTAACTGTTTAACTTATGACCATTAAAACTCTATGGAACATAGATAGTAGGTGGCAGAAGCATTGTTGAACACATATCTGCAGCAACTGGATATGTCAGGAGATCTGTTTTTTTTCCATGGTAATCTTGAATTGAATGTGCTATCACCGCTGGAAGGTAGGCATATGCAAATAAAGTAGCCATAGACCACCTTTTGTGCCTCATTATCCATTTTATACATGGATCCGTGTGTATGTATATAAAATGCTGCATTTCCCTTCTTTCTGGGTTATAGACTACAAGTATCTTGATTCTTGTGTGATTAAACCTAAATAGTTTTTTTTGTTGTTGACCTTTTTCACAAGTTGCATTGTGATTTGCTTGCAACTCATCACCTTCACATCTTGGGGGGGGAAAGTGGGTGTTTAACTGAGGCTGTGAACATGCTTCTAGCCTAGAGCAGCAGGAATGGCAATGTTTTAAAACTAGCAATAAACTTATGACATCCGGTGGTTGAAGTCATATATATAACAATTTCAGTAACAAAAACTCAAATTGTGAGTGAGCACATTAAAAACAAGTTAAAAAACATGTGGTTCACCTTTACCTATCACATAATAACAAAATAAATATAAAATATAACAAATAAATGAGTAATACACTCCACAGTATGAAAAAGACACACTTGGTGCCGAAACCGGTCGGTGTATATTAATGCAAGGAATAAATTCACTATGTGTTTTTTAACCGGATATATACCATCTTCGTTTCTTTATTGTGTGAGACTGCTATCTGTGGTTTAAGAATCATGCAGAACAAAACAAGGTATATTTATATCACAATTTCAATTGTACTCCTCTACGTTCATCACACTCACACTGTGGAGTGTATTACTCATCTCCCCTGGCATTACAGACATACAAATACAGTATAACAGATATACACTACCTAAATGCAAAAACCCAGTATCTGTATTAGGTAGGCTGGTGCTCAGTTTTGCATGGGCAATGACACCATGTGGCATCACCTAACCCCACTCCCTCTAGGCCTAAGCCCATTTAGGTATAGGGAACCTCTGGCAGAAATTTAGCAGGTATGCCATCAGTACATTCAGTGAATCAATGACAGCATTGAAAAAGGAAATGTTATTATAGCAGCTTGCAAAATGACTGGTGTTTGGTTAAATTTTCTTTGAGAAACATTGTAGCCTGAAGTTGAAGACTGGTTTCACTGCCTTTATTGTGACTTTTCTTTTGCTTGTTTCTTTTGTCTGTCTAGCGGTTACTTAAAATGCAGATGGGTGTGCATAAATCTGATTATTTTATAACGAATGAGGCAGGAACATGACTGGTCCTCATCACTCTTTCCAATTCACCTGAGACTGAAAACCGTCATGGGAGACTGACTGAAAAATATATGCCACCAATGCTTACATCTTTTTTATTTGCTGGTGATTCTTAATTAAGAAGATACAAATGTCCTCTTTTCACGAATATGGAAGAATAAAAAAAAAGAGATCACGGCCAGAGATGATAAATCTTAAAATGTGGTCAAATTTGCTCAATGTCTAAATATAACATTACATTAAGCTTACATATTCTTACATGTTGAAGTTCTGTATCAGCTATGCAGTTTGGATACAGAGAATTGGTATTTAGAAATTCGAATAAACATTAATCCAGGTCTGATCTCCAGGTGATGGATAACAAAGGGAGATAATAAATCATCAAGTAATCTGCTGTGTACTAATTATATATATATATATGTGTGTGTGTGTGTGTACATATAAATACACACACCCACATTATGTACAAACCCCAACCACTTCTAGCCACCCCCAAAAAAAAAAAAAAAAAATCAATACCTCAAAGGTCCAGAAACTAGCAATCAAGTCCTCCATCATGTGGGTGCACATGTATGTTTACTTTACAGCTATAACAAAAATAATTGTATTCCCAAAACAACAAATTACAATGAACTAATGACCGTTTTTACAAATGTTGTTTGTTTGAAAAGCTCCTGCAAATCTTATCTTAAATAACCAGATAATGTTCATGACAGACATCATTATGTGTGCGGTTCAAATAAACAATGCAATTTATACCCACAATGATAACATATGCAATATATATTCTCCATAAACAAATATAATAAACTGTACAACATTTGCAAAATAATTTTCTGCTATTTCACTTTTAAATAAAAACAAAAAGAGAGAGGGAGGGAAGGAAGGAAGGAGGGAAGGAAGGATGGAAGGAAGGAAGCAAGGAAGGAAGGAAATGGAGAAAGAAGAAAAGAAATAAAAAAAATAAAAACCTGTTCAAGCATTAAAATGGCAGTGCTGACAAAACGATTGGTCTATATCTACTAAAGCTATTAACATGCAAACAATTATTGCAAAATAAGAAATTATATTGATGTGTTCCAATAAGCTTTCCTGAATCTCTAATATTCCTACCACTTGTATGTGTCATAAAATGAAATAAAACTGTTAGAAATATTCCATTTTCCACTGCCTGTTTTATACCCTGTGGATTCACACCATACTTCCAACTAGGGCACACTCCTTTTATCTCATCAAAATTGCACGACAAAGTTAACATAATGTAATCGCAGCAGCAGCAGCAGCAGCTAGCGGAAGCAAATTTAAAGAGCCTGTGTAGTGCAAGAAAGGGTAAAGCGTGACTTTAAAGAGTTTATTAGTTCTTTTTCTCCCTGTAGATCCCACGTGCATTGGTTATCACACCGGCATTTTTCTATGGGTTGGGAATATTCAGTTGGAGGGTACAAGAGGTCACCTTTTACATGAGGAGCCATAATACAGGACTCCTGTTTACACGGCAGGGAGAACCACCACAGTGGGCATCTCATGCCCAAGAGCAACAGTCTAATAAACTTGGTTTCCCATAATAATTATGTAAATTCAAGATTCTTTAATGATACATTATTGCAATAAAATAGGTGTTGTTACATATGACTTATTTCAAAGTCGCAAACCGACTATTAATCAAGAGGCAGAATGCTGAACTGCACTTACATGGACAGTAATCTAAAAGATCTTTTTTATTTCCACTACTGCTGACGTATCTAATCTGGGTGCACCATCCTCCAGCCATCAGCTAACTGCAAGACATTAGCAGCAAGTGATATCAATTAATTTCTGGAATTTAGGCAAAATAATAGCTAGATCATGCTATATTAATTATCCCTTAACCCAAAAGTATGACTTTATGTTCCTGGACCTGATCACAGAAGCAGAGATCCAGTCTGGGTTCAGAGATCCACTCCGGATTACTGGTGATGTTACAGGGGCGTGCCTGAACCCAAAGGTTTGGCCACAGAACAAATTGTCTAAATGTAAGCACTGATAGGCGCTTGTCCCCAAGTTACGATTTTCAAGACGTAAACAATTGTAATAAATGTGAACAATGTATAGTGATAAACGATAACATGATACTAGGAGTGGAGTTAGGCTGCCATATATATTCAATTATTTCTTTAAACAGACACCTATAGATAGCAGGTCCCCTCTATCTTTATGAATACAAAGTATCAATCAATATTTTACAGTCTAACGTGTTGATCACCCCACCTGCTATTAACAGACTATGGACAGCTTATGCAATTTAAAATAAGACCGTGATGAAATTAAAAAGACAGAAAATGGCCAACAGACCTGAAATGACCAGAAAGCAAGTTTCATTTATAAATATTTCTTGATCTATATATTTAGCAGAAGTTTGATTGGCACAATGTAAGGTCACATTGTATGACTGAATTGAACTATTTTATCCACACACCTGTATTCAGCCTTTACTTTTTCTTCTATAGCAGAGAATCAAAAACTGCAAACATGGCTGCCTGAGCCAAAACAGATGCACGCGTATTCACCCGTCTTAAACAATGACATCATCCCATATCCCAAATGGTGGAATGTGGATGCCAAGTTATCATCTGCATGCAGGTGATGTGGAGTGTGGATGCCACAATTTGGGGACAGCTATCTTCAAAGAAGTTGATGCTTGGTGATGTGGAGTGCGGAAATCACAGTTAGGTGGCAGCAATCTTCAGGGACAAGAGTTTTTTCAATCCATATGTCCTGCAGCCAATATATAGCCATGTTTGTACCGGGCTACATATTTACTTGTTATCCACGTCTTTGGTAGATTACAGGTTTAATTACACAAAGGTTATTGAATTATTCTCCCGAATGGGTGTAAATTGGCTTCCACAATAGTTTGTATTTGCTATTGAGGTGCACAGGTTTCTGAAATCAACATGATATTACCCAGAGATCTTAGCATCTCACAATTCATCAAATAACCAGGAAACAAATGATGCAAAAACCTTTTTTTCACATTCGGTTAATTTCCTGTCCTTGCACTTCAGTGTACTCAAACGGCTGAGCGCAGCATTCAAGAAAGCTTAGTCACTTCATTGTGGATTTTAGTTTTTCCCTTTATTTCAGGCTTAAACAAAGTTCAGTGTGGCATCAAGTGGCCTTGGCTTTAAATTCTAGCTTGTCCTTAAATATAGCATGCCTGCACAACAGGCCCCGAAAGCTACGGGGAAGGAGCTTTATTCGCTGAAAATGTAAGGTTTGGCGAGTCAATAATCTTTTAGAGTACAACAATTTTTAGCTACAATTTCTTGACACAAACAAAGGAAAACAACATCATTCAGCTAGTTTACAACATTGAGGACGAACATGTAAATGTATCTATATGTACACACACTGGTATATATTGTGGTTTATCCATATTTTGAGCTGTGCATTCCCTATAGTGTTATATATATATATATATCACAGTATATACACACATACACACACACACATACACACAACTGCCTCTTAAACCTAACAGACTCAAATTTAAACAGATCAGAAAATACATTACTGTGTTATACATTACG
This sequence comes from Pelodytes ibericus, assembly GCA_036172795.1. NCBI lineage: Eukaryota > Metazoa > Chordata > Amphibia > Anura > Pelodytidae > Pelodytes > Pelodytes ibericus. The sequence continues at coordinate 75,508,801 of CM069861.1, read as the reverse complement.
TTATATTCGGCTTTAGAATACATATATAGCGGTATCATGTAGGCCTCGAAAAGGACTATTCGAACATGTCAATGTAAACATTTGGAATGAAGGCAGCAACATCAGACAATACTTTTATAGTACATCAAAGTCTATTGATTTCATAGTTATGGTAAATATATTGCAATATAATTATTTTAAAAATTTATTTTTTGTTTTGCATAATATTTTCACAAACATATATAAATATAATATATATAAAAAGACAATCATATACAGTGAAAAAATAGTGCTATTTATTCCTTTTAAAAAAACTAAAAAAAAACAGACCCAACCTGGTGATATATTTATGATTATTCTCAAGCCCCATGTGTAGGAGACCAGAGCGTCACGAGTGATTTTACTGTGGATACATATGAAGGCCGCTTAAGCACCAGGGCAAGAGATATTTACAAAATTAAGAGTATCTCACTAAATAGACACTAGCATAAATATAAAAATAAAAAATAATAATAAAGGATACAAATATATATATATATTTTTTTTTTTAATGAAAGCGAGGGATTTATGAATAATGAACCTATTGCAAGCTTGGGCCCACTTTCCCATGAAGGAGTTTCTCAGATGAACTCACCTTACTCAGTAAGCTATTTTTAATGACCTTTTCTACCAGACAGCAACCACATGCTGAGATTATGCACTATTTATAGGAGCATGCTTTTGCTGGTTTCCAGTGAATGCTCTGAAGGAGGAGAAGGTTAATGGATCTCATTGAAGGTATTAGTGTTTTATTTGGTCCTCGCGAAATATTCATTGATTTACAGTTTTAAGCATTTAACAATCCCAAAATACACGGCAGCACTCTTACAATACAATGTAACATGCAGGGAGTAGGATAAAGGGAAGCTAATTATTAACACTTCTGTACAGCATCATAAAAAATAAAAAAAATAGCCTTTAACAATTGTAAATATTTAGCACTTTCTCACAGATAATTGTTCTTTTTGACCACTTTTGAAGAAAATAAAATAATGAAAATAATAGTAATGGCTGGGCACGGTGAAGATGTCTTTTTTAACGTCTAAACGTAGATCATTTTCGAGTTTTTTCATCTATACATAGACACGCATTTAGATATATAACATGTGCACAGTGGAATCTCTCATTAAAGTGCATAGGTCCATACATTGAAGTCATGTCCAAAGACAAATTTTGGTGCAAGAAGAAATCACTATGGAATCCAATTAAACATTTCTGTGAATTACTCTACTTCTATTCTTTATACATAAGCACTGCAGTGTTCTTGTCCTGTCAGCTATCAAAAATAAGTATTTGGTCATTAAACCACAATAAATTCTAGCTAATGCCACACAACATCCTGACGAAGGTCTTATGTTGTGGACTGAAATGTCAATATCCATTGGTCTGTTATGCCGTTATGATCATGTAGAGCATGTTTCCTATTTTGTGTAGTAAATTCTATGGATTATATTGTTTTGTTTTTGGTCTAGATTGGCGTTCACATAGCGAGTGTGCATTGTACCATTTAAGTGCCACGCACTGCAATATTGTTAGTAGTTTAATTGTATTTATAATCTCTGATACACACTATTTTTATACACACATTTACATATATAAATATATCAGACTTCAAATTATTCTCCCCCAGCATGAGGCTGTGGGGGATGTGGATTGGCAAGGGTTGGGGCGTCTATGTAAGGGTAGACACACTAAACCGTCACAGGAGGAATCGAAGCTCTGTAAATTTCTGAAAGCTGCGGAGCCTAAGCATCTGTGCTCTACCAATAAGCAAGAAGCACATGGCATTAACACCTCCAACCTTATCAGCAGAATGTGGGAACAGATATGACAGCATTGAAAATAAATAAAACATAAAAAATGTTTTAAAAAAAATCATAAAAACGACACAAACCTAAAACTATAAAATGGTTTCGGTAAACCAAGAGATGTTAAACCGCGGCCCTCCAGCTGCTGATGCACTACATCTCCCTTAGTACTCTCTCAGTTAAGTTAATAACCTATTTATTATTCCACTGTTGGCAATGTTAAGTTTGCACACATTATAAGAGTTCCCTGTTTTACCAACGAAACAGAATTTGTCAGTATTAATTACACACATGCAGCAGATTGTCAAGAGCAAAACTTGAAAGGGAATCAAAACGCAAAACTAAATTTTGATATCCATTAAGAAAAACGTCAAAGTGAACAGATCTTACTGGTAAGCTTGATGGCCTTTCTTGCTGTATTAGGTTCAAGTCTTCATGGTTGTTCTTCCCTGTAGTCATGGAAGGAGGTTGAGGTCTGTTTCCATAACCTTCCTGAGACACGTCCTATGCACAACACAAAAAAGGCATCCAAATTATTTTTTCTACCCATTAAGAAATCTGTGGCTATATATCCTTACGGTAATAGCATTTTCGAACTGTGTGCTTTCTTTCACTCTCCCTTGCACGTTAAGACTGCAAAGAACATAACAAGTTTACACCTGCTCCAGATTACATGTTCACGTGTTCACGTGTTCATGTAATACAATGATGATAAACATTTGAGTCTTTTGTAGATTGTGGTTGCTATGAAGCTCAGCTTGCCAAATTCATGATGGGAACTATAGTCCTCAACAACTAACATTGTTGGCAAATAACAACATGCTCAACCAGGAAAGGTACAGATATTCTCTGGTTTCCAAGTATGTCCTGGGTATGTTACTTTTGCCCAACATCCAGAGGATGTTACTATTACCCAATTTAATGTTACTTGTTTTATCTGCCTAGGAAAGATGAAGGGCTGAGCCAACACTTGAACAAGTGACCCCCAAGGGTATTGTATGCATTCATCATGAATGCTCTCTGTCAAATAAAAATCTGATTTGCAAAAGAAGGTGTGCTTTCAAATTGTCCTTTATTGTTTACATCATAGAGGTGTAAGCTAACAGTTTAATGCATTTCACACCTGTGCTTCATTGTATGTTTAACGCGTTTCGCACATGCCTGTCGAGTCATTAACATGTTAAGCGGCTAATTTTTTTTGGCACAGCAGACCTTTGTTTGATGAAGTGCAGAGTTCATTGGTAGCACACAGATAAACCCAGCAAGAAAAGCTGGGCATTGTGGGTAACGATCCCACAATGCTCTGAATGCAGTAACATTCGGGAATGGTATATATTGCAGTTGTAGGTGTTTGAGAGCAAATTACTAGTAGGCATAAATACATATTCCACATATAAGAGGACAGTGCCAAGCACATTTTTTTTTAATCTCATGGTCCATAATAAACAGCATGTAAACTGAACTAGCCACTGTGCTAGCACATGTATAGATGCACACTCACACTGCCAGAAGTTAGAGCGATGTACTGTATGCAATCCCACAATGTTTTGTGCTCTCCCTACTCACCACGTATTCAAGTAGATAATCGTATAGCCAAATATATTTTAATGTATCCACTTGTTCATAAAGAGTTTTACCAGGAAGACTATATTGAAACTGTTTTTAATTCTTTATGCCAAAGACTATTTTACTTGAGTTTTAGTGTACTTGAAATATCTTAAAGGATCCTACATATCAAGTTGTGCTTTTGCTCAAGTAACATTCTGACCCATGTCTGAAAGTTAATGGAAAATATAGCTGAACCTCTGAAAATCAATATTATCCTTTATGTAACTGCCCAAAGACAACATCTGCGTGGACCGATATGATGCCTTTAATTTCTATGCTCACGGCGTTATCTGATTCTAATCTAAAAGGAATCCTGGTGTCCTTCACTTATCTAGCCAACCTTATATCATGGCTTTTAAAAAAAGAATCAAAATGTATATACAATTTTAAAATAATTTACTGAAGTCCAGAATACTCTGCATGTATACTAGTGACAGGGAACTCTGCCATATTGTCCAGTCATTTATTTTTACAATTAGGTGCATATTAGTGCATTTTCTTGGGTGTTGGGATGTTTCCCTGCAAAATTATAAGTCATAACTGCTAAGAGGTTTCTGTGCATCTCCTTCCTCAGCATCAGAGATCAGCTACAATGGTTTACATTTCCCATGATGCTTAGCAAGTAGAACACAGCCTGAACATCAGTGAGCCCCAAGGCACTGATAGTTAACCTCTGGCACATTCACTTTTGGGAATTACATATGCCAGGAAACTTAGCCTTGTGACAAAGCGTCCCATATCTTCCTTTTCAACCATGGGCTCCTGGCAGCCGGTACAATGTATTTCTGCCCACCCCGCTGGCAGTATGTGTGGTCATTATTCTAGGCTGCACCTATTTAATGATTTTAAATCCCATATAATCAGGACAATATGGTATATGTTAAAACCAATCGTTTCAGTCCAGAAATCTGATTAGCTATGTGAAAGTGGCAGCCACCAAAACAGTGGTGTCTATTAACTAAAAGGTGAGTTATAGGTGAGAAACTGAAAAATGTATAGGAAAATTGTTGAGATGAAATGTTCATCGCACCTCAACTCACCTGCAAGTCAGCTTTAAGTGAACAGACCCCAGTGTTCAACATCTGTCAAAGCAGCCAACTAACCTAAACGTCACAGCCATTCCCTACTTATATCTTCAAAGCATCCTGCAAAGCATTTCATACCAGGCAATGTGGTCTTAACGTTTGTTACAAGTTTACCAGTACAATTGTTAGAGGTTTTTTTAATTTTATTTGAAGTGATAGTGTCCCTTTAACCTGGCATTGCACATCCTATGCAAACCATAAATAATTTGCATTTCTCCATTACAAGAACAGCTACTAATCGGGAAAAAAAATGCACTTAAATAAAGAAAAATCAGCATAAATATTAGAGCAAAAGAAAGATGCAGTATCTGAGTCACTTGAGTTAATAGACAAATAAAAAAGGAATTCAAATATTAGAATAGGTGGAGGTGGCATTTACAGACGCCAAAGGTCTTGCAAGTTAATTGAATAGGAAAGGTTACATTTCAGCATACACAATCCGTAGAAATAAACTCTCAGAGAAAATGCGTTACTATTTGCTCTTCTGTATAGCTAATCTGTATCAGACCAACAGGTGTTTGTATATTACAAACACACACACACTCTAAAGCAGTTTATCAAACCACACTCCAATTAAAGGTCCTAGTCGGTATAAAAAAAAAAAAGTACAAATATGCATAATGAAGCTGGCAATTTAAATATGTATTTATATGTCACACTTTGTTTTTAGAGTTTGCAGTACTTAAGACAATTAAGCTTTTGCAGGCTTTCTCCTGGGCAATTGCTCACCATGACGTCATAAAGCTGCCAATCTCCACTGATACTCTTGCATGTTTAGGATATGAATGCAGATTTTATCTTACAAAAACTCCACAAAATGGACAGTATGATTTTAGCAGAGTTGCATTGTTTTCAAAGAAACGTTTAAAATGATTCCTGGCACCACAACATAGTTTGCCCAAGCTATAGAAACTAATGACCAAAAATGGGTAAATAGGTGTATGTATTCTGTTATTAAGTAGAATTCATCTAAAATTTGTAACATGCTGGGGTACATGCCTCTCTCACAGCTTGACACTTGCGTGATTTAATCTTTCAAAACGCATTACACCTGCAAAGTGAGTATTGATGAAAGGGGAGAGGATATGTGACGTCAACTAGTATATAACTATAACAATTCAAGATATGCTGTGTACAACATTTCACAAACACTTACACATTTATTTTACAAGCTGTGCCTGGGGACAAAAAAAAAAAACATCTTGGAAGTTCAAGTATTATGAATATCATACACTGCTGCCATTTATATCTTAAAATGGCAGCATCATTTTGATTACTACCCAATTGTGTCTGGGTGAGACTTTGTTGCTTAATGTACTTTTTTAACCCTTAGTCACTATAACAGGGCCGTCCAATGTGCGGCCCGTCTGAGATTGGATACAGGAACTGCACCACCTATATCTGGCGCATTGGGCTGAGAGCAGCGCAAGGGGTGCATGCGCCACCGACAGTACCCCCCCACCCACGCTCTGATGCTTTCAAAGCTCCGGAATTCAGGTGACATCCTGGAGCTCAGAAGATACAGGCGCTCAGAAGATGGTATGTCTGAACCATCCACCTCCCTGCATATAAAAAGTAAATAAGCAGGGAGGGGGACAATTGCCACAAAAAAAGAAGAAGAAATGTATTGTGTGTAAGGGAGTGTGTGCGTGTGTGTGAGTGTATGTGTGTAAGGGTGTCTGTGTGCATGTGTAAGGGTTTTGGTGTTGGTGTGTAAGAGTGTGTGTGTGTGTGTGTAAGGGTGTCTGTGTCTGTAAAAGTGTCTGTAAGGGTTTCTGTTTGTGTGTAAGGGTGTTTGTGTAAGAGTGTGTGTGTGTGTGTGTGTGTGTGTGTGTGTGTGTGTAAGGGTGTCTGTGTATTTACGTGTGACCGTGTGTCTATTTGTGTATGTGGGCTGTGAATATGTATAAGTGTGCATGGTTGTCTGTGTGTATTTTTGGCTATATTTGTATAGGTGAGACTGCGTGTATAATTAATACGAGGTTGTTTTTTATTTATTTTTAAGTTTTAGTGTGTATTGCGATACAGTAATGTGCAGTGTGAGTTTTATTGCTGTCGAGTCAGATACACAATGCACATTAATAAAAATTTCTATATACGTACGTGTGAGTGTGTGTGTGTGTTATATATATATATATATATATATATATATATATATAATTTTGTCTTAATGAAAAATTACTGTGGCCCACACACACACACACACACACACATACATCTAGTGAAGTGGACCACTGCGGGGAAAAACTTGGACACCCCTGCACTATACAGTCACAGGACCTGTGACATATGTGGAAGGTGCTCTTGGTTGAAAAGCTAGATAGTGGAGAACATCACTAAGAAGGAGTGATCGGCTACTTGTGAATAACTAAAAAGTTGGTGAAAAGCACATTTTCTTGCTTGACAGGAAACATTTCAAAAAAAGAAGACGTGAGCTGTGAACATTTTAAAACACAGCAACAGCACACCCAAAGCAATGCACACACCCATCTAACTGAACCGTCTCAGCAGAGATGTATGTTACACAACCGGTTTATTGCAAGAGCCCGGACTGAAAGGCGGCCTTCACAGCACATTTCACAACATGTCTCCACTGGCAGGAAAAGATGAGGAACCAGTTATGGCTAATGCATTGAAACTATTCAATTATGAAAGCAAAACAACCAAACTTTAGTCAGGCAGCTGCTTTTTTAATTACCAATAGAGAACTTCCCCCTACTTCGCTTTCGCCAGCACACAAACCGTAAAAAAATAATAATACTACAACAAGCTCTTGTTATTTATCACATATACATACATCCCCTGCTGAACATAGAGCAGCAGATGGAATCATTCAGTTATGTCAAATTGAGTGACAGGAATTCTCACTCATTATCATTAGATTAAAGGGGGGTAGAAGAAAGCCATTCTGGTTCAAATATAGTAAATAGACTGCTACTATCTGAAGACCAGCTGGCCAATTTAAATACATCTTTCTCCCTAGACCCAATATTATGTTTAAATCATACAAAATTTCTATCTTTGGACTGAAATTAAAATTGCACTCTCTTGATATATGCCATTTAAATCAAAGCAATTACTATGGAAAAGGTGTTGTTTTTTTTTTTTAAATTTTGTTAAACGTCCAGTCCATAACTTGCTAGCTGAGATATTACAATGGTTATCACTTTTGTGAGGACAATAAAAAAAAGGTGCATGAATGAATTCACATGGTGAAAAATTAGGTCTGTTAAAAAAAAAAAAAAAAAAAAAAATACACCACACAGGTTGACTGATAATTATATGAATATGAAAAAGCAAACATAAAATTAATACAAATTATTTGGGAGTTTTGTTTTGGGCTCAAATATTCTTGGATTCCGAAAAGATATTCTGGGGTAAATCTTAGAGATAATTAATGTAAGTGTGACTTTCTAAAGGGAAGGAGTCGAAATTCGGTACAATACTACAAATACTATATGTGTTATTTGAGAGCTAAGGCGGAATCTTTTGTAGTATTTTCTGGATCAAATAATGAAAGATTTAAATGTTCAGCTGGTTTGGCCTTTATATCACTGATTTTTGCCAGCATCATTAATGATCTAACACCACAATAAAAAAAAAAACATGAATATGTTCTTTTTTTTTTTTTTTTTTTTAAACAGAAGCGTGGACATATTTTTCATTTGGGCTGACAAACTTCCAGTGAAGTGTTGGAAATGTCTATTGTTGTATGCACTAATACATAAGCTTTGGAATTATAACAACCCTGGCAGTGGACACAGAAAGCAATATAACACACACACTGCTCCGACAACCAAGGATTTAAAGTAAAAAGCAATATGTCGTGTCTAATTTCATGCAGTTTTGGACAATTAAGCTTATGAGGTGCATATGCTTGTGGTATAATGTTTAGTAACCATCGCTTTTGACTTTCCTTTTTATTCTGGATTTGCAGGACACTCCAGCTGTGTGGGCCAGCTGCTCTTTGCGGATTGACAGGGAGCTTTAAACCCAACACGCAGTGGCTGCTCTGAGGTCTTAACTGTGACACTAAGTGACAAAGAGTGCCGGACAGTAGTACAATAGGCAAACAAATGAGAACGTCTCAGCTTTCATTTGACACTATGGGAAAAAAGTGCATTCCAAACCCAACAGAGTCTTGACTACTTCTACAGGAAAAGGGGCGGGAGGATTGAATTGACACAGAGGCATCAGAGTGGTGTTTATCTGCTCAATAAATGTGGGATTACAAGAGTTTATTGCTGGGATTTAGGCAAGGATATCAGTGTGGGTGGTGATCTACATAATGAGACAAAATGTATTATTTACTAAGGCTAACCATCCAGCCACTTACATATTAGGGAGGACAAAGTTCAAAGGTAAAATATGCCATGGCAATGGAAAATTCGGCCTTGAGATTTCTTTCTTGGTTTTATTTAAGTACTTAGTACTGTTCCTTATATTCTATACTTAGCATGATAAACTTAAAATATGATTTTCCATATAAAATTATACATTATCTATCCATTGTGCAAGCCAGATTGCAAGAAAAGAATGCTCTTTGTTTTGATTTTCTGTTTATTAGCTTTACCTCTTTACCAGGCAACATATAGATTAAAAAATGTATATAAGTATCTGAAGGTGAACTTGACATCTATATGTTTCATTCACACTACTGTGTAATATCACAATGTCCTTAATACCACATCTAGCGATGAGTACAAAACCCCTCTGACAATATGCTGCTTTATTAGCAGGTGCCCCAAGTTCAATGGAAATTATGAGCTGGTTGGCCATAAAGCACTGTGACAGATTTTGTAATAGGAAAAGAGACACGTTGTAATTAAGTGTGAATCCTACAAGGGCAAATACCCTGGTGTGGCTACACTGGAGATCATAGTATTCAGGGTACTTTTTTTGCAAACACACCTCCATGGGCAACAGGACACACACCGATTTAGGGCAGAGTTAATTATTCAAATCATTAACTGATAACCTGAAATAAATGTTTGGGTCACAGTTGGTAACTTCAGGATGAAAAAATTTTAATAATTGTATTTGAAGCAAAATTATTATTATCTTGTTGATTGCTGGATAGTAAACATTATGCCCCATAATTGTACAATTTTTGCCTTGATGAAAATGCACTTGTATAAATATCTAAATGATAAATAACAATATAGAACGTTTTGAATTGCTGCCTCTTGGTCCCGAATAATCAAAAATCAGGTAACATTCCTTATGTTGTCTTCGAAAAAAAGCAAACAAATACAAAACATGAAGGAAAATATACCCTGAAAAGACTACTGTGAATTAGAGGATAATAAACTGACAGAAAAAAACCACATTGATTTTCTTCTACTACATAACACACAAGAAGTTGATGTCTTTGATCATTGAAATCAACTATAACACCAACCTCCTACCCTAGGACTTGGGAAGCTATAAATCAAAAACACAGATATATTCTCATCTGACATTAAAGCATGTGCAGAGATTTATTCTTGGAGCAACGGCCATACACCCTATAGCTATTGGCAGGATTCCAAGCATAGAAACTTTGCCATGTAATTTTAAGGGAATCCCTCACTTGGCTTGAAACGTAAATGAATAGAACAGGACATTAGAGAGAATCTGACCGAGAATGCATAATATTATACAGATACATAAATGAATTTAAGTGGATTGTATGTGAGAAAAATGTTACAATAATCGATAAAGTATAAACAACTGACCACATGATTTTTTTTTTTTAGAATAAATGGTTCAGTTGTTTAAGATGTATCTGTATTGGAAAGCAGATTAGTGCATGTTTAGTTTGAAATACATGTTTGGCGGCACGGTTTAAATGAATAAATCCTTAGTCAGCATCTAAACCTTATTTCTTACTCATTTTCTTGTAATTTAGCCAACACAATGCATAGATCATATGTTAAAGTGATAATGTACCTTTAAGCACTAACCTATTTGAAAGCAGATCAGTGGACCTAATGCCAATAGGAGTAAATCTACATTGTAAACAGTGTGACTTGTTTGTCAAAGAGATGTGATATATGGTCTTGTTTACTTAAAGTGTAGTGCATGGGTGATGCAGGGTGATGTACATCAGGTCAATGCTGTGACTTTGGTATATGTCATAGTGCATGTAGACGTGTAGTGAGTAGGTGATACAAGGTGCTGCATGTATAACATATGGTTATTATATGGATGTTGTATACGAGATTAGTTTGATATGTGCAGAAAGGATTGTGGCCTGGCTTACATGCATTTTCTATGACTGATTGTGTAATTGCCTCTTTTCACAGCCTTATCAAGCCAAGGTGTGTCAGTTGGCTGGGCCCAGTGCATCCTGGGCGCCCACCTAGAGTCAGTTTGACTTTAAATATATTTCTTTTTCTGAAGGCAGTCATTTCATATTGACAGTTCTTTTACCTTCAAATTGCCAGTGTTAATGAAGAAACTGCTCCTTTTTCACAAGCACCATGATTGCATTTTTTTTTTTTTTTGTGGAGCACAACGTTTTCTTTTAGAGGAAATCTATCATCAGCATTTTGTATAATCATATTTGCCTTTAAATACAGCTTTAAGCAGAGTGGTATAATTTTCTCTTTCATATAGGCAGCAATTTGGCAGAAATTGTTTGTTTGTGACTGCGGCATTCGTGGAATCAAGTCCACTGTCTCACAATCACTGAAGAAAGCATCAGAATAGCGGTCTTCCCACCGAGATCTACCTTTGTACCGCAAAGCTGCACATTTGGGGGGTCTGTGTCATCCGATGTAGCATATGGCATTTTAACAGTACTACCGTTAACGATATTGCAGGTTGAAGCTGGTAACAAAGTCAAGGCAGAGAGCCTAAAGTGGGCTTGGTTCATGCCACAAAAATTGGCACTGGGTGTATTCACCTAATTTCTTATTGTTTAACAGGATAAAAAGTAACACAAATTCTACACCTCTGTAATCCACAGGCAAGTGATTAATTGAGGTCTACGTTAAGTCTACAGAGACAAGAGCACAGCTGGTATTCAGTTTTTTAACAAAAAGTGGCAACCATAATGTTGCCAGAGAAAATGTACCTCAAGTATTTATAGACAACAGAAATACTCAGAGACCTTATAAGAGATTTAAATTGGGGTTAAGACATAATGCTTTAAACAATCCAAAATGACATTTTGAAGTCTCAAAAAATAAAGTAGGGAAAATGTATTTTTTTTTTTCTGTAAAACCTAACTTTTATTACTACTTAAAAAAAAATAGAAGAAAAAAGGAACAGACAACAGAAGAAAATTAACACCTCCCAGAGCTTTTTCATTTCTGCAAAGTCGATTCTATGTGTTAAAATCACTTTAGCAACCATTCATCATCTCAAATTATCATCTCAGGACGCAAAATACTATGGGATTAACACTCGTCTGGTGTGGCCAGCATTCTGTTAAGTAATGGGGCTCAGAGCTCCAAAGAGAAGAATTCCTTTAATGGGTGACCAGAGGCTAGAGAAATCTGTGTGAATTCAAAATGAGCATTTTTTTAAAAAATAATACTTGAGGAAAAAAAATAGCCCAAAGCATGTTTAACAAGTAAATGGAAAGGAAAAGCAATTGGAATATAGCAGCAGAAACGTACTTGTAGAATGAAGCTGTCAGTAAATTCTGAAATACTTACTCATAATTTATAAATGCGTTAAGGGTTTTGAGTTATTGCAAGTAAAGAAACAAGTCCGGTAATAGAGTTTAAAACTCAGAGGGTCTAATTTAAAGATGATCGTTCACTTGCAGCAGTAGGCGACGCAGGTAATTTCATCTGATCGATTTCTTCGGGGCAAATAGAGGAAAAAGTGAAACAAAACGGTGAAAATAAAAAAATATAACAAAACATGGAAAAGGAGATAAAGCAGCAAAGGAAATAAAGTCCTGTTTTTTGTTTTTTTTTACATGCAATTAAATTATTTTGAAAATGTTGGAAATTAAAACAAAAATGGCATCTTTGTAATATAAAATGTAATGTAAAATAAAACATGTATAGTTCGTTCGGAATTAAATAAATGGTTCGAAATTGCGAATTAGGGGAAACCTACATTTTTCCACTTGTCAGTAGTTTTTTTTCTTTCTCAAAAAGTGCTCAAGAAGGGAATCACAACTGCAAGTTCTTTCCATTTGCAAAAGCGTGCTAAAAAGTGTAGAGACAACTGCGGGTTGGTGGTTGCTAATTAATAGGATTTTATCCAATTGTACTGTTTTGCCATTGTTTATCATGAGGATAATTCTAATAAGGATGGCAATATCTTATTTATTAGGTTTTTTTTGTACATATATAGTGAAAAGGATAACATATATGAGCAAGTAAGCAAACACATGTGATAAACAGTCTCTCTCCCCCTATTTGTGCGTTAAAAACGGCCATGACAGACGCTGGCCTCAAGCCAATTTATTTTTACCAATCTGCCAGTAAAACAGTGAGTGGCAATCATAAGGAATAAAATGGCATGTACTTTTTAAAAATCTATGCCATTTTATCTTCTAAGCTGCATCCTCCATGCTTCACTGTGAAATAAAGCAACAAGAAGGCCCGATATAAGCACACATTTAATATTCTGGCCTTTTATTTAATGGGTCAGAAATTGTTTATATTTATCTGCTGAATTGACTAAGACATTGCAATTTTTTGTTTTGTTACAATTAAACTAGGTTTCTATTTTTTTTTTTAAGTCTTTATGGATGTCAGGGATACTTGACACATGGCAACTGTTAAAATACGCCTGTTGGCTTTTCTTGCACGTTTTCCCTTACTACTACCGCTGGCAGTACAACCACTTATTTTGTAAAGACCCTTTCACACCAATCAGTCTTCCATTACGTTACAAAACAGGACACCTGATTCATGTGCTAGACAAAAAAAAACCAAAAAAAAACAACCCAAAAGTATGTCACACGGGTCCAATACAATCTCCAGCATCAGGTCTCATTAAAAGAAAAATGTGTTCTAAGAGTTTACGATCAGGAGGGAAAGTAGGAATCTATTTCTCTCTTGCTGGCAAGCTCCATGGGTCCACTAAAACCAAATCATTTCATCGGCCTACATTCCAATAGTTTTATTATCAAGTTAATTAATAGACTCCTGTGCTAATATCTAAATGCTAAGCAATTAATGGGACTGAACTATAAATGGCCTTGTCTTTGCTCTCGCAGCAAAATCTTATCAAGCAAATGCAATTCTATCACTTCAGTGATTTAACACGAGCTCGGCAAGGGTAATATTCCCCAGCAAATGCAGAGAGTGGCGCTGTTTTAATTAACCTTCTGTGATTTAAATAGTGAGAAACAGTTTCGAAACTTGCACACACACAAAAAAAAAAAAAAAACAATAATAAAAGCTGGGCTAAGACAGAAGCTCAAGTGCGAATATAATTTCAGATTTTATTTTGACCTATTAATTAGCAAGACTTTGAGGTTTTAAATTGACTAATTATCCACACGATTAACTCATTGCTTTTTATAAGTAAGCCTTATATAGAGGGCCCTGAAGTTCACTAGCTGCAGTATATAACGATCTTTGCAGTGACCCAAGTTTCATTTAGGCTTGGTTTAGAGCTGCAGAACAAGATACTGTATGGCAATTTCTATCAGTCTGTGACATGTAAACAAAATACTGCACTAGTCTTCATGTATTATATTATTTAAAGTTCTAATATTTTAAAATTGTCAAAATTGGATAGCATATGCATTAGTGAAAAAAATGTCCTTGAAATGTGTTTGTCTCTTGCTTATGACATCACCTCGTAGCACCACATGCAAATTACATCCTCACCACTTTATGATTTTTCTTTACAGATGGAGCCACGTTGACATAGTTTCAGGTTAATATATTCTATTCTATTCAATATCCTATTCAATAAATATAGCTATTTACGGAAACGCTGGTAAGAGCATTCATGAGGTTAATGTTTACAGTTGTTCCAATAACTTACATGTTTAATTCCATTTGCATGACTGTCACTGTGCGTATTCTAAGTAGGCATAATAAGGGCATTAAGTCTTGCATTCTAAATTTTGTCTACCATGTTACATTGATCTATTCAATACATGTAAAGTCATCTACGAAAGCCCTACAAGAAAATGGTATGTTCATTAATAAGCTGGATCTTTCATCTTTTCTCAAGTAATCAATAAAACAAAATTCTTAGAAGATATTTTTAATGAGGTGGTTGTTCTACATATGAAGGCCACAAGTTCCTCCAAACCGTTTTATAAAATGTAAATGCTTGAGCATATCAAAGGTGTGGTTATATGTACAAAAAGGCATTATGATGATTAACCGACTTTTTAAGAGTACACACTAAAGAGGTTTCGTGTAGAATGCCATACCTCCTAAAATTCCACAGCGAATCGGGATGCTGGGGAGGAAGACCACGCAAGTGTGGTAGCCACTAAGTTTCTAAGGTAATTGTGGTAGGTCACTGGAGCTGTCAGTGCTGCTGCACATGCATAGTAGGCACACTCGTGTCTCAGACACTGGAGAGTGCGATCAGGCGGTCCTGAATGACGCTGTCTTGCTGAACTCTACCTCTGTCCCGAAAAGCAGGAGAAAAGTAGAGCTCTGCAGGACAGACACCCCAAACTGGGATGATCCTGTGCAAATCAGGACAGTTGGGTGGTCTGGAATTCTGTGTGAATGTCATAGGTCAAAGCATTTTTTTTCAAAATCAGTGGTTTATTCCATATTGGCGACAGAAAACGTTATAATTGATATACTATGCCCTCTCTTTTACTGCCCTGTATTTCACCTACTACCCAACATTTCTCAAAAGTCCAGTATGGGCAATCCTATAATTGGACACTCTGTCAGAAACATTGCTTTCAATGGGATGATTCCAAGATGTTTGTGTGGTGTCCGGTGTTTTAGTGAAGTCTTATCTACTCCATTACACATTGTACCTTAACAACCACATCGTTCTACTCCGTCTTGCCGTCTCATTTGTCCAGAAACAAAATAACAGCAATATTGGACATGATCATTGTGTTCCATGAGACGACTCTGTGATGTATTGCACGGTGAAAAGTTGGGATATACATGGCTATGTAGAAACTTCGGTATGTGCCATATATTACATTATTTACATGTCACTCTGTGCTTACTTAACATTACATTATTTACATGTCACTCTATTCCTACTTTTAAGCATAAAGGTCATGGGGAGTTTCGCAGCTTGGAAATCTCATTTTTAGTTTTGAAAGAAAAATTTCATTTTGTGTGCAATTAAATACCACACGATCGGTATAAATAGAGATTGAAAGCCTCAGTTTTAATAAAATGTATAAAATTGACTCTTACTGAGGAGTCTGTATGTTTATTCCATGTAATGATGAGCTTGCCATCATACAAGAAGATGTGCTGTGGATACTGATGTGACTCCTTTTTAGAAAAAAAAAAACATTGTGTTTCAGTATCCTTTATGATTTAAACCATAGATGATGTCAGAGAATACCAATTTGTAAAATAAATAAAACCAATGTAAGAATATACAACAAGATAGATCACTAACATATACCTGCCCTGAGTTTATGGAAACTGAATTAAAGCAGGACCACTGTGAGACTTAAAACAAACAAAAAATATTAATTTCTGATCATGCTTATTTTTATCTGAGTCACATATACATATGATTAATATATGTGCTGTTATTTTATTTTCCATATTTGCACATTCATTTTTTCTTTTTGCTTCTCAGTAAAGTGGCATGGAATAAGTCAAATGTGTGCGTACAATTTGAAAACAGTTATTCAAATATTGAGTTTTACGTTCATAGCAAAATCAATTGTTTTGTTGCTCTATACATTTACACACAAACACATTTGAACACTGAACCTATTTCTACAGAAAATCACAATGTCCATCTCACATGAAACCTAAGCTGGACATCTTTTTTTATTCAAAACCACTGAAGCTAATCAAACTTTAACATCAATTCGAAAGCTGATGAACAAAAACATATTATGAAAGAAAGCACTGTAAGATCCAAGTCCCCAACCTTGTAGGAGCTTGAGCTTGTATTCAAACGCCTTACTAGAAAGGTTCATATTCTATTACCTTAATTACAGGACCACACTTGCTAAATCAATTCAGCCATTTCTTCTTTTATATATTATTTAATACAATCTGTGTACAACAAGAAATTATAAAAAAAAAAAAAAACATGACATGTCGATCTTTGGCAACAATCATATAGATATACAACATAATTTAAAGAATATGAAGCATGGCCTGTAACTGGCTGGAGTTTCCATTTAAAGCGGATGAAGACTGAAATGAACAAGAGTTGACAGATGCTACCTCATATTGTCATCGAGCGCTCTTATGCCCTGACATTGCATATTAACTGTGCCTGTATTTCCTTAAAAGTGATCGATTTTCCTTTGAAAGGGACCAGTCTCTTTTGTGTGAGGCTATATTAGTCGCTCGGTATCCTGTCTCACATGCTATCAGATAACTCCAGCTCTTCCTGTAGGGTGGGAAGCTACTTTTTTTCATATGGCTTTACCAATGTTGATTTTTTTTCTGCACAGATCTGATCATTGTTCAAGCATGGGTAGATGTTCTCCTCATCCTCACCTCTCTGGTTCAGTTTTTTCTCCACGGGTTTACTTTACTGTATTCTCCCTTGCCTAAATACTCTCTTTGGGTCAAACCCATTACTGCATTTGCATTGATGAAAATTTTAAACAAATTTGCTGTACGTGGCATTAAGGACACAGGTGGGGTACAACTGGAAACAGCTATAATCTGAATAAAGACCGGGTTGATATGGAGATATCCCTAATGCAAATAAATACACACTATGTATTTCAGTTCAACGTGAATTTAGGGCAGGGCTTGACAAATTTAATTAAGTTTTAGGAGCCAGCTAAAAAATTTAGGAGCCAGACAACGGCACATCACAAAATCATAAACGCACGGAGACAGTCACATACACCAACCATACACAGCCAGTTACATTCACACGCCACATACACAGCCAGTTACATTCATACACAGCCAGTTACATTCACACGCCACATACACAGCCAGTTACATTCATACACAGCCAGTTACATTCATACACAGCCAGTTACATTCATACACAGCCAGTTACATTCATACACAGCCAGTTACATTCACACACACACGCCACATACACGGCCAGTTACATTCACACACACACAAACCACATACACGGCCAGTTACATTTACACACACACACACACACACACACACACACACACACACCCACACACCACATAGACAGCCAGTTACATTCACTCATACACACCCACACACCACATAGACAGCCAGTTACATTCACTCATACATACACACAGACCACATAGACAGCCAGTTACATTCACTCATACATACACACAGACCACATAGACAGCCAGTTACATTCACTCATACATACACACAGACCACATAGACAGCCAGTTACATTCACTCATACATACACACAGACCACATAGACAGCCAGTTACATTCACTCATACATACACACAGACCACATAGACAGCCAGTTACATTCACTCATACATACACACAGACCACATAGACAGCCAGTTACATTCACTCATACATACACACAGACCACATAGACAGCCAGTTACATTCACTCATACATACACACAGACCACATAGACAGCCAGTTACATTCACTCATACATACACACAGACCACATAGACAGCCAGTTACATTCACTCATACATACACACAGACCACATAGACAGCCAGTTACATTCACTCATACATACACACAGACCACATAGACAGCCAGTTACATTCACTCATACATACACACAGACCACATAGACAGCCAGTTACATTCACTCATACATACACACAGACCACATAGACAGCCAGTTACATTCACTCATACATACACACAGACCACATAGACAGCCAGTTACATTCACTCATACATACACACAGACCACATAGACAGCCAGTTACATTCACTCATACATACACACAGACCACATAGACAGCCAGTTACATTCACTCATACATACACACAGACCACATAGACAGCCAGTTACATTCACTCATACATACACACAGACCACATAGACAGCCAGTTACATTCACTCATACATACACACAGACCACATAGACAGCCAGTTACATTCACTCATACATACACAAAGACCACATACACAGCCAGTTACATTCACTCATACATACACACAGACCACATACACAGCCAGTTACCTTCACACATTTTTGCTCTTTAAAAAAAAAAAAACACAAAAATTGTATTTTTTACGGTGTCCTCCCTCCCTGCTGCTTACCTCATTGCAGGGGAGGGGGACATTTATGCTGGAGCCCGATCCTCTTTCGGTTTCTGCTAAGTGCCGAGTTGTCACGTGACACTCGGCACTACAACGTGTTGCGCGAGGGGGCGGAGCTTACAGTCTGTGTGATCCGAACAGACTTTCTCCCCTCGCGCTGCGTGTAACGGATGGCAGTCGGCAAGGGCTCCCTGTGACAAACAGCACCCGGGCGCCAGGTCTGATTTCCTGGTCGCCATGGCGACCTGGCGCCCGGGGTTTGTCGAGCCCTGATTTAGGGCTTTATTCAGATCAGTCTTTAACTGGAGGAAACATGTTTAATACACACTATGTTATCACATGAAAATATTTTACCACCTCTGGCACCAATAGACATCCAAAAAGATCCACTACACTCCGATTCCACTAATGCAACTATATTTTTGTTTATAATTTTATTCTTCTCTACTTACCAAATTATCCAAAAACACTGTTATCTCACTTGGTCCAGCCTTTCTGTAGTGATGTAGAACACTTTTTTTTTTTTTTTTTCAAACATGGAAACATGTTGACATTATAGTACTAATGACACCCTGTAGCAAAAAATGCCACTTGAAAATGTAAATGGTGCATCAGGGGTTGAGGTTGGGGCTTTGTGTAGGCCAGTCATGTTCTTCAATGCCTAGCTAAACCAAAGAATTCTGAACTGGAGCCTTATTTGTGCACAGACACGTTATGTTGAATAGGGAAGCATTGAATCATCAAGACAGTGTAAGGCTGCAGCATTAGGATTTCCTTTTAGAAAAAACTAAGGGGCTTAGCCAAAAGGATGAAAAACATACCCTTATTACTTCTTCTCAAAGCCATGCCGTGGACAAGTAGAATTCTCCTTTCGCCCATCAAACCTAGACATATCCATTGTTCTTTCCATTTGAGAAGCATCAGTAAAGTGTACGTGTTTCAGAGATATGGTCCAGCGTGTATATGTCATGAGGTGTATATCAGCAAGCTTGTATCAGATTGGTTGACCATGGAGCGGTCAACAAAACCTTTCTTGTACGGACTTTGCTGCTAGAAGCATTATGGAACTCCTCAGCATGTGATGCAACTGAGGACAGATGATTTTTTTTTTTTTTTACATATTCTCAGCTTCAGCACTCAACTGCGAGCGTATGTGTCCTACCACTTTGTGTCCAACCTGTTGTTGGTTCTAAATGTTTAAACTTGACAATAACATGACTCACAGTTAAGACTTACAGGACTTTGTTGACGGCAAAACTTGAGCAAGCAGAAATTTAATGAACCAACCTGTGATGGCGCCACGTTTAAAGTCTCGGAGCCAGAACAGGCCATTCTACTGCCAATGTTTGTGTATGAAGATTGCATCACAGTGTGCTCGATTTTATACATCATTCAGCAATGGGTGCGCCTGAAATTGCTGAATCCACTAATCAGAAGCAGTATCCACGTATTTTTGGCCATGAAGACTATTTGTACAAGGTTTAGCATAACTAACTTTCTACAACACAATGTAAAAACCTATAAAAGTAGTTTTAAAAAAATAATATATAAAAAGTAAATAAATGTATATAAAATATAATTAGTATGTGTTCTTGTAATGCTGAAAAGTGGCATTTGTGTGATGCTTTTTTTTTTCCCACTGAACACAAATGTGTGTTTGTTACTCTGGATTCCTGAACAAGAACCAAGTAAGATAAGAAACAAAAACACAAGTGGACATTTTTGTACATTGATAAGTCCAGGATTCAAAGCAGAATGCCGGAACTCCAAATTATTTCTTGTTCACTCCAGAGAATTACATTGTTCTTCCCATCCTCCCACAAAGATTCACACAGTAACCTTAACTAACTCCACCCACTCCCCCACACACACCCTGCCCCCAATGATGATTCTATCATCCTGGAGGAGTCGTTAGGACTCATTCTGTAAGCAGTGGCTATCTGTGCTTACCTGCTGGGCTTGATACCGCTGATGTGCCTGGGACAGGTACTGAGCCTGGGGCTGTGGATACTGAGGCTGCGACTGCTGGTTGTAATATGGCTGTTGGCCTTGTTGGCAGTAGCCACTTACACCTTGCTGACCGTACTGAGGCGGCATCTGTTAGAAGAGCCAAGCAAAGTACACGTGTCAGGAGGGTAGATAGAAAGGAAAACTGAAGTCGTTCAGATGAGCTCCATCACAGCAGACCATAGCAAACCTGACTACAGGAGAGAACATGAAACAGGATAAAGCTGGGTGCTTTTGTATGATTTACATCCCAGTTAACATTCAACAGAGACATGCATACAGGGTCTAACTTCTATAAACAGTATACAATTTTGGAAAGTAAAGTAAAAAAAACCTATTGTTATTTCTAAAAATATGACTGAAAACAACCCATGACCCTTTTTCTTTGTCGATGAAGCCATATCTCTAGGCTTCTCACCATTCTGGAGCAAGAAGAATGTCTAATTGGGTTGATGTCATAAGAGTGAGTGGAGTGTATGGATCAACCGTTGATTGACAAGCACTCAAACTCATGTTAGTTGCAAGCTTTTAACCAATTAGTGCAGAGAAAATTTTCCTCGGAGAAACAGTAGTAGAATTCTAAGAGTGCCTTTTCCAAATATATCCCTTGTAGTGCAAAACACCACATAAATATGCAACATTACTTGCGAGGTTTGAATGTATTTATCCTCTCTTGGCTATGGCCCTGGATGAATAACTTGCGCTCTCATCAACCACGTGGGAACGCCTGAAGCCATAAGGTACTAAAATTTAATTAACACAACATGTTTTTGTTGCAGTCATGCAAACCATAGAGGACCAATGTGAGCAGATCAGAATTAAACATAGCGAACAACAAGCAAATCAATTACAGAACAAGGAAGATCAGAAAATTGGTTTACCACAGCATGCAATCATACACTGATAAACACAGATATTATTATTTGTCATGATAGGTAAGCAAACAGAAAAACTGCTGGAGCATTCACTATACAAACTTGTGACAGTGGGGACATTCTTAAGGCTCAATAAGAGGTGTATCATCCACTAAGGCAAAGAACATTTAACTACAAATACAATATATTTTAATACCAGAACTAGCAAAAATATCTAATATGTTTCTGTACTGAATTGTGTGCACAGCATTCTTGCATTAACGCTGTACAGTTTTCCCACAATGTCCAGCAGGACAGCTCATCCTAGATGCCGACACTGAGCATATGCTGTGCAATAATTAATCAATCATTCTGTAGATGCACAAAACACTTTGCTCTCCAGTGTCCCAAAACTCACACACAGACGTGTGAAACAGTGACGGTAGGATAAGAGTCCCGAATTGGGACTGTCCCTGCTAATATCCTTCATGAGGAGAAATTATATAATCCACCCACTTGAATACTGTTCCTGAAGTAAGGCCTACTATAAACATTTCAACTTCATGGTCATAACATAGAGATATTACAGAAAACAGACATTGCACATTAAGCTGTGACTTCACCTGTCAATTATTAGTTTTTAATGAAGGTATTTTATTATTAAAGCCATATAAATCTTTATATGCAAGAACACCCATGTGTTTGAGTTACACATCACTCACTGACTAAAGCCCATATGTTTGGTTTTGATAGATCATATTTCAGTAGCAAGTCTGTGGTATTATTTTAGGCAGTTAGGATAACACTTAAGCCAGTGTTAAATAGACTGTAATACTCTGACAGAGCTTTAAACATATTTTCATTAATGCCTGAATATGTTGATTTTGTGCTCATTTTGTTAGTTTTACTTGAGTGACAAATGAGGTTAAGCAGAGAGAAAAAAAAGATTTACTCAGCAGAATGCACACAATAAATAGATGAATGATTTTCTTGGATTGAAATGTATCAGGATATACACAGTTTCATGTCCTACATTAAACTACAGTTGTCCCAGCATATTGTTACAAAAACAAATGCATACATCAGTATTTGATACCAGACACCAAAAGGTATCAGCTTCTTCCAAAAACATATTTGAAAAAGTGCATAAAAACCAAAACAAAATCTCTACTAAGCTTTGCTTCAAAGGTTTGTTGTTTTCTAAAAAAAAAAAAATAAAAAAAAATAATCAATTTGGACTATATGTACATATCTGATAATTAGCCAAACTTTAGGTTTGGTAGCGTCCGGTTATGTCTCTGGGTCATTGAACTTGTTGCTAGTGATTGACTGCCCACTCCATCTAGTTTCATCTACTTTGAGTTAGCAACACCCTTTGTCAGGCCAGACTTCCTGTGCCCTCTCCGCCCAGTTTCCTGACCCGTGTAGAAGTGGCCTCATTTGACAAGTGGGATCCTGCTGCAGGATCCGAGCAAAGATCAGTGCGGGGATCAGCGGGGAGCTGTTAACTGAAGGACGTTCTATGCCGTCCTAGTGTCTTTTTGGACCAGAAAAATAGGATGGCACAGAACATCCTAGCGTCACAAAGGGGTAAACTAACATCCTAATATAACTATCCATAACCAAGTACTATACATAAATCAAGTGTGTTTTATAATGATCTTCTCTATTCGTCTTCAGTCTTTGTTAAACCATTTTATCAGCATTATTAGTCGCCCCGCCTTTTTAAAATGGAGCTTAATTTACCATTTTCATAGTAAAAAAGCAAAAGTATCTATGAAACACTGCCATCTTTTCCCTATTCAAGAAAGTGATAAATTGAATGGCTTTGACCCGACGTGAAAGAGAGAGCAAGCATGGTAAAAGCATTTTAACACGGTGCGTGTATGTTTTGTCCCCTCGCGAACATTGTACAGTCAGTGAGAAATTACTGGTTTGCCTTGCTCTGTTCATTTTCCTTTTCTAGGTCTAGAATTCATTTACATTTCAGCTGCAGGTCATTCCATTAAAGCTAATTTTTGTTATGCATTCCAGAACATGACTCATACAGACAAGTGAAGGGAGAGTCCTCATTTGCCACCAGCTTACACTGTGCTGTTGTAATGCACAATTGTGTAATTGCAGTTCCAGGACTTAGGCCCCGATTATACCTTTTACTTTCTCTTCAAGATGTCGTAGAGAGCAGCAAGCAGTTGACATGAAAAAGTGTTGAGCATAAAAAAAACTTAATATAAAGGAAAAATGTACATGCACCAGTACCATTGTAAGCCGTTACTGCATTTAATGTTCTACGTAATAAATAATGCATTCTGCTACTAATAAACTAAGATGTCTGAGTTGAAGATTTTTTTGCAGGTAAATATGTATTTTATCCTATTTTACTTTTGGCCTACAATAGTGATGTCATGGTGACCTGAGTCATTGGATTAGACATTGTAAGATTTATTCCCTTAGTCTTTTGCGTTATATAATGAAATAAAAGCTCCATTTTGGCCTATTTTACTATTGGTTATAAAGCACTAGTATTGATTCTTGTAATTAAAGGACAAATGTCAGGAAATAGTTATGTTCAAGGTTTGGCATTTGAAATAAAAATGCTTGAATTACAAAATATACATATAAAGTACTTTTATTGAGCCCTGTTTGATTATATAGCTGTTTCAGGAGGCTGACATCTTGGAGCACAAGAAGGAAAATATGACATAGCTGATTCAAAATTCTAAACATGTGTGCCCCCTAAGAGTGCTATGCAAGCAAAGAGAGCTCAATAAGGTACTTTATTTGTATTCTTTCATTAAAACATTTCTATTTCAACGGTCTACACTTTCAATTAAATATAACTTATTTTTTCCCTTATGGTTGTCTTTTACTTATAAGAATTAACACTAGTGCTTTATAAAAGTTTGAATTAACCCTAATGGAGGCCAATTAGGGTTAAAGTAAGGGGAAAACAAAGAAAAAAAACGCATGCACTCCAAGTAGATATGGTGAAAAATAGAAAAATGTATTAAATATAACATACACGTAGACACTTAAAGCAGAGGACCCGGTGAGAGCGATCTGCCTGACGCGTTTCGTGTGATAACACGCTTATTCATAGGCCTATAAGCGTGTACATCACCTACACAGCGGTGGAGCCGGCTCCATTTGTGCTCTTTTTCTATTTTAAAGTAAGGGGTAAAGGGATATATACTTAATGTCTAATTCCAAAGACTGCAGATCATCATGACATCATTATGATCAAGAGAAAGTAGTTTGGGGGCCAAAGAGAAAAATAAGATGGGGTAAAATATTGTTTTGAAATTTAAAAAAAAAAAAGATTGTTTACTTTTTCACTGTATTTTGCATGGTAAATGTGGAAAAAGCATGAATGTATAAATTAACAAAAAGACAGATAGATGGACACACTTCCACAGCTAAATCCTACTACCTGGCTGGATGGAAACTACAAAAATAGTCTTCAAAGTTGTATTGATGGGAGGGCTGGCTAGCAATTTTCTTTGGAAATCAGATGCCAAAACTAGAAATACCAAAAGGGAAATTTTCTTGGAATCTGAGGAGATAACCTCTACTGAGACAGCAATGTCAGCTTTGTAACCTCATGACTGAACATGAGTGGTGAGCGCTGGATTAAAAGCGGAGTGCTTTGGGAGTTAGAAGAAAGAAGGGAGAAGACAAGAACAGCAAAAGCAGCAATGATTACCATGTGATTAGCAAGCAGTCGAAATTCACGGAGGGCAACTTAGAAGGATCCTTTGAAAAGCTACTAACAAGTTACATGAAGGAGAATTATGTGAACAACCAGAAAACTGCTTCCGTACATTCAAAATAAGACGGCAATATTCTAATCTCCATTCACGAATGACCTTGGATCTTACATTTAAATGTAACATAAACATAGAATATTGGGGTGTCATAAAATGGGTGGAATGACAAGGAAGTTATTATAACATCTTGAGAAAAACAAAGTTTGACGAAACAAAAATGGAGTTTGTCACTAAATTGGGTTGTAAAATTAGTTGCCAATGCAATGTTGTAATATCAAGAATATTGTTTAATAGGAAAAAGAACTAGTAAATTAATAAAATAATAATAATGTATAGGCATTACATGTATTCTTCCATTCCTAAAAAAATAAATGCACATTTTATTTACTGTACAGCACACATTAGTAATTTAGAAGATTAAAAAAAAATAGTATCCACTCCTCCAAAGTAAACCTTAAATGTATCTTTATAGATATGCACAGGTTTATTCTTGGCTCTACCTCAGAGCCGAGGCAGAGCAGGTTAGTTGGATAGACCGCACAATCGCACCTATATCTGCATGGAGGGGAGACTAGTTAATGCCCTCTCCGTTGATTCCCTTTGAATAGCTGAGAGATACCGTTGTCTGACCAGATCGGCTGCAGACCAGTCAATTTACCGATTCCAGCCCTGGAGTATGCATATTTCATAACTGTCCTAAAATAAAATGGAAATGCGGTCACCCTAATCTGTAAACATAGTTGCAACATTTAACATAATTGTGTCCAATAGTACTTTACACCACTATCTAATAACCCAATAAATGACCTTGTACTCAAGAGATAACACATTTATATAATTAACTAAAACATATTTTAATAATGATTTTACTGTGCCACTAGTACAAAGGAATAAACTGCTATTAGATAATGCCTTGATTCTGTACTGCAATACTGTCCTTTTTCATTCCACTTCCATAAGCTGCCACCATAAAATGACAATGAAGGTTATGTAATAACCAACTGCGACCGTGCCTTTTTATTCTTCTCCCGACACTTTAAAGTGCGGGATATTTTATATATTGAAACATAGAATGTGTCAGCAGATAAGAACCACATAACCTCCCCAGTCTTAAATTAGAGGGGCAAAGGTGTAAAAGTAATATCGGGGAGTATAACCGTACAGAGAGAGTACTGTTTGCGTCCAATAGTCTTCCGGCGCAAGTGGTAGATGTTAATAAGAGTGAAGGAGTTTAAGCATGCGTGGGATAGGCATAAGGTTATCCTAGATATAAGATAAGGTCAGGGACTAATGAAAATATTACTTTACTGAGCGTGTAGTGGATGCATGGAATAGTCTTCCAGTTGAAGTGGTAGAGGTTAATACAGTGAAAGAGTTTAAGCGTGCAAGGGATTGGTATCAGGCTATCCTAAATATAAGATAAGGCCAGGAACTAATTAAAAGTATCCAGAAAATTGGGCCGACTAGATGGGCCGAAAGAATGTATCGCTAGATAGGAACCAATGTTATTAAGTCCCTCTGTCTATATGAAAGGGACTTCTGCCCTGCAGTGTAACTTATTGAAAGGGTTAAAAACAGAAGCCAAGATTCCACATAATAGGGGATGCGGCCGGGAAAGCAGATTTATTGGTGAACTTCAGGAAGGACAAAGGGAGAGCAGCTGGCTCTTTAATATGCAATCTAATAAAATGAAAACCGTTACTACATTTTTATTCAGATGCTATTATCCTGCGACAAAGCTGGAATGAATCTTACGAAGGGGCAGAGAATTAGAGAGGAGGTTTCTAACAGAGAATTAATTTTGATGGCTGAAGAGGCATATCATTTTACTACATCCTTGGAAACGGAAAAATCATGTAAGTAACAGGAGAGAAGCAAAATGTTAAAACGCATTTCACAATAGTTTGGCTAACTATATGTGAAGGGTATCACCACTGATAATATTTCCCCATAGGCTGTCCCAATCTAATTTTCTACTGATCACAATGCATCAGAATATTTTTTTTTTATTTCCATCAGCCCCAGAGGCTTATATTTAGGGGACGACGTGTATTAGGCAAATTGGAAAATCACATTACAAATATATGCTTAACCCATGCGGGGATAAGTGAAAACCATGTATACTAGTCGACTTATATACATGTTTAACACATTTTTATTAAAGGAATATTGTTATTTATACAGCCATAAGTTTTAAAAATTGGTCGCAATTTAAATTAAAATACTTTGGTAATAGTCGTAGCTCACATTCATCACCACCTTAAAAATTGCAGTGATCATTACAGTAATTTAATGTTTTGATTAATGTTTGGTATGTTTAAAGAGGGAAGAACCCCGGGCGCCAGGTTTGGAAATTAAGCCTGGCGCCAGGGTGCCATTAGCCTCATGGTCCCCTTGCCGCTGCCATTCGTTGTTTTTTTTTGCAACGCGAGGGGGGAAGTCTGTGCGGATTGCACAGACAGCAAGCTCTGCCCCCGCGCGCAACGCAAAATGAAGATCGGCTGCAGCACAAATGTTTCCCCTCCCTGCTGCTTTACCTCATTGCAGGGGAGGGGGAACATTCGTGCTGCAGCCGATCTTCATTGCTCTTTCGGCTGAGTGCTGGGTTGTCAAGTGACGACACCCATCACTCATACACGTTAACAAAGAAAAAAAAACGTGTATGTGTAAGGTGTATATGTGAGAAGTAGGTGTGTGTGTGTGTGTGTGTGAAGTAGGTGTGTGTGTGTGTATGTATGTATGAAGTAGGTGTGTGTGTGTGTGTGTGTGTGTGTGTGTGTGTGTGAAGTGTGTGTGTGTGTGTGTGTGTGTGTGAAGTAAGTGTGTGTGTGTGTGTGAGAGAGAGTGTATGTGAAGTAGGTGTGTGTGTGTGTGTGTGTGTGTGTGTGTGTGTATGTATGTGATGTAGGTGTGTGTGTATGTATGTGAAGTAGGTGTGTGTATGTGAAGTAGGTGTGTGTAAAGTGGGTGGGGGGGTGTATATGAAGTGGCTTGGTGTGTGTTTATGAATTGCTTGTATGTTTGCATGATTGTCTGGCTCCTAAAAAGATTTGCTGGCTCCTAAAATCTAATTAAATTTGTCAAGCCCTGGACTAACCACCCACAACAATCTCAAATTTAAAACCGTTCCAATTTTTTGATGTTTCAAAAATCAGACTTCCAGCTTATGTTTATCTCGGTATAAATTACATACCCAAACACAAATAACAGAGAGAGGCAGTAGATTGTCCAGTTCCATTAACTGACGAAGATCCACGAAGACTAATGGGCATGATCTTTTGAACGGTGCACTATAGAAACACAACTTGAATGGCAGTTTGAATCAGGCAGAAGTGAAAGAAATCAAAATAGTCTGAAGAAGAGACTGTATAACAGAGGTAGCACACCAGTTTGGAGAAAGATTGTGTCAAGCATAAGCATTTAAAACAGAATCGAAAAGAAGAGGAAAAAAAGTACCTTATCGAGCCCATTTTGCTTGAATAGCACGATCAGAGGGCAGACATATTGTTTAGAATCTTGGGTCCAATGAAGGAAGGTCTGACTAAAGACACAAGGTGTCTGCCCCCGGATGGTGCTATACAAGCAGGGATTAATGGCATTTCCCTCTGTCTGTGATACCCCAACTGAAGAGAGAGAAGTATGTCAAAGTGTGTAAAATGTCATAGTATAAACAATCTATACAAGCAGAAAGGGCTTCATAAAGGTACTTTTTTGTATTTCTTTAAAAGATAGACCTACACTTTGCTATCTTTCAATTAAACGGAACTACGGTTGTAATTTAAGAGACACCATTCCCTTAGGACCAGAACTGTGCACTTTTTACCCAACTTAGCAAATTTTGCTGCTTGAACTGGAAGAGTAAGGTGCATATTTCCAGCCCGGTAGACTTTTCTAAAGTGTTATTATCATTAATAGAGACCCACATATATTTTATCTGCTATAAGTCATCTGTGTGAGCCCTTATGGACAGAAAACCAAATACTCCACATTTCTTCCATTCCAAGGCAACTATACCCAAGACTGTTAAACAGAAAAAAAAAAAAAAAAAAATACAATGGTATTCTTATTTAACCAAAACAAAAAAAATTATATGTCAAGCTGCAAACCCGTAGGATTTTCACTGTATTACTTTTTACCATAAAACAGACTGTAAATCCCAAGTTTCTCAATAGGGAGTTCAGTTTTTATGTTTTTAACAATTTAATGCATCTGGTTGGCTCTGCTTTTAAGGGAGATTTGTATTAGCTCCTGTTCTTAAGCACATAAAAAGGCCTTCAATAAAAATATAGCATAATGATGTGAGAAAAAAAAAAAAAACTGAATTTGCAAAGGAAAAGCTCTGCGGCTGTACTGAGGAATAAAAGTGCATGTACTGTAAGTAAAGTGGTAAATAAAATATTTTCTACAGAACAAAGTATATTTATTAAAAGAGTAATAACTTTACAATAGTGATAAAAAATGTATACACTTAAGATAAATTTAAAAAGTTAGGTCTTATCCTTATTTCTTCCCGCCAAAAATGTTTAGTATTATTAGCTTTTGGGCAAAGAAATATTTTTCTTGTGCAATGTTTAAGAGAAATAAATGTGGACAAAATCTAATCTAACAAATGAAACACAACATAGCTTAACTAGTATTAAGAAGAAGTATAAACTTGTATTAAAAGGTATTAACCCTTCCCACATATTGACATTCTGTGCCATCTGAAAATACAATGGCATAGAACGTTCTCATTTAAACAGCTCATTGCGGTTCTCTGAGATTCCACCTGTCAGATGAGACCAATTTGAGCATTGGTTACATTTTCCCTGTCAGACTGAAACTACTCTAAGTGAGCACCGGTTGTATTTAAAACAACAGCGCCGCTCTTCTGGGTTTGAGTATGGTTCTGCGACATCAGAAGGACTCCCGATCCTCGGAAAGGACCCACAGGGTCTGTAAAGACCTTAAAGGATAACTACTGGAAAAATTAAGTTATATTTGGGAATTTTAAATAGAAAAGCTGAATACAATAAAGTTTTTAGTGAACCCTCTTTGCTTCTATAGCAATGAAAGGGCAGATCGGTCAGCTCTTCATGCATCTGACCCAAGATTCTAAACAAAATGTCTGTCCGATAAAGCTAGACAAACAGAGTGTTCAATAAGGTGCTTTATTTGTATTCTTTCATCAAATCATCTCTATTTAATTTGCCTAAACTCTATGCAATCTTTCAATTAAACCTTTTCTGCTAACAGTTATCCTTTGAAGGGACATCAACATTTTGTTTCTTCTCTACATTCACAGTATAATCAAACATTCTATTGGTTTCCATGGTGATTGCTCCACTTTTAGAACTCTGTCCTAGAATGTACTTTTATATATATTGTTGTATTGACTCCAGTTGATGTTGATGAAGACTGTGACATAATACTGTTATAAACAGTATTTAATATAATCCTACCAACAAAACATTTTGCCAAGAAAGAAATGTTCAATATTGTACCCCACTCACTCTCCTTTATCCACAAAATGGCTTTCTAAAAGAAATGTGGTTTTCTGTAAATTAAGCTGGAGAAGGTTGCTTTTTGGAAAGCCATCTGTGAAGTGAAGCTGCTCTTTAAATAATTAGTACAAAATACACATTATGCAAATGTCTTCACAGCAAGGGTGGTGATGCTTACATGTATAATATAAAGAATAAATCAGCATTATAGTTTTTACAGCACATGGGGGTTACCTATTAAAACCCAAAGTGTGCTTTGATGTTCAAATGGTCCCTGTTCCATGCATTGTTCACTATGTGTTTATTCTCTGTGTTATACAAAAGATTTCCAATGTTTTGTCTCAGTTGGTATGTAGCCATTAAAATTACACAGTATGTGCCCAGGCCTAATTCAGCCAAGAATAATATCATCAGCAACTCTAAAATGTGTTGTTTACTCTTCCAGTCAAAAGGTTACAAAGAAGTATTTTTTTTCCTCATTCTACCATATTACAGCTAATGTCTGAGTAAAGTAATTCAAGTTTACACACCGCTATATACCAAGGACATATAATAAAAAAGAAATATATCAATTTTACTTTCGTTCCCTGAATGGATATCCCCATCATCTCACAAGAGGGAATCCGTGTGCTTGCTTTGGTTAACCCGCTTGTAGGACATTCCATGCCTTCTACTCTTTAGTGCCTAGAGGCTAGTAGGATGGCATGGAAATAGCTCATCGCGCCCCCCCCCCCCCCCCCTGCAGGGACTTGCATCGGGATCCCCAGTGTCAGATGAAGCCACTTTGAGTGACCTCAGTCTGACTTAGGAAATGTAGCGAACGCTCAAACAGAGAGCGTTCGCTACATCTCCGGCATCCCTGCGTGCCAGAACTTCCGGGTTAGTTAGGATCACAGGATGTCGGCAGGGACCGACAGGGTCTATAGAGACCCTGATCGAGTCCGTGCTTGCGTTTACCTGACTCCATCCAGGAACACACAGAACCCGGATGGTGCTTTGGTCGCTAAGGACCAAAGCACCATCTGATGGGAAGGGGTTAAAATAAAGGTGCTCAATGCATATGTGAGCAATGCCAGGGTTTAATGCACATATATGGATATCCTCATGCTGCTTTATGGCAAGGCAAGCGCACATACTACTCATGTGTGAGCAAAGCATCAGTCCTGTGCTTGAGGTCACGTCTGCACATGTCCAGTCCTCCATATGAGAAGTAAATGGGCATAGTCAATTCTGATTTGAATAAAGTGGACAAGGTGGTGGGAGCATGCATTTTGTTTGTGAACACATGCCTTGTAAACCTGAAACCATGAAAATGCATATTAGGCTATTTCCTGACTTGTGCACTGTGAAGTGTGAACTGGATAAAATCAGACATGTTTTTCATATTTGCTTGTATATAATGCAATGATAAACAGAGAGGGCAGCAGAGCACAGGAGGAAAATGAAAAGATCAGACCGATCAGTAAGAAAAAGGTCAGACCGAAAAAGAGAATGAATAGGGGCAAGAAACTCAAACATAAATCTAAATGTATTAAGTGGGAGTGTTAGTCCATCATAATGCCAACTGAGAAGGGATAAATGGATAGATTTAGTATCCTGAGCGGTACAAGAGGAAACTAGTTAACACCAAAATCTTTTTGACAGTGAGAGCCTCAATGCAGGTGGTCCCCTAGCTAGTGGCTCTCTCAGCATGATTGTGGGATTCTATCCTCCCTCCCCTCCATAAAGACTGCCATGCTCTGTATGTTCAATATGTTGTTTTGTTGTATGTTATGTAAAATGTTTTATATATACACTTGAGTTGCGCTCACATGTTCAAGGAACATGTATTTATTGTCATTTTGAATTTTGAAAATAAAAAGTATAAATAAGAGAAAAAAAAAAGAGAAAGGTTAATCTGTAGGGAAAGAGTAAGCGGTGTGCAAATATCTACATGACTTTGATCATGCCTTCTTTACACTTCCTAATGCTACAACAATCTCGTTTTTATTCCACAGGGTGCACACCTCTTTGATGTTTCCCAACATGAGTGAGTTCTTGGATTCAATGGATCCTTGAGAGGTTCTGGGAGCATGCTAGGAAGATAATGCTCAGGAAGATGAAAATAATTACAGCACAATGAGCAGGTAATCTAGGATAATCTCTTTAAGTGGCACCAACCCAAAACAGAGTGACTATTAAATACCACAAAAGGTATATATCAGAAACAGTATGAACCTGAATTAAAATACACACCATAATATACAACTGTGACTAAAATAATAATAAAAAAAAACAAAAAAAAACCTGTGACTTCACTGCAGTATGCAATGAAGCGTGTCATGACCAAAAGGATATTTTTTTTTTACTAACAGGAAATCATTACATATGTACCCCTGCTTATGAGCAGAGCAACAATTCTACTTCCTATTATTGCCTCCACAATCTCTCCCGGCTTTGCAGGTCTTTGGTTTCATCCATTGTGGGCAGGGTATGACATCATATATTAGTGCCCAGGTCACTGTGTTCATAAATGAATGCAAACATTTTGTATAATGTGTGTCCCTCAATAATTAATCTGGTCAAGGTACCACCAGCTGCAGGGGAGTGAAAGTACAAACATTTCACAAGTTGTGTTGTAATCTATATCTCACTTTTATATCTAATTTTCAGGAAACTAAAGAATGGAAAAAATGATTCCACACCTTCACTCCCCACAAAAAAAAGTCAACCAAAGCATAGCAATGTTGAATGTTGTATTTATGCACATCTAGGAATAAACGCTTGTAAATCCCAATGGTCCAATGAACAGACACACAGTTTTCATAATTTTATCATTGTGCTCCATGGCTGACTGAGTGTCGGGCCTATGCCAAGCTACAGTTTCCCATTTGAATGACATATGGATCCAGCCAACCAAAGAGATGTTAGAACATTAAATGCCACAAACAGACCGGAGAAGCATACAAAGTACCAAATTAGTGCTCATGCAACCGTACACACTTGAGGATCTCATTCTACAGTCTTGGAAAAAAATAAAAAATATGGTGTAAACTTACAGAACTCTGAAACCCTTACTTTTCAAAAAGTAAAAATATAAAGCACATTATAGCATGGAACTCAAGAAAATGGCCTTAATTTTTTGCACTGCCTACAATGGATATCAGCAACTCTGGTTACATATTCTCATGGAAGTGGCGCTACAGCAGTGTTTCTGAGGTAGCAGCTTGCACAATCCTAGAATATCTGGAACAAGAATCATTGCGACACTCATAGCATCAACACTAAGCAGTTTTGCGGTTGGAAAGTAAGCGTCTTCCTCATTTGCTGCCACGGATAAACATTGAGCGTAAAGATGTATGTGGTAATAATAATCCCCCTCATTTTCCTTTTTTATGCAATAGGAATCCAGTGAATAGTTGAAACATAAAGCCTGGTATACACCAGAAAAAGATTAAGAGACATTAAAGTCTGGCTTACTGAGGAAAACATAGTAGGCCCTGGTTTTTACAGGACTAACTGGAAGCATGAAAACATATTTATTATAGACACCATTCACTCGTGTGAGTCACATTTCATGGAAGACGGCTATAAGTAAAAAACATTGAAAATGTTATTGCCGAAATATTTTATTTCAGGGATAAGTTTCCTGTTTGGGAATCCTATATACATACCAACTACTACAGCTAGAAGTTGTAAACATTGAAAACAATATAATACATCTCAAACTGAAAAGCATTTATTTCTAAGTAACTTATGGCACACACCAACTATTGCAACAGTCTGGCTCATTTGTGATATAAAACACCTGACTAAACCAGTGCCCCTGTATTGCTGTTAATACTGTATTACTTGAGGCTTCTTCGAAAGAGGTCCACATTTGCTGGAATTCCAAGACTCTATTTACTTAGTCTAGTCATCTGTGTTGTAAGTAAAAATCGATCATAAGAGTGGTAGTTTTCATTAGTAATTAATATCCACACACTTGCAACCGACCATTATAAATACTAGGTACTGCATTTTTGGGCATTCGTCCAAATCAGCTTCCTGCATTCTGCAACAGTTGCAAAATATGTTTAGCAGATTTAAAATCAAAAACTAGCCATCAACAAATGTATGAGGTAAAATATAGTCTAGGCACTGGAGACAATTAAAAGTTAATACACTAAACTGGCTCTATCATGAGAATTTATCGGAACCATTTTAAATTCCCCTTAGTGACAAGACATTTTTACCTTGACTTCCGCTTGGTGACAATGGCTGTTTTGACATTTCTGGGGTGTTTGTGTTTAGCTGTAATTTTCTTCTCTCTCACATAGTGTACCCACACAAATTATATGTTGTTTTTATCGTCATAAGAATGGATTTCATTAGATACAATTATGTTCATCATATCTTATAATTTACTAAAAAAAATCATAAAATATGATGAAAAAGTTTTAAAAACCCACTTTTTCTAACTTTGGCCTAAAATATAATTTACACAAATACAATCATTAAAAAAGACCCCGTCTAAATCGTTTCTAAATGTTGTCCTGAGTTCAGAATTATGAATTTTTCCATATTTTTCGGTATTTTTTTGCGAGTTATGGGGCAAAAACCAAAAATAGTGTTTTTTCCTATATTGACCTTTTGACCCCAACCCTAAATTTAACCTTAACACTAAATTTAACAACAACTCTAACCCTTATGCTATCCCCTAATATATTTTAATTACATGTTAACCCTATCCCTTATGCTAAAAATTATTTAATTTTAACCCTATAGGCTAATCTAACATAATACTAGTTTTAAGCTAATTAAATCTTTTTTTTTTTTTTTTTACATTGCTATGTTGCTTGGCTATCTCTTGGGGCAGTTAAGCAGCATCAGAGCAACGGAAGTGAATTTACTTTCACTTCCGAAGCTCAGACCACCAGATGGCATCGCCATATTGACAGAGCATGCTGCTCCGTCAATATTGCTCCCACAATCGCTCCCCGTGGCGATCGTGGGTGCCCCAGAAAGGACATTTCGGTGCTGGCTATGGCCTGGACATTGAGGCAATAGACCAGCACCGTTAAAGCGATTTCACGATCGTTGATCGCGAAAACCACTTGATTCACCGCAGGACGTGCCAGGCACGTCCATTGTCGGGTACGGAATTCCCGGCTGGACATGCCTGGCACGTCCATTGTCGCGAAGGGGTTGCATTTTTTAAAAATACCAGACCATTTTATATTTATATGTATTCAGCAGTTTTTTTAGGTCCCAATTGTTTTTTTTTTTTTTTTTAGTAACACTATCTGAGAGGTTCAGAATGGAGATATAAGGTTGTTTAGCACACTATTTTTACACAATGATTATTATATATATATATATATATATATATATATAGTTTTTTAAATTAATTTAAATTATGTTTATTATTTATTTATACTTGTATTACATTTTTTGCTCACCCTAAAATTTTAAGTTATCTGTTGCACAGGGGGATTGTTATTTTTTGGGGTTTGAAGCACTTTTTTTCAGTGCTCGTCTCCCTTTTTTGCATTTTGCGCTAAATGTGAGGATGGCTCTCTCAGCACAGACATTTTCAGTTAAATACATTTTAAAGAAAAATATCGGTTGTGCTTTTTATTGTAGAGTTTTCAAAATTACCCTGAAAGGTAAAAGCTGATTTATCCAAGCATACATGTCTAGACCCTCTATTCCCTTTTTCTTTTCTTTTTTTTGCAAAATCACTACTTTACTGAATATGAAGTTAACATTTATTAAGGATAAATACTTTAGTACAAATAGGAATGCTGCTAGCTAGCTAAGTACAGCAGACTATTTGGATGCTTGCCACAGTCATAACACGGAGCTTCCCTTAAAAATGAACTTCAACCTAAATATTGTGTGAAAAATAAATCTTATTGATAGGAAATTTAAAGGGAAAAAAAATAAGCACTGTAGTTAAAAACCAGTTCATAATGTTTATCTCATAATTAATGCTATTTCTGGCACACTGTGCTAAAATTATGTACAGACTGGACTGACTCACTGCATCATTTGAGGGGTAGAAGAGGACATTCAGAGCACATCAAAGAAATATATCCGCTGTGCAAAAATGTATTGGGTTAAAGTCTAAATTGATATCATAAATGGTACAAACACATTACTTGCGGCTCAGATCATTTATTAAGCAGTCAATGAAGCCTATTTCCAATAGTCTGAAACAGTAACTTAAAGCAAAGGGATAATTAATTAGAACTGGAAGCAGCTAACGTGATATCTAAAAAGGATGGAAGCGATGTGTTCATAAAAATATCTGTATTTAATGCAAAATTAAAGAGGGAGGATTACTCTATTTAGCTTCTGCCACAGGGTGACATTTTAATAAATATCGCTGGTTTCTTCAATCGTCGCTATGTACACACCACCTGTCTTTGGGTCATATTTTGTCTTAAAGTGGATAAGTCACCATATAATTTAATTGAACCCCTTGTAACATGGTGAATGCAATTAATTCAGGCTTTGATATAAAGCATTATGTCCCCTGTCCAACTCACCATACCCTGGTGACCCCACAGATGTTGTGACGGGTCATTACTTAAGCAAACAGTACAAGGGCAAATTTTCCCTATAGAATCTGCTGCTGGGCTCTATAGGCTGGATGTATTGGTCAGATTCTGATAGGATTTTAAAATGGCCATGGATGCATGTGCACGCTATACAGATTTGTCCTGTGGATTTAGCGTTGTAGCAGAGAGGGGAAGCGAATGCAAAAGATAAGCTGTAATCGAAGGATTATTGGGTCCGAGACGGTTCCTGTTGCTTGTTTGGTTAATGCTTATATTTTTCCATATTCTGCTTGAACCAAGGAATCTAACTTGAGTAGAATTGCACTGCCATGGAGGACGTCCATTAAATATGTCTTCCTATCTATGAGTCATCTCCAGGTGTGAGCTGCCTGCTTGTGATCTGGTGGGATCTAGAACTAGAGATCTGTATCACTGGCATCGTCATCCTGCTAACAAAAGGTGAAATTATGATGCCCCACAATGTGTTTCAACTAGACACATGTACACAACTAAACTGAACGCCTGCTTTTCAAGGTTACTTGATCTACAAAACCCCAATTCATCCCTCACACTTGGCTGTCTGGACTCCCTTGCCAACACAGCAGATATCTGCATGGATAAAGAACAGAATAAGCCTGGCACTGTGGTGCTGCGACTAAAGTGGTCTGCACAATGACCTCTCTCATTCCAGGAGTGATCCAGCAGCAAGTGCAAGTGACAAGTACCAACATGACAACAGTCAGAATTTCATCACCAAGGTCCAAGAGCTGACCTCTTTAAAGGAATTATTGGCTGCCGTTAATGCTATAATGGTAACGGGTGTGTTAGTCTTGGTATTAGTAATTATGCTGGTACTATAGATGATCTGTAGAGAAAACAAAAGGCTACAGGACCAGAGGCAACAAATACTATCCCGGTTGCACTACAGCCTTCACGGACACCATTACAAACTGGGAGAAGTAGCCAAAATAGACTGAGTGTATGGTTTTCATGTCTGGTCATGAAAACTGCTGCCAGACGTGAATAAATTAGGTACCTGGACCTCAGCAATGATAAAAAATCATCTTATTGATTTACTGGGGGATGTACAGTGGTCATGTACAGCTAGAATTTGTATGATCCTGTTGGGTAGGACTATCCAGTAGTAGACTGTGGAAACCTGTTTCTACTGATTAGAAACCAGTTTGTTTTGTTTAGTTAAAAATAAAAATGTTCTAAAGTGGGGCCCATGGTGCCACACCGTTTATTTCATATTTGTTTGTGATGGTATTCACAGTAGATGTGTTATTAGCACAGATAAAAACACTTACAAGACTGTATTATTCTCATTGCAAAAATTGGCTATTTCACAGTACTAAAATAGTCACAGACTTAGTGAAACTATTGCAGTTATTTTCATGTGGCAGAAAAGGGTCATGTTCTTTATCAATAATGTAATTATTTATATAATCTCCAAAAAATATAAATGTGTCCACGAGGTTCCACTTCCACGGGGCTCTAATAGGGAGCGGGCATAGAAGCTTCTGCACAGCCTTCAGAGTCATTCAGTTTGGTTTTTCAAAGATGGCTGCCGGATGATATCTCTGCAAAGGTAGGCTTTCAGAATCAAATATACACACTGTTCCACTGTACTCTGTTATGTTGATTTAATATATTATGTGCAGAAAAATAACATTATTCCCCTTTAAATATACAATAGACAAGAGCCTAGAAGAGTTCAGGGCTTAAACATAGAAACATAGAATGTGTCGGCAGATAAGAACCATGCGGTCGATATAGTCAACCCAATTTTCTAAATACTTTTATTAGTCCCCAGTTCCCTATCTTATATCTAGGATTGCCTTGTGATTATCACACACATGCTTAAAATCCTTGACTGTGTTTACCTCTACCACTTCTGCTGGAAGACTATTCCATACATCCACTACCCGCTCAGTTAAGAAATACTTCCCTGGTGGTATGAATCCCGCTTAGTGTTGTCCATTAACTTGTTTCACCCGGTATAAGGGCTTCTTCAGAACGTGGCAGCACTCATGGGATACGAGGCCCAGTGAGGACGAGATCACAGAAGTATTATTCCTGCTTGCCACAACAATGTTATTCTACTTTGTTTTTGTAAGGTATTTTTATGCTCTACATTAAACCTTTGTACTTTGTGATACTCATACTCTCTTATTATTTGCAGGTCATATGTAAAGACAAAGACCCAGAGGGAAGAGTCCAGATATCTGTGCTTCCTGCCATATGTATTTGGAATAGCGTGTGAGTGCAAATGACAGTAATACTGTGCACTTCACTATTATAACCACTGCTGTTTTGTATGATTCCCTCTGTATACGCACCTAAGGAGGTAGGGAATACATCCTGGATCTATTAGATCATAAGTATTACATTCCATCAGCACTTTAGCGCACTGTCACTTTGTTTTGTATTTGTTATATGTGTTTTGGGTAGATGCCTGAAGAAAAGCGCTATATTACCTCATCACCCACTGCCTCTTTATAATCTGGAAAGTACCTTGTAAATATGGTAACTTTTCTGATGATACATGCCCTTAACAGAAAAGATTTATGTTTTACTGCACACAACTCTCCCCTCTTCATAAGCATGATATCAATAAGAAAAATTGCTCACTTACCTCCTGTGAGCTTTCAAAGTCCTGACACGAGGCAATCTTTGTCCTTCAACCACAATATAATGTTTACAAAAAAAAAAAGGTTACCTCAGGCAATTGAGATCAAATGCATTAATCCGTAACAATGTTAGAAACCTTGACAATTGTTTTATTAATACAGCTTCAATAGCTTGGCTTACAGCTTGCATTAAAATATGTTATTGGAATTCCAGACAAAATACAAAAAATAGCAGATGAGAACTGACTGGTCCAATCTTCCTATCTCCGTCTTAAAATTCAATAACCCTATTTGAGCTATTCTTGGATTCCTGTACTATACATATCATCACGTCAAATTTACATACCAAATCCCCCTGAGCTTTAAGACTAGAGATGTCTTATAAAAAAAATAGAAATAAATAGAAAGCTTGGTGGGCAGGCCTTGACAGAACTGCATGGTAACTCATGGAAGAAAGCAAACACTTGTATTTTTAGGGAACACTTTCACCTCAAGGGCTCCATGCTGGCAATACAGAGCAACTAAAGTAAATCAACTCAAACCTAATCCACAAAAGAAATGGTGAAAAGTCTTTCTGCCCGCTAAACCATGTATCCATCGTGTAGAATCCAAGAAAGTATAAAACAAT
The DNA here is from genome assembly GCA_036172795.1 of Pelodytes ibericus. Taxonomy (NCBI): domain Eukaryota; kingdom Metazoa; phylum Chordata; class Amphibia; order Anura; family Pelodytidae; genus Pelodytes; species Pelodytes ibericus. The sequence continues at coordinate 75,468,089 of CM069861.1, read as the reverse complement.
CACGTTTATTGTAAAGTATAACAATACAGACCAAGGCGTTTACAGCAGCACAGGATGCTAGCCAGGATTACCCAAAGGCTCACACCTGACGCATTTCGTCATAAGACTTAGGTAACAGCCCACATCAACCCAGTAAATAAAAATTGTATTAGGTTAATTAGGTATCACTTACAGATAGCTGTATCAGTTCCCAATGAAGAAACAAAGGGAGCAGAGTCACCCACCCGGACTAAAATCCCAGAATAAAAAGAGAGATTTCCCCAAATTAAGAGACCCAAAAGGAAAATGATGTTACAGAGATTTAAATAAACACAACTTTAAAAATCAAAAGAAGAAAATATGGGGATCCTGGCTATGTGCCATGTACTGCAATAATCTGAATAACATCAAACTTAGCTCATAATAGGGCAAATTTAAACATGATAATACAAAGGAGTTGCAAACATCACTATTTTATGGCTTAAAGCAAAACAGTTATGACTTAACCCATAGTCAACTTTAATGAATAGCACCCAAAGTCTGTCTTATGGCTAATGTCTATCACAGTTTATGGAGGCAATCTCAATGCATCTGTCTACCCAAACCCATTTTAAGCATGCGTGGGATAGACACAAGGCTATCCTAGCTATAAGACCGGGAACGGGGGACTAATAAAAGTACTCAAAAAATTGGGCAGACTGGATGGACCGAATGGTTCTTATCTGCAGACACATTCTATGTTTCTATGTTTCTATGTAACTCTTCCTGTATAAACTCCTGTTGAATCCAACTAAAACAGCCATCACACTCTTCCCCCTCTTGTTTAATTCCTTTATTGGCCAAAATATAGTTATAATGCAGTCTGACTTAATGTCTACCAGGTATGGAAACCAGATAGGTGGATTATTTAACAGAGTTAGATTTCCAAATTAGCCCATGATGTAGAGGTAAACACACAGTCAAGGATTTTAAGCATGTTTGGGATAGGCACAAGACTATCCTAGCTAAGACAGGGAACTGGGGACTAATAAAGGTATTTAGAAAATTGGGCAGACTAGCTGGACCGAATGGTTGTTATCTGCCGACACATTCTATGTTTCTATGTTACTTATAGCAGATAATACCAACTAACTCCTCAACAATAGTATGCTTAGATTGCTCCAATGCAGTATTCCCAGTTTAAATAATTCTGTAAGCTTTATACTTTTCTTATTTTACATAAATTGAACAAAAGCACAATCATGCTACATTGATGGATAAAATCTGAACACTCCATTCTTTGTAAGAATAAAATATTAGCAGTGTGAACATGGATATTAACCCTTTTAATAAATGTAACTTTCCTGTGTGGGTGAAATCTTTGTATTGAATTCATGACACTTGTGAAAGATTGCAGACAAGAGCATAATGATGTCCTTAGCAAACGCATGTCGCAAATCTGTAATCCCAAGTATTTAAAAGGACTTGCAAAAAAAGATACTTTACTTCCATCTAGGGGAGAGACAATTAAATGTCTCAATACTCAAAAAAAGACTGCTTTGAATAGATAGCATTTAAAAACATGTAGGTTATTCCAGTGTAATTTCTTGAAATCAAAACAACTTATTGGAACCAATTTTTTTCAACAATACTTTTAAATTGCATTAAGATGGGTTTACAACAGCCATTCAGGGCTTTTTTTTTGTAGTTTTACTTCACTGCAATGGTCATTTAATAAAAGCCTCAGGTCTGTTGAGCAAATGCTGACAGAATATACCTATTCACAAGAGAGTTATATTAAACATATTGTGTTTTTATATAAAATACTGTGAGTTCTGTGGTTGCGGAATTATGACATTATGTACATTTCATGAGCACTTCACATTTTTGAAAAATAATGAAAATAGTTCGATGAGAGATAAAAGCCATGTCCAGTTTAAGATGTATATTAGTGGAAAAACATCTAGAGTAAAATAGTTTGATCCAAGCGGCACCAAATAAAAAGCCAAGAATAAATCCTCATGACCTTCAATACCATATTTTTGGGCACTCAACCTTTTTTATTTCCCCAAAAACTCACCTGAGGTAAATACACAAATTAACTCAGTTTTGTGGAAACTCTTTAAAAACTTTGTTCCCAAGCAGAGCTCAAATTGAAGCCAATGGGGACTTGTAATAATACATTTTAGATGTGTAAAATGGAGGGAAAATCTGGAGGCATCTCATTCTGTATCTACAATTTGGCCATTCAGAACTTTGTATCTAACATTGTTTGACGGAGACATGGATTATTAGCTAGTGAGAAAGATTTGCACAAGGTTTATGAAAGGAAATAACCCAGAAGTGACCTTGCCGTGACACAGTCTTTTCCTCAACTGAACCTCTGACTCATAATGAAACTAAATGACATGGTGATGACTTGGTTTTTTTATCCCTGAAGAAGGTCTGTCTAGACTGTCAAAGCAAACAGAACCTTATGATAATGCTAATGTAGTATACTTGTTACTTTGTTCTACTCATTGTGTGGTTATTTTTGGCACTAACTTGCATGGCTTGATTCCAAACACAAATTTCAATTACCATACATGAAGCTATTAAATTAGATTTTCTACCCATTTGTTTTTTTCCCCAGCTTTTTTTTTTTCATTATCTAGGTATTCTGTGCTTATTTAGTGGTTGTGTTCACTAGACTTCCTTTGCAGAATAGATGATCTGCAAACTAGCATACACATAGTTTTTTCTGATATGCTTAAATGTATATGTTTGACTGCAGTCTCCCAATCAAACTTGTCTTGTTGCTTTTTTATAGAACTGGAAGTTTAAAAGGCAAAAACAATACTGATTGGGTTCCTTCCTTTATATGATTTTACATAATTGGGACTGGAGGAGGAAAACAACAACATGTTTTGAAGGTATACATCTTGTGTTGATAGTAAAGAATATTATATGCATATTAATGAAGTGCAACATCTCTGAAACTCCATCTTGTAGTAGACCAACCCTTATTTTTCCTGTAAAATAAATCAAGCAACTTACTTGAAGCCCTATGTTCAATTCTTTGGAGAGGCCAATATTTGTGAGCTGCTCCATAACAGCGACCTGTTTGGAGAATGGGCCCCAGGCCCATAATGCTACACCACCCCTCATAATGCTGCCACCATTCATATTGCCCGCTTTACCCTCTTGTATATCCGTTAAAACTGTGATGCAGTAATGGTTATGATGTTTTCCCATTCTGGTCCGTAACAACAAAAATACATTCATTTGATGTTTTACTTACTTAGGTTTTTGTTTTTAGGGGTCACATGCATTTTAAACAAAAATTCAATTTGGAATTTCACCTCAAAGCATGATCCTTCCAGACGTACATAAACATGAGATGTTGAAGGGGAGCGGGTACTCCCGTGCGGCAGTGACTCCTCCAGATTACCAATCTTCATTGTTATGTGGAATCACAATGATCATATGCCCCAAGAGCCAAAAGTCAAATGCTATGTTAAAAGGCAACATGCGCCTTTGACATGAAGGGGTTAATGTGGAAAAGAAAGTGGAAACACCATCTCAAAAATGACATATAGCATTTATAGAAAACTTTCCCTCAGCTGCATAGAAAAAAAAATGAAGCCAAATACTGGGGACATCTCTTCTAACAGCCACTATAATAAACATCTACAATTAATAGAAAGCAAAAACTTGCAGCAAGAAATCCAACTGATTTTTAGACGTTGTTCTTTGAATGAAACTAGGCGCATTATCAAAAGAAACGGCATTCACACCCAACTGCTTTCGAGCACCTGCTCCGTGCAGAACTGATTGTTCCTAAATTCACCCTTTGATATCCAGGCTACTGCGACACACAGAATACAGCTAATCAGGAAGGATCTACAGGCAATGAACTAGACGTCTGCTAAAGGCAAAAATCTAGATTCGTGGATGAAAAATGCCCAGTGATATCACCGTGTCCATTGGCTGAAATAACTCTGCTGAATTTAACAATATGACAACAACAATGCAAAAATTTGCACCATGAGAAAAAAAAATATACAAACACAAAAAAGAAAACCTTGAAATGTGAAATATATTTCTCTGAACACAGTTGGATGCTTGCTATCAAATGTATTTAAAATATTGAGACACTGCTAAATACAGACATACATTACTGCAAATAAACATAATTGTCCCCTCTTTCAACTGCAAGAAGTCTATAGGGTATGTACCAGGTTAATAGATATGTATGGAAGAGTCTATTAACAATCATTACAAAATTATTTTATAACTCCACTGCTTCTGGGATACCATTTTCTGCATATTACATCCACATACAGTTGATTACTCAGAACTTAAAGCTGCTAAAAATTCTATTGGCCCTAGTATGGGAATAAACTGCCATGTGCTTCTTAGGATACAAGCAATTGTATCCTCCAACCAACAGCCTCCATGCTTCACTGTGCCAACTTGAACTCACTGCTAGCAAAGTGAGCGAACCTGTTTTTATTTCAGTTAGGTTCAATCTAGCTGATCATGCATATTTATAAAGATACATGTGGGTTTAAAGGATGTTTAACTTTTGCATCTATGAAATAAGAAAAAAAGGTCCCCTCACAAAGCAAAAAACTAGGGTAATTTCAGCAAATAATATATTACTATAGTATAGTTACATTTATGTATATTACAGTATGCCTTTTTAAAGGAGGCAGTATTATAGTATATCACAGTGTTATAATATATCTATGTCACATACACATTTCTATAGCTATCTGCGTGTAATATATATATATATATATATATATATATTATGTAAATGTATTCTTTTGGGATCACCTACAAAATAATCAAGTAATGAGATTTAGCAATACACATGGTGGAAAATCCCTTTTCCAAGACATACATTTTATTTTTGGTGCATTTATTGACATTTCTGCAGATTAAAATACAAACACACACACACACACACACACACACACACACACACACACACACACACACACACACTACTTTTTTCCATACTAGAAGGGAGTTAAAAGTACTACATAATACTTTCCTTGCATTGTAGTAAACAGGCTGATTGTTTATCATAACAAAGCGATACTGTGCTGTGAGCCTGTCAATATCTACACTATGATTATCTGGCATATCTTCATGAAAATCTGGGATGTGCGGACATATTGCATTTTGTTAGAAAGGTACCATGGGCAGGAAATAGCACACCATCACTGGCAAATTGTTGTTTAAAATAATCTAGCCTCTGATCTATATTTGAACCATATCATACTGAAGCCTGCCTACTCAATTTCAAGATGGCTTAACAAAAAGGAAAAAAATAATCTTATCAATGTTTGAAAAAGAAAAATGTTTTGGATGGAGTGATATAGAACGAATAAACATCTAAATCAAAATCTGTAAATCCATATCAAGTAATAAACTACGGTATATGAGGACATCAGTCAAGGTTCAATAACAACTGATGTGATAATGGGTAGCTACTATGTATTCAAACTATTACATGGCATTGGAAAGTGCATATCTATATCTGGAAAACCACAACAACAATGTAAAATCAGAGTTTCGGAATATAACGGTACTTTCAAAAAGAGGTTAAAACATAATAAAGGAGAAGAAGGCATATTGAAATGTATTAGCAAGGTTTAAAAAAAACAAAAAAACTTGAAATAATCAGTTGTGAAGCCTTTGTAGATGAATGTTATACAAGTGGACATAATATGCAACCTGAATAAACTACCATTTTAAAAATGTTTAATAAAACGATATCATCTTGTCAATACATACCAGCAGATGAGAAATGGTACAAATCTTGATTACTATCGCTGCTGCATTTGATTTAGTTTCAAGTGAGGACATTGAGCTATAGATATGCAATGCTTGTGTACAAATATTTGAGCTGACACCTCATAATCATGCATTCCACTACAATAAGCATTTTTGGCTTCGTAGCAGAAGTTAATGAAAAGTGTACGGTTTCCCTTACAAGAGTCATATCAGGTATTTTGTAAGATGTGGGCCGAAAACACAGTTGTATAAACCAAGAACTAACAACTACAGCAAGTATTCAGTCAGAATGTAGACATCAGCAGATGACCAATAGATGGGCATAAAACTGGCAGCTAGCAAAATAGAAAATCCCAAGCAATTTCTAATTTTTTAAACCCAAATGCCTTTCTCACAACCTCTTGGATCCAGCAGAACAGTCCTGATTTCGGACCGTGTCGAGTTATCCTGGGTTCTTTTTCTAGTGTCCCATTTTTCTATACCTATGGTTGCTACATTTTTGGATATATATATTAAAAAAAAAAATTAGAATAAAAACGCCATAGACTTAAAGAGACTGTATAACCTTTACTCCGCATGTAGATAATAAAAGTATGAATGACAATGTTCTATGCATTTTGCTAGAAAAACTGCAAGCAAATGTCTAAATTAGGAGAAAAATGTATTTTAAATGTGTCTCTGGTGTCCCCTGTTTATGACATCACCTGTGGTCTGATATGCGAATGAACTGTTTTACAATGGAAAATGTATAATTTGCATATCAAGCCACAGGTGATGTCATAAACTGGAAACTCCACAGATACATTTTTTGGGGCAAATCTTATAATAAAAATCTTTATTTTCAATTAATGTATCTGTCTTAAATGGTACATGGGCAAAAATGAAATAGAATGAGATTAACACTCCTTTAAAACAGCACTTTCTGGGGTGTTTTCATTTAGATTTTCTGGTCCTCTTTCCTCTTCATTTTGTTCTATTAAAATAATTATAGAATACCCCTTTTGTAGGTAGTTGTGAAAATAAATGTCTTATTTAAGATTTAAATGTGATCATAAATAGGAGACTCCACAGACACATTTAAAAACATTATTCTCCTAATTTGTACATTTGCTTGCAATACTACTAACACAATGTATAGATCATTTTCAATCATTGTTTATTCTCTTCATTATAACCTCACATTATAAGCTAAATGTAGGTGATACAGTCCCTTCAACATTAACCTTAAACCTGCTTGTAAACCCTTTCTGGGAAACCTGAAAAAATATAATGTAAACATGCATGAATAAGCACATAACAGAACACGCTCATGTGCATAATGGGCTGGCATGTCGACATTCAATAACGCCTTCATTTATATCCATTAATACACAATTTCAAAAGAAAATAAACATTCAGTGTATATAGGGTTGCCACCTGGCCGGTATTTTACCGGCAGGCCAGTAAAAAAATTGGCATCAGGCCAATGTTAAGTCTATGGAGACAGTACCAAGGCTGGTATTTTTTTGAAGAAAAGGTGGCAACCCTAAGTGTATATCTAAAAATAGACATTCTAAGGCCTCTACGAAAATTATCACATGTGATAGATTGAGCATCAGAGGCTTTTAGAAGACAAATATATCAGAAGCTACAGACCAAGGTTCTTTTAAACAAACACGTCATCAACTCTCCCCAGGCATTTAGTAGTACCCTCATGTCAAATATTACAACACTGATTAAAAAATAAAAAGGTGACCCTAACTTTGAATGCCTTGCGAACTATCGAGGAAAGTTGTTTGAGATCTAGTGCTTACTGGTGAAAAGGCAGTATAGAGGTCAGTACCAATGTCAAGCGATATAAAACAAAATGGAGAATGGCATTAAAAAACATACAAGCCAGTCTTCTATGACAAATGTTGTAATATTTACAAATATACAGATAACCATTGGCATTTTTAAAAGTAGTTTGTGCATTTATTTTCTCCTCGGTGGTGGAGGAGGTACTTTTCCATTTGCACTTTGCACTTCCTGCTTTGGTTCACAAAGAGCAACTAAAAATAGTCTCTCTTAGCTGAAAAAAGCATTTGACATGACGAGCGGACTAAGTTGTGTGAACATTTTTACATATGCGCATATTGCCGTATTCCCTTTGAAAGCTGCCGTATTGTCACAATGTTAACCTACTCATTAATGAGACTAACCCTTAACTTATTTTTGATGAAGAAAAAGAAGGCGAGAGGAGAATTCCCACAGGTGTGAATAAAAGTGTATTTGCTCATATAATAGGAAAAAAATAAAAGGCCTGAATATAAGACTACCCTATAGGAAAAAAGTTTTACTTGTAAATATTCACAATGTAAACTGCTATCATATTTAATACAAATTATGATAGGGAAAAAAAAATAATTCTGTTTTTTATATCCTATGATTTGCCAATCTGCCCCCCCAGACGTAACCAGTGCTGCCCTGATTACAAGACGACCTGAAATATACTCTAAAAAAAACCTTGTCTCAAATTCAAGCAAATAGGGTATGTTCTGCAGTAGGAGAGCCTCAAAAATATTAACGTACAGCTTTTTACCTAATTTCTACCATTATATCATTTTGCAACACAAAGGCATGCGAGTTAGAGAGTGAATTATCCCTTCTTCCAACATGTTTTAATTAAGTCAAGGTTTCCCAAACCTCAGCAACTATGGCTTATAAAAATACAACTGGTAGCACCTAACATTAAGGATCCCGTTCTTACGTGTTTACCTCTTCATTAGCTCCTAAAGCATCTTTTGATGCCTATGTTCTACTATCATTCGCTGACCTCTACAACTTTCCCCTTAACAAATATATTACAGGATGAACCAATCTTTGAGCGAAGGTCTCAAACGTAAGTGTAGTTGACTTGCAGTTGTTACTGTTCATTGACAGAATGCGTTTCGGAATTACACTGAACAGATATGGTCACCGAGAATCCAAACGTCTTCGAAAGCCACAAAATTTACAAGTTCGAGGCAGAAGTGTAAAACTAAGTGAAATTATGAGATGTGACAGCTCTCTACCTCAGCTGTTCTCAGTCCTATATAAACGTCAGGAAACAGATGGTGCTTTTCAAGCATACTTAGGCCAGTTTTAGAAGGACGATTAATACAGAAACCAAAACACAAGCATCAACAGAGAAAATCCCTGCCATGTACAGTCCCTATTCTGGCCAATTTTAGTCTTGGACTTGGCTATTAATTTAATAAGCAAACAACGAGTGCTGAATGTGGCAAAGTTCATAATAAGAACTGTTCTTCAGATGCCTCTTCCAGCTGACAAAACATACATAAGATGACACTCCTTTAAATTCTAATCTCTTCAAGAATTCCTCAACTCCACCCTCTTCATGGCATTCAATTTAATATAGTTTGAAGGAATAGCTTGAATTTTGAAATTCACTCCCAACTATTAAGGATAGGGTTTTTTTGCTAGTGGATACAAATATAAGGCTTTATAGTGCAACTTTTTCACAGTTTATTATACTGAATTGAAGACTACAAGACTGGTAATTTAATCCCGACAGACTGGCTTTAAGATTCAGACAACACATGAAAGCAGATGTAGTGCTTCAATGAGGAAGAGGTAGAAATTGAAGGCTAAGCAAGATACTGCTGCTCCAATAAGGTTCACAAACAAAATGCTGAACCTACTAATGTAAAAACATATAAGCTATTGCTGCAGATGTCAAGACAACTAAGGTTTTTGTAATTACAATAAAAGCAATGGCATCATAAAAATCTCCATTATGTTACCACAATTACAGCCTACTATACCATTTATGCAAGATTGTAGCAGACACAAATAAAAGTAGAAAACACGTCAACTATCGTCATCGACTAGTGTCTAAGATCACGGAGATCTGGGTGCAAATTTTTTCAGGTAACTCCCTTAGCAATATAGTCTTCCTGACCACACTTTCCCCACCATTTTAATCTTTTAAGCTATATGACTTACCCTGTGTTTTCTAAATAGACTATTTACTTTAGAAAATATTTTGGTGAGATGTCATAATATGGGGGTTTTATTGAAATTTCAGTAACGGGCATTTTATTTAACAAAGAAAAAACAGGTTTAGTAACTAAAAGGTGGAATGAGGTGAGATTATCATTTCATCTCATTTAGCACAGCATTATAAAGGGCCAATCCTGGCATGTTTCTTCTGTAACAAGAGCTGATTGAGTACAGTGTGTAGAATGCATAGCTAACTCTGAGAGAGAGTTCTTCAAAACATTTAACTATGTATCCTGCACAGCCAATTTAGTCAACCTTGCAGGAGAAAGTCTGAGGTATGTTCTTTCATTTTGCATACTTAAGTCACACTTCACTGAACAAACACCGCTAACATCATGCTACTATTGATACACATATCCAATCACACAGAACCGTTGACAGACAATGACACATTTTGTTTACTCACAGCCTGACACTCACCCATACACATAAGCAGCCTGCCACCGACACGCTTACTCTATCACTCAACTCATCTGCATCAGCCTGCCACTCACTCATTTTATTTTGTTTGTATGTGTATAATTTCATTTATTTTAATCAAAATTTCACATTCATCTCATACCCGTCCAGTTCAAATTAGGATCTGTGTATTAATGAGGGAAGCTGGTGCTGAGAAAATGGTAAATGATCTATTGCCTGTATGAGGAAAGATAATTTGAGTAGCTACAATATGTTCTTGCCTCAGACCCCATTTAAAAAAGTGTAAATGTGATATGGAGCAGACAAATGCTAACTTCTACTGCTGAATATGCTAAGACCATCACTGGAATGGAAAGGATGGTGGTAATGAACTTGTGTTCTATGTCAGATAGCAGTAAGAGGGGAGCAACAAAGACCCCATACAATTAAACATCATAGAGGATGAAATATGGAGGATTTTGAGGAGTGTCAGGCAGCTACATAAAGTAACTTATGCTTTTTTTTTTTTTAAGGAAACACACCTAGTAATGAAGCCATAATAATGAAGCCTTATCCCTCAGGCAAGGGAGGTGATTATTTAGTTCGGAGAACTATTCTTTATCCACACCCATTACCTTTCTCCCTCCAATGTGAACACTACTTTCTTGACAACATTTAAAATATAATCTCAAACTTCAAGTCACTGTAGGGTCTATTTACTAAAAAGGGAAGTTGCAGGTAAATTAAGGCGAGATAAACATTTCATGTCACGGACTCAACTGTGCAATGTGCAGGGACAAGCCTCGTCCTAGAAGAGTTGGCCATGCATAATGTATTGATTTTAGCAATTTCATCTGTTTTGGAGAACAGTCATGGAGGTTGTGATACCTCTAGATTGACATCAAACAATAAAACAGCAGTTATCCGAACATACCTTCTAACATGATGCGGGACCAACGAATGGTAGGATGTCTGAGAAGGTGTCTGCTAAGCGGAGAGGGATTTTTATTTATTTAGAAAGTGTTTTACCAGGAAGAATACATTGAGATTTCTCTCGTTTTCAAGTATCTGCTTGGGACCCAGTACGGAATGGAGTTACACAATTAAAAATACATACATACATACATACATATATTAAACAAGTTGGAAGGAGAACATACAGGGTAAATCATTATTGATACAACATGCACAGTATAAAAAGGAGTTTGTAAACTAATAAAAAAAGGTACAATCTGTTTTGAAGTTTTGGGAGACACTCATTTTGAGGGATTTTAGACGATTATGATTTGGCAGAAAACAGGAAGACTATTCCACATATAACGCACCTCGACCTGCTTTTTGAAGTGAGGGATCGCTAGTGAAGGTCTGGTGCAGGATCTGAGATTGTAGGATGTGCAGGGAGTAATAGTGAGCATACTGCTCAGGTAGAGGGGGAGCTTTCCAGAAGAGTGGTTATGCACTAAGCACGCTAGGTGGAGAGTGCGCCTGGAGGAAAGCATCAGCCAGTTTAACTCTTAACATTTTACAGTGATGAGAATTATAATCGCACAATGTATTGTACAGAGTGTCGAGCTTACCGAGATGGGTCTGCAGGGCAGAATCATACACAACATCTCCATAGTTTAAGATGGGCATAACATTTGCTGCACAATACGTTTCCTTATTGTGGCATGTAGCATGCCAACCAACCATTCATGGGCAGTTTTGCTAATGCATGTTTAGATTAATCCGGTGCATGGACTCTTTACCCCAGTGGAGTTCCAGAAAATAGGGATGTTAGATGTCAACCAATCACACGCTGAAATTTACCAGTTTTCAAACTGAATGGCAGCAAGATCTTCCAGCCACTTACAGAGCATGTATAATAATATCCCGTGAGGTATTAGTTGGACAGAAACCAGTCACGTCTTTAGAGAATGTGCCTCGGCACACGGTAATCTAATGTGAATGGAACTTCCAGCTCAGCAACGTTCAATGACTAGACATGTTTTTTTCTGAACTGGGCCACAGAAATCAGAAATGCATAAAGATTACAATTTTTTTATTTACAGTAATGTTGAAGAATAGTTTGTTATCCATAGGAAAATGTTTGGTTAATTAGCAGATGTGAATATGGGTCGTTAAATTAGATCCATACCCCCCAATTTCCCCAGAAATGCAGGACACTGGGGAAGGGTGGGGAGCTTGGAAGTGTCACTGCTACCGCTGCAACTATATTGGTTCTTCAGTGTTTAAGACACTGGAGAATGAAAATCTGGACCACAGAATGGCAGTTCCTAATCGTAATGCCCAGCCTAAATTGGGACATTGGGGGGATTTTCTTATTAAATTGGCGCATTATGGCCCGCGGGCTCTGCTTTCACAAAATTAATTGACAATCCCATCAATTATAGCTTAAATGGAAGGGCAATTTAAATATTAAGGAAGTGGCCACCTAAAAAAAAGTCACTAGACCATATATTTCTTTTGCGCATATTCGGGTGTTAGATTATTTATAAAAACACTTTGACTGTTTATGCTAGGAGCATATTTCCCAGCATGCACTCATATTTGCCAACATTCCAGATATGCCAAAGCAGTCTAGTTTTTGGCTGTCCTGAACCGCCACATTTAGCTCAGTGCCAGCAACATTGCCTCACAAAACAGTTGTTTGCATCTGAACTATGTAGGTCTATGAGAATCAACTCATTTAATAAACAGTTATAGCAGTTTAATCAAGAGTCGTAATAAAAACAGTGCTATTTATCAACTGCACGGGTGTACAGATTTTTTTCCCACACCTGGAAAAGTTAAAAAACACAATTGCAGCAAACGACTTAAGAGCCATGCCTAACTTTTAAAAACTGTGCTAACATTATATTTATTTCAGATGGACCACTGTATGCAATAGCATGTTTAAAAGATTCTGACTTCCCAAAAAATGTAACAACATATAAAACAGAAAAAAGTTACCTTAATGATAACCATGATGTATTTGTGAGACTTCCATCAACATTTAGCAGTCTTTACGGACAGGATTATCATGAAAAAAAATAAAAAATAATACGAAATATATTGCTTTAATTCAGGGCTCGACAAACCCCAGACCGCCATGGCGACCAGGAAATTAGACCTGGCGCCTGGGTGCTGTCAGCCTCATGGTCCCCTTGCCGCTACCATCCAATTTTTCCGCAGAGCGAGGGGGTAAAGTGCCGATGGCACAGACTGCAAGCTCTGCCCCCTCGCACAACGCGTGTCTGAGTGCCGGATGTCGTCACGTGACATCCTGGCACTCAGCATGCCGACCAACGGAGTTAAGCTGCAGGAATGTCCCCCTCCCCTGCAGTGAGGTAAAGCAGCAGGGAGGGGGACACGTTAAGAAAAAAACCCAAGTAAAGACTGTGAGGTGGGTGTGTGTTTGTATGTATTGTAAAGTAGGTGTGTGTAAGGTGTTTGTATATATGTGTATATGTAAAGTAGGTGTGTGTGAGGTGTTTGGATATATGGGTATATGTAAAGTAGGTGTGTGTGTGTGTGAGGTGTTTGGATATATGGGTATATGTAAAGTAGGTGTGTGTGTGTGTGTGAGGTGTTTGGATATATGGGTATATGTAAAGTAGGTGTGTGTGTGTGTGTGAGGTGTTTGGATATATGGGTATATGTAAAGTAGGTGTGTGTGTGTGTGTGTGAGGTGTTTGGATATATGGGTATATGTAAAGTAGGTGTGTGTGTGTGTGAGGTGTTTGGATATATGGGTATATGTAAAGTAGGTGTGTGTGAGGTGTTTGGATATATGGGTATATGTAAAGTAGGTGTGTGTGTGTGTGTGTGTGTGTGAGGTGTTTGGATATATGGGTATATGTAAAGTAGGTGTGTGTGATGTGTTTGGATATTTGTGTATGTGTAAAGTACGTGTGTTTGGATATATGTGAAGTAGGATTGTGTGTTTATGAATTGCGTTTATGTTTGCGTGATTGTCTGGCTCCTAAAAAAAAATCCTGGCTTAAAATGCAAGTTCCCAGTTAAATACAAGAAAATGAAGTCTGTAAAAAAGTTTAAAAGCTGCTGAAATACAATGCATCATAAAGAGTAACAATGTTATTTACTTGAGTTAATTAATAAACATATTCCCTTTGGGTAATTTACAACCATGTGAATTTCAACTGGAACTATTAAATCAAATCAAAATGATTGTGTACGGTCTGCCTATTCACAAGACTAAGGTATTTATTGTAGTCTAATAAGATCTCTTGGCATGACTATATCGCACCACACTGGGTCATGAGTAGCCTTTGGCATACTTCCAAACTTCTGCCTGCTGGCAAAGTGGGACAGAGGTAGAGCTCAGTGGTAAAGCGCCACTAAAATGGGACTCTCCTGCACAAAGCAGGACAGTTAGGAGGAGGGTCACCGGGGCCACTGTGTGCATATGGAGGTACTGCCAGGACAGTGTCAAATTTGACATAAGACCCTAAAAAGCTGGTCATGGTTTTCAAAATTAAAGTGACAGTCTAGTCACCAAACTCACTTTGGTGCAAGATGAAGATAACTGCTTGTATAGTGCTCAGGGTTTTTTTGTTCCCAGTGTGATTTGATGCAGGCGTTTTGCATAAATCAAATTTTTAATATTTGACTCAAGCCCTCCCCAGTGATGACTCTGCATATTTACTGCAGGTGCTGCAGCAGTGATTAAATAGACATGGAGCATATACAAGTGTTGTTTCATTTAGTCATTTCCTGTGCTGCTGGAATAATACATTGTGTTGACTCTGTGGGTGACCTTGCTCTTTTAGACAGTAGGATCTCTTAACAGTGCAACACATTGTCTGGTGACCACACTAGAGAGACAGGAAATTCCATTCATTTGAATTAAATTATTCTCATTGGTTCATGCAGCAAAAAAAAAAAAAATTACTTTTACTCAGCTAGTGTGGGCAAGACTGTTGTATTTTACATTTTAACCAATGCAAAATGTAAAACAAACATTTTAAAGTACTTTAAAAGCACATTAATATGCAATGACGTTTGGAAGATGCATTTTGGGCACCAGACAGTCCCTTTCAGGGCTTTTGGCAACAAACCACAAATTCCAAATGTACTTTGGCTAGTCTATTATAAAATTGCAACTTCCACGTACTCATTAATCCTTTTGGTTGAATTGATGTGCTATTTTCAGAAGTACAAGTATTTGCATATTTATCAGATATAGAATACAAAAGTGATAAAACACAGTGAAAAAGCACAGTATACAAACAATATTTATGAAACTATCACAGGTTTGAAACAGAAAACTATAACATTATTAAAGGATGTTGAAATAGGATAAAAAAAAAAAGAAAATGGAAAGCGATTTAATGCCTTGCAGCTGCTTAGCACTACTTAGCATGTGTAGCCTTTATGTAATAAAATTATTCTCATCATATCCTCAAAGCAAACTAAACTATCAAAAGATCTAAGCGAGATGGAAGAACTCTCGCCTAAGATATTCCCCATGAGACCTCTTGCAAATCACAACAATCTCTCATTCAATACGAACATGTAACAGTAGGTCAGAAATTCACTGATACAGATTGCAAGGTTTATTGCATGTGCCGGTTTCTTATGGATAGTCACAGACTGACAGGACATTATTTTCATAAAGCTTGTCTATCTTAAAGCCGAGAACATTAGTTGTGTCTGGTGTTTTGTGACAAATAAGCTGTTTTTTTGTGTTTAAAGGGACACTAAACATTTTTTTATCACTTGTGCTTGTAATATAGACGCACAAGTGAAATGTCCATTGTCCCTAGTAAGAGGATGAACTGGTGTGTACATTTGATACTACATGCCAGTTTATCCTCTGACCGACAGCTGCCATGCTTCCATAGGAAACAGGCAGCCGTCTGGTCGGCGACTGGCTCTCTCTACTAGCACAGAGAGCACCCCTCATTTTTGCATGGAATCAGCAGGGGGGGGGGGGCCTTAACTAGGTCCCCTCTGCTAATTCCATGCAAAAACGAGGGTCTCTCTCTGCCCTGGCAGCAAGAGACCCTTGCATTTGGCTGTTAGAGCGGGACAGGCCCCCGCTCTGATTGGCTGTGCGCGTGCTGACGTTTGTCAGCACGCGACAACCAGCAACTGCTGTGTCTCGCATGACACAGCAAATAGTAAACCCGCTTGTATCTATTAAGATACACGTCGGGTTTACGTTTTTGTACCGGGACATGTATTGTTTAACCCTTGCTTCTTTGAAGGAAGCAAGGGTTAAACATTTTGAAATGTCCCTTTAAGCATTTAATAATAATCAATGTAATCAGAAGGGTACTTAGACAAGTGCATTTGGGTGAAGCGTGCTTGGTCTCTATAGGCTCCTGGCATGTGCCAAAGCCATTGGGTTCTTAATTTATGTATTTTGGAAAGCTTTGTTGCCATAAACATGTAAATACAGCCAAGTGGTACACCATAGGATATACAAATCTGTGTATTGAAAAATAAAAGCACTTTTTTTTTCACTGTATAAACAACTTTTAGAGGACATTTATATTGTGCTATAATTATGCTAAAACAAATATATAAAACATAAGGACATTTTAATTTAAAAAAAGTACATATGTTAAAAACCAAAATCATAGTTAAATATTTCAAATTTATAACAAGATGTTTTGAAATGCTTATTGCCAAGGTAAAAGCTACAGATTAAGAACCGGACATGTTTTGCCACACAGGGCATTTTTGGAGGTAAGTGATAAACTAGATAAAGTTACTTTCAATGAGAAATTTTTAATTTGAATAACAAGCCATAGACACATTTAAAGCATATTTTCTCTTCATGGGTCATTTTTAATGATTTTGGTTATTCTACAATCACGGTATAAACAAACAATCTTTAGGTAATAGAGTACCTTTAAAAATAACCTCTACATGATTGGTATGTCACACTAAGTTGCTTCCTGAGGTAACTGCCACTGATGCCGATTATTAAATATATTAAAAAAAAAAAAATAATTAACCCCATTATGTCCTTCCTTTTCATCACCATCACATATACCCCCCCCTTTCCCCCCAAAAAGAACCCTACTCTCTGTACATCATTAGATTACCACCTCGGTTACTTTCTTTAGAGATAAAAGCAGCATAAACCAATCAAGACCAAGCAGATGGAAGTGTAACACCAAAGAGTTTAGAATGCCTGCAACCCAACAATATAAATGATTCCCTTTCATAATGATAAATATCTACAGAGTAAAAGAAAGAAAATAAATAAAAACATAAATCAGTATTACTGAAGAATGAAAATATTTCTGAAAAGGTCATTGTAAATGCCCTGCTTGAAGCTGAAATCAAACAACCATTTACTGGAAGAGGGGGAAAAAAAGATGTTAAGTTTTATTTATTATCTGGCAACATTCTTTATACACTAATGCGATCAACAGGTAGACCAAGGAAAGAATGCAGAATGCATTTCACAAAAGAAAGAAAATTATTTAAGGGGCACTTTATCTCACAACATTTAACTATAGCTTTTAAAGATCCGACCCATACAACCATGCGGCAGGTTAATGAAATATTCCATGAGGTAACACTTAGGAGTAATGAAAGGGAGCTATAATAGCAACAATAATAATAAAAAAAACAACAACTGCAAATAATACATAGGATAAAGTACTCCCTGTGGGGTATAACCAGACTGTTAAGGTTCTGTATCAAATGGCTCTGTTGGCAAATAAACTATCCCGCTGAAGGTCGGGAGATTAAATTCTACACTTTATCAGAAAAACAAAACGACTACTTGGCTATACACTAAAGAGATAAGTCGCTAAATTCACTATGCTCAAAATAATTTGTTCCACGGGTAAACTGTATCATAAATGCACAAAGGCGAATGTAGATTTGATGTCCTTATTTATGTGCAAAATCTAGAGCCCTCAAAAATCTAGAACGGGCATCATTTTCAGCAGGGGAAAAGAATATCTGCAAGCCTAAATGAGGTAAAAAAATTAATTAGAAAGCGTTAATTACTTTTACATACAGCACACCTAAAGCCCAATGAGAAAGCAGCCGGATAACTTGGGAACTATGTGTTTTAAATGGGCACAACTACTACAGGGCTATGTGTATCTTATAAATCCAATACACATAGAGCGTATTTTCATGAATGCATACAGCGGCACATACAGTGGCAAGTAAAAGCTATAGGTGTCTGGCAACCCTAATTATGAGCATGAATGTTCTCAGTGTGTATAAACCGGTCATGCATACCAGTCACTTAAGGCACTAGGATGTAAACATGAGTGGGCACAGTGTCCATTAATACAGCAACCAGGACCTGGAAGTGAAGTTATTGAAGTATTAATTTTTTTTTTTTAAATAACTTCTCATCTATAGATTTGCTTGCCAAGCACAATGTATAAATGAAAAGTATTAGCTGCACCCTAAAAATTGGCCTACTGGGCTAATAACTTGACAGTGCTCAAGAAACAGAGGATTTTGTTATATATAGGAAGTGCTCGCCAAAGTAACCACCTAATGGTTGGTCTGTTGCAGTGAACACCATGTATAACATGAAACCCCATCAATTATGTCCCGAAGTCTGAGTTGCTCCGCTTCTCTGAGCGCCACTGTATTTAATGCATAGAGAATGAGATGGCCTTACATGATTTGGTCTAAGCACCAATGCTGGCCTCTACCTCTCCTCTTAAAACATCATCATTGCATCAACAAAGGTTTTACAAATAAATTGTGTATAAACCTTTCATAAAGAACCTTTCATTTTTGTATGTTTAATAATTGGAAATAAATGCAAATTGTAAGAAAATGACATAAGGATGATCCAAAAGGATACATTTAAAACGCTATTAAGGGACCTCAATCCCATAGCTATAATAGATCTGAATGTCAAAAAAAAAAAAACCTTTCATAAAGAACACAATGCAGCCTAAAATGAATGTACATGTGTGTGTGTGTACTAACTTACTTTAACATTAAAAAAAAAAAAAAAAGATTTCTTAAGAAAGTAATAATCCCTTTACCTCTATCTGCCTTGGAGCCCTTTGTATTATTGTGTTTAGCACTCAATGTGTCGTAATTCTTACACCAGCATGCACTTGAGCTCCTTTTCCTGATTGGTTGTTGTTCACTTTGTATATTTTTAAATCTGACTTGTTTCTAAACAGCCTTCAATTATAGAATAAAGCACATTCAAATTGCTTAGCCCTTAAGAAATAACCACGTGGATCTAAGTCAAAAGCTTGCAGCCTGCAGGAAAGATTTTTGGCTCAAACACTGCATAACATTACTTCACTCTGGAAAGAGGATATTTTGGACTTAGTGGGTGATTTTCCAACTTGCAGATATTGGATCAAGTCCAAGAAAAGTAATTTAATGTTGGCTTGGCAGGTCATATACACAACCTTTTGCAAAAAGAAAAAGAAAAAACACATTGGCTTATGCTTTTACTGTCAATATGGGTTTTTTTGTTTTGTTTTGATAGTTTTACTATTTCATGCCAATATTTGGGGCACATTACTTGGCATGGTCCCCTCATGTCTTGATAGATTCATGCTCAGATTTTGACATTTTTATATAATAACATGCTACTCATTCCAGGGAATTAACTAGCATGGCTCCTTTTACATGTACTAAACCTACACTATGGAACAACATACACAACGAATGCCCACAACTGTCTCAGGGGAGAGTGGGGGGGGCAAGCATGACAGTCTTTATTCTGGACGATTGTACTGATTTTCATTCTATGGGGTTCTAGACACAATATTGGGAAGTATGCGCGATGGACTTTTCTGGCAGAAAATTAGCTAATTACATCTAATCCCTGTTAATCTGTCAGATTGTATGTTGGTTTTGAAAGGCAAATTACAGTTACAAAATGGATTTCTAATGTGTAAAATAACACCAAACAGATTTGTGGAGACAGCATAAAGAAAATGAATCAGTGCAACACTATATGTGAATTTATTTTTTATATAAGCAGAAAATAATATAACAAAATTTAAAACTTTTTTGGTTCTCTGCAAAAGAAAAGATGATCATTGCAGCTTAAAAAAATGCACAGAATAAAATTTTGTAATGTAATGTTTTTGGGGGTTTTACCCTTAAAATGACATTTTGAGATAGATCTAGATTAAAAAAATGGGAGACACTCTTGGAAGCCATTCAGAGGGCTCCCATAGAAATATATATAGATGCACATTTGCAGTAATGTATATACATATATAACTGCACCTGTAAAATAGAACACCAAATAATGAAAAATAAGATAATGGTAGTTTAACAGTGGATTTATTAGTCAGCTTTTGCAATTTGGATACACAGGTATGCGCAGGGACAGTGGGCACCCATGTCTATTCAAAGAGATGCTAAGGATGTCCAAAGCAGTGTACGGTCCTATAACTCTAGGTGCATTAGGTATCCCATTATACGTGGGAGTTCTGGGATTGGCATCTGCGGTTTCATTAAATGACACTTATGATGAATGTATACCCAAGGACTGTAACCAGTAAAATGTATATTTCCAAACATTTCAAACAGCCAAAGAGGTACACATGTTTTTGGGGGGAGTGTATGAAGGTGGGGAATTACCGGAAAACCAATGTGACCTTACAGCCAAATTATAGTAATTTGAAAAAATAATTTATAATAAGAACAGTCTTTATTTACAAACATGTATGTGTATTTACATTTTACTGTTTCGAAGTGTACAGTCATTTTGAGCTCCTTGGAAAGAGGAACACCAGAGAAGTGGCTCAAACTGCGGCTCTCTGTGTCTGGATGACAAAGTAATTTGCTAAATATTAGTTATCAGCAACAGGTGGACCACAGTTTGACACCCTGCCTTTCTAACCCCCTATTTTAATAAAAAATAAATCTGGTCTACCAACATTAAGATTTAAAGGAAAATATCTATAACCCAAAAAAATCCAAAATACAATGACTAACTCATGCAATGAAGCAGTAACAATTATATTTGTAAGAGCGGGAAAAATAGAACTGAAGCAAGAGCTGCCCTGGAGAACAACCAAGGTAAAATCATCGCTCTGTGGTCATTTCTGTCCAATATTAATTCACTATCATAATTTCCCATTCACTCTCTCCCTTTGGAGTATTAGTGATCATAACTGAAGCCTTGCTCAGCCAATTATATTAGCAATGTGAGGTGAAGGATAAGGGCCAGCAGCCAATCACTGTGCCAGGTCACTGCCTGCTTATGGATAATTTTCAATTATACAGCAATTAACAAATGCAGGAAAAATCTCAACACTCATCTACTTAACATGTAGTAATTCCACGCTAAAGATTATCTCAAATAACAGCCTCGGCTGTATAAAATGGTTAGGAGGGAATATTATTCTATGCAGCAAGAAAATCATTTCATAACATTGTTGGCAATAGTGGGTTGGACCTAGTAATTCCATGAAATACTTAAAAAAAATAAAAAACATACAAAAATACAGATGTCCCCAACCAAATCATATTCTATATTTGGAGAATTTGGCAGCCACCAGACCAATTCAGAAGACAGCCTAGTTATTTATTTTAGGAAATGGTTCCTCCATACTTTTCTACATAAAACAGAAACAAATGTTAGGAGCCACCATAAAATATTTTTCACTCCCTGCTTTAAATAGTGTATAATATCACCACTGTGTTAGGTGTACACCACATAACTGCTAATATCCTGAAATGCAGTAGGAATGAAGCTAAAAAAGGGTGTGGTCATGTACCATTGAGGCATCCCACAAGATTAAGCACCAACTGGTAGAGCCGTCTGGAGCATTCTACATGAGTGTTTAGGCTATAGTTCATACAGGAAGTAGTTTGTGCATCAGGCCAGAACTATGGTGACCACATGTTGCAGACTGCCTGGGAGAGTCTCGTGGTGAGACTTTATGTCCTGGGCAACCTCATTCTGGGACAATGCAGCTGCAGAGAAAGCTTTGTCATTCCGGGTGAGGTCTCATCCAATCAAGAGAGACTTCTCAACTCTCTTGATTGGTTGAGAATTCAGAATCCTCTCTTGATTGATTGAGTACATCCTTCACAGAGCTCAGTGTGAACTGCATTAGTCTCAGCCTGCATCAGGTAAGAAACTCACTGTGCGACTGTATGTGTGCCTGGAGGTGTATGTGTGTGTGACGTAGTGTATGTAATTGATGGTAATAGAGGGGTTAATTCTGTAGTCCTGATCTCATTCTCCGGTGTCCAGGACACTGTTCAATGACTACTGCATAGACACAGTATTTTGCACATGCACAGTAGCGCTGACGGCTTCAGTGACAGTGCTACGGTGCACACCACCCAAACTCTGCCCGATTTCCAAATTTGCAGTGGGGGAAGTTGGGAGGTGTGATTGAGTGAAACTAAATAATGATCATGGGGGCCACATATTTTAAGGTATTGCTTTTTCTATTTTCTATTTCCCCACAATGTATTAAATGTATAGACATTAAGGATACGCAGACATTTAAAATAGTTACCTACAGAGTACCAAACAGGGCTTTTTGTGTATAAACATACTGCATCATGTACCTGCATTCTCCATTTGTCTTTTGGGCACAAATACTGGTTTTGTATCAAATTTTAATGTCAAAATTATATGGAGATCACATGTCTTGTGGTTTGTAAATCATTTCCCAAATATTATTCCATTTTGCTGCACATGAGAAAAAATCTAAACCTAAAACCAGCTGAAAAGCAAAAAGCTGCCCATCCGACCAGTTTGTGATAGTTCTCCTTCAATAAATGACAATAAAAAACTTGAAGGTCATTGCTAAACTGATGAAAATGTTTTTTATTTTGAGCACATTTTTATATAACTTCTAAAAACTACAAAACAAAACAAAATGTAATAATCAGTCTTTTAGTTTATGGTTTTTAACCCAGTGTATGAGGTAAAATACAAAGCATTCAGGTGCATAACATAAATAAGATTTAATATGCAACTACCCTGCAAAAAATAAAAATTGAAAGAAAAGAAACATATAGAATTTTGGAATCATCTAATTAAAAAAGCTTCATAATCCACATAGAACAAGGTCCCGATGTGGTATGCAATAGTATGGTAACATCAGCAAACGTAAGGTTTGCTTACCAAAAATTTGCTTCCTGGTCCATGTATAGGGGTAAGTAGTAGAATTATAGAACTACAGATTTGTCAACATACAGACAGATAATGTAAACTTCCACACAAATAACATTTAAACTAAAATTTAATGAAGGTAAAATCATAGGTAGGATTCTATAAAGTGCCACCACTGTACCAAAGTCACCTTGACATATCATACAGCAAAATGTATAAAAGGATTCATTTTATTTTCTGGAAAAGCTTTCTGAAAACTGTCCAGAATAAAAACTGCGTGAATTATACACTTTGACAATTATAACTAAGTTTGTTTTCAAAATCCAATAATTTAAAATCCAGTTGTTATTATGTAATAAGATGTTTTATTAGAATGGACCAGTTTCCTTCCTCTTAAATACGTTTTGGTTCTCAGTAACCAATTTGGTCCATGGCCATGAAAATAACAAACACACTTGCGCTTCCACGGTGCTTCAGCCATCTAATTAGACTCCTACGCCATTCACACTCATACCCTTATTGCTGCTGTTGCAATTTAATTCTTGCCATCATAAATAAATAAAAATATAGGGAAGCAAAGAATGGCCAACATATGATGAATATGAGAGGCTTTACATTATACAAATAACCTCTTGAAATGCTAGCGAGGAATGAACAGAACTGCTAATTTACCCCAGTTCCTCCAAAAAAAAAAATTAAAAAAAAGATATGAAAGATATGACACTTAATATATAAAAACTACCTCTAACAGAGAGAAATCAAAACTTAAAATGTTTTTTCTTTTAGAGCACTTAACAAGTTTGCTGATAACTTTCACAAAAACATTTTCGAACGGTTGTCAACAACAGTAATAAATAAAAAAAAAAACTGTCCATTTATTAATTGTAACAGATAGTAAATGATGTAGAATACAGAAAAAACACAAACCTGTTGCTGTTGATATTGCATGCTGGCCATGGCACTTTGACTACGCCCCTGCATTCCTACTGGATATCTTTGAGGGCCTGGTGGTCCATATGGCTGGCCAGAGTAGGGACTGCTGTGTGCTGTCTGAGAGTAAGGGCTATTAGCCATTCCATAAACTGGAGGTCTCTTCATTACCATTGGATCCATTGGGCTTACCTGGAAATAAAAAGCAGTGTAATATGAGTAATGCTTAGCATGGTTAATAAAATTGAAACAGTGTGAAGAAAAAAAAATACTCACTACTGAAGAGTATACCCATTTTGTATTTTACATCCAATTCTAATGTTTGACATTATATAAAATAAGAAAAAATAAGAAAACCAGTGGGATAAAAATTGTCAATGACAGCCATTTCGTTTTTCAATCAGACTAAAATGGCGGTATCCAGAATGCCATCATTGTCATTGAGATAGAAGCTATATATTGTTTTCCAAATGAAACGCTTCGAAATCCGTAGAATGTGTGAGTGTCTTTTAAGTCATCATGAAATTGGTTAACGCAAGATCATGAGCTCAAAAACTTCTATTGTACTCTTTTAATGCATTGACTATGTTTTATGCTTAATGTTTCCCTCCATCACCTAGTTTGTAACCAGGGGAGTATTGTGCCCGAGTGACAGGTGTGCTTCGTATACTTTTCATGCTGGTCGAATTGGCAACAGAGTGAGTGACTCTGTTGCCGAATTCGCAGCTACAATCTGTCTCCTGGACAGACGGAGCACACAAACCCCAGAAATACACAGCGCGTCTGCTCCGTGCTAGGTGTGCGGAACTTTATAAATAATAATAATAGCCAGTATATTCTTGTAAACTTTTTGCATTCCAATAAAAAAAAATCGTTTCCTTGGTTGGCCACCAAAGTGAATCAGATGTTTGAGGAGTTTTGTGAGAAAAAGTGTCTCTTTCATTAGCACACAGGTAAGATGCTCCAAGTGAAACGCATGGATTGATCCACATAGTTCATTTGAGGAGGCCCTAAGACTGCAGATATTTTGGAACTACATATCCAATGATTCTCAGTCAGCCTCAAGATAGGGAAATGTAGTTCCAACACATGATGTGCCAAGATTAGTCAACATTGCCCAGCTGCATCGTCTTGACACAAATGAAGAGTAGTCATGTAGAACAGAAGGAAAATTCATCAGGTACAAATTCAGAATCTTCCAGATTTATCTTCTGAAAGTTTGATGACTACTATGAATTTTCTGTTTCTTACTTTGCAATATCTATAGCAGGGCTAAACAATAAGGGTCCCAAAGCATTATTATGAGTGTTTGTAAATAGTCTTTACCCATCGTCCAGGTGTACAAAGAATACAGCGTAAAATAGATCTAATGTTAACTATATCTAAAAATCATATTGCTAGAAGTACTCTCTGATTACACTGTGAAGGACAAGACATACTATAAAAACTTACAATGTGTCGTCAGATAAGAACCATTTGGCCTTACTAGTCTTATCATATACTGCTACCTGCTGTAAAATTCTCATATCTAACAAGGTCCCTCAGAATAGCATTATGCTTATCCCGGACATGATCACAGTATATTGGAATAACCGTCTCTGTGGCATAAAAAATTTTGAGACTCTGGATGCATGCGTAAAGTACTGCAGACAGGAGTAAGAAGATGTAAAGAGAGATTGAAAGAGAGGAAACAGACAGAGCTAAGAAGATGAGAACATAGGATGTAATTTAGAAATAAGGGCAGAAATACATGATAAATGTTTTGTATTCACTCAATGGCCATCCGTATGCAGCACTTCAAAACTATCTGGCTGCGTTACAAAATAAATTGGATTAAGACATACACACAGAGTAGTATGACAATACCAGGCATAGCTTTGCCAATGCCGCTCATTAAAATAAACGCTTTTGAGCTAGAAGGATGCTTAAATGGTCCATTCCAAGCAACAAAAAAACAAGCAAAACAAACCATTTTTGTTCTGGTGGGAGCATGCTACAGCAAACGTGCTCTATGTTTTTTGCATGCTGCATTATGCATAGCTTTCACATAATCGAGAATGCAATAAAAATAGCATGATCCACCACCTGGACCAATCTTGCAGATTTTCAGTGTACAAATGTACTCCATAACTGACACACCAAGCAATATCTCCTTAATAGAATGGGTGAGTAGTATGCATGCATGATGGTAACACTTCAAGCACTGGACACTCTCCTTCTTCATCTTCAATAAATCAGACATTCAGAACATTCCTTACAGTTAAATGGGTTAACTTTTAGATGGAAGTCAGGGCCAGCGCTTCCTATAGGCGAACTAGGCGTATCCCGGCGGCAGGCAGCCACAAGATTATTTTTTTCTTCTCTCCATTTCGTGTGTAGCCAGTGCTAAACACACAATTGGTGCCAGTGCGCCCCCACGCAGGCAGCTTTAGCTCTGTCTGTGCTGCTCGAGCTCCCTGTGCATAATGATGATGCAGAGCATTGGAAATATGATGCTCTGTATCATCACTACAGCAGGCGCTGCATGCTGGCCGAGGTAAGATATGGGAGGGAAGAAAATAAAAGACACCATGCATTGGGAGGGGGGGGGGCAAAAACAAAGAAACCAGGCATTGGGAGGGGGGGGGGCACAAATACACCAGGCATTGGGAGGGAGGGGACACAAAAAGACACCAGGCATTGGGAGGTTAGGGGGACACACAAAGTTAACAGGCATTGGGAGGGAGGGGGGGGGGGTGATAGATCACATTGCATGTGTAACGGTTTTTGAATGTGTGAGTCAGTAGGGTTGCCACCTTTTCATCCAAAAAATACCGGCCATTTTAATTTCCAGGTTACAAGACCGAAACACTGGAAATTTTCTGAAACTTGAAAATTAAACTTTGCTATTTTTTTTTGCATAAAAACATTTGTGAGTGCATCTTTTTCTATATAGAACATTTTTAATGCTAGTTGCACCAGGGCAGTTATTGTTCCTGTATTTTGGGCAGTGCAGATACATACACTTGTTTTGCTTTTTGTCTGGAATTGCAATGCATTCCAAACATGTACAAGACTTGCCCCTGCACCCAGGATTTCCCCCAGTACCCAGATTGAAAACACTGGACTTTCCCCCAGACTGTAAATAAACACAAAACTCTCCCCCCCTGTAAATAAACACAGGACTTGCCCCAGACTGTAAATAAAGGACTCCAATCATCTGACATGCATGCTAGAGAAGGTGTCACATCTTAATCCTTCCACCTGACAACACAAATGGCAAACAAAGGTTCGACAGACAAGATCACAGGAGGGACAAGTCAACAAATGATAAAAAAAAAAAAAAAAAAAAAAGCATACATGTTTAAGATTCTTTGCCTTGCCTCTAATGTGATACTATCTGTTTGAGACTCAGAATTTCTCTTTGACTTTATGTTGTCCAGAGCAGGGATTAAGTCAGGGCTTGACAAATTTAATTTGATTTTAGGAGCCAGAATTTTTTTTTAGGAGCCAGACAATCACGCAAACGTAAACACAATTCATAAACACACACGCCTACTTCACATATATACAAACACACCTACTTTACATATACACATATATCCAAACACCTCACACACACCTACTTTACATATACACATATATCCAAACACCTCACACACACCTACTTTACATATACACATATATCCAAACGCCTCACACACACCTACTTTACATATGCACAAATATACATACACCTCACACACACCTACTTTACATATACCCATATATACAAACACCTCACACACACCTACTTTACATATACCCATATATACAAACACCTCACACACACCTACTTTACATATACCCATTTATACAAACACCTCACACACACCTACTTTACATATACACATATATACAAACACCTCACACACACCTGCTTTACATACACCCATATATCCAAACACCTCACACACACCTACTTTACATATGCACAAATATCTAAACACCTCACACACACCTACTTTACAATACCTACAAACACACACCCACCTCACACAGTCTTTTCTTGGGGGTTTCTTCTTGATGTGTCCCCCTCCCTGCTGCTTTACCTCACTGCAGGGGAGGGGGACATTCATGCTACTGCTGATCTCCGTTGGTCGGCGTGCTGAGTGCCAGGATGTCACGTGACGACACCCGGCACTCAGACACGCGTTGCGCGAGGGGGCGGAGCTTGCAGTCTGTGCCATCGGCCATCGGCACAGACTTTACCCCCTCGCGCTGCGGAAAAATCAGATGCAAGCGGCAAGGGGACCATGAGGCTGACAGCACCCAGGCGCCAGGTCTAATTTCCTGGTCGCCATGGCGACCTGGCGCCTGGGGTTTGTCGAGCCCTGGATTAAGTAATGACACCTTCTCCCTGTGGATCTGTCACACAAACAGAAAAATACCGGCTTGATTACAGGCCATGCCAGTAAAATACTGGCCAGGTGGAAACCCTACTAATAACATTCACTACCAGTACACCAATCATTCCCCTTTATGGAGAATTCAGATCTTCCAGAATAGACAGGCAGTTTTCCTATACACAAGATGGGGCCTAGTTGGGCAAGATTGGGAACCCTATGGTACAATTACATACTGAATATTTCACATAAATCAAATCTTGATGATATTTACAAATTGCACATTAAGCCAATTACACACAATCACTGTAGAAGAGACATCGCACTCTTTTTTCGGGGAGAATACATGTATATCCAAAGCCGTAGTAAACATTTAAAGTGAAAAATACTAAACAAAATTAACTTTTTTTTTTTTTTTAGATAATCAAAATTAAAAAAAGGTACATTCTGAAGTGTAATCATTTTAATATTACTGAGATTATTTGCTCTGGAAAATATGCCTATTTCCGCTATGATGTAATGGCTATGGGTCAAATCACTGCAACTTGTAAACATAATATAAACAGACTAGTTATACTGTGTGAAAAAAAAACCAAAAAAAAAACCTTTTATGTACCTTTAATCATTAAATGTTTGTTATCGATCGTGGCAGTAAAATATGCAAGTTCTATGAAATGGGACTATTCGTCATTAGGTCAAATACTATAACCCTTGTAAATGCTCTAGATGTAATTTACTAGATGGATTCTGCTCTCAGGAGCTTATACGGGGTCACGGGGAGATAGAGAGCCAATGAACTGACACAGATATCGAAATCATACATTTAAAGAGTGACTTTCTGAACAGAATAAGGAACAAAAGCAGTTCAGTTTCAATTAACAACTCAGACATCGTCACAAAGCATGTCATCAACTGGTGAACCCTGCTACAACCTATAAATTGTGTGTTTGCCAATTACTTCTATGTTTCCAATTGGATTTGTGGGAAGAGAGTAAAGGATATATCTATGTGTAATGGAATGTCAGATTGGATTGTGGGTCCTGCTTAAAGAGCCACGAATTGTTTTTTCCACTTGTGCTTCTAATATAGAAGCGGAATTGGAAAGTACAGTAACCCAAGTATGAGAATAAAATATTATTTAAGATGTCAGCCTTTTCATCCTCTAGGGCAGAGGCGTCCAACGTGCGGCCCGCCTGAGCTCTGCTCCGGTAGCCGCACCTCGAACTGCACACCACACGAGAAGCTGTGTCGGAGAACAAAGTTTCCTACACGCGCTGTGTAGGGAACTTCGTTCCCCGATACAGCTTCCCGTGCGGTGTGCAGTGCACAAATCCCCTCCTCTACCCTGCGCATGAGGTCATGCGCAAGGGTCAGAGGGAGGGAAGAAGCGCACCGGGAGCCCACAGCCACGTGTGTGGGGTAAGTGTATGTATGTATGTATGTATGTGAGTGTGTGTGTGTGTGTGTATAAATGTGTATTAGTGTGTGGGGTAAGTGTATGTATGTATGTGAGTGCGTGTATCAATGTGTGTGTGGGTTAAGTGTATGTATGTATGTATGTGAGTGTGTGTATAAATGTGTATTAGTGTGTGGGGTAAGTGTATGTATGTATGTATGTATGTATGTATGTGAGTGTGTGTATCAATGTGTGTGTGGATTAAGTGTATGTATGTATGTATGCGAGTGTGTGTGTGTGTGTGTGTGTGTGTGTATAAATGTGTATTAGTGTGTGGGGTAAGTATGTATGTATGTGAGTGTGTGTATAAATGTGTGTGTGGGTTAAGTGTATGTATGTATGTATGTATGTATGTATGTGAGTGTGTATAAATGTGTATTAGTGTGTGGGGTAAGTGTATGCGAGTGTGTGTGTGGGGTAAGTATGTATGTGTGTGTGTGGGGTAACTGTATGTATGTGAGTGTGTGTATAAATGTGGATGTGTGTGGGGGTTAAGTGTATGTATGTTTGTGAGTGTCTGTATAAATGTGTATGTGTGTGGGGGTAAGTGTATGTATGTATGTGAGTGTGTGTATCAATGTGTGTGTGGGTTAAGTGTATGTATGTATGTATGTGAGTGTGTGTGTGTGTATAAATGTGTATTAGTGTGTGGGGTAAGTGTATGTGAGTGTGTGTGTGGGGTAAGTGTATGTATGTGAGTGTGTGTGTGGGGTAACTATGTATGTATGTATGTGAGTGTGTGTGTATAAATGTGTATGTGTGTGAGTGGGGTAAGTGTATGTATGCGAGTATGTGTATAAATGTGTATCTGTGAGTGCATGTTAAGTGGGTGTGGGGTAAGTGTATGTATGTATGTGAGTGTGTGTGTATAAATGTGTATGTGTGTGGGGTAAGTGTAAGTATGTGAGTATGTGTGTATGTGTGTATAAATGTGTATGTGTGTGTGGGGTAATTGTGACTGTGTGTGTGGGAAGGGGGGGGGGGGTAAGTGTGACTGTGTATCCATGTGTGTGTTTGTAGTTAATGTGACCACTACACATTAGTGTAAAATATATATATATATATATATATATATATATATATATATATATATATATATATATATATATATATATATTTACATACACACACATGTATATAATTATATATATTATTCTCTGAATGAATGAAAAATGAATGCGGCCCACGCATGCATACATTTCTAGCGAAGTGGCCCTTTGCAGAATAAACTTGGACACCCCTGCTCTAGGGGCAGCCTCCATGGATTTCTAAACACACAAGCACGAAAAAAACAAAAAACATTTTTACTGGCCCCAATAACAGTCTCCGGTTGCAGGAACACAGAGGCAGATACCTGATGAGGGTCTTTATAGACCCTGTGGTCCCAGCCGAAAGATCACAGTGCCTTAAAACACCACTCATGACGCTGTGAAGGTGTGCCCAAATCTGGAAGTTCGGGCATGGCGTGATTTAGCTACATGTAATCGGTGCTACCGTTACCTCATTTGATAGTTTGGATCCCGCTGGAGAAGGCAGCAATAAGTTGCTGAACAGGGGATGTTCTCTGCGGGTCTAGGACACTTCATCGCCGCGGCTTCATCACTGACAGTTCAGCGCGACAGTTAGAACGCTGAACTGTCAGCAATGAAGAATAACGCGGACGTTTCATCGCAGACGCAGATTTGCAAGAGCTGACAGTTGAAGTGACGGCGGTGAAGCGGATGCAGCCGCGATGAAGTGTCCCGTCCCCGTTCTCTGCTGTTTGAGTCCTGTGTTTTAGCACAGCACAGAAAATCCCATGGCAGGAAGGTGTTAAAAGGACTGTATCGCCTAAACATTTTTTTATCCTCTTCATGCACAGTAAACACAATGTTTGAAAATTATCTATACATTGTGTTAGAAAAATTGCAAGCAAATGCCTAAATTGGGAGAATTTGTTTTTTTTTTTTGTCTGTGGAGTCTCCTGTTTATGACATCTCCTGTGGCATCATATGCACATGAATTGCTTCTCACTGAAATGTGTAATTTGCATATTAAGCCACAGGTGATGTCATAAACTGGAGACTCCACAGATACATTTTTTTGGGCAAATCTTATAATAAAAATATTTATTTTCAATTAATGTATCGGTCTTAAATGGTACATAGGCAAAAATGAAATAGGATGAGATTAACACTCCTTTAAAACAGCACTTTCTGGGGTGTTTTCATTTAGATTTTCTGGTCCTCTTTCCTCTTCATTTTGTTCTATTAAAATAATTATAGAATACCCTTTTTGTAGGTAGTTGTGAAAATAAATGTCTTATTTAAGATGTAAATGTGATTATAATGTGTGTATTATACTAGCCGAATATATTTAGAATATTAACTATGCAAAAGAGTATATATACAAAGACAGGGTATACTCCTATGGATGAATCACATCTATGATCAACAGATATTTGGTAGTTGCCTGTATATATGTATATAGTGATGGTGACTAGCTGTCAGAAGCATTTATCTGAACAATTTATTGATGAAACAAGAATTTTGATTGGTGGATAACAAATGAAGTAGAAGGGAACACAACACATGCACAACAAAATACAAAATGTTACCGGGGCTCACTGCAGCTAGAGGGACATCAGCCATTTGACACGGATGAGGCCAATAAAGGCTGAAATGTATGTCTGTGGTTGCTGTGTTCCTCGTGCAGAGGAGGCTTGCCATGCATTTTGGGCCTAGACTGCAATTATGGGTGGGATTATCCTGAAATATTAATGGAGAGGTCTCCTCTGTAATATTGACCGTGAGCAAAACTGGTTGATGCCCCTCCTGAGTAGGTACCATCCTATATGACAGGCTATTTCCATACTGCCCATCCTTGGTTTTCATTGTGCATGTGAATAACATCAGTAGACGTCATTGTCATGCATACCCAGTCCTTTCCCTTTAAATTTCAATGGGGAATTGTTGAGCACAAGCAAATGTTATGCAAGTTATTTGTCCTATGCACAATGCATATTTGACATGTTATATTGCATGCTACAACATATGCACAAAACAAAACATTAATAAAAAAATATATACATTATTTTTTAGGCCAGACAGGACCTTTAATGAAAGTGTGCTTTTGTTGTTTTGCCGACTGTGCCTGGGGGAGCTAGTTTTTAGCTCTCTCCATAGTATTTATGGTTTAAATAATTTTTAATTTCTCAAAGAAAAAAAAAAAAGAATAAAAATGTAAGAACCCGTTAGATCAATGAGAGACATCTCAAAGGCAACAGAACATAAAACGAATAGACATCAAGGGCATTAAAGATTTCAAAGCCGAGCTAAGTATAATCAATATACTGAATATTTTAAGATGTACAAAAGTTTTCTCCTTCCTTCCACAAAAGATAAAATATAGATAAAAAAAAGAAGGGGAAAAAAAGAAAAGAAGATGCCGCTTTGCAATATTTACTATTATTGTGCAAGATGCTCTTTCGAGTTGTAACTGGAAGCTCACTTGGTAATAACACTGTACAAAAATAAATGACAATGGACGTGAGTCAGCCACCCATGACATCTAACAGTCCACAGGAAGTGTCAGGCATGTCAGCTTTAACTGATTTACTTTAAGCCTCAATGGTCTAGAGTCAGTTTAACCGACTTCAAGCAGCATTTTAGTTTAAAGCAAAACAGCACCAAAATGATGTATATAACTAACACACACACACACACACAGTCCTGCAATGCTTAATAGCTAGATGTCCTTTTTGAAAGTCAAGATCACAAATGCAGTGTTTCGTTAAATAGTATGATATATATTCGGTTTGCACAACTGACATCTGGATAGGCCGGTTTGTACCAAATTTCTAGTTTTCTCTGGTTCATCTCCGTCATTCCCAATGCAAAGATAAGCTGGAAATTTCACCCCAGAGCAAACAGCTCAACAGTCTTTGTGTTTTCGGCTGAGTGGCATAAGCCATACATTCAGAGCTCTAACAGGTATTCATGTGCCGAGTCCCACAGGCTACCAGGTACAACAAGCCTTTTGTGTGTGTCTGAACGCACGCCAAAACGTCTGCCTTTGTATTGAACGAACCTGTTTTCTACAGATAACAAAGCACCAAGTTGTGAAACCTTGCAGTCAGGCCTCTGACTAACAGATGCTGCTGCTGCTTCTTGAGAACTGCCAGTAAGAGCAAAGGTTTAATACGTCATTATATCGGCTATTTCACAAATCTCGTCAGTTGTCACCTTGTTTTGAGAAATTTCTCTTTTAGCACATTTGTTCGGCTTATGTTAATAGAGCGCGTACTGTTCTACCCTTTCTGCAGGTGGTTATGTTTGATTCAATTAGAAAAACATAATCTAAGTGATATCATTAGGAATGACAAAATATTTTTTTTTTTTTTTTTTAAGTATTTACAGGTACATTTAAATGAAGAATATTATATTTTATGATGAACTATATCTTCCAATAATTGGTGTTTCCTTTCCTGAAATCTATGTTTTTGTCTATTTTTACCACAATGAAAGATAGACAAAAGGCTTTGTCTCATTTCTAATATACAAATATAATATGCTTTTCTTATATTGTTTTCATTTTCAGATTATTCTTTAGCACATAGCTGTGTTTTCTTTTTCAAACAAATAGTCCCCAGTGTATGGCATGCCACCTGATTTGTGTGTGTTTTGCTGTTGTACAATGTAAATAAATAAACTGTGGTAAAACATAGCTTTGGACTACTGACTCATTCTAATCTAGGAGCCAGTACACAAAACATAGGAGCCAACAGAATTTACCATAGGTTAAACTTATAGACAAACATCAGGCAAGGAAGGAGTTAATGTAGACCCCCCTATCCCAGAGCCCATAAACTCTCACTCCTATTTTCTTTGAGTGCTTATGCTGCT
Organism: Pelodytes ibericus; assembly: GCA_036172795.1. Classification (NCBI taxonomy): domain Eukaryota; kingdom Metazoa; phylum Chordata; class Amphibia; order Anura; family Pelodytidae; genus Pelodytes; species Pelodytes ibericus. The sequence continues at coordinate 75,433,235 of CM069861.1, read as the reverse complement.
CCTTTACCCCCTGTCTTCATTGCATTCACACACAAAACCCTTTAAAAGGACTGTGCATCCTTGCGCTTACCATCAATGGTACTATCCAAGCACAACACCCAAACACCACTTGTTGTCCCGATAACAACCCAACACCTGCGGGCAGTTCAGCTCTGTTCTAATCTACATATAATAAGTATAATTTCCTTTATCCTATGAAATAAACAAAACATACCAAAATTTTATTTACAAAAACAGTGTAAAAATATTGGACCAAAACGAATTAAAAACGTTCCCGACCTTAGACACGTATACAAAATTGATTGTAAAGATCGTGGACAAGGATGACAAAATCTTATTGTAGGTCACTTAGACACAAAAAAGTGGGAGTGATAAAAAGGTTTCATAATCTAACCCATCTATCACTCCTCTGAATGCTACAATATTGTTGTATAAAAAGCACACACAGAAAAAAAGAAAAACACAATTTTTATATTTGTCTATTACTTTCAGATTTTCAACGTGCTTTAATGGCAAATTCTCCACAGTTTGTAATGTGCAGACTGTTACAAGGTCAGCTCTGATTTCAAGACACATTCAATCCCTTCACGCACTGGATGAATGCTCCCCCCTCTCGTGGCAGGAGTGTAACCACACTTTCAAATTTGGTCCATGAAGAACAGGGAAATTAGGAGATTCTTTATACAATATGGACTGAATAAACATGAGATAAGCTGCATTTAAATTAATTTAAATGGGGGGGGGGGGGGGGGAAAGCATGCAAAAGTAACAGATGTGACCGCTGGCTTCTTTATAAACCAAAAAAAAGTGACAATATGACGTGTAAGGCAAATTCTAGCCTGTGAGGGAAAAACAGTTGTCATTTATATATTTATACATGTGGCTTTTCTCTAAATATCTATATTAATCATTAACACGAGTTCATAAATAGTTGTAATTAAATTAAATATATACAATTTTTGTTACCTACAACTTACCTCTTACTTATGAGAGGCTGAGTAAGGCCGTCCTGAGCTACAGCAAATCGAGCTATATCCCTAGGCCACATAATCTTATTGATACTAGAAATCGCTGGCTATTTTTTTTTTGATCGGTAGCAGTAGATCTAAGGAGTGTGTAGTGTTTTTTTTTTTTTGTCAAAATAATTCTATGCTTTGCTCGTGACATATATAGGGATTATTCCTGGAGTTTTTCTGACAGGAACAAGAAATTGTGCTATTTCATGGACTAGTACAGTGGCTACTCTACTGCATTAATTCTGGGTCACAGAATAGAAGAAATTGGCAGGCCCATAATCACATGTACACATACATATTTATAAACTGGATGAAGATATTTTGGGCTTGTGCCATTTTCCCAGTATGCAGGGGTAGTGAATTTAATTATAAAATTGCGAGAAGACAAAATAATTGTCCGCACTCTAGTAAATGCAAAATAGCTATATTTATGTAGATTATTGCTATAAATAGCCTTTGAGAAAGTCCAGCATTGACGAAACACCTCAGGCAGTCTTACTTATGCTCTCATTAGAAGCCATGTGGAAACGAATAAGAAAGGAGAGGTTATTTAGTTGGCCCTCACTTGTAAGATCTGTTACCGGGCAGCGCTCAACTTCTGATTCACAGTTTTATTAAAGAGGTCACTGGGTCACTATATTTTCATCCAGCAACTTCCTGTTTCTCTGCCAAAAGAAACTGCTTCAACATTGTTACCATCGGCCCTTACACGTTTTTGTTTTGTGAACATAATGTTACTCATGCTGCACTACTTTCGTCTTTTGTTGAATTTGGTTGGAACCTCTACCTATAAGACGACAGCAGAGCTTATCACATTATGGACTTTTTGTTTGTCCAATTACATATTTTACATTTATCTCATTGATGTTTTTTTTGTTTGTTTTTTATATTTCTTTATAGATTTTCCTTAGAGTTACTAATGACAGCTTTGGTTTTTACCTCTGCTCATATTTATATGGTGCTTGTCCCTTTGTTTTATCAGTGCTGGCTAATGAGTTGACTTTGTATACATGGACATGTTAAATTGTACCTATGAGATAAATATTGCATCACTTGTATGTGATTGTATATGCCCAATAAAATTAAATTACATTTTAAAAAAAGGATTAAAACCAAGGTTTATCACCTTAGTAGAGAAGTTGGCGTGAGCTGAAGGAGAGGATTCTGACCCACAAAGAATCTAAAGAGTGACATGTAGTACATTTGTTTTTATTTTACACTAAACATTTAGATCATGCTGCTTAAATTCTGACACTGCTGCTACCTTAATTAAAAAAAGAAGTCCTGAAAATAAAATAAATCTTCAGTAGTCTACATTTACTGCCCATTTTATATTATTTCAATGAATAACTTTATCCACCATTAGAAACCGTTGTGTTTACTGCACAGCCCTGAAAAATACTAATTCTCTGCATCTCATCATAATTCATACATGTATGTTAAAAAGTTTGTGACTTCTGAATTCCTCATATTTATGCCAGCTTATTAATCAGGTCCCACCTGAAACAATCTATTAAATTGATTCTAATCACTGGGCCTCTCAAGTGAAGCGTGGTATAATCAGCATTTCATTTTAGAAAATTAATTGCCTGATTGATTCTCGGGAGGCCGTCAGCTGTCACCGCATCGCTGTCATCATTTTGGAGAAGGGGTGTCACAACAATAAAAGTTTTATCGATTGAAATGCAAAACCTTTTTTTTTTTTTCTTATCTGGAGGTTTATAAAATTTAGTTTACTGATTACACAGAGGCATATAAAAAAAAACATGTCCACAACAGTAGCAGACAGACTGAATGACATGTAAGAGTTTTTAAAAAAAATTACAATTATGACCATTTATATACTATAATGCCAATAGGAATGGAAAAAATGGATGGAATTGGGGTAGAATATTCTCAATTAGATAATGAGATTCTCATACCCAGTTTCAAAAGCAATGGACTTTATTATGTTTACATCTCCCTCCAAAGTCTGCAGTATGAATTTAATTGCATCGTTGGCGCTGCAAGGGTTAAGTTAAAAGAAGAAAACCTGATAGCGTGGTATCAGCTCTGTTTTGTTTGTGACCAGCTGCTCCTATTGTAGCTAGCGTTCTTCAATATTATCTGCATGCATTCCATTTGAATCCAATTTCCTTTTATTACCTCTGCCCAGGTCAGGGATGAATGGCTGTCAGATTTGCAGTGGAATAAAAGAGAGAGAGAGAGAAGAAGAAAAAAAAAAAAAAAAAACTCTTCCTGAGGCAGCTAGTTTCAATTCAGACAGACACATGGCTAATCTGCATATGTGAAGGTCACAGCACTTCAGTGAAAGAGGTTAAGAGTGGAACTGCTCTAGTTTAAAAAAAAAAAAAAAAAACACACACACACACACACACACACACACACACACACACACAAAGGATAGATGCATAAGAAGCTTATTCAGTACTCTGGTATCTGACAAAAATAACATGTACATATTTTTCTGTATGGAATTTAATATCAATATTAGGATAACATGAATCTTCAAGGACATGTGTTTATTTAAAACAAAAAATAATTTCAAACCTAAATACATAATGTAAGATTTTAGGAGCAGGTCTACATTCAAGTATAAAAACAAATATTTATCCTGATTTAATATAGACACTAGTCTGTATTTATCAATTGTCTTCCCAGGTAGCAAAAACTGTTTTTCTTGGGGGGTTTTAAGTGTGAGCGCTGAATGAAATATATTCTATGTGATGAAATAAAGGCAGGTCTTTAAGTGTTCACATACCATCTACAATCTCTACAGAACTTGCAGAGATAAATAAGAAAATACAAGGGCATTTTATAAAGGGCTGACAAACAGACATATGTCAGATAATACAATATGACATGCAATATATCAAAGTACATGTTTCTTGTCTAAAAGCAGTGTAAGAGGGATGTGTTATAGCAACATTAATACTTGGAGGAAAGTTCCTCTAAGTGACTGTGTGTTCTAGACAGAGTAATGGAAGGTCCTAGTGCTTTCCCATGCATTCCACGTGCTTACACACCATACTGAGGTGCACCTAGAAATATAAAGCGGCAACTTGTCCTCAAGTTCATATACTTTTTGTTTAACATTATAGACACCAACTGCAACGTTATACAAATGAATTAAATCATCATGTGAAAAGAAGAGGACAAAACATACCAAGCAGCAAAGAAATACATTAAAAATACAACCTCTGAAAAATGGAGAGAGATATTGGGGAAAGAAAGTCAGCTGCATAGGAAAAAATATATATAAAACATGGACTGAAGGACAATATAAACACACTAGGAGAGATTCACAGTCAAAAGGAGAGAGACACACACAGTTGAGAGGATGTAGAGAAATGCCTGTATCTCCAAAAAAATAATAATAAAATTATTAAAAACAAGGGAAATAGCACAAAAAGAAAGGGGGTGAGAAGACTGAATATATAGGTGGAAGACTTGAGACAGACAGACTGACAAAGACATGCAAAGGCTATAAATACATAACTATTGTGTCATTATACTGTTATTCAGGGTGTAAGATAAATAGGTGTATTTGAAAAAAACACAGAAGGTATTAAACACAACATAAAAGGCACTCGCAGAAAAAAGAAGAAAAAAAAAATAACAATTACCCCAACTGCAGACACAGATATGCATATATGTATATAAAAAGGAACAGGCCGAACACACAGTGAGAAACTTTGCTTTGGATCCCTACAAGTCCTAGCTAGATGTGTACAATATGTTGAAAAATACAGCACTCTCAAATTATGATTGAATGACTGCCCTTCATCCACCACAAATCTATTTGACTATACGATTTACTGGATTCAATTTATTATTTTAGGATTAAGTAATTTAACATGTATTTTCTTTAAAACGGACTAGCTTACAATTTTCCCATTGGTAAAATGGAAAGTCCATTATTCACAATCTTAGCTTGGTTATTGCATGTATCAGGGAATTATTTTAGGAATACAGGTTTTAAATAGAAGCCAGGGTGACATTCTGTACCAGGCCTATTTTATAACTATACCTATCACAATGTAACAACAGCAAACACATTGCAAAAACAAACTGACCTGCTTCCCCCTTGTAAATAAATTCAGCATTATAACATGTTACTACCAAACTTACAAGATACAATCTATAAAACATGCAACATCTTATTCAGATTAAACATCAAAAATACAGATTAAAAGAATAATTAAATGTGCCTCACTAAACACGTATGGAGTTGGCTGCCACCAGCATTTGTAACTCACGTGGTTATCATCTACTGATGATGATATGAATAAAAACATTTTTTTTTATTTTTTTACAAAAGGTTGTTTTTGTTTTGTTGTAAGGTAACGTGGTTTTCTAATTACACACATGGCAATTAATGTTAATTAGGAATGAATTTGGTGTATTTTGCTATTTCTTGTAATGTATAAACGGTAATCTAAAACATTACAATTAACATTGTAACTTAAGTGACCACGTGCGTGGTCTGCTGGAAAACGAAGATGGACATGCAGCTTCCATTGAGCTGAAAAAAGTAATATATGGCTTTTACTTTTCTGGTCTGATTTCTATAGCAAAAAAAACTTCAAGTCAACTTTAAACAACTCACACAATATGTCAATATCTTTTGCCAAGGAAAAGGTTTATCATTTACAGAACTATTAAAAACAGAATCTGGGAACCAAGTGACTCACTACTGTTGATGAACATAGATTTCTAAGGAAACAAAGGAAAATTTATTGAAAATGCCCTATTTAATTAATGTAAGTAACACATCTAGTCTTCACTGTATTATTTATACAATGCGCACACACACACACACACACACACACACACACACACACACACACACAGACTTTAGAAATCCATATGCACACATCTTTGGAAATGTCCCTGCAGCACTTGTTATTATAATGTATATGAGCAATGAGGGTAAATTAATAGGTTATATTTTATTTCCATTTTAGTGGATACATTTAGAATACCAAAGGAATTAATGTAGGATGTAGATGAAGTTTAGAGTGTTTTAACATATAGAGCAAAACACCAACATATTGTGTAAATTAATAAAATGACACTGTACTGGGCTTTACATAGAATGATGTATTCAAGTACAATTGAAAAGTTATACCTTTATTCCTAGTTGCATGGCCTAACACGCTTATCAAGGCCTAGCAATAAAAGTCTGTACATTAAATACAACCTTATACAATTGCTTTAACATTCACATATTAAAAAGGGCTTTCATTTACATCATACAATTAATGTAAAAAAAATCCAAACAGCCCTACCCCCAAAGAAATTAAATCAGAGCCTTGCATTTTCTCTTCTAGGACAAATTAAACTTACCAGCAATCTACAATGGTAACATACATGCACCCAAGAAAAAAAAAAAAAAACACTTTCAAGCGAACATAGAATTCAAAAATCACAATTAAAAATCAGGCCATCGAGCCCAGTTAAAAATCGAAAAAAAAAAAAAAAAATAACAAATAGCTTGTCTTCCACAATAAATATAGAAACATGTAGTTTAACCCGTTCCTGAGTGGTTTTGGAAATGTTGTGCCCTCAGTGACCATGGCTGTTGACACTTTGTACCCACACATATTATATATTGGGTTTATTTTCAGGACACGAAGGGTTTTCAAAAAAATTATATTATTTTGATCATATTATTTACATTTTTTTTTTTTTAGAAAATATGATGCAAAATTGAAAAACAAATAAATACTTTACTTGAAAAATCTTTTACACAAATGCTAATAAAAAAAACCCTGCTAAAATAGATTCTAATATTTGCCCATAGTTTGGCAACCCCACCCTAACCAGAAAAACACTATCATAAAAAAATAAGCAAATAATATAGTAAATACATGTGTATCATTTTAAGGCCACAATCCAAATAAACACGTGTATTTATGAAGATGGGGGAGGGGGCTTTTCAATAGACTCCCATGGGTACTATTGTATGTCTATAAGCTATTTATTCTTGCTTCCAGAAAAATATAAAAATTGTTCATACCGAGTTATTTTAATTGGAATAATGCAGAAAAGAAAGGTTAAAGCATGCATTTGTTTAAGCGGATGCTTCTCGGTTATTAGTATTTGTGGCCAAGAATATTTGTGACTGTACTGCTCAGCAATTCTATTTACATCAGCAGTGCTAAATGCCCAATGGTGAGAGGGGAGCCAATCAGATGGCAGATTAGATGTCAACTCAGAGGCAGCTGTCTGGAGACTATTACAGCCAGTTTACCTCCACAATTCAAATTCCAAACCTTGCATTTGAGATCAAGTCACTCTTTACACTCAAGCTGTTGCAAGGACCATATTAGTTAATCCACTGCCGTTTATTTCTTTTTAAGGCTACCACATCCACCAGAACCAAACAAAAGCTATTAAAACACAAGAGAGATTTCATTATTACATGATAAATATAAATATTTATCCATATAAAGAAACAGAAGTTAATACATTGCCAGTGGGATGGGCAGTATCTTTGACTTTGAATAGATAGCTGTGACATCAAGTTTTAAAAAAGCGACCGCCTCCATTTTTTTTCCTGGGCACAAACTAATGGACATTTCCACCATAAATGGATAGCTATGGTGATAAAAGTATTACCTCATTGCAATACTTGTGGTCTTGGATTTAATCAGTGGAAGGCACACTATAGTAGACTGTATTACATGTGCAGCACACATCTAATGAATATAAAATTATTATGATATAAATATACCGTCAGAAGAACAAATGTGGGTTGGAGCGTAAAAAAGACAAATCTTAAAGACAGGATCTTTCAATAATAAAATAATTAGAAGGAGACGCGGTCTGTTGAATAAAGGTGTGATTTGTTTCTTGTCTGCATCCAATATACTCCATCCCCCCTAATAATTTACACTAACATATAAAGAATATTATTATTATTATTATTATTATATATGTTGTTTGAAAATCTTGTCTTACAAAACAAGGACACAACTGCAAAATCTACCAACAGCAGGCTCTTAAATGGCTGCAACCCTTTATAAGAAAGAAAAACACACACACACACAAACAACAACACATACATGTTTATATAGGATTCTGACTTCTAGGCAATACACTTCGATACACATCCTCTACTGTGTTTGAAGCTCCATACTGGGACCCCATGTCTTTGCCCATACCCATGGGCTGCTGGCTCCCTTGGGTGCTTGCAGACTGCTGCTGGGGTGCAGTAGGGTTGCTGTAATCAGGGTAGCTCCCTCCATAGCCTCTCATTATTGGGTTGGGGGAGGTCAAAAGCTGGTTGAGGGTAGGGGTTGCCCCTGATGGGTGCTGGTTTTGTCCCTGGTACCATTGGAAGCCCACTGCATTTGAAGCCCTGGGTGGTTTTCCATGGCTGCCACCCCCTGACCCCATCATTATGCTGCTGCTTGGTGTGCTAGTGCTGCTTTGCCTTGGGGAGCTCAGTACCCCATATCCAGAGGCTGAGCTGCCATAGCCTTCTGCTCCTCCTCCTGCAGCAGTGGCCCTGCTGTATCCCTGGTAGTGATCATACTGACTGCTGCCATACCCATCATGAGAGTTCTGCATGGGATCCATGCTGCTGCTGAGGGCCACAGATCCAGAGTGCATCATCCCCATCCCAGGGCTTTGTTGTCTGCCATGTTGATCAAAGCAAGGGCCTGTCCTGCTTGCTGCACTGCCATAATAATTATTAAACTCAGACACAGACGAGGAAGAAGAGGAGGAGGATGAAGATGATGATCCCCCATTGCCAGTAATATTATTATTGCTGCTATTATTTGCTTGCTGCTGTTGCCCCGCTCCAAGCATTGCATGTGCATAATGCCCTCTCATGGGTTCCCCAGCCATCATCTTCCCCTGTAGTACCAGTCCTCCTAGGTTGTGTGTTGCCCCAATTGTCAAAAGCAACATCCTTGTTTTGCTGCCCCAGTGTTGTAACAGCTTTCTTCCCTTACCCCACCATCTTGTTGTTGTTGCTGATTTTCCATGTCTGACACCTCACTGCTGCTGCCTCCTCCAGGACTGTTTTTATTCGGGGTTTGTTGCTGTGCTGTCCCTGCTAGTTGCTGCTGAGGCTGCTGGGGTAATCAAAAATACTGTGCTAGGTGTGGTTTGTACAGCACGTACAATGAGTATCTCATCTTGCAATCCTGTGCTACTGCTAGTAAATGGTGGCACTGCTACAAAGTAATCCAGTATGTAAAAACAAAAAAACACCAGCGCTCAGGAAAACACAAAGTGAAACCACTTTTAATGTTGTTTAGTGGGAGATCCACGTTTCAGGGGAGTGCCCCTTTATCAATGAACAAATACAGCCATTGAGTTGCTGGAGTGGATGGTTAGGGTGGTGGGGAGGGTGCTGTTGCAGATGCTGGGGGTGGAGGGCATGGTGATGAAGTGGGTGAGCAATGGGTGCAAGTTTGTGGTTAGGGATCCCACCACCCATCTCCATAGCCTGATAATGTGGGGACACTGCAGAGTTCCTCCCTTCCTTCAGCCCTGTGTCTGAACTGCTGCTACAGTTATTATTGTTGGCATTATTAGCTGTGGAAGAAGATGAGGGGGGAAATGATCATGAAGATGTTGCATTGACCATGCTCACTATGTGGTGAACATGGTGATGATCCATGGTATTGTTCATGGTACTATTAGAAGCCTCATCTCCCTGCAGCTGGTCAATCCCAGCTGCGGTAATAACAAATACTCCTCAACAAATATTTTTAAATCAGATTTTCAATAAATATAATAATTCACAGCATAAGAGAAAAAGAGCACGTTCCAAGTGAGAAAAAGGGGGGTAAATACCCCAAAACTAGAAATGTCTAAGAAATGGAAAAGCAACCCTTGTTCATTCCAAATGAATAAAGAAGAAGAATTATTAGATTAGAACAAAAAAAAGCCTCAATGTCTGCATCTCTCCCTGTGTTGTGACTGCATGCTGAAAGTTTGCTTGTTGTTTTTGGTGAAGTATTTAAAGATGAAATGTTTCTCAGCTCCTGTGTGTCTTTTCCTCTCTAACCCGGATATAGGTATACAACACGTCTGGCTGAGTCTATCTGGCCCAGCATGGCTTGAGAGAAGCTCTAGCAACCATTATCCACTTCTTTCTGATTACTCCAGTGCACATGGAAAACCTGGACTGGACTCATTTCCTTTGGTGCCTTGGGATTTGAGGAAGATTTCTGAATGAGAGGAAGCTCTATACAGACACACAGGGTGGCTATTAGCATACAGTGCCCTGGTGCTTGTGCAAGAGAACAAATCTCCCCCTGGTCCTACTCCAAGAGCAATCAGGCATCCAGCAGCTGCTGCTGCTGGGGACATGTGATTTGAGAGAACCTTCAGCTCCCCTGCCTGCTTTCTCCTCCAACCCCTCCCTTCACAGTGAAACAACAGAGGGAGGAGTGCTGGTAGACTGCAAGAAAAGAAGAGCTGGTCTCTGCAACTCACTCCCTAAGTTTTACTGGAGGGATGCTCAAATTCTGAAATGAGATTTAAACAAAAAAACAACAACAAACAAACAAAAAATAAAACAACAACATGCATATATTTCTGTATAGAATTTAATATTCAAATAAAATATGCTGTGCACAAAATATTAGGATAAACTGAAATTTCAAGGACACACTCGTCATTTTAAATAAAAACAAACATGCGAAAATACACAACGTACGAATTTTGGAGCAGGCCTACATCCAGAATAGACTAACATTAACCCCTAGACTGCCAACCATGTGAAAATTACGTGGTTAGCCCCTTATGCCATAAATACATTTTTTATTGCCTGCACTTGTAGGCCTCAGTTTTACGCTGCATCTAGGGAACTTCTTTCCTTACATTGCAGAGCCTCCCTGAGAGTTGCCCCTGCCTTGCGTTCACTTGCAACAATCTTAGGCTCTTAAAGAGCATGCCAAACTTCCGGGTTAGGACATGCCCCTTCTGACATCATGAACGATGTCAGCGTCATTCACCCAGTAGAACAGAGGGGTCTTTTGAGACCTCCATTAGGTCTCTGCCTGTCTCCACTGGTGATCTGAGAAAAAAGAAAAAAAAAAAAAAAAGATAGGAGGCGCACCCATAAATTAATCAAAAATAGAAACATCTATTCCAAGGAATGATTCAAAATATACATGAGCAAATTTACTCATTAAAGTTGCAGCAGCATATGAATGGGAAAAAAGACAGCAGTTTGTGACAGGAGAGCTGATCCACCCAACAGACAATAGCATAAAACTATGAGAACAGAAATAGACTAATAGTAAATTTCAAAGGAACAACTAGAACAGACACAAATTTGGCAGTGTAACACAGAACGTATGTGTGAGTGGCCATAAACAATATTAGGTATCATACAGAAAAATGAAGGGAACTGCACCCACGTGGACTTAATGACAGTTTTTCTCTAGATGGCATTATTTCTTCCCTTGGCACTGTCTTTGCTTTTGTAGGCTGCTCCAGCCGGATGCCGCCTCTATTCCTACTTTACGGTGGCTCTCCATTTTTTATGTTTTTCAGATATCTTTCAGCTAGCAAAATTAATATAGGATACCTACTATTGTTTATTGCCACTCACACATGTTCTGTGTACACATTGCCAATTTTTGTCTGTTCTATTTTCTGCTTTGAACTTTATTATATGTTTTTTGTTCCTGTCCTTGATTCTATTTAGTAGTTTCTCCTTGTTACCCCTTACCCTGGGGTTTTGCACCTATTTTTGATTATATTTACTTTCTACATTTTTTTCTGTATACCACTGGTGATCTGGTCACATACTGATCAGATCACACAGGGAGAAGCAGACTCCGATCTCTGCTGAGATTGTCAGCTGCTGCTGGAGTGTGTAGACAGAAAGGGAGACTATGCATCTCCCTCTCAAAACTCCTTCACTCTGTGTTCACATTAGAGAACCATCTAAAACACAGTAGAATTTGGGCACGCCCCCTAGTAACATCAAGAATGACATCACAAGGTTTTAACCCTTTCAGGCAGGGACAGCAGAGATCCTGATGTGGCCACTGTCACTGTACGAATCCCTTGGGTTGCTAGATAAGCTATATTTTTTCAGGGAGAGATCTAAAATGTTTACACATATGTGCACTGTGTCATTGTGTATACATGGTGAGATACGCAATTCAAAAAATACCAGTCTATGTTACTTCCCTCCTAGATATTCCACGGTCAACTGTAAGTGATATTACTGGAAAGTGGAAGTGTTTAGGAACACCAGCAACTCGGCCACGAAACAGAAGACTATCTAAATTCATAGAGCAGGGTCACAGAGTGCTGAGGAGCATGATGCGTAAAAGTAGCCAATGTTCGGCTAATTCCATAGATGGAGAGTTACAAACGTCAACTGGCATTACCATCAACACCAAAAGCTGTGCGGCGGGAGCTTCATGGAATTGGTTTCTATGGCTGAGCAGCTGCATGCAAGGATCACATCGCCAAGTACAATACTAAGCGTTGGATCGAGTGGTGTAAAGCATGCAGCCACTGGACTCTGGAGCAGTGGAAGCGTGTTCTGTGGAGTGACGAATCACACTTCACGGTTTGGCACATTAATGAAATCATGTGAAAAGAGTAGGATAAACAGCATACCACACAGCAAGAAGGAAAAAAAACTAAGAAAAATGGAGAGGGATGTTAAAAAGAATCCAGCTGCATAGACATACAAAATAAAAATATAAACATGCGTAGAAAAGTACTGCATTTAAGTTTATGGGTATGGCCTGAAGAACTGCAACATAATCACACTTGAGTAGAGAGTAGAGACTCATACTGAAAATAAGAGAAATACCTCCATCTCCAAAAATGGAGAATAACACAAAAAAGAAAGGTGGTGGGAAGCTGGCAAATACATCTGGAAGAGTAAGTTCATGCAGACAGACACACTGACAAAAGACATGCACATCCAAAGGCAAGGCTGTAAAAGCATAACCAACACTATGTTGTTGTTATGCGGTTAGTCACGGTGTAAGATAAATAGGTGTGCATGAAATATTTTTCAACACATGGAAAGTATCAGCACAACATGGTACTTGGACAAAACCAAGTAAACTACCCCAAGTGTAGAATCAGATATGTACATGAGGAAAGCCATGAGGCAGGCACACGTGTATAAAAAAAAAAAAAAAAAAAGTGCAGGCTGAATATACACACACGCACAGTATGAAGACTTCTGTTTCAATCCCTACAAGTGCTAGATAGATATACAAAGGGTTAAAAATATTCACTCTCAAATTGTGATTCCATGACTTTGAAGAAAGTCTGCCCTTCATACACCCTATAACTACTTGACTATACTATTTACATGATTCAAGGTATTAATGGTTTTAGGATTCTGTAGTTTACCATGTATTTTCTTTAGAACGAACTAGCTTATGATTTGTTCCCACTGGTAAAATGTAAAAGTCCATTATTCACAATCTTAGTCTGGTTATTGCATGTATCAGGGAATTATTTTAGGAATACAGTTTTAAATAGAAGCCAGGATCACATTCTGTACCGGGCCTATTTTATAACTATACCTATCACAATGTAACAACAATGTATGACAGTAACATGTTACTACCAAGCTTATACTTAAACCCATTCTAAATACATAAACAAATTACAAATTAAAAGAATAAGTGATGTGCATGTAAAACATGCATGGAGTTGGCTGTCACCAGCATTTGTGAACGAAGTGGTTACAATCTACTGAGGATGATACGAACTGAAGGGGTTATTTGTTTTTTTTGTTCCAAAAAGCATTATAGTTTTTAAAAGTGAATGTCAACATAACACATGTCAGCTTTAAATACCTCACACAGTATGTCAATATCTTTTGGCAATGAAAAGGTTAATCATTTACAGACCTATTAAAAACAGAATCTGAGAACCAAGTGACTCACTACTGTTGATGATGCATACATTTCTCTTATTAAAAGACTAAAAAAAAGGAAAAAAATATGTAATATGCCCCATTTGATAAATAATTAAAATGTAACTCATTTAGTTTATGCTTTACCAACCACTATTATTACATAATGCGCATGCACACACACACACAGTTTCGAAATTAAATATCCACACAATTTTTGAAATGTGCCTGCTGCACTTTATAGGTTTCATATAATGTACATTAACAATGGGGATAAATTAATAGGTTCTATTTTATATACATTTTAATGAATACATTTACAATACCAAAGGAATTAATGTAGGATGTTGATGAAGCCTGGAGTGTTTTAAACATAGAGCAAAACACCAACATATTGTGTAAATTAACCAACAGAATTCAAAATTACAATTTACTGGGCATTATTTATATATAATGAAGTTTTCAAGTACAATTTAAAAAGCTATACCTTTATTCCTAGTTTTATGGCCTAACCCAGTTATCAAGGCCTAGCAATAAAATACTAGTCCGTATGTTCAATACAAGCTTATACAATTGCTGTATACTATGCATTCACATGTTAAAAAGAGACTTATTATTTTATCAAATACATAAAAACATTTTTTAAAAACACATCACCAAAATCGAAACAGCCCCTCCCCACAGAAATTAAATCAGATCCTTGCAGTTTCTCTCCTAGTATAAATTATATTTTGCAGTAAGCTACAACTGAAAAGAAAGAAAGAACTTTCATGCATATAAATAAAATCAGACCATCCAGCCCAACCATAAAGTGAAAAATGTAAACATAAAATCAATTGTTTACCTACCACAAGAAATATAGACACATGTATATTAAAGCAGGAGATACACACACACACACACACATATATATATATACACACACACACACACACACACACCATGTTTTGGACCAAACTATGTATTACTATAAACATTAATTTTGGCTGAATCTAATTATATATTAGGTACATGAATGTTACCTTGCCATTCCAATCAGAAATCAAGGCTTTTTTTTCTCTAAAAACCCCACCCTAAACAGCTAAACACTGTCATAAAAAATAAGCAAATAATATAGTAAATGAATGTGTATCATTTTAGTGCCACAATCCAAATAAACACATGTATTTATGAAGATGGGGGAGGGGGCTTTTCAATAGACTCCCATGGGTACTATTGTATGTCTATAAGCTATATATTCTTGCTTCCAGAAAAATATAAAAATTGTTCATACCGAGTTATTTTAATTGGCATAATGCAGAAAAGAAAGGTTAAAGCATGCATTTGTTTAAGCGGATGCTTCTCGGTTATTAGTATTTGTGGCCAAGAATATTTGTGACTGTACTGCTCAGCAATTCTATTTACATCAGCAGTGCTAAATGCCCAATGGTGAGAGGGGAGCCAATCAGATGGCAGATTAGATGTCAACTCAGAGGCAGCTGTCTGGAGACTATTACAGCCAGTTTACCTCCACAATTCAAATTCCAAACCTTGCATTTGAGATCAAGTCACTCTTTACACTCAAGCTGTTGCAAGGAACATATTAGTTAATCCACTGCTGTTTATTTCTTTTTAAGGCTACCACATCCACCAGAACCAAACAAAAGCTATTAAAACACAAGAGAGATTTCATTATTACATGATAAATATAAATATTTATCCATATAAAGAAACAGAAGTTAATTCATTACCAGTGGGACCCAGTATTTCTGACTTTAAATAGATAGCTGTGACATTAATTAAGTTTAAAAAAAAGCGACTGCCTCCATTTTTTTCCTGGGTACAAGCTAAAGGTAATGGAAATTTCCACCATAAATGGATAGCTATGCTGATAAAAGTACTAGCTCATTGCAGTACTTATGGTCTTGGATCTAATCAGTGGAAGGCACATTAAAATAGACTGTATTACATGCACAGCACACATCTAATGAATATAAATGATGAATATTAATTATGATATAAACATACCTAAAGGAGAACAAATGTAGGTTGGGTGTATAGAGGCAGACTATGCTATGTTTTAGGACTTATGATCAGATACATTTAAAATTTGTTGTTTTTTTTAGGACATTTACAAGGACAGGCTTTTCAATAATAAAATAATTAGAAAACGGGAGGGGGGTCCTGTTGAATAAAAGGTGTGATGATGGGTTTCATATCTGGACCCACTATACTCCCTCCCCTCTAACAAATGACACTAACATATTAATAATATTTAGGGCTTACATTCTGAATTTTGCTTCATACAGCTTGAAAATCTTACAAAGCAACGACACGACTGCAATACCTCCCACATCAGGCTCTCAAATGGCTGCAACCCTTTATAAGGAAATAAAAAGTATATGGGACATGCAGCAACAAAACTAAAGACTTGTGTTAAAAACAACAACACATATATGTTTATATAGGATTCTTACTCTGAGGCAATACGCTTAGATACAAATGCAGCCAGTGTTTTAATACATATAATTTTACCTGTGATCTACTGATGCTCTGTCCAGTGCTTCCAGGGCTCATAGCTGGGTGATTCCTTTGTTGTGTTCCCCACCCTGTGTTTGAAGCTCCATACTGGGACCCCATGTCTTTGCCCATACCCATGGGCTGCTGGCTCCCTTGGGTGCTTGCAGACTGCTGCTGGGGTGCAGTAGGGTTGCTGTAATCAGGGTAGCTCCCTCCATAGCTTCTCATCATTGGGCTGGGGGAGGTCAAAAGCTGGTTGAGGGTAGGGGTTGCCCCTGATGGGTGCTGGTTTTGTCCCTGGTACCTTTGGAAGCCCCCTGCATTGGAAGCACTGGGTGGTTTTCCATGGCTGCCACCCCCTGACCCCATCATTATGCTGCTGCTTGGTGTGCTAGTGCTGCTTTGCCTTGGGGAGCTCAGTACCCCATATCCAGAGGCTGAGCTGCCATAGCCTCCTGCTCCTCCTCCTGCAGCAGTGGCCCTGCTGTATCCCTGGTAGTGATCATACTGACTGCTGCCATACCCATCATGGGAGTTCTGCATGGGATCCATGCTGCTGCCGGGGGCCACAGATCCAGAGTGCATCATCCCCATCCCAGGGCTTTGTTGTCTGCCATGTTGATCAAAGCAAGGGCCTGTCCTGCTTGCTGCACTGCCATAATAATTATTAAACTCAGACACAGACGAGGAAGAAGAGGAGGAGGATGAAGATGATGATCCCCCATTGCCAGTAATATTATTATTGCTGCTATTATTCGCTTGCTGCTGTTGCCCCGCTCCAAGCATTGCATGCTCATATCGGCCACCCATGGGCTCCCCAGCCATCATCTTCCCCTGCAGCTCGTCTTCGTCCCCAGCCTTGCCAGTCCTCCTAGGTTGTGGGTTGCCCTGATTGCCCAAATCAACGTCCTTTCCTGCTGCACCAGCGTTATTACAGCTCTCTTCCCCTACCCCACCATGTTGTTGTTGTTGCTGCTGCTGCTGATTTTCCATGTCTGACGCCTCACTGCTGCTGCTACTACTGCTGCCTCCTCCAGGACTGTTTTTATTCGGGGTTTCTTGCTGTGCTGCCCCTGCTAGTTGCTGCTGAGGCTGCAGCTGATTGAGTTGCTGGGGTGGATGGTTAGGGTGGTGGGGAGGGTGCTGTTGCAGATGCTGGGGTGCATGGTGGGCTGGGTGCTGCTGGGGGTGGAGGGCATGGTGATGAAGTGGGTGAGCAATGGGTGCAAGATATTCCCCACCACCCTTCAGCTTGTGGTTAGGGATCCCACCACCCATCTCCATAGCCTGATAATGTGGGGACACTGCAGAGTTCCTCCCTTCCTTCAGCACCGGGTCTGAACTGCTGCTGCTGTTATTGTTGTTGGTGTTATTAGCTGTGGAAGAAGATGAGGAAGATGATAATGAAGTTGCATTGACCATGCTCACTTCGTGATGGTGGTGATGAAGATGGTGATGCAGAAGATTGTGGTGGTGGAGATGATCCACACTATTGTTCATGCTGCTATTAGGAGCCCCATCTCCCAGTCCAGGCATAGATCCAGACCCCGCTGCTGCCCCACCAGGGTTTAGATCCTGATTCAGCCCTGGGAGACCTTGGTTTTTCCCCTTATTGTTAGCATTGGTTGTCGGAGCTGCAGCTGAAACAACTTGCGCTGCCATGATCATTGCAACATCTCAGTCAATCCCAGTAGCAACAACAAAAAAATCTCAAAAAAAATATTTAATAGCGAAAAAAAAAAAAGTATAAATCACAGCATAAGAGAAAAAGAGCAAATTCCAAGTGAGAAAAGGGGGTAAATACCCAAAAACCAGAAACAATGTCTAAGAAGTGGAAAAGCAACCCTTGGTTATTCCAAATGAATAAAGAAAAATAATTATTAGAACAAAAAAAAAAGCCTTGGTGATCCTCAATGTCTGCATCTCTCCCTGTGTTGTGACTGCATGCTGAAAGTTTGCTTGTTGTTTTTGGTGAAGTATTTAAAGATGAAATGTTTCTCAGCTCCTGTGTGTCTTTTCCTCTCTAACCCGGATATAGGTATACAACACGTCTGGCTGAGTCTATCTGGCCCAGCATGGCTTGAGAGAAGCTCTAGCAACCATTATCCACTTCTTTCTGATTACTCCAGTGCACATGGAAAACCTGGACTGGACTCATTTCCTTTGGTGCCTTGGGATTTGAGGAAGATTTCTGAATGAGAGGAAGCTCTATGCAGACACACAGGGTGGCTATTAGCATACAGTGCCCTGGTGCTTGTGCAAGAGAACAAATCTCCCCCTGGTCCTACTCCAAGAGCAATCAGGCATCCAGCAGCTGCTGCTGGGGACATGTGATTTGAGAGAACCTTCAGCTCCCCTGCCTGCTCTCTCCTCCAACCCCTCCCTTCACAGTGAAACAACAGAGGGAGGAGTGCTGGTAGACTGCAAGAAGAGAAGAACTGGAGGAGGGACACTTTTACCGGTCTCTGCAACTCACTCCCTAGGTTTTTACTGCAGGGATTTTCAAGTCACTGAAACGAAACAAATCAGATGTTAAAAATGTGAAATGCGATTTAGCCTAAATATGAAGCGAACTAAAGAAATGAAGACTTAAACTGTGTCAAAGAATCAGATTTGTACACAGTTCTTTTTGGAAATGAGATTGCGAGGAGAATTTATAAATATAAAAGTTTTTTTCTAAACAGAGGGGATGACAAAGTCATTAAAAAGTTCATGTTTATATAACATTGCTTGATGTTTCTTTAAATTGCTTGTGCCCTTGCTATTAGGCTAAATAGATATCATCCCCCCCTGTGGTTCCAGTTTGGTGTTCAGGATGCTGGAAAATGAATACTTCATATGAGCAGTAGCGCTGGCACTATGTGTAGCGCAGACACTACCCCTATCAAGGCACGCCTCTCCCCCCTTGGCATACTGCGCTGCAGTGTTGAGAGACATGATGGATGTATTTTAACTCCACCAACATCTCCACCCAGGCATATAACTAAATCATTCGCCATTTTTTTAAAGGGACACATAACGTTTGCATTTTGCCCTGCAGCATGTATAACTCGTATGTGTTTATAGGAAAATCAGTTTCTTAAATAACTTATTTATATGGTGTCACTTCTATTATTTTATTAGCTCCCCAATGGACGCCCACGCATTCCACATTCTGCAGAGAAACGTCTAAGGGTCAACTCAATACACACTCATCTGGCCTGAAATGGGGCCCAAATTATGCTTGGAGATTTTCTCAAAGAATATATGAGCTACCTCAGCCAATCCTATAAATGTTATAGAAAATACTGCACGTGTGCTCTGTGCAGGCTCCTGTGTGGACATATTACGCGTATAGTTAGAATTTGGGACACTGATATCATTTCAAAACACTCCCTGGGCTCTAGCCAAATGCTGAGGAGCTGAATGGGAGGGAAGGTCAGTAGAAAATGAGAACCTGTTATTTGTGAAAATAGGTAGGTTATTTTCAAATAGGACCTTTAAGTAAAGCTATTAGCTCTTTTTGTTTCAGTATGTCTACACCAAACAAGGGAACGGGGAACACAACCCTAAACCAGCATATTAAATAATGTGTGATGTTGAAGTGACCAAAATGTTTACACAATACGTACAAATTTCAGTGCAGAACCAAAAATTACTAATCCCTCTAAAGTTTTAAGGGAGTTTTAAGCGTCAATTGCAGGGAATGGAGATGTGAATTTCAAACTTAAGGCCACTGTAGCCAAGAAAAATTCGCAAATACAGCTGAATGAGAGAATTTTTCCAACTCAGCTACTTTGGTCTAAAGTTTGAAATTCCCAGTTTCCTGCAATTCTCTCGTTACTGAGTAGACCCTTTAGTCACACCATATGGCCATGTTATACTTAGCCTGCTACTGCATCAAAGTACCGTATATACTCGAGTATAAGCCGACCCGAATATAAGCCGAGGCACCTAATTTTACCACAAAGAACTGGGAAAAAATATTGACTCGAGTATAAGCCTAGGGTGGAAAATGCTGCAGCTACTGGTAAATATTGCCCCCAATATGCCATTAAATATGCCAGGATATTGCCCCAATATGCCAGGATATTGCCCCCAATATGCCAGGATATTGCCCCCAATATGCCAGGATATTTCCCCCAATATGCCAGGATATTTCCCCAAATATGCCAGGATATTGCCCCAATATGCCAGGATATTTCCCCCAATATGCCAGGATATTGCCCCAATATGCCAGGATATTTCCCCCAATATGCCAATATGCCAAGATATTGCTCCCAATATGCCAGGATATTTCCCCCAATATGCCAGGATATTGCCCCAATATGCCAGGATATTTCCCCCAATATGCCAGGATATTGCCCCAATATGCCAGGATATTGCCCCCAATATGCCAGGATATTGCCCCCAATATGCCAGGATATTGCCCCAATATGCCAGGATATTTCCCCCAGTATGCCAATATGCAAAGATATTGCCCCCAATATGCCAGGATATTTCCCCCAATATGTCAGGATATTGCCCCAATATGCCAGGATATTTCCCCCAATATGCCAGGATATTGCCCCCAATATGCCAGGATATTGCCCCCAATATGCCAGGATATTGCCCCAATATGCCAGGATATTGCCCCCAATATGCCAGGATATTGCCCCTTACTATGCGCGTTATGCCACCCTCCTCCCCCAGAACCCAGCACTTACTTCGTTCCTGCTCTGTCCCCCGGTGCTCTGCAGCTGCGTGGCTGTGAGGGAAGCGTTGTGAGCTTCCCTCCAGCCGCGCGGTCAATAAAGTTTGTTTTAAAAAAACACACTTTATTGACCGCGCGGCTGGAGGGAAGCTCACAACGCTTCCCTCACAGCCACGCAGCTTCAGAGCACCGGGGGACAGAGCAGGAACGAGGTAAGTTTTAGATTCCCCCCCCCCCCCACTGACTCGAGTATAAGCCGAGGGGGGCATTTTTCAGCACAAAAATTGTGCTGAAAAACTCGGCTTATACTCGAGTATATACGGTACTTCAGTATTGGTGGGTCCTACACTAGATGCAATATATAGAGCACCTACACCAAAAATATTGTGTCCAGTGTAGGCCCCATCAATATTGGAGTATATCTCCATTTTTCATTTATGATAAGTGCTTTTAAAGTAGCTTTAAGATAGATTAGACATTTTTAGTTGTGCACTGACTTCTGTGTATTGTGTCTACATTTTAGTCATTTCAGTAGCACACTCGATTAAATATGCTAGTTTAGGGTTGTGCTCCCAATTTCCATGTTTTTGGAAAAATATATGTAGCCTAAAAAAAACCTTTTAGGTGTGGCACCCCACCCACCCACAGGTGCTCCATATACTGTGTCCAGGGTAGGACCCACCAATACTGGAGTACTCTGACATTGTGTGAGCTAAGCATGATATGGCAACAGGGCCGATCCTAGGGTCATGGGTGCCTGGGTGCAGGTTTTTGGGGGGCTCCCCCAG
Source organism: Pelodytes ibericus (assembly GCA_036172795.1). Lineage (NCBI taxonomy): Eukaryota > Metazoa > Chordata > Amphibia > Anura > Pelodytidae > Pelodytes > Pelodytes ibericus. The sequence goes on along the minus strand of CM069861.1, from coordinate 75,411,386 downwards.
GTGGGCGTGGCCATATGATTAACTCTTCCCCTTTGTAAATGGCTGTCCCATTTCAATTGGGAAGGGTGGCGACGACAACAGAACAAACTGTCTGTCTCTCTCCCCATACCCGCATCTGTGTGTCTCCCCACACCCTCATGCCTGTCTCTCCCCCCACACCCTCATGTCTGTCTCTCCCCCACACCCTCATGTCTGTCTCTCCCCCCACACCCTCATGTCTGTCTCCCCACACCCTCATGTCTGTCTCTCTCCCCACAGCCTCATGTCTGTCTCTCTCCCCACAGCCTCATGTCTGTCTCTCCCCCCACACCCTCATGTCTGTCTCTCTCACCTATCCCGTCATGTCTGTCTCTCTCACCTATCCCGTCATGTCTGTCTCTCTCACCTATCCCGTCATGTCTGTCTCTGTCCCCCATACCCTCATGTCTGTCTCTGTCCCCCATACCCTCATGTCTGTCTCTCTCCTCCACTCCCTCATGTCTGTCTCTTGCCATGTCCCTTTTCCACGTCCCCTCCTGACCTCATCTCAGAACTCAATCAGCGCTGCCCTGATCTCCCCGCGCATATTGATGACACAGAGAAACATGTTCCAACGCTCTGAGTCATCACTGAGCAAGGAAAGCAGAGCCGGCTCTGGTGGCACCTGGGAAGCTGTTTGCTGAGGTGTACCTAGGGACTCTAGCGCCCTTGGCGAGGAGCTATATTGACATATACAGCCACATTTACACAGCTACACACATACACAGGCACACTTACACTCAGGGTCACACATAAATACACTAAATACTAACACAGAAATACACACACGCTCTTAGACACACACACAGTCACCCTTACACATATACATACACAGACACCCTTACAAACAGTCACACTTTTACACATACATACACGCCCACGCTTAGACACAGAGATACACTTACATACACACACTTTTTTTTTTACCAAAAATAAAAATAAAAATATGCTTGTGTGACACTAACAGTCACACTTACACATATACATACAGTCACACTTACAGACACAGATACACTTACACACACACACTCTTAGACAGCCTTACACACAGTCACACGCTTACATTTTATTTATTTTTACCAGAGAAAAAAATATATATGCTTGTGTGACACTAACAGTCACACTTACACATATACACACACAGTCACACAGAAATACACAAACAGAAATACACACCCACACACTGTTATACACACCCTTACACAGAAATTCACACACACTCTTAAACACACATAGTCACCCTTACACATATACATACACCCTTACACAGAAATTCACACACGCTCTTAGACACACACAGTCACCCTTACACATATACATACACAGACACCCTTACAAACAGTCACACTTTTACACATACATACACGCCCACGCTTAGACACAGAGATACACTTACATACACACACTTTTTTTTTTTACCGAAAATAAAAATAAAAATATGCTTGTGTGACACTAACAGTCACACTTACACATATACATACAGTCACACTTACAGACACAGATACACTTACACACACACACTCTTAGACAGCCTTACATACAGTCACACGATTACATTTTATTTATTTTTACCAGAGAAAAAAATATATATGCTTGTGTGACACTAACAGTCACACTTACACATATACACACACAGTCACACAGAAATACACACACAGAAATACACACCCACACACTGTTATACACACCCTTACACAGAAATTCACACACACTCTTAAACACACATAGTCACCCTTACACATATACATACACCCTTACACAGAAATTCACACACACTCTTAAATACACACAGTCCCCTTACACATATACATACACCCTCACACAGTCACATGCTTACATTTTTTTATTTTCACCTAAAAAAAATAAAAAAATAGGCTGCTTGTCTCCCTCCCTGCACATTTACCTTTACGTGGGAGAAGAACGTTTCAGTGTTCTGCCTCTCATCCCTTCAGAGGCAGAACACTGTCCGATAGGCACTGCTTTTAAACTAGCTTTAAGAGAGGTTAGCGGGGGGCGGAGCTAGCTGAGCTACAGAGAAGTCGCATGTCTGGAGAGCTCTTCACCCAGACTTAACAAACTACAAATTTTGTATGACCACCCCACTGAAACGAACCCCTGTTCAACCCCCTAAGTCTATATACAATATGGGGCAAAAGAAAAAGCAAAAGGAAAAGAATCAGAACCCAAACCGACAAGATATTGGGGTTCTACTGTCGAGGCCTACTAGGCCGCCGCAACACACGCAGCCTGTGCGCTCACCGATAGCGGACACAGACTCTGATGAGTCCTCAGAGACATCTGACATGCCCCGAAATGAGGCACAAGGTAACCCAGGGACTGACCCCAACGCCGACGATGCGCCAGCAACGAACCGGGCCCTGCGGACCCTTCTGAGCGACTTCAAGGAAGTGCTAGCAACAGAACTGGCAGGCGTGAGACGAGAGGTGACTGCAACGAAACAGCAGACACAGCTATTGGGAAAAGAGGTTACCTCTCTGAAACGGGAGCTGGCAGACCACTCTGGCACGGTGAGCTTGATGGCACAAACAATTGGCGATCTGCAGCACCAGACACTGATGATGGATGCCAGACTCCGTCAAACAAATATACGACTCAAAGGAGTCCCGGAGACAGTTGGGCCCACTGAACTTCGGAACTATCTGAGCAGGTTGCTTACTCACCTACGTCCAAACATGGGTGCGCAGGACCATGTTCTCCTTGACTACTTCAGAGTCCGGAAAGCGCAAAAAGCGCCACAAACCTCGCCGCGTGACATTATCCTAAAGTTACGTTCCCTCACCGATAAAGCTGCATTAATGGCCATCTCTCGGAAAACTCCGTGCCTACATTATGAATCTGCTGACCTCCAGCTCTTTGAAGATCTCCCACCCTCTACCCTGGCATGGCGCAAAAGGATGAGCTGTCTCACTAGGCACCTTCGTTCACAGGATATCAAATACCGTTGGGGCTCTCTACAGACATTGATTGTCCAAAGAGACGGTAAAGTTCTATCAATTGACAGCATGGAGGACGCTCCACAGTTTTTGGAGGCTCTGGGGCTTCCACAACTCCCTACTTCGCAGACCCCGATCCCAGATGTCGGTGAGGGAGATGGAAAATCTGCAACATAGCTCACACCTTATTGAGAACTGTTGTGACTCTTTGATCAGGGTCAAAATCCTACCTGTTTGTTGCTACACCTGTATATACATAAATTTTCTTAGGCTCCCATGTGACATGCACAGATATTTCTTCCCCCCCGAGGGTGACCATCCCCGCTCCAAAAGTTGAAGGTGGATCGGCCACTTGTTCTGGCCCGTGGACCCGCTTTTCGGTGGTGCTCTCTTGTACTGCCTGGCCTCCCTCTCTTGGGGGTACCCTTTTCACTCTGCATCTCTTTCTTCCCTATTCTCTATCCCCGCTTCCTATGACCTTCCCTCTCTGTTAACCTTCTCAGATCCCCTGTGCTCTAGGTCCTGACTATGCGACCTAAAAGAGGCTGTCTCGACTATTAAAATTCAAGCCAGCACTCTTCTCCTTCCCATATGTAGTAATCTTTATTGTAATGATGATAGACCCCACCTGGCCCCGAATTTTGTAAATCTTATTCTTATGACCACACGACCCCTCCTAGACACAAAACGTACTCTGTAGGTCCCTTATCCGAAATGTTTATCACTCATTCCCCCCTATGCACCAGACAGTCTATAGGGCCGGTACTTATCTCCCCTAAATTCATCTAATGTCTACTTATTGAAGAATTTAGCTGTTATCTATATATTGCTATGTGTTTCATTCACGATAGCGATGGAGAGTTGACGCAAATATTTCAATACGACTCCAATCGATCTACATACTAAATCAATCATAATTTCTAATACCACGGTGCGTACTCCCCCAATACACTACACCTTTGAATACCTGCTACCATCCGGTGGAGGGGAAAGTTGACCCATTTCTTACAGATGGGATATACATGTTTTATATGTGTTTTCTCCTACTTTGTTTTTCTTTTTCTCACTCAGTTTTAATAGTAATGTATATACACAACTGAAACTGTTTCTTTGATATCATAGACAGGTAATTAGTTGGTTTGCATAGGAAGATGGAGTGTTTCAATTCAATAATTTTGAAGTTGGTTTTTTTTTCTCTATAATTGTAATATAATAGAAGGAACGTGTTCCGTTTTTAGATTTTAAAAAATTTAAAACGAGTCAATACTGTGGAACGTGCTCTGTATTACAGTGATTACTATATATGTTTGTCGAAATACTTATGACCTATACTGTATATTTTGAATATGCTCAATAAAACTTTAATTACAAAAAAAATAAAAAAAATAAGAGAGGTTAGCGAGGTTTGGATATGTTCTGATATTTCTTTGTGTTACACTAAACAATTTTAAAGGGACACTAAACTTTATATTTCACTTGTGCTTCTAATGTAGAGGCACAAGTGAAATGTTAGTTGTTCCTATTTTGAGGATAAACTGTTGTGTACTTTTGAAGGAAGCAAGGGTTCCTTTAACTTTTTTTTTCTTGTAAGGACTCCCACATGATAAAGTTGAGTTTGTAGATATACCATCCTTTTCCTTGCAGACAGTGCTCCACCAGGCATGGCCTCCTTTGGGGGGTTAAAGTTGGTAATCTAGTAAGGGGCCCGGCTGTCCTGGGGGCTCGTAGACAGAGGATATCTGTGTACTGCGCACAGTCATTCTTAAGTATGAAACTATATTAACTAGCAAAACTTTTGTCTACAGGGTTGCTTTATATTTATTTATTTTGATTGTTCATAAATTAAGAGTTTGTGGGCTTGCCTTATATGTGGGGGTTACCTGTATCTCACAAGTTACCTGTATCTCACACATACACACAGAACCAGCATTTTATTTCTTGTAAAAGACACGTCTTAATGTGTCCCCCTTCCCATGTCAACCCCTCTCCTCTCCCTTCCCATGTTGGTCCTTCATGTCTGTGGTCTGCTCTCTCCCCCTCCCCTCCCTCCCATGTCTGTGGTCTGTTCTCACCCCCCTCCCTCCCATGTCTGTGGTCTGTTCTCTCCCCCCCCTCCCTCCCATGTATGTGGTCTGTTCTCTCCCCCCCTCCCTCCCATTTCTGTGGTCTTTTCTCTCCCGCCCCCTCCATCCCATGTCTGTGGTCTGTTCTCTTCCCTCCCTCCCTCCCTCCCTCCCTCCCTCCCATGTCTGTGGTCTGTTCTCTTCCCCCCCTCCCATGTCTGTGGTCTGTTCTCTCCCCTCCCTCCCATGTCTGTGGTTTGTTCTCTCCCCCCCCCTACCTCCCATGTCTGTGGTCTGTTCTCGTCCCCCCTCCCTCCCATGTCTGTGGTATGTTCTCTTCCCCCTTCCATGTCTGTGGTCTGTTCTCTTCCCCCCCTCCCTCCCATGTCTGTGGTCTGTTCTCTTCCCCCCCCCTCCATCCCATGTCTGTGGTCTGTTCTCTTCCCCCCTCCCATGTCTGTGGTCTGTTCTCTTCCCCCTTTCCTTCCATGTCTGTGGTCTGTTCTCTTCCCCCACTCCTTCCTATGTCTGTGGTCTGTTCTCTCCCCCCCTCCCTCCCATGTCTGTGGTCTGTTCTCTCCCACTCTCCCTCCCATGTCTGTGGTCTGTTCTCTCCCCCCCTCCCATGTCTGTGGTCTGTTCTTTCCCCCCCTCCCATGTCTGTGGTCTGTTCTCTCCCGCCCCTCCCTCCCATGTCTGTGGTCTGTTCTCCCTCCCCCTTCCATGTCTGTGGTCTGTTCTCTCCCCCCCCTCCCTCCCATGTCTGTGGTCTGTTCTCTTCCCCCCCTCCCTCCCATGTCTGTGGTCTGTTCTCTCCCCCCCCCTCCCTCCCATGTCTGTGGTCTGTTCTCTTCCCCCCTCCATCTCATGTCTGTGGTCTGTTCTCCCCCCCCCTCCCATGTCTGTGGTCTGTTCTCTTCCCCCCCTCCCTCTCATGTCTGTAGTCTGTTCTCTTCCCCCCTCCCATGTCTGTGGTCTGTTCTCTTCCCCCCCCCCCCATCCCATGTCTGTGGTCTGTTCTCTTCCCCCCCTCCCTCCCATGTCTGTGGTCTGTTCTCTTCCCCCCTTTCCTCCCATGTCTGTGGTCTGTTCTCTTCCCCCCCTCCCTCCTATGTCTGTGGTGTGTGCTCTCCCCCCCCCTCCCATGTCTGTGGTCTGTTCTCTCCCCCCTCACTCCTATGTCTGTGGTCTGTTCTCTTCCCCCCCTCCCTCCTATGTCTGTGGTGTGTGCTCTCCCCCCCCCTCCCATGTCTGTGGTCTGTTCTCTCCCCCCTCACTCCTATGTCTGTGGTCTGTTCTCTCCCCCCTCACTCCTATGTCTGTGGTCTGTTCTCCCCCCCTTCCCTGTCTGTGGTCTGTTCTCTCCCCCCTCCCTCCCATGTCTTTGGTCTGTTCTCTTCCCCCCCTCCCTCCCATGTCTGTGGTCTGTTCTCTCCCCCCCTCCCTCCCATGTCTGTGGTCTGTTCTCTTCCCCCCCTCCCTCCCATGTCTGTGGTCTGTTCTCTCCCCCCCCCCTCCCTCCCATGTCTGTGGTCTGTTCTCTTCCCCCCTCCATCTCATGTCTGTGGTCTGTTCTCCCCCCCCTCCCATGTCTGTGGTCTGTTCTCTTCCCCCCCTCCCTCTCATGTCTGTAGTCTGTTCTCTTCCCCCCTCCCATGTCTGTGGTCTGTTCTCTTCCCCCCCCCCATCCCATGTCTGTGGTCTGTTCTCTTCCCCCCCTCCCTCCCATGTCTGTGGTCTGTTCTCTTCCCCCCTTTCCTCCCATGTCTGTGGTCTGTTCTCTTCCCCCCCTCCCTCCTATGTCTGTGGTGTGTGCTCTCCCCCCCCCCCTCCCATGTCTGTGGTCTGTTCTCTCCCCCCTCACTCCTATGTCTGTGGTCTGTTCTCTTCCCCCCCTCCCTCCTATGTCTGTGGTGTGTGCTCTCCCCCCCCCCCTCCCATGTCTGTGGTCTGTTCTCTCCCCCCTCACTCCTATGTCTGTGGTCTGTTCTCTCCCCCCTCACTCCTATGTCTGTGGTCTGTTCTCCCCCCCTTCCCTGTCTGTGGTCTGTTCTCTCCCCCCTCCCTCCCATGTCTTTGGTCTGTTCTCTTCCCCCCCTCCCTCCCATGTCTGTGGTCTGTTCTCTCCCCCCCCCTCCCTCCCATGTCTGTGGTCTGTTCTTAACCTCCCTCCCTCCCTCCCTCCCTCCCTCCCATGTCTGTGGTCTGTTCTCTCCCCCCTCCCTCCCATGTCTGTGATCTGTTCTCTCCCCCCTCCCTCCCATGTCTGTGGTCTGTTCTCTTCCCCCTCCCTCCCATGTCTGTGGTCTGTTCTCTCCCTCCCTCCCATGTCTGTGGTCTGTTCTCTCAATGTCTGTGGTCGGTTCTTTCCCCCCCTCGCTCCCATGTCTGTGGTCTTTTCCTCCCCCCCCTCCCTCGTCTGTGGTCTGTTCTCTCCCCCCTACCCTCCCATTTCTGTGGTCTGTTCTCTCCCCCCCTCCCTCCCATGTCTGTGGTTTGTTCTCTTAATTTCTGTGGTCTGTTCTCCCCCCCCCCCCTTGCTCCCATGTTTGCAGTCTTTTCTCCCCCCCCCCTCTCTCGTCTGTGGTCTGTTCTCTCCCCCCCCCCTCTCTCCCATGTCTGTAGTCTGTTCTCCCCCCCCCCTCCCATGTCTGTGGTCTGTTCTTTCCTCCCCATGTCTGTGGCCTGTTCTCTTCCCCCTCCCATGTCTGTAGTCTATTCTCTTTCCACCTCCCATGTCTGTGGTCTTTTGTTTCCTCCCCATGTATGTGGTCTGTTCTCTTACCCCTCTCATGTCTGTGGTCTGTTCTCCCCCTCCCTCTCATGTTTGTGGTCTGTTCTACTTCCCTCACTCCCTCCCTCCCATGTATGTGGTCTGTTCTCTTCCCCCTCCCATGTCTGTGGTATGTTCTCTTCCCCCCTCCCATGTCTATGGTCTGTTCTTCTTGATCCCCCCCTCCCATGTCTGTGGTATGGTCTCTCCCGCCCCTCCCTCCCATGTGTATCCCCACTGCCTGGTCAGATCAATATTAAACCAATATTGATCTGACCACTTTGGATCTGCCTCCCTCTCCTCACTTTTTTTTTTAGTGAGGGAGAGAGACAGACCAAACTAGTAAAAGTACAATAAAATAATAAAAATACAATAAAACAAAACAATTATATATATAAGAAATTCCCTGTGTTAAACCCCTTCCCTGCTATTGATCATGCGTAAGCAGTGATCTTGCACATCAGTGCATTTTTTAGGGGTTCATTTTATTTTACTGTAATTTATTACAGTACTGCAAGGGCTCTTCTAAGAGCTATTAACCCCTTCCTTGCCGAACATCACTGCTTATGCAATGATATCGATGCCAAAGCAATTTTTATATTTCTGCATTTTTTTTTTTTACATGCGTATAGCGATCAGCGATGTATAGCGATCAGCGATGTATAGCGATCAGTTATAGCGTATTAGTGGCAAAGGCGTTTTGGTGATTGCTCAGATAAGCATCACCATTCTCATGAGAATATTGATCTGACCAATTTGGATCTGCCTCCCTCTCCTCAATTACTTTTTTGTGAGGGAAAGAGACAGATTAATATTACTGGTAAAATAAAATTTTATAAAATTTCAGGTTTTATGAATTCCCTGTGTAGTAACCCCTTCCCTGCCATTGATCGCTGTATAAGCAGTAATCTTGGACAGCAACAATTTTTTGCTGTCTGCATTTTTTTAGGGATTCATTTATTTTACTGTAATGTACAAAGAACTACATAGGCTCTTCTAAGAGCTATTAACAACATCTTTGCCACAGATCACTGCTTAGGCACTGATTCTGAGGCCACTGACTCAGAGCTCGATTTTGACCCTGGTCAGCTTTCTGATACATCATCTAGTGATGTATCAGTGGCTGCTGAGTCCTTTCCACAAGGAGTCATGGGTGTCTATTTTAAAAAAATATGTGGTTTGGTGGTGGTATATTACATTGGCAGACTTCAAAGATATACCGGATTTGCTCGATTATAAGATGACCCTGATTATAAGACGACCCCCCAAACTATGGATATTCCTTTCGGAAAAAAACTAAAAGCCTGAATATAAGACTACCCTATAGGAAAAAAGTTAAATTTGTATATATTCACATGTAAATTGCTTTTTTTAATAAAAAAATTATATCAAAAAATGCATTTCTTGTTTTTATTTCCTTTTTATGTGCCAATGCTGCCTCTCTCTTTCCTTTGCCCCCAGCTTCGTCTCTCTCCTCCTCCCTTTGACTCCCCCCCTTGTTTCTCTCTGCCCCCTCCCCTTGTTGCTGTCCCCCCCTCCCTCTGTCTCCCCCCCCCCTTGTTGCTCTGTCTCTTCCCCCTTCTCTCCTCTTGTTGTTCTGCCCCCCATCCCTCCCCCTGTCTCCCTGCCCCCTCCCTCCCCCTAACATGTAAATAGATCCCTGGTGGCTAGTGGGGGCAGCCGGGGACGATACGTGCAGACATCCTCCATCCTGCCCGACACCTCCGTCTATTATGACGGACAGCTGGTCCGTCGTAATAGACGGAGGTGTCGGGCAGCATGGAGGATGTCTGCACGTATTGCGCAGACATCCCCTGCTGCTAGAGAGGGGGATCCAGGTCCCCTGCAGCTCTGCTGGGGACCTGGATCCATGTCTTATAATCTGACCTCAATTTGAGGTCAGATTATAAGAAGACCTCGATTATAAGACGAGGGGCAATTTTCAGAAAAAAAATTCTGAAAAAAACCTCGTCTTATAATCGAGCAAATACGGTATCCCAGATATAAGACATGGACGCAGGTTGACTACATGTCAAAATTCCAAGTTGGAACACTGAGATGCGCACTTCACAAATGTTGCCTTTTACCCCCCAATCAACCCAACAAACCTATACATCGCTGTACTCGGGAGATATTGCTGAACACATATTGGGGAGTTGTTTGGCAGTGACATATACCAGAATCTGTGAATTCATGCCTGAACTACAATGTATGTGGAAACAAAATGCCAAAAAGTTACTACCACAAATTTTGACAAAGGCTGGTGGTAGAATTAGTAAATATACAGTATTAAAATACGACAATTTTAAATACCTTAGGATTTCTAGTTTCCAAAAATATATGGGCGCAGGCTGACTATATGTCAAAATTCCAAGTTGGTAGTGTGCATATCCCAAATGTTGCCTTTTAGCCCCAAAACAAACCAACAAACCTAAACATAGGTGGTATCCCTGGTCTCAGGAGTTGTTGCTGAACACATGTTGAACATATTGAGGTGTTGTTTGGCATTGACAGATAACAGGATCTGTAAATTCATGCCCGAAGTACAATGTATGTGGAAACAAAACATTAAAAAATTACTAACCAAAATTTTGACAAAGGCTAGTGGTAGAATTAGTACCTGTAAAGTGTTAAAATACCACCATTTGAAATGCCCTATTATGTCTAGTTTTCAAAAATATTTGGTTTTATGGGGTAAAATACACTTTCTGGCTTCAAAAATGTCCCAAATGTCAAAATTCCAAGTTGGAAAACTAAAAAGCGCACCTCTCAAATGTGGCCTTTTAACCTCCAAATAACCTAACCAACCTATGCATGGGTGGTATCCCTGTACTCAGGAGATGTTGATGAACACATATTGAAGTGTTATTTGGCCGTAGCCCTTCACATTATTTAGGAAATGTTTACCTGAATTGCAATTTGTGTGAAAAATCACAATTTATTGCTGCAAAAAACAATTATTTTTGCTGCAAACTTTGGCAAAGGTTGGTGGTAAAATGGCTACACGGAAAGTGCCAAAATACCCCAAGTTAAATGCCCTGAGTTGTCTAGTTTTGATATATACATGTGTGGGGGGGGGGGGGGGGGGGGTCATACATGGATTTAGTACAGATACCAGTGTTACAATGTCACTATCTCTAATTTTCAAAAAAAGTATTTTGAAATAGCTTTGCACTACTTATAGTTCTGGCCCTGTAACATGAATAAAAAAGCACAAAAACACAAAACATTGTCTATTTCTGAACTCTGTGTTTTTTGTTGTCTCTTGTAGATAAGTATATCATTTTTCAATTAAAAGTCAGAAAAAAAAATCAATTTTTTCCCCATATTTTTTAAAAAATTGTTAACTGATAATGCTATTATCAAAATAATGGTATTTTATGACGATAAAAACTATATATAGTTTGTGTGGGTACACTAAATGAAGAAAAAAAAATGTTAAAACGGCACGTCACCAATCAACAGACAAGCCAAAAAAGTCATGTCACTAAGGGGTTAAACAAAACACAGCCTGGGCTTGGGCAGTATTCATGCTACAATGGATCTAAATTTGATTAGACAGTACCCAAAAAATTCAAATTCTGGACTGTTGGCAATGTAATAAAATGTTTCATGATCTCACCCATTACAACTGGATGCACCAACTTACATTTAGCAGAACTTTGGTGTCACCCTTTGCACCTTTACATTGAAAACTGCCACCTACATCCCCCTCACCCTACATCATGCCCTAAACTAAATGTGCAGAAGGATACCCTCTCTGAAAATGACCAGTATAGACCGCACCCCAATGTGTCATCACACCACTTCAGACAGGACTGCATACACTGCACCACGTATCACTTAAATGGTAATTGCACACTGCAGCACAATACATATTAACCCCTTGAGGGCACAACTATTTTTGTAATGTTGTACAATTTAGGACACAGGCTGTTTTCACACTTCTGCGGTGTTTGTGTTTAGCTGTAATTTCCCTCTTTCTCCTTTACTGTACCCACTTATATAATATACTGTTTTTAACATCATAAAAAGGTCTTCCTTTAGATTATTATTATTATTATTTATATCATCACATAAGTTACTATGAAAAAAATCATGAAATGATAGTGATTAGAGACACACTGCAGCACATTACACATTAATGCTAATCACACAGCAGCACATTAATGACAATCACACACTGCAGCACTTTTCATATTAATGCTATTCACACTCTGCACTTTAATACTGATCACACACTCAGGCACATGACACATTAATGGTAATTGCTCACCACATCACATTGCATGTTGATTCTAATCAAAGACTGCAGCACCTTAGTACTAATCACACACTGCACATAAATGCTGCTCACACACTTCAGCCTATTGTACATTAATGCTACTCACACACGGCATCACATTGCACATTAATGATAATCCCACACTGCAGCACATTAATGCCAGTTATATACTCAGTCACTGTGCTAATAACACACGGCAGGGCATTGCACATTAATGCTAATCACACACAGCACGTTTGACAATAATAATAATCACACACTGCAGAATATTAATGCTACTCACACACTCAGGCACAGTGCTAATGACACACTGCAACACATTGTACATTAGTATTAATCACACACTGCAAGGGCTGGCCTTAAGTGTTCCGGCACCCAGTGCGGGCCATCCCCATGCCCCCCCCCCCATGCCAGTCTCTCCCCCTTCCTCCCCCATATCTGTTCTCTCTCTCCCCCCTCCTCCCCCTTATCTGTTCTCTCTCTCTCCGCCCTCCTCCCCCATATCTGTTCTCTCTCTCTCCCCCCTTCCCCCTGTTCTGTATCTCCCCCTTCCCCTGTTCTGTATCCCCCTTCCACCTGTTATGTATCCCCCCCCCCCCCCCATTTTCCCTGTTCTCTATCCCCCCCCCCCCCCCCCGCCAGCAAAAGTGGATCCGGGGAGGGGGCGGAACTCACAGTGGGAGTGCAAGCAGCATTTTCTCTTGCTGCACGCGGCGGGCTCGAACAGGTCGCACACCCGTAAGGCCGGCCCTGACTGCAGCACATTTCACATTTAAAGGGACTATCTAGTGCCCAAAAAGCCTCCTCAACATTTTAATACATATAAACGTACTTTCAAAGTACTTTAAAATGCATATTTTATATTTTGCATTACTTAAAAAATGAAGATATTACACTTAGATGAAAATGCACATTTGCAGAGGTTCAGGACAGCCCACTCAATGGGCGTCTCCCTTAGGCTTCTAAGGGAGTTTATTTTCCCAGCAGCAGCCAATAAGAATTGGAATATGATTTCCTGTTTAGTGATGTAATCAGGCAATGTGTTGAATTAGAGAGCCTAGTGTATACAAGAGCATTGTAAGTTAGTGCCCTGTCCCTGTATAATGTCAGTCATATCATCCAGCACTGCCTATCATGTCAGCTTGGCTGAGCATGATAGGCAGTGCAGTCCCCCCTAAATGTCAGCTTGGCTGAGCATGATAGGCAGTGCAGCCCCCTCATAAATGCCAGCTTGGTTGTGTTAGGCAGTGTGGTCCCACCCCATAAATGATGCCAGCTTGGATGAGCATGATAGGCACTGCAGTCCCCATCATGAATGCCAGTTGGCTGAGCATGAGAGGCACTGCAGTACTCCCTAAATTCTAGCATGGCTGGACATGATAGGCAGTGTGGTCCCCCCCCCCCCCATAAATTATGCTGGCTTGTCTGAGCATGATAGGCACTGCAGCCCCCCCTAAATTCCACCGTGGCTGAGCATGATAGGCAGTGGGGTCCTCCACATAAATAATGCCATCTTGTCTGAGCATGATAGACACTGCAGTCCCCCATATTAGTACCACCACTCACATCACACTCTTTTTTATTTATATTAATATTATACAACATGTTCCCTTCAAGAGTGAGCAGGACATCCAGGGGAGTAAACAGAAAGTAACTTTTATTATCAGAAAAAGGATTCATTCTCCATGACTAGCACATTAAATCAGCTGTAGCAAGGCAGTAAATACAATATAATACTTACTGCCTTGCTGACAAACCATGATTTATATTGCAATCCACAGAGAAGTCCTTTTTGTGATAATGAAAGTTCTTCTGTGATCCTTTCCCTTGCTCACTCTGCAGGAAGCACACTGAGTATACAGAGCAGCTGACCTGCCTGTTTGCATGGAGATGCTTGAGTCTGAGAGCAGAAGATTAGAGGAGGCCTGGGGGATGCTGGGAAATCCTTCAGACAGCCCAGTGATTGATGGGAGAAGGAACAACTGAGCATGCGTTAAGCCATACATACGTATCGATGTAGTACCAGAAAACGGCCACTAGTGGCCACGCTTTCAATGCTAAGTACAATCTCTTTTTTACAGAGAACTAAAAAAAACCTGAAAGTGACAGTCTCTTCTAAAGTGAGCTGCCTTCAAATTGCACCAAAGTTAAAAGGGTGACTAGACTGTCCCTTTAAAGCTAATCACACACTGCATCATATTTCACTTTATCGATAGTCACACACTGCAGCACATTGCACATTAATGCTAATCACACAGTGCAGCCCATTTCACATTAATGCTAGAGTAACTGCACCACATTGCACATCAATGATAATCCCTCATTGCACATTTAAGGCGCAGTCTAGTTCTAAAACTCACTTTGGTGCATGTTGAAAATTACTGCTTGTATAGCACAGGCTTTTTTACCAGTGTGATTTGATGCAGGTATTCTGCATAAATTACATATTTTATATTTTCATCAAGCCTTCTCCCAGTGATTAATCTGCTGGTATACTACAGGAGTTGCAGCACTGATTATAGTTTTGTTTCATTTAGTTTCTGTGCTGCTGGAATATAATGCTTGTGTGGAATCTATGTAACCTTGCTCTTGTACAAATAGGATCTCTTAAAAGTGCAGGACATTGGCTTATGACATCAGTAGAGAAACAGGACATTCATGTGAATGACATTATTCTGATTGGTTCTTGTAGCAAAGAAAAAGAGCAAATTACTTTTCCTCAACTAGTGTGGGCAATCCTGATTTCATGCAAACTGCTGTAATTTCACAAATTCATCTAAGATTACCGTATTTGCTCGATTATAAGACGACCCCCCAAACTTTGGATATTCCTTTAGGAAAAAAACTAAAAGCCTGAATATAAGACTACCCTATAGGAAAAAAGTTAAACTTGTATATATTCACATGTAAATTGCTTTTTTAATAAAATATTATTTTTAAAAAATGCATTTCTTGTGTTTATTTCTTTTTATGTGCCAATGCTGCCTCTCTCTTTCCCTTGCCCCCAGCTTGGTCTCACTCCCCACTCCCCCCTCACCTGTCTCTTCCCCCCCACATGTTTCTCTCTGCCCCCCTTCCTCTGTCTCTCACCCCTTCCTGCTCTGTCCCCCCTGTCTCTCTGCCCTCCTCCCTCACTCCCTCCCCCTGTCTCTCTGCCCCCCACCCTCCCTCCCCCTGTCTCTCTGCAGCCCCTCCCTCCCTCCCCCTGTCTCTCGGCCCCCTCCCTCCCTCCCCCTGTCTCTCTGCCCCCCCCCTCCCTCCCCCTGTCTCACTGTCCCCCCCCCTTACCTGTACCTCAATCCCTGGTGGCTAGTGGGGGCAGCCGAGGGATGTCTGCACGATACGTGCAGACATCCTCCATGCTGCCCGACACGGCAGTCTATTATGACGGACAGCTGTCTGTCATAATAGTCTGCCGTGTCGGGCAGCATGGAGATGTCTGCACGTATCGTGCAGACAACCCCCAGCTGCCCGATTTACCCTGGTGGCTAGTGGGGCAGCAGAGGAAGTCTGCGCGATGAGCGCAGACCTCCCCTGCTGCCGCCCGGCACGCTCGCCGGGACTTCTGTGACGAAAGCGGAAGTACCCGGCTTCTTCACAGAAGCCCCGGCGGTCGTGCTGGGCGGAAGCAGGGGAGTCTGTGCTCGTTGCGCAGACATCCCCTGCTGTCAGAGAGGGGGATCCAGGTCCCCTGCAGCTCTGCTGGGGACCTGGATCCATGTCTTATAATCTGACCTCAATTTGAGGTCAGATTATAAGAGACCTCGATTATAAGACGAGGGGGATTTTTCAGAGCATTTGCTCTGAAAAAGACCTCGTCTTATAATCGAGCAAATACGGTATTATTTTTTAAGCAATGCAAAATGTAAAACATGCATTTTAAAGTACTTTGAAAGCACATTAATATGCATTACCTTTTGGAAGATCCATTTTGGGCACCAGACAGTCCCTTTAATACTAATCACACACTGAAACACATGTCACATTCATGGTAATCACACATTGCAGAACATTGCACATTAATGCTAGTCACACACTGCAGCACATTGCACTTTAATGGTACTCACACACTGCAACACATTGCACAATTGCTAATCACACACAACAGTATATTGCACATTAATGATAATCACTCACTGACAACAATGCATATTGAGTTTGTTTCTAATAGCAAAATCACACAACCTGGCAGAAGGGTGTGTATTGCTTCCTCTAGCATTGAAATGTTTAGAAAATAAAGATTTTCCTACCAGTTTAGCAGCTCGCTGTCAGGCACCACGAGTGCTTCACCTGAGTATCCACTAACCACGAGGGAGAACGAAACCTCCAGAAGTTCCATTGCTGCCACGAGCAGCTGTGCTGTCAGGAATCTCGTGTTGTCTGATGTCACGCCCCCTGTGCCTTGAAAGTTTAAAAGGAATCTCAGAGAACCACTTAGTGCTTAGTGACTTTGTATGACCAATATTGACTGATTCCTCATTGCTAGTTTCCGGACTGCCTTACCATTTCTGATCCTGTGTTTGTGCCCCTGACCCTTTGCCTGTCTCTTCGTTTATGCTGTTGTGCCTGTGCCCCTCTTTGTGAGTCTGTTCTGGTGCCCCTGAATCTGGATTGCATTTTGGATATACTCTACTTCAATACTTCTCATATCAGCAGTGTTATACAGGTATCATGTTGTTTTCAATTGTCTTGATGCAAAGAAAGTCTGCTGCTTGCCTGTGCCAACTGTCTTAGTGGATTTCAAATACTGTTGCTTCCCTACAACTACCTGCTGCAAATACATCCTGCTGCTTGTATGTGCCAACTGCTTAAGTGGGTTACAAATATGCTGCATATTTTTTATATATATATATATATATAAATAGATTTTTTTTTCTGTCGCTGGTCTGTGCCTACTACGCAAGTTGATTACAATTATTTATATTTGACGTTGGTTCCTGTTGTTGTTCCAGCTTCCCACAGGTGTTTACTGTATTCCTTTATATATTTATCCGTTATATATTTATCCTGCATATTGGTCTCCTCACCATTGTGTATTCCTCACACTCCCACACAGGCAGAGGGAATGTGAATAAGCAGAAGCCAGCCGATCCAAGGTAAAGGAAGTCAGAGTGAATTGGAGAGAATAATCCAAAATAAGCGATAGGCGCTTAAAAAGTGTAAAAGAAAATAAAAAAAGCTGAGAGCTGAGACTGCTTTGATGGACTTGAAGGATCTGTGACTGCTCATGTTTTTTCCCCCTGCTTTTTCTGTTTTTAGTCATGTAAGCCTTGATATATTGGGGGGGGGGGGGGGGGGGGGGGAGCAATACAATTATTCCTTGAAATACTACACTATATTGCTGTCTATCCCTGCTGTTTATTTCTCCTTTCCATCTCTACAAGTCCATACGTTTATTGGATTAACATAATTGCCCACAAGCAAGTGGATAATAAGGATCAGAGTCCCATAAAATCACTGGAACTACAATTTTCCACACGCAAGTAGATCATAGGAATCAGAGTCCCAAACACACATTGACGCCCAGAACCGATGTTTTTGGCTCTACTCCATGTTCATTTCCATTAGGGGCCATACAGGTTTACCACTATTTTTTCATAATGTCACCATTTGTTTTGTGTTATTCGTGTTTTATCTTTTGCATGTTTTGACGGAATACACTCCATTTAAGCTAAAGCTCCTATTTAGGATACGTATTGTTATTTTTGTAGTTATTTATCTAGTCATTTTTATTTATTTTTTATGCTTAAGCAGAATTCTATAGATTTTGCTCCCAAAATAAGCCAAAGTCCTTCCCACAGAAGTCTAGCTCTAAATTACCACTACAGCTGGTACATTCCAGGCATCAAATTAACTTTGACGCATCTGGTAGTGTTTAACTTGTACACAAATGCACAGATTTCTTGTTGCATAGGACTGCATGCAGGAAATACTTAGGCATGTCCTTCAAAGATTACTGCTCTAGCACACATTTGTTTATATTTGCTTTTGTTTACATTGATCAGATGAACTAGACCCTCTTGTACTTACACTACCCAGTTTGACGCCCAGTTTATTTTTCCACAGTGAAGTGAAGCAGCAGTGAAAGCAGAAAATTGTGTGATTCCACCAATGGTATCGCTGACATCTTGATCATGTGCGTTGGAAATCTCTCTACATCTCCATGGGAAATCATTGACTAGTTCCCAGAAGATGCTTGAGCTAGAGATTTCAGTGTGGGAGTATTAATCCCCAGGAGAAAGCCTGCAAAATGCAAGCATTAAAATTAATTATTCTAAAAGCTAAAAAAAAAAAAAAAAAAACTGGAAGAAATTAATTCGTATTTATTTGTCTAGGTCTTATTTTCAGACGAGAGTGACCCATTATGCCTTTTTAAGAAATAGAAAATGAAGGGAGTGGAGGACAATGTGAGGGTACGCTTGTTTGTGTAATCGGCATGGTTATGTGAAAGCTTGAGAATGTTGGTTGGTTCTCGAGAGGAATCACAAATGTTGAGGTATAGTGATGTCGCAAACATAAAATTTTCCTTTCGCGAACGGCGAACGCGAATTTCCGCAAATATTCGCGAACGGGCAAACCGCGCGAACTGCCATAGACTTCAATGGGCAGGCGAATTTTAAAACCCACAGGGACTTTTTTTTGCCTCTGAACACATATGTTTGTTTACTGCTTGGAGTGACCCTTTAAGAGTGTTATCAGAAAAACTGAATCATCTTGGGAAAATCATCATGGAATCTTTGAGAGCACTATTCCATATGATGTGGAATTTGAGAGGACAGGGCCCCAAAAAACAGGACAGGACTGTTGGCAAATATGATAATGTATCATAACTTTACCAATTGCTACTTGAGCATATAGTTGAAGTGCCACCCTTGCCACATTTGCGTTGTCCCCTGCTGTCAGATCCAAATTAATGTAGGTGTAGACACCAGGAATGTGAACGCAATCTAAGTGCTAGAGAGGTCCTGTGAATACAGTTCAAACGCTGGGGATTTCCTGTGAATGCAATCCAAGCATTGGAGAACTTCTGTGTATCCAATCTAATTGCTGGAAAGGTCATGTGAATGCATTCCAAGTGCAGGGGAAGTTGTGTGGATCCACTCCAAGTGCTGGACAATTCTTGTGTATCAATAAAAATAAATGTCCAGCAAGCCACGATAGCGCACCATTTCATCCCTTCTCAGTAGATCCCAAAAATAAACGGAGTGTTTGTTTTAGAAAAGTAAAAAATTAGTTAGAAAATGGTTAAAAACATAGCCGGAGAGACACGGTCTCACGCGTTTCGCCACAAGGCTTAATCATAGACATAAACCAAAGACAAGGTGTCTGTTTTAAACTTTGGTTTATGTCTATGATATAAACCTCCTCAGGCTCTACCTAGTGTAGACATTTTAAATAAAATGCTTTAAATTCAGAATACAAATAAAGTACTTTATTGAGCCTTGCTTGGCCCCCAATAAACTGAGAAAAGAGGGACAATTAGATTAGATGTATTTGTGTTGTATATGAAAATTATTCTTATTTAAACTGTCCTTATTTTTATTTATTTTTTTCCTACAGTTGTACTTGAACTCCACCCCCTGACTATATCTGAAGAATTTGAGTCCTACAGTCATATGCCTGGAGAACAAATCTCTGGGTTAGCACTCTGTAAATGCAGTTTATGCACACATTTTAAGTACAATTATCATTTGTACCACTTTAATTGAAGAAAAAAAATATATATACATTTTGATAATTATTGAAGTATAATATGTACTACAGAAAAGTAAATTGAAGTGCTCTTTAGGTAAATATTTCAGGCATACTGTATCTACACATTACAACACATTAGAGATAAAACTAGAGAATATATATTTTAGTTATGCAGAGTAATTCAGCATCGAGACTGGGAATTATGCTTTTTTCCCTCCAAATTGCTAAAGGCATTGGCTCCACAGAGTGTGTTCAGGTAACAAGGTTATTGGTTCATCATGCCATCGGTGCAAGCTATAATAACTATTCCGTAAGAAACACCAGTCACATTACAGCTTTTAAATGAATAAATCCCCAAATTGTAGCAATTATTTTGACATATCTAAATAAACAGAATTTTTTTTTTTTAGCATATTCAGGTTATTTTGAGAATGAATACATTTAGCAAGAAGAGTAAATCTGTTTTAGCACTATTACTCCTATTTAAAGACTAACCTTTACCAACAGCAAAAGGTTATTTCTGTCATTATACGTATCACGGTTTTTGCACTTCATCTGCCCTTACCTATGGATTAACACATTGAGATATTGGGGTTCTTAAAATCCCCCAGTTTTTTTTTTTTTATAAAGTATTTTTAAGATTATGTCTATAGCTTTGAGACATCTTAATAGAAAATATAAGGGCTTATTTAAAAAAAAATATATTTTCTCAAGGTTATACAGTCAAGAATGATCAAATCAGTGTAGTTACCACTGTGGAGAACAAGATATAAGATCCCATTACTCTTTGTTTTTGCACAATATATGGAGTCTATTCACTAATAGGTAAGTTGCAGGTGAGTTGAGCTGAGGTGAGTTTCAGGTGAGCTGAGGTGTGTTGCAGTTGAGATGAACATTTTGTCTCACTGTTTTAACTATACATTGTGCATGCCAAAAACCTGGTGAGTTTCCACCGTAAACAAACGCACAGGATGGTCCCTGCACAATGTATAGATTAAATGTTCATCTCACCTGTAGCATTGTATAGTGAAGACACCTAAGAGTGGACAATGTTTTGCTCAGCAGTTTCAATCAGGCAGAAGAGGCTTTTTCTCATTTAAAGGTTTGGTACCACTTCAAGAGAAAATGGTGTAAATTTTCCCTGTGCTGTCTGCTATTTATGACCAGTAGTGTAGGGCAGCACTTTGCCAGAGGGCAGCACTTTACCAGAGGGTGTTAAACCACACTTCAGGTGCTTGAAACATTTTTGCTCCCTCCCCCACCGTTCAGCAAGCTTTAGCTCCTTCTAGTTAATCGGGGTGATGGGGGCATGTAATGGACGGGGTGGGGGTATGAAATGAGGCTGATGGTGATGTAATGGGGGTGATGGGGCATTTAGTGCATGTGCAATGTGGGTGATGGGGCATGTCATTGGTGTGCAACGTGGGTGATGGGGCATGTCGTGGGGGGTGCCCAAATTTTGTCTGCCTAGAACAGCACAAAACCAAGATACACCACTGTTTATGACATCACTTTGATGACAAGCAAATTACATGCATACTCTGTATCACAGTAGTGAAATTGCATGCAAAGTCACATACAATGTCGTAAATGAAAGACATCACAGACCTTTTTTAACTCAATTGGCTCCTAATCTATGCTTTGCCTTCAATTCTGCTCACACACTGTAGAGATAATTTTCTATGCCTTGTGTTATCAAAGCAAACAATGCTTCGGTGACAGAGCTCCCTAATTCTTGCATATTATCTGTTTCAAGTTACCTTGCTATTCCTTCGTATAAGCATTTAATCAACTCCACAGCACGTATCACTTAAATAATTAATTTAACACTGCTGTGACTTATGAACATTTAAAACCCTATTAATTACTATATGCTGCTGAGATAGCTCAATTGGTACGTTGCTATGACATCAGAACCTGTTCAGCTAAGCCCATCATCCTTCTGAGGTCAATAAATGAGTACCATTGATTGAGGGTAATAATTATATCTATTCTCTCAGCTGCTGGTTTGTTTAATTCCAAGATTGTGCGCTAAAAAACACTTTCTCCATTGGGAGAAAGACGCTATATAAATACTAGTTATTATTATTTTTATTATTAATTCAAACCCTAAGATGACTGGTTTATGCTCTTGCATGTAATTGAAATATCATACCAAGAAGCCACTGCATGGAACACACATGTATTCCAATGTCACCACTAATATAAGAAAACTGTGAACAACAGTATATTTTTTTCCCCTATATTTCAGTTTAAACCATTCCTGTGTTGAAATGTGTTTATTTTGAACCTAATTCAGGAAGATTATTTCTTGAAATTCTTGCCAGTGGAAACTTTAGTGTGACCATTAAAAAGGTGCATTGCTGAGACACTTCCTCATATATTCTCACACTAATGGCTAGTTCATTATCTTTATTCCATACTGCAGAAAGCAAAGCTCATAAAATGGTGCCCTCAAGTGATTAAATAAACTGAATTTTAATAAGTGACCAAGTAGTTAGGCTGGTAGCATAGTGTGTGCTAATGTATCCATTTAAGAAAATCAACTTATATATGTATAGCTACATACATGCTGGTAGTCTGTTTCTCTTGTTCATCTAATCTAATCTATTTATTATCTGCTCTATAGTACTGATCTCCTGATGTAATACTAACGTTTACAGATGTTTTTGTTTGTTTGTTTTTTCCAAATATTTTGATGTTAGCAAACAACTTTCACTCACTCTCCAAGTAAGTGTGTAGCACTTGGGAGTATTTAAAAATGTGTCCAATTGAACACTGTCTCCAATGTGTATAAAATGTAACAAACCATCGTTGAGGTAATCGATACAAAAGGGATGTAGTCGACTGCTCAGTGAAAACGACCCACTGATCTGAGACATGTATATCTCCATTCACTGCACCACCGTTTTCTTAACTCAAAAAGGAGTGTGAATCATTTATAAATGTCCAATGTTGATATTAACAACTGGTCTCCAAAAAAAAAGGTTGAAACAAATAACGTTATTCAATCCATATAAATTGTATATAAAAAAGTTGGTTTACAAAAAACGGTGTTACACTATCAGACCGGTTTCAGCATTTGGAACGCCATTATCAAGGGGATAATTACATATTAACAATAAGGTTGATGTTCAGTCAATATAACGTAGTAGAAAGTTATTACCAGTTTTTTGCAAATATTTGTATGCATGTAAAGCATTAGACATACGGCTGCGTGAGTTGCACTTCCATTTTGGTTCTCTTGCAGCATGGCAGCACACCTCTGGGAAATGGTGCAGTCATTCTATCTCCACCTCCATGGACTTGTGGTAGAGTTGATTCCTAAACTCCATCTAGGTAAATTGATGTCACTGGGGCATATCTTTCCTATTAGGTTTTCATTTTGTGCCTACCATAGGAATTATATCTTATATTCCTATTTATGTCTCTCTGAGATGTTCAGTGATTGCCTATTTTTTGTTAGGCCAGCTCTTGCTGAGTTTGGGTTTCCTACAATTTTTGTTAATGTCCTCATCATCTGACCTGTGAAACCTACTTGATTAGATTTGACCACTGCATGCCATGTCCTGTTGGACTCAACCCAGCTTCCATTTAGATATGGTACCTCGTCTTTAGCTTTATCAACTGCCAAATCTGCTCATAACACTGGGAAAAGGTTGTAGTATCTCACCAGCCATAACTTGGATGTTTATTTCACAAGTGGCTCCAGTCTTACCATCTATACGTGACCCACATGTGACACAAAGTCCAACAGAGTAAACATCTGAGCGGCAGAGATAATTACTAGATTTGGTATAGAGGGCACTGAATGTAAACTGGATCCTGGCATGAAATACAAGTAAAATAGGAGGTTGGAAACAGAGGTTTGGAATAAAAATTTTAAAGCAAAATGAGTGCTTACATGGAACATAAAGGGCAGACTATAGACATAAAAAAAATGCAATAATATTATCATATAATAAAAGAGGATATTGGTAATATCCAGTAACTGGATGCAGTAATGTATGAGGTAATGAAAAGCCACTATGGGGGGAGCTGATGTGTTTCATCCTAACAGTGGGGAAATACACATTGGTATATATATATATCCAGCCCTATAATCTGAGAAAGAGCCAAATATGTTTGAGATACAGTTAGAAGTTATTAAGTGACATAATTTGAAATATCTTTTTACATTTCAATATTCTATTTTATATTCACATACAAAGACAAAATTCATCTTTGAAATATTTAACCAGACTGACAAAGCCAGAGCTTTTTGGAACTTGCTCATTTAGTTAGGCATATTATTTATTTTGATGGTCTTTACTATGTCTGGGTCAAGCTTGCTATATGTTTTAAACTAAGCTGTAACCAATGAAGCTCGAAATATGTCTGCATAGTGTATCTGGATCAACTTTATCGGTTGGACAAGTCATAAATGCTAATGGAGAGGTCTGTTCTGTAATGGTGCAATAGAGGGGAAAAAAACTTGTGAGATGAAACACCATAGGGCTTGCTATTTTACCGTTGTACATCGTTGAGGCGGTCTCAAACCCCACCTCTATATATGGTTATATATGGTTCAGTACAAAAGATAGCTAGTCTAATAGTAATACAGATAACGACATTACAAATTACTACGTAGAAGGGCAGTCAACATAGATAGTATTATTTATTTGGCTCCCTCTAACCCCCTCAAGCAGGCAATCCTATTACTGGTATTGTATATCAGGAACTGTAGAGCTGGGCTTTATTTTACCATTATTATATTTTGTGTGGGAATAATGCTTTATTTTGTACTGCTTTGTTTCCATTTTAGTATTATGTGTGCTCTCATGTGGGACCTTTGGGTACTTTTGTTTTTATGGATATAAATAGATAATAAATAGTTACATTTCACACTGTTTAGAATTCTAGAAGCTTATTTCCCTACAGACGTTATTGTGTTATGGAGATTGTATTCCTTTGTATGGTGATCTACTCCGAAATGAACCAAAGGCATAGTCCATGCTCAACAATGAAGATAATGGCGTTTGTCAGTCAACAATTCTGAAGTCAGAGAACAAGAACACCTGATTTCCTTTGTTAATACAAATAACCTGTGCCCACATTATTAATTACTGAAATACTTTGTATAACCCTGTGCATTATCACTATGTTCATTAACTCCATGGCGAAAGATGACGTGTCAGGCACGTCACGGCAAATCGAGGACTTGCCGACGGGTGACGTGCCTGGCACGTCATCTTTCGCCATGGAGTTAATGAACATAGTGATAATGCACAGGGTTATACAAAGTATTTCAGTAATTAATAATGTGGGCACAGGTTATTTGTATTAACAAAGGAAATTTGTGCAACACCCCAAAAAAGTGCAGGGGCGCGCTACGATCACTCCCCGGATTTTTAAAAATGGCTGCGCCCGCTGCACACATGTGCTTAGAAAGCGAACGATCGTTCGCTTTCTAAGCATCTCCGGTGTTGCTAAAGTGCCTCGCTAGCGCTAGCGAGGCACTTAGCAACACCATGATGCTCCCCCAGAACCGATGGTGGTCGCTCTCCTGAGCGACCCCATCGGCTCAGTAGAAGGGAACGCTGCCTGTACAGGCAGCGCTTCCCTTCTAATGGCAAGAGCATCGGAAGTGAAAGTATTTCACTTCCGATGCTCTAGGAGGAGCCAATCAATGCCGGCACAGCAGATCTGTGTGATCTGTGTGCAGGCATGTATGATAAGTGCTCTGATGAGCACTTATCATTAGACATGTGCAATACTAAAATTCAGTTTCGAACGTTCGGTTTATAGAATAGCAATAGGAATACATGTATTCCATAGGCCGACAGCCTATAAACCGAACGTTCGGTTTATAGGCTGTCAGCATTTCACTACACGGAGACAGAGTCTCCATTCATAAAATTATGAATGGAGACTTTGTCTCCGTGTAGTAAAATGCCGACAGCCTATAAACCGAACGTTCGGTTTATAGGCTGTTGGCTTATGGAATACATGTATTCCTATTGCTATTCTATAAACCGAATGTTATATTCTATAAACCGCACATTTTTTTAGGGGTTACTTTTTTTTACTGTGATTTATTACAGTATATCAAAGGCTCTTTTAAGAGCTATTAACCCCTTCCTTGCCATATATCACTTCCTAAGCAGCACATATGGTCACTGCCTAAGCAGTGCATATGGTCACTGCCTAAGCAGCGCATATGGAGCAATCTAGTCGCAGAAGGATTTTTTTTGCTATCAGCATTTTTTTTTGTCACACTCGCTAGGGGTTAATTATACCCACTAGGGGATTACGTGTATTACTTTTGAAGCTGTCTGAACGCGTGTATAGCGATCAGTAACAGCCGATCAGTGGCAAAGGTGGTTTGGTGATTTCTCAGATGAGCATCACCAATCATCTGGGTAGATCAATATTGGTAAATATTGTTATGACCCATATGGATCTGCCTACCTCTCCTCACTTGAGTTTTAGTGAGGGAAAGAGACAGATCTGTATAATATAAGTTTTTAATTGTAATAAATTAAATTAAATGTTAAACAATTGTGAGTCCCAAGGGCTTTTATAAAAGCCATACCCTTTGTATAGCGTAGCCTGTGTATTAACCCCTTCCCTGCCACTGATCACTGTACAGCAGAATTTTTTTTCTTGTCTGTGCATTTTTAGGGGTTACATTTTTGTACAGTACTACAAAGGCTCTTATAAGAGCTATTAACCCCTTCCTTGCTCTACATGTCAAAATTCCAAGTTGGAAAATCAAAAAGCGCACCTCTCAAATGTAGCCTTTCAACCCCCAACAAAGCTATGCATGGGTGGTATCCCTGTGCTCGGGAGATGTTGCTGAACACATATTGTGGTATTGTTTGTCAGTGACACATACCGAAACATGTGAATTTGTGTCTAAAGTACAATGTATGTGGGAAAAAATACACAATAAAATTACAACCAGAAACTTTGACAAAGGCTGGTGGTAGAATTGGTGCATGGAAAGTGTTAAAATACCACCATTTAAAATAGCCTAGGGTGTTTACTTTTACAAAATATATACTTTTTTGGGTAAAATACACTGTCCTACTTTAAAAAAAAGTCCCAAATGAAAGATGGGCTCAGGCTGACTACACGTCGAAATTCCAAGTTGAAAATGCGCTCCTTCAAAATGTGGCCCTTTAGCCCCCAAACAACCCAACAAACCTATGCATGGGTGGTATCCCTGTACTCAGGAGATGTTGTTGTAAACATATTGGGTTATTGTTTGGCAGTGACACATACCAAAATCTGTGAATTTATGTCTGAAATACAATATCTGTGGAAAAAAACCCCCAAATAATTCCTACCACAAACTTTGACAAAGGCTGGTGGTAGAATTAGTGCATGGAAAGTGTTAAAATACCACCATTTGAAATAGCGTAGGGTGTCTACTTTTAAAAAATATATGGGTTGATGGGGTAAAATACACTGGCTGGTTTCAAATATATCCCAAATGGGACATGGGTGCAGACTGTCTGCATGTCAAAATTTCAAGTTGGGAAAACCAAAAACTGCACCTCCCAAATTTGGCCTTTTACCCCCCAAACAACCCAACAAACCTATGCATGGGTGGTATCCCTGTACTCAATAGATGTTGCTGAACACTTATTGGGGTGTTATTTGGCAGTGATACATACCAAAATCTGTGAATTCATGTCTGAAGTACAAGGTTTGTGAAAAAAAAACCACACAAAAATTACTACCACAAACTTTGACAAAGGCTGGTGGTAGAATTAGTGCATGGAAAGTGTTAAAATACCACCATTTGAGATAGCCTAGGGTGTCTACTTTTAAAAAATATATGGGTTGATGGGGTAAAATACACTAGCTGGCTTCAAATATGTCCCAAATGGTACATGGGTGCAGGCTGTCTGCATGTAAAAATTTCAAGTTGGAAAACTAAAAACTGCACCTCCCAAATTTGGTATTTTAGCCCCCAAACACCCCAACAAACCTATGCATGGGTGGTATCCCTGTACTCAGGAGAAATAGTAGAATCTATTTAGCAGGTTTTTTCGTTCGCTTTTGTCAATGAGGAGAAGATGTTTCAAATAAAAGTCAGGAAATTTGTGTTTTTTATTTTTTTTTACCATATATATATATATATTTTTATAATATTATAAGATATGATCAAAAAGTTGGCATCCAAAGAAAGCCCTTCTTGTCCCGATAAAAAGAATATATAATATGTGTGGGTACAGCAAATGACAAAGAAGAAATTTACAGCTAAACACAAACAGTACAGAAATGTTAAAATAGCCATTGTCCAGAAAGGACAAAAATGTTTCAAAGGCTCTGTCCTTAAGGGGTTAAAATACCCCCAAATGGTTATAAATATTTGGTGTTCACAATCTCCTTCATTCTGCACTGTATTCGGGGCTTACAACCAATAATTCCAAGTCAGTTGTTGTGGACTAATAATCGTGTACGATACCAGACAGATGACTATACAATCAAGTGAAATATCTAGCTATTGCACACAAAATGAATAATAAAAATCTTTAATTTTTATTTTTTTTTAAAGTGTGATTGGGGTTGAAAAATGATCTACTGGGGGTGGAATGCCACAATCCGTGATACACATATAAACATAAGAAAATCATAATACATTGTGTTGTTGGTGAACCCTGAGGATTACATTTAAAAACCTTTCATTTATAGATTTGGACATAATCTGTGTTATTGTTTTTTATTTTGGAATCCTGTAACATTTCCGTATAAAGCAAACAAAAATTGCATGCAAGTTGCTTATCAGATTGAGACATAATTCATAAAAAGGCAAAGTAATGTGATCTAAAGAACTGACTCATGTGTAAACATTTTATGCTAAAGGAACATTTAACACTGTATGGATTATTTTTCTACTTTTAAACATTTCATTGAACTGGGGATGTAGAAGTGAAAATATTCCAACAAAACCAGAAGACACATTACATGTTTATTTATGCTTCTTTATCCAGAAGATAAAAAAAAGCAGATTCTAAAACAA
Source organism: Pelodytes ibericus (assembly GCA_036172795.1). Classification (NCBI taxonomy): domain Eukaryota; kingdom Metazoa; phylum Chordata; class Amphibia; order Anura; family Pelodytidae; genus Pelodytes; species Pelodytes ibericus. The sequence goes on along the minus strand of CM069861.1, from coordinate 75,382,585 downwards.
CATTAAAAGATGCACCCTACAGATAAGACCAACAGGCCCGCCATCAGGGGGTGATGGGTGATACTGTTGTCCTGGGCTCGGCAGGCCCAAGTCACGGCAGAAAAAAAAATACTGGCATATTAAATGGCAAAAGAATGGCATATTGAGGGGCAAAATACTGGCATATTAAAAGGCAAAAGAATGGCATATTGAGGGGCAAAATACTGGCATATTGAATGGCTAAATACTGGCATACTGAGTGGCAAAATACTGACTTATTGAGTGGCAAAATATTACTGGCATATTGAGTGGCAAAATACTGACTTATTAAGTGGCAAAATATTACTGGCATATTGACCAACTGCTCCCAACCACCCTCCATATTACACTAGACCTGGATAACATGCTTGTGTGGGTAGGTGGGGCAAGTGGGAGATATTGTTGGGGTGGGGGGTAGGGGGCCCAGAAAAAAACTTTTCAGTAAGGGGCCCTGAAATTCCTGGTGGCGGCCCTGAAGACCAATGTTTTCTTTAGGTGGAAAAGGCAACAGGGCTTAATTGAGACAATGCCTTCCAAACCATATGTGTGTCCTATCCAATACACATCTAGAATAAGCAACCTAGATCCCACTTGTTTAGAACTTGGAACTGTGGATGAGGATCTGAGAGAATGTTCAAACTGTTGTTATTTATTGCTTCTAGGCAAATGGTTGGCTGGTGTTATTTAGATTTAGATGTTTCATAGATGTTAACATTCCAGTTCCCCGGGAAACAGGCAAAGCCTAGGTGGGAGGGGGCATGTATGAGTGAGGGGTGTGAGTGGCACCTATGACAGTGCTGGGGGGGAGTGGCTGTGGGTGGGGGTATTTAAGGACCCCTCTATCTTGGATTCAGCAGCCATTTTAATTTCAAACGGACACAGCAGGAAAAATCTTCTCTCTCTGCTCGTGTCTTTAGAAACACGGCCTAAGGTATGGATGTGGAGCACATCCTGGCGGCCCTTAGGGCTGAAGCGCTGCTGGATGGTGGCGCACACCTCCAGCAGCAGATGGCTCGGCTGAGGGGAACTCCGTCCGGAGCCCCCGTTCCTGAGGCTGGTCGCGGGTCGGGCAGGCGCGTCTCGCGCCCCCCCGCCCGCCTGAGTCCTGTTGCAGGCCCCAGCGGTGGGTACCGGAGCCGGAGCCCCGGAGATCAAGAGGGACGGCGGCGCTCGTTTCCCGCGAGGCCGGTGAGTACGCCTGGAAGGCCCCGGCCTTCTCCCTCCCTGCCCCGTAGCAAGGCCTACTGCCTCTCCGGTGGTCTCCCCGCTCCCACCCCTTATCCAGGGCGGGCCGTCGCCGGCCGCGAGGCCCGCCCGTCGGGCTTCAGGCCCACGCCAGAATGCTTCCCCGGCCTTACCTACTTCCACACCGGCCAGGACCCTCCGGTCCGCGGTGTGGTCTCCCCGGGAGGTCAGGCGGTGGTTACCGCGCCTCCGGTAAGGCCCCCGGTGGTGCCCACGCCTCCTGGTCCCCCCAGCGGGGGGAGGAGGCCCCGTGCACCCCAGTCACGTGGCAGACGGGCGAGAGAACGGAGGGCATTTCGCTTACCTCCAATGCTGCCCGGCTCAGCTCCTCCTGCGGAGGGGTCCCTGTCGGGCGACTCGGAAGGGGAGGATGAGGTGTGGACCCCCTCCCCGGTTCCCCATTCCTCGTTAACAGCCCGTGCTGCCTTGGCTGAGGGTCATGGGCCCACTGGGCCCCAGTTAGGGGGGAGGGTCGCTGATGGCACTGTTTCTTACCCTCAGGTTGTACAGTATTCTCATGCTCCGGTGGGGCAACAGGTGCCCCCTCCGGTGATGCAGTCGGTAGTGGGTGCCCTTCCTACGGTCCCCGCTGCGGGTCTGGCGCCTTCCGGCCTAGCAGCGCCTGGGCTGCTAGCTCCAACCGGTAAGTGTGGTCTTTTACTGGGGTCTGGTTTGGCGCCTGCGTGGGAGGGTTTGATGCGGGGTTTGCAAGGGGTATTATTGCATTTGTCTGCACCCGGGGTTCCAGTGACTCCTTCTGTATCACAGCAGCTGGACGCGCAGCTGCGGGGGGTGTGGGAGGCCGGTGGGTTGGCTGGTACGGGCGTGATGGGTACTGGGCCTGTGACGGTCCCCGAACAGGCCCCATTGCAGGCTTTATCTCCCCCGGTGGTAGCTATGGCAGGGGATGCGACGGTCTCTGGGGTGGCGTCTGGGGCTAGTATGCTGGAGGCTCCGGTTACGGTTGTGACCCCGGTGGCCAACGGGGCTTCCTATATGTGAAGGTCGGGCCCGTTGGGCCTGCACCTGAAGCAGGAGGTTAAGGAAAAAATCTGGAAAGGGGAATTCCTGGAGATATTCTCTTTGATTCCCCTAGAGGATGTTCCTCCTCCTGAGAAGGAGTTAAAAGACTCCGAAAAAGAAAAAGAGAAATACAAGTACCGGAAGATCCCTAAGACCTACGGTAATTGGATTAGGGGGTTTTCTATTTTGGCCAGTGTGATGGGGGAAAAATATCCTGAGCGATGCTCGTCGCTTTTCTGCTATCAGGATCAGATTTGGACGGCGTGTAGGGTTTATGGGGGACTGAGTTGGTGGCGATACGACGAACAGTTTCGCCAGCGCTTGGCCGTGCGCCCTACGCTCTCCTGGGATCAAATGGACATCGGGCTATGGCTGTCTATCATGACGCGGCCCGCATCGGCCCAGGGGGGTCTATCTTCCTTTCTCGGGGGGGCCGGCGGGATGGGAGGAACCACCCCCACCCCGTCGGCCACGCAGAAACGTCCCGGGTCTTGCTGGCAGTTTAATGATGGGCAGTGTAAATGGGGGTCAAACTGCAGGTTTAAGCACGAATGCTCGGGGTGCGGAGGTAATCACCCCTCCTCCCGTTGCTTTTAACGTGGGAAGTCAGGCTATAAGTCAGACATTGGCTCAAAGGGGGAGGACGCCGGTGGACGTCGCCGCGATGCGCCCGTGGTTAAATAGGTACCACAACCGCAGGGCTGCGGATATCCTGTTGTCGGGTTTTGAAGAGGGATTTTGGATCCCTTTTCAGGATCGACCTACGGTGATGTCTTTTCGTAACTTGCGGTCAGTGGCATCATATCCGGCAGTGGTGAGGGAGAAGTTGGCGAAGGAGATTGCTATGGGGAGAATGGCGGGTCCCTTTCAGGACCCTCCACTGCATAACTTGCAGGTGTCTCCTCTGGGGGTGGTACCCAAGAAAGAGCCTGGCAAATTCCGTCTCATACACCATTTATCGCATCCCCATGGGGGTTCGGTAAATGACGACATTGACGCGGAATTGTGCCGGGTGTCTTACGTGTCTTTTGACGCGGCGGTACGTATGGTTAGGGCCGCGGGAGTGGGGGCCCTTATGGCCAAAACGGATGTTGAGTCGGCCTTTCGGTTGCTGCCCGTGCACTCGGAATGTCATCATTTATTAGGATGTTTCTTTGAAGGGGAATTTTACGTGGATTTGAGCTTGCCCATGGGGTGCTCAATCTCCTGTTTTTATTTCGAATGCTTCAGCACGTTCTTGGAATGGGTGGTGCGCACGGAATCGGGTTGTGACTCTGTGCTGCATTATCTTGATGATTTCCTGTGTGTTGGCCCTTCCCGATCTAATGTGTGTGCTCACCTATTGAGGTCGGTGGAAATGGTTTCGAGTTGGTTCGGGGTTCCATTGGCTCCTAGCAAAACGGAGGGCCCAGCGACGTGCCTTAGCTTCCTGGGCATCGAAATTGACTCGGTGGCCGGGGAGTGCCGTCTGCCGTCTGATAAAGTGGTGGGTCTCAGGGTGGCGGTGGCTGAGGCGCGGCGGGTGCGTAAGATACAACTTCGCCCGTTGCAGTCCTTATTGGGTAAATTGAATTTTGCCTGTCGGATTATTCCGATGGGCCGGGTTTTCAATAGGCGTTTGGCTGGTGCCACGGCTGGGGTTGCTCATGCTCACCATTTTATCCGCTTAACGAGGCCCTTGCGGGAGGATTTGGGGGTCTGGGATTCTTTCTTGGAGAATTTCAATGGGAAAGCCTTATGGCAGGCCCCTGAGGTGTCCAACAGGGATCTCCATTTATATACCGACGCGGCAGGGTCTGTGGGTTTTGGGGCTATCCTGGGAAAGCAATGGTCCTCTGGGGTGTGGCCGTCGGAATGGCGACATCTGGCTTGACGCGGAATTTGGCATTTCTGGAATTGTTCCCTATATTGGTGGCGTTGGAACTTTGGGGGTCGGCCCTGCGGGATAGCAGGGTCGTTTTCCACTGTGATAACATGGGGGTGGTTATGGCTATCAACAACTTGACGGCCTCCTCCCCTCCGGTGATTAGGCTATTGCGGCGCCTGGTGCTGCGGTGTCTTTGTCTTAAAGTGACTTGTAGGGCTGTGCATATACCCGGAGTGCAGAATGTCATAGCCGATGCCATTTCTCGTTCGCAGTGGCCGGAATTCAGGGCTGCGGCCCCTTGGGCGGACGAGGAGGGATCCCCCTGCCCTCAGGACCTGTGGGACCTTGGGCAGGACGAGTAGCGGAATGGGTTCAGGGGTCGGTATGCCATGCAACTTGGAAGAGGTATGGGAAGGCCTGGGCGGAATGGGAGAATCTGGAGAGGTCCCATGGGGGTTTTCGGACCCTGGAGGATAGTATTCAGGGTCTGTTGTGGTTGTTATGGCATTGGGAGGCATCGGGGATATCCCCTGGGGAGGTTTCAGGAAAACTTGCAGGTTTGGCCTTTGGATTTAAGATCCGAAGGGCCCCGGACATCACAAAGGACTTCGTGGTGCGCCAGCCCCTTAAGGGGTGGCGCAGGGGTAGGGTGAGTAGGGACTCTCGTAGGCCTGTGTCTGGGGCTCTTCTTTTGGGGCTCTTTCATACGTTGCCATCTGTTTGTTCATCTCCTGGTGAAGTGACACTGTTCAGGGTTGCCTTGGCTTTTGCCTTTTTTGGTGCTTTGCGGATTGGGGAATTGGTGAGCCCCTCAAAGACTAGACAAGGGGGACTTTTACGGCAGGACGTGCTGCGGGAGCCGGGGTCCCTGCGGTTTTTGATACGTCGTTCTAAGACCGATATGGAAGGGAAGGGTGCTTGGGTGGTTTTACAGGAGGTTAGGGGTTCGGTGGTATGCCCTGTGGCATGCTTGGATTCCTACCTTCTTATTCGCCCAGAGGCCTCCGGCTCTTTGCTACTGCACTTGGATGGGTCCCCATTGTCTCGCTTTCAGTTTTTGCGGGTATTTAAAAAATCTTTGGATGCTATGGGGATTTCTAGTTCCGAATTTGGGGGGCACTTCTTTCGGATAGGGGCGGCTACAGAGGCCTCCAGAGTTGGTTTTTCGGCACGGGCGGTGCAGCGCATAGGGCGTTGGGAATCGCGCCGCTTTCAATCGTATGTTTGCCCGGCTGGACTAATTGATTCTTCACCTTTCTTGCCCGTTTAGATCATGGCCCATATAAGATTTGGCTGATCGGCCATTCTTATATCTACTGGGCTCGACGGCGTGCAGCTGTCCGCCCGGGAGGGGAACGTATGGGTTTCTCTCCTTTACAAGCGGAGGTTCGATGGCTGGGGGCAAGAGGGATGAGGTGGATCCAATTCCTGCCCGAGGTGGTTCAGTTGGCTCGGCTGGTGGGTCCCCCGGATATAATGGTTATTCACCTAGGAGGTAATGATTTGGGCACGGCTCCGGTATTGGCATTAGGGGACGCTATCAGGCGGGATTTGGCCAGGTTGCAGGTCTTATTCCCAGATGTGGGTTTGGTTTGGTCTGAGGTCGTCCCTAGGAATTACTGGAGGTGTGCCCAAAATCAGAGGGCCCTGGAGCGTTCCCGGATTAAGTTGAATAAGAGGGTCTCCAAATTTGTATTGGGTATAGGGGGGATTACGGTCCGTCATAGGGTGTTTGAGAGGAATGCGGCTGTTTTCTTCCGCAGTGATGGGGTTCACCTGACTGATGTAGGTTTGGATCTTTTCAATTTGGCCTTGCAGGAGGCTCTGGAACAGGCCATGGCGTTGGTGGGTGGTCACCGCTGATTTAAGGGGGGTTAAACAGCGGTGTCTGTGGCGGGGTGGTCCTTGCCAATACTGTTATGAATGGAGGATCGAGTCAAAGGATGGACAGGGTGGCCCCTCTCCTAACCTCTCAGATATTAGAAGGATGGCTAATGGTCGTGCCCACCGAGCTAAATGTCGGCTGGTGGTTAGCATCAGGTTGGAAATAATGCTGGAATTAGTATGGACGAGGGGAGAGGGGTGTCCCTCTAGGGACTCCAGTTTAAAGGATGGTGATTTAATGTTTACAATTGGCAAGGACTATTTGGAGCTGTATGTTAATTATGTTTTGGTATGTTATTAAAGTATTTATATTTATATTTTACAGAGTTAATAAGTTATAAGAAATAGATGAATAAAGTGGAGAAGGTTTGGCATACAGTTCCTTCGGTTTTGTTAAATAAAGAAAGCTGTGGCCTATTTAACTCCATACATGTCTCGTGTCATTATTGGGAAAGGGTATGGGGTTTATAAGTAAGTAAGGAACATTCCCCTTTACATCATACAAGGGTTTAATGGAATAGTTATGTTTTTTTAGGCCTGGTCCCATCAAATCCAGGCTATCCTGCAATTGCTGTGCAGTCCTCTTTAAAATATTGCTAAACTCTGAGTGTATTGAGCTAAAGATGCCTGGTACAGGCTTGACCTGTGCTCAACCTCCAAATTGCAGTTGCTGACCTCACATCATGTGGTGTCACATGAATCTCTTCCTCTTTGACTCCAGCCCACTGTGACCATGGTATGATGATGTTGACAATTATGCACTAGAGGCTCACAAGTTAGACTGGATTATGACAGTAAGAATTTTTTTTTTACACCAACAACTAGTCGATGCTCTTTATATTGCTGTCCACAAAAAACCTTAAATAATAAAATAATTTGTAACGTGTGATTCAAAACTTTAACTTGTGCCAGACTTAACGCCTGCCATTGAATCTAGGCCAATGTTCTATTTATTAGCTGCAGTGGTTGCTAAATACATGAGTGATTGATACTAACAAACTGCATTTAATTTATTTTATGTTCTTAACCATATTTTGACTATTGGCTGGAGGGACACTTTTAAATTGTGCCTTTGGACCCTAGAAAAGGTCTCTTGCATTTAACACTGTAAAAATGTCTCTTAATTCTCTTGCGTGTTCTAGAGTTGTAAAAAAGAACTTGGAACTAAGTTATATACATGTATAATGTTTCCATAGAAATAGGTATAAAGAAAAATAAAGCAATATCTTTACTTTTTACTATTATTTACAAAAAACAATTGTTGGTTGTACCTCTAACACCCTTTTCGTCTTCTGAGAACTTTAAAAATTGGACTGTTTTCTGTCAATTTACTTATTAGATATAAAGCAATGATAGGTAAACCAGTTTATAGGTATAAACATACCGTTTTTATCAATAAACTGATAATATATACTTGATATAATAAATGACAGCTTATCGCAGAACCACGGGATGAGCTGTGCTCGGATCCCACTGCAAGGACTGAACTAAAAGGGGTTAAAAAACAAAGATTAAAACGTCTTCATGTCACTTTCCAACGAAACATTTTTCTCGCTTTACTGCAATTATCTGAAGACAAATAAAATATATAATAAGCTTAATTGAAAAACAGCAATAGATAGTGTTTTAAAAAGAACATTGTTAAATTAAGAATAAACTATTCATTGTTGTCCGTATGAAAAAACCTACAGCTTGTGATTTATTTCTTTTGTAAACAACATGGAAATTTATACATTAACTGAAAAATAATGAGGGAGGTTTAAAATAGCATTAACTTCCTGTTCTGTGTGACTAATATTATTTCCCACTGGTATCATGTTCCTCTATGCATTATTTTAGACTATAAAATATGGCAGTCATTCCATGTGAAGTTTGAAAACTTTATAGATTTCGACAAACAGAAGATACAAATATATTTTAAATTCCCAAAATCTAAATATGTAATGCTTTAAAGGACAATGGTACAATGGTTTAACACATGTTAAATGTTAAATGAATGCACAGTAGTGATGATCCTCAATCTATTTATTTTAAGCCATGTAATACCAGTATATTACCAATTCCTAATAGAAAGTTGGCAGAGACGAGTTGTGGGAGGGGACATCTTCTGAGTATCTTCGGTCAGATGCGACCAAAGATGGAGGCCAGGTGCTGTACTGGCGTGATCCTATCAAGTGAGGATTGCATTGTAAGCATGTGCATCGATGACTGGAGTCTGCATATCAGTCTGCAGATCCACAGACTCCAATCATTGATGTGCATGCTTACAATGCAATCTGCATTGCACATCAAACAACAGTTGATGTCATAACCAGGAGACTACACAGACATATTTAAAAACACATTTTTCTAATTTAGGCATTTGCTTGCAATTTTGGTAATAAAATATATACATCATTTAATTTATTTTGTATTGTTTACATTCACAGTATAAACAATGTTTAGGTGATACAGTCCCTTTAACCATCCAAGTTGCATTATTTGTATATCTGTTTTGTTTGATTATGATGCCATCACAGAGGCTACTAGTTTATTTGTTATTTGTATTTTTGATATTTTTCATTTGCAGAATAATAATACACAAGCAATTAGTTAACAAAAAGGACCCTACCTGAATATTTGAGGGTCAGCAGTTTATTTTTAGAAGTTTAACCCTTTCTAAGGATAGGGTAATAATATTGAGCTTACATACCAGGTAAGGTGACCACATGTTCTGGATTTTGCAAGATGGATGTATTTATACGTTCTGCAAAGGACCATATGACGTATATGTACGTCCTGAGTTTTCATGTAGCGTTGCGCTCCTTAGCTTTGGATCCAAATCAGCCTCTGAGAGTGCCTTTGTGAAAACCTCCCGCCCCCCCGTGCGCATATGATCACCGCAAACGTGATCATATGCATTTTAAACACACATAGGCAGTGATCAGCTTTCACTACCTATGAGTGAAAAGTGTGGCAACACCTTCTCTGCCCCCCTGGGCACCGCAATCATCCAGTAATCGCGGGTGCTGTATTGGAGGAGCATGCCCAGCAGAGAGTGACGGAAGTGAGAAAAAAAGAAAATCTCAGCCGCTCTGAAACTGTTGCTTGACTGCCCCTAGAGGCAGTCTGCAACATTACAGTTATAAATAAATAAAAGGAAAAAGCTAACCCTAATTCTACTAACCCTAGATCTAGGGTTAGGGTAATAATTAGGGTTACAGGGGGGGTCCGGGTTAGTACAAAGGTAGATTAAGGGGTGAGGGTAGATTTAGGGTAAGGGTAAATTTAGGGTTAGGGTTGGGGTCAAAAGGTCACTGTAGAAGAAAATGGTTAGGAAACAAAAAACACTAATATTGATTATTTCCCTATTACTTGAAATAAAACATAGACAAACATGGAAACATTGGTATTTTAGAACTCAGGGCAATATATAGATGGGGTCTTTTTTTTACCATTTGCAATTGTTCAGAAGCCTCTCCTGATTGAGTTCCTCCTTCACACAGAGCTCAGTTTAAGCTGCAAGGGCCAAGTAAGAAACTCTAACTCTCTCTCTCTCTCTCTCTCTCTCTCTCTCTAACTCTCTCTCTCTCTCTCTCTCTCTCTCTCTCTCTCTCTCTCTCTCTCTCTCTCTCTCTCTCTCTCTCTCTCTCTCTCTCTCTCTCGGAAACAGCTTCTGGCTGCTAATAGAGAGATTAATTCTCTGAAACTGCTCCTGTCTACTAATAGATGGGGTTAATTCTTTGAAACTACTTCTGTGTGGTAATGACTATATGTATATTATAGATGTATTATTAAATCTTAAATCGACATGAATCCAAAGACTTCCTTATAATTTATACAATATAAAATGTGTCCCTGAATGGTAGAAATAAAATGTGGTAACCCTAATGCCAGGGCATTACCTGGTTGCTCTATAATTGTTTGTAATAATGTAGGGGACAAGTAATGTGCATTTATTTTTAATGAAAGCAGATTTACAGACCAATGGGTTTAATGCACCAGGTTCCTGATTTTTTTTGTTTCATTTCATGAAAATTGACGATTGTGTTATTGATCTGTAAATGAGCAGTCTTTGCTTCTGTTAATGTTGCAGATCTTTTTTAGACTCTGTTTTGGTTACATGTTCTCCTTGTTTCATAGCTAATCAAAAAAGAAGGCTGGTCGCACTTTTACTTAGTGTTTGTGCAGTGGACTGCACAGAGCTGATACATATATGTTTCAGAACCGCTAGCAAAATAGGTCTTCAAAAAAAAGATCTCTTTTGAACACACTTCACTGATAGCTTCTGACTAATTGTCCTTCTAAAATAAAACCTCACAATATATGCAGTGCAGAATAAAAGCTTACACAATTAAAGACAAACAAAACACATTAATAATGTTATCACTAGTAGATGCAATTAAGTTATGGAGCTAAGAAATCAACTATTTAATTTGATGTTTTATCTTGATTTATTATTATTATTTTTTTAATAATATTTGTCTATAAGATTTTGCAGGTAAAATGATTAGTGTTACAGAACAAAGAAAAGGAGGAGTAAGACATGCAGCACAAAAATATATTTTATACACATTGTTATGAAATTACAGCTCATATATAAGTACAAAACAATATATTGATACAGAAAAATAAATCATAGGCAAAAAATAAACAAAATAAGGATTTTGATTTATTTTAACTGATTTTTGTTATGTATCACATTACATTTAACATTATTAAGATACATTTTTGTGCTCATCGATCAAACTTTCGTTTAAGCAGTTACATAAAAATTTGTGGCATTTGCCATTTTAAAATGGAAATTGATAATTTTGGCATAGATATTTTTAAAAAAAAATAAAGAATTTCCCCCTGGTATTTTATATAAACTATTTGATTTTTTCAGCTGTCAATACTTATTTTATCTAAGGACATCAACAGAACAACAACTAAAGAGATAAAATACAGTGTTTAGCTTCCTGAGATCCAAACAAGAGCAATATGACAGGCATTGCCTGAGACACAACAGCAAGAAATACAATCCTTCTGTTGTAACCAGTGGTGTATCTTGATTTTGTGCTGCCCTAGGCAGACAAAATCCAGGCACCCCCCTACCCAAGCTGCACACCCACGTTACACACCTAAGACATGCCCCATCACCTCCATTTCATGACCCCACATCACACATAACATTCAGACTCACATCAAGCTCATACTCCCATCACACACACACTCCTACTCCCATCACACTCAGTCACACACTCCTACTCCCATCACACTCAGTCACACACACTGACTCCCATCACACACACTGTCTCCCATCACACAGACTCTGACTCCCATCACACTCAGTCACACACACTGTCTCCCATCACACACACTCTGACTCCCTTCACACTCAGTCACACACACTGTCTCCCATCACACACACTCTGACTCCCATCACACTCAGTCACACACACTGTCTCCCATCACACACACTCTGACTCCCATCAGCACTTACCTTTCCCTGGTGGCTAGTGGCAGGCAGCATGGTCCCTCCATGCTGCCTGTTCGGCTTCCCGGCGATTGTGCCGAGAGGTCACATGACCGGGCGCGCGTATGACGTCAGCGCGCCCGTCACGTGACTGTCGGCACTTCCGTATCACACTGCACGGGGAGCCGAACAGGCAGCACGGAGGTTTTTCTGTGCTGCCTGTTCGGCTCTCCGTGCAGCCTGGCAGGCAGAGCGATGGTGAGGGGGGATCTTCCTATCCCCTCTCACCTCCGTCTTTGCCTGCAAGCGCGGTCTTTTTTTTTTTATTTTTTTTTTTTAAAGGGCCGGGTTTTTTTTTTTTTTTTTTTTCAGTGCTGGGTGGCGCTGCCGCCCCCCAAAATTTGCCGCCCTAGGCATGCGCCTAGGATGCCTCTCGGTAAATACAGCTCTGGTTGTAACTGAATATATATGCCCAGTAAAACACGGTACATCAGATAAGTAAAATTGCTGTTTGTGATGTAGATAAAATTAAAGTAAAAAAGGAAGGAAGAATCCGCACTCAGGATCTCAGGTGAAAAAATCAGTGATGTTTAATGGCAGAAAAATAATAAGTTGAACAGCAGAAACAAGGTGGGAAAACTTGACGTGTTTCGCGTGAATACACTCTTAATCATAAGTGATAAAATTTCCAATGTATGTACATAAATGCACTGCTGCTTAGATTGCTTACTTTGTGAAAAAATGTGTTAGCCATTTTAGCTATTTTCTTCTTGAGAAAAAAAAAAGTCTCACGGGCTCACTGGTGAATGTGAAGAGGTGTATCCCCACTGACGGCCTCCGGTGCCTCTGCTGATGCGTTGATGCGTGGCCAACACCGATAAAACAGCAAAAGGTAAGTAAAGGCAGACTGGCACTGTCGGTGGTTGATAATCCAAAAAGGTGAAATTTATTATAATCCAAAGTGTACAGATAATCACAGCAAAAAAAATGGAAATAACGGCAATCAGATTAGTGGGACAAGCTTCACCACTAATCTGATTGCCGTTATTTCCATTTTTTTGCTGTGATTATCTGTACACTTTGGATTATAATAAATTTCACCTTTTTGGATTATCGACCACCGACAGTGCGAGTCTGCCTTTACTTACCTTTTGCTGTCTTCTGCTTATCTATGCATTGTAGGTAATATAGAAATGTTGTATGATTATTCGTGGACTTTGGATGATAGTTATTTATATATTAGTATAATATTCTAATGTGCCCAAAGATGCTTTAAATGTTTTTATCAGCTAGCAGTTACAGATAATTTTGGTTTTATGGGAATTGGTGTCTGGATCACAAGAAAATTGGCGGTGATCTATTTTAAAAAATTTAGTTTAATAGATTTGTACAGACATTATTAATATCAAAATCAATAATTTGCTCATTAATAGCCACTGATAATTTGTCCATTAGAATGCCACTGATAATTTGCTCATTAATATGCCATTTATTATTTGCTCATTAATATGCCACTGATAATTTGTCAGTGAACATGCCACTGATAATTTGTCCATTAATATGCCACTGATAATTTTTCCATTAATATGCCACTGATAATTTTTCCATTAATATGCCACTGATAATTTTCTCATTAATATGCCACTGATAATTTGCTCATTAATAGCCACTGATAATTTGCTTATTAATAGTTCTGCTCCTCCCCCCTTCCCCAGTACTTACTCCTCTGCAGTCTCCCCCGCAGCGTTTCTTCCTGCACGCACACTGCATACAGGAAATACACTTACCGAAAATGATTTTCTGTAATTTCTGACGGCTGTAAAAGAAAGGCTGCTGCCCTATTGTAACTGTTGCTGTGTGAGCCAATCAAGCGGGCAGTGGGAGCCCCAGGGGCAGCTGCTTTGAGTCCTTAGGAATGAATGGGTCCTGGGCATCTGCCCCGTTTGCCAACGCTTTTTTTTTTTTCTTCTTTTTTTTTTAAAGGGCCGGGGCCCACTGGCTCATGACGGGTGTATCGCTAATCACCCCCTGATGGCGGCACTGTGTGAGAGGAAATGGTAATAAGGGTGTTGGATGTGTGAGTGGTTTTAAATGTTTGGAGATGATTGCATCACGAATTGAGAATGTGAGAGGTGCATGTTTGTGATAGGTGGAAAATGTGGGTATGAAAAGAGTATAATGCACTAAAACATTTTTATATTTAAATTATTTGCATCTCTCCTTACTGTTTACTATTCAGTTAAGTATTGGTTACTATAGGGTCTACTCAATAAAGACAGAATTGCAAGGAATTAAACTGTAGGCCAAAGTAACTGAGTTGGAAAAGTTGTCCATTGCAGCTGAATGGGAGAATGTCCCAACTCAGCTACTTTGGCCTAAAGTTTTAACCTTCCATCTCAATTCCCTGCAGTTCTTTCTTTATTGAGTAGACCTTTATATGTGTACAAATTGCCATGTTTGCAAACATCTCTTTTTTGCCTGTTTCCTTCACTTGAGGTAACATAATATGTATGCGCAATATAAATATTATGTTCAGGAACAATACTCTTTTTAGTATGTGCACAAACAAACACAATATATTAGCATGACTAACAAATTGACACCAAATAAAAATAAACAGTAGGAGTGCAAAATACAACCTACATTCACAAATGACATCATGCTGTGAGATGTTTTAGTCACATCATGTTTTAGTAATATTTTTGGCACTGTTCTAGTTAGTAAACGCTCCCCTAGTGTGATAAGGAAAAGTAGGAGAATTGGAGGAGAAGCAAAATATACTTACAGTTATTAAGAGATGGGGTGTATATGGAGGCCACATTGAAAGGAAACATTAGAGTGTGAACCTGTGAGAGAAATGGTGTAAAAAACAAACAAACAAAATTAGACCTATATTTTAATATAGCTTAGACCTAAATATACATTCTTCTTTACAATATATATTTCTATCAAGTGTCTTTAATACAACTATTAGTCAAAATAAACACTTTTTGTATTCCAGGCATTTGCAGACCCCCAGTTTGCGTGGGGGCAGTCTCAATTTGGGTGGTGGTGCTACCTCTGCCCTGCTTTTCGGTGGCATATCGATCCCTTCAATTATTTGAAGAATGTTTAAAACAATGTATTTCAATTATTTATTACACGCCTGCATTTGAATGGTGCACTAATTATATAATAACGGCACCTCTGTGACATGGCAAACTTGACGTTAGTGTTCTGAATTTCTCAGAATCTAATGCATTGCATCCCCAAATAAGCAAAAATAAAGCATAATTGAGCATGAATAGCAATAGAATCTGTTTAATACAATGTATCAAACTTTTTTTTGGCTTAAATTAATGTAGTCTGGCAGTTATTATTGGAATTTTCACAATCTGTAATAATGTTACTATATACTCACATACCCTCTAACTGTCCCTCTTTGCACAGGACAGGCCCAATTTGGGAGGGCCTGTCCTGCTGTCTCGTGCCAAACTCTACCTCTGTCCCACTTTTCAGTACAGAGGTAGAGGTTGGCAGAATAGCAGGTCCTGATTGTATTCTCCAGTTTCTGGGACCCCAAACTCAGGAGCAGCATTACTGCACATGAGTTATGGCACTGTCACTCGATTTCCCAAACCCCGCCCAAGGCATCGCGATTCATTGAGGGAACAAGTTGGAAGTAGAGTTGAGCGGACACCTGGATGTTCGGGTTCGGCAGGTTCGGCCGAACTTCGAAAAAATGTCCGGGTCCATGCTCGAACTTGACCCCGAACTTGACCCCGAACCTCATTGAAGTCAATGGGGACACAAACTTTTGGCCACTAAAATGCCTCTAAAAAAGTCATGGAAAGGGCTAGAGGGCTGCAAAAGGAAGTAAAATGTGGGTAAGAGTAGAACAAGTGCCCTGCAAGCAAATGTGGATAGGGAAATAAGTTATTATTAAGAAAATTTCTAGTTTTCTGAACTTTTGGCCACTAAAATGCCTCTAAAAAAGTAAGGAAAGGGCAAACTTGACCCTGAACCCGAACCTCCTAGGGTAATGAGGGTGTCCCCCCCCCGGTCCCCACCCATGAGCGGTGGGTGGGGACCCTAATAATAATAATGAGGGGGGGACCTAGTGTTCCCCCCGGTCCCCACCCATTGCCGGCGGGTGGGGACCCTAATAATAATAAGAGGGGGGGACCTAGTGTCCCCCCCCGGTCCCCACCCATGGCCGGTGGGTGGGGACCCTAATATTAATGAAGGGGGGACCTAGTGTCCCCCCCTGTCCCCACCCATGAGCGGCAGGTAGGGACCACAAATAAAGTGACTAGGGGTGCCCAGCCCCTAGTCACTTACTCCCCAATAAAATAAAAAATTCCTACCTACCCCCCCTCACCCTAATAAAAGTGAGGGGGGTGGGCAATAAGCTAACCTGTAAAAAAACAAAACAATTTTATACTTACCATTCGAGGTCTTCTTTCTTCAATTTTTTTTATTCGGGGGGGGGGGGGGGGTAAGTGACTAGGGGCTGGGCACCCCTAGTCACTTTATTTGTGGTCCCCACCCGCCGCTCATTGGTGGGGACCGGGGGGGACGACACTAGGTCCCCCCCTCATTCTTTTTAGGGTCCCCACCCGCCGGCCATGGGTGGGGACCGGGGATGACGACACTAGGTCCCCCCCTCATTCTTATTAGGGTCCCCACCCGCCGGCAATGGGTGGGGACCAGGGCGGGGGGGTATTTTACTAGTGACTGGGCAGCAATAGCTGTCCAGTCACTAGTAATTTTAAATTTAAGGCGATATAAATCGCTGAACCCCGAACTCCAACCCGGACATACAGTGGAATGTCCGCGTTCGAGTCCGGGGTCCAAAAATCGTAGTGAACTTTGCGGTTCGGGTTCGCTCAACACTAGTTGGGAGGTATGTACTCATTTATTTTATTTTTGTCATATTTAAGTGAATGGACTAATTTCAAATAGAGTCTATGACTTGAAAGGTGTGCATAGTAGCCATGTCACCCAGCATGCCAACCTAACTGGATATTGGCATTGCACTGTACATGTACATAATTATTTCATATATTTGTGCATACATATATATATATATTGCACAAAAGCTTGTACAGAGCACAATCATCTGCTTTTTTTTTCTATCAGTTGTACAGCAAGAGTTGCCATGTCAAGCAGTTTTTCCACTAGTTTTACAGCAAGGATTGCCATGTAAGCAGTTTGTAACACCCCCATTCAACATGTTAGACAATACCAACAACCTCTGAATGTGATTGAAAACAAGAGAGTATTGTATTTTTATGGTTAAACACTTTTATTATTATTATTAAGTTAAATATTGCACTAGATTAGGAAACAAGCGCTGGCATTGCCTGTAATGCATATTATTTATTTAGTAAGATAAAAACCTTCCTGATTTTTTTTAACCAAACAGAAGGCAAAGACTTCTGAATGGTACTTGCATTTGATTGGGAAGTCAAACACTGCCATCCTGGCACCCATGTTGCAGAGCTGGTGGCACTGATTTGTATGAGGCTTCTGTGATATAAATACAACGGACACACACATTGCACGGGACGATCCTCTACTCCCCAGTGACTGGCTGTGTGCGGTCCCCAGCTCTTCTCTCTCTGCTTCTCTTTTTCATGAGATGGAAGCCCCTAAGTCTTTGCTTTTTCAAAGATGGAAGCCTGCTAATCTTTTGCTTTTTTAAAGATGGAAGCCCCTTAGTTTTTTCTTTTTTAAAGATGGAAGCCCCCTAGTCTTTGCTTTTTCATAGGCTAGACGTGAATATTTTTTGAATAGTGCACAATCATTATACCATTGAAATTACAGTTCTCAAGAGGCAGAAGTGGCCTTCTGACTGATAGAAAAAAATATTATTCCATCTTTAAACAATTGGCATGTATATTTCATTGATTTAAAGGGACTGTACCACCTAAATATTGTATTTAGTGTGCATGTAGATAATACAAAAATGAATGAAAATCATCTACATTGCATCAGCAAAATTGCAAGGAATTGCCCAAATTAGGAGAAATATCCTAAGGCTAATCACCAGTGCCTTGATATTTAATGAACTGGTTTTCAATGGGAAATGCAAATTTTACATATCAAGCAACAGGTAATTTTATACACTGGAGACTTCACAGACACATTTAAAAGTTCAATCATCATTTATTCTCGACATTCACAGTATCAGCAAAGTGTTGGTGATACTGTCCCTTTAATATAAAAAAAAAATATATCCGTATATTGGTAGTTTTTAGGAACAGGTTGTACTCTGTGCAGCTGTCTGTCATTTTCCTTTACATTTTACACCAGTACAATTGCTACTATTGATAACATCAGAGACAAGACAACATGAAAATATTACAATTCATCTTTTTTAGTGTTGCAAAATATCAAGGTACAGACATTTCATGTATTACTGGTATGATGATTCCACACAAGTGATGCTGTTGCAAATGATCGCAATAGAGAGATTCTGAATTTATTGCTTTAATATACTCCCCTGGTGAGACTACGCTCGGTATGTAACTTATTGCTGTTTCAAGCACATCACTTTATTTTCCCTCTTTTTTTAAATTTGAAGACCTGTTTGACTAGCTTCACAAAAGTCTGTTTAATGGATGTGTTCTCTAATACTTGCAAGACGCAGCGGTTATGTGGTGTGCAGTCATGTATTTTAAAGGCCTATTTACCCTGGTAACTTGTGTGAGCATAGGAAAGATTTAAAGCAAGCTTACTTAATTATATGTTCTACTGAATGAAGCAGGAGCACAGACATTTGTTCACCATTTTTTTGGTGTACCAATACATGGATATATTGAATAGGCAAATTAAATGATTAGTATTAGTTCATTTTATAGAGACAATTGATATGTTAGGAAATAAAGAGGGACTATATAATAAAACCAAATCTAAGATTTAACGCACACAACTTCTGCCTCATAAATAGTGCTCCAGTCAGTGGTGCATCTTGGTTTTGTGCTGCCCTAGGCAGACAAAATTCGGGCACCCCCTCACACACGTTGCACACCTACAACATGCCCCATCACCCACATTGCACACACACTAAATTCCCCTTCATCCCCATTACATGCCACCATCAACCTCATTACATACCCCCACCTCGTCCATTACATTCCCCCATCACCCTGATTAATTGGAAGTAGCTCAAGCTTGCTGAACAGTGGGGGAGGGATTAAAAATTTTTGAAGCACCAGAAGTGTGCTTTAACTCCCTCTAGCAAAGTGCCGCCCTCTGCCAAAGTGCCGCCCTAGGCGAGTGCCTTGTTTGCCTTGTGGAAGATACACTACTGGCTCCAGTTGTGCACTGTGATTCGCCTGGTAGTGTCACATGACTATTTCCCCTCCCATCTCCCTAGGAAGCTAACTTAACACTATGTAACAACCTCCGCAGACCTGTTCCCTCCCTTACTGCGGGAGATTAATTTGACTAAAGTCTATTGGAGATTTCGTCAACTAAAACAATTCAGATGACTATAATATGACTAAACTAAAATAGCATTTAAGTCAAAAGACTATGACTAAAACTAAATCAAAATTTTCAGTCAAAATTAACACTGATTAGCATTACCCTAGACTACCAGAGGGTAAGTGTCAGGAGTGGGGGTATGCTTATGGAGAAGAAGGCCCAGATCATTTGTTCTGTAAGGGGTCGTAACATTTCTGATGGTGGTCCTAATATTATCCTCCATCCAACTGGTCACGGGATAAGGAAAGAATTGGGACACTATGTATAAGGTGCCAATGTTATATATATATTTTCCGGATGTTCATAATTACTGATTTACTGATATCACATATAAATAATCTCAAACTATTGTAAACATAAACTGTTCTCACACAACAAAATAGCATGGTATCACTCATTGGCATCAATAAAAATAGTATAGGATCCCACTTAAACAAAAATGGAACTTGGGTAAATGGACATCTTACATTTACACATCTGATTGAGACAATCTCACTATATGCGTTTACATTTGAAAACATGCCAAACAAGTGAACAATAATGTATTGCATTTGCACAAGATTGAAGGAAGACGGTCATCCTGCTAATTTGCGTTACTGCATTAAAATGTATTGATATAACGCCAACTATTTTCGCAGCACTTGGTACAGCTCATAGAAGGGAACAATAGACTATGTTTGACAAACAGAGACAAACCAATACATGAGGTAGAGAGCCCTAATGCAAGCTTACTTTCACTTAAAGGAACGTTGTCACCCTGAACATTGCTTATACTTTTAATATATAGAATACAAAATTATAATAAAAATGGCCTATGCAGTGTGTTACATAAATTTATCCTACTGCAAGCAGTTTTGCTAACACACTACAGTGATGTATAAAAACTCCTGAACTGCAAAGTGTCAGGAGAGGTATAAAAGTCACAATCACTGTGTGTTATGTATAAAAGTAAGTTTGAACACAACACTTTGCGGTGAGGGAGAGGGTTCTCTGACAAGCAATGTTTAAACTAATAAGGAGCTTTTAAGCACCTAATTTTTGTATACATTGGTTGAGCCAGCGCTGGCACTACCACTCTCTGAGTGTGCACTGTATTTATACATGACACCTAATGTATTATTTTTTTTTATTCTCTACATTAACAGTAAAAGCAATGTTCAGTTTGACAGAGTCCCTTTAAATACAAAATGGTGTTGATCATGTTACCATACCCTGGAAGGCTCATATTTGAATGTTAGACAGGAAAAAAAATAATGTGCACTCCACACTCCAGTCAGTGCAAAAAAGAAGGTGCTTTAATATGTGCAAAGCAGACAGAACAGTGGTACAAACAGTGCAAAGGGTGAAAAAAAGAGCCCACACCTTCCGCGTTTTACGTATTACTATGCTTAGTAACCTCTAAGGTATTACCCTTTGGATCATATTTGAATGTATTAGCTTCTATGTACTCATTCTAAATTTCTTCTTAAAAACAAGAAATTGTTTACAGTGATGATATCATTTTGTAATAGATTACAATGGATTTCTGACTACTATTGAGCAGAGACAGGGGGGACACTGGATGCAGAGTGGGGACATTGAATGACACAGGAGGGCTGAGTGGGGACACCCTATTTGTTTCAGGGGAACCTATGCCAAACACTGCTTGGCAGAGGTCCCTCTCCTGCACTGCAAATTGTCTGTATTTATAAAAAAGCAGAACCACGGTTATACATAACAAAACTTTGCATAACCCCCTTTGTTTCTGTTTTTACCACAGTAGGTTCATATAATTCATGTAGACTCACTGGATGTATTAATTTTGCTTTATGTATATTGTGCTTTAGAATGACATTTTGATTTATGTATATTTGTTTTCCTATTTTTTTTCTTATATATATATATTATATATTATATTGCATGTATAACTTATATGTAT